>MU968317.1:30456905-31056905 GCA_034641835.2 Pinus albicaulis
AAGTTTGCAGAATTGTTGGAGCAGATTGCACAAAGAAAGGAAGCAGTTAGTGACTTGGATGCCTCATCATCAACTAAGATTTGGATCAAATTCGAATTCTCCTCTTTGTCATCACCTATCCATCAAAAATAGTGCCAAATAATTTGAGTGTCCTTTACTTTAGTTCTATTTATGTAAATAGTTGGAGAGATTTGTGAACCAATTTTGATATTTGTTTCAAGATATTTTAGTTTAGAATTTGTATAAATACTCCACTCTTGGAAGCATTTGGGGTGGATTCTATTACTCTGCGGTAACATTGAGATTTTCGGAATAAAAGCTTTTGGAGAAATTTACTTGTGGCTTGTTGGATGACGATTTGAAAGCACTAGACTTGTTGCAGGATTCATGTGTTGGACTACAGTTCAATAAGTGTTTCTACCCTTTGTCTGAAATTTTATATTAGTTTATAATACCATCATATCCATTTCTGAATAATTTACATAAAGGATTGAAACAGAATTTGCTTAATTGTACTCTATTTTCAAATGTGATTGTTCCTAAATGTTTTCTTCTAAATTAGCTATAAGCATGAATTCTTAAATGCTCCTGCTTCGCTAATTTAAGCACTGTTGATTTCTATAATAAAGAATCCTTTATTGCTCTTTGTTTGTAGTCAATTCACTTCCTTCCTTTGAACATGGTGAAAGATTCTTAGTTGCCTTTCATCCTTTCAAGATCATCCCACCCACTTTAAATTTTAAGGATTGTTCTCTGTCTAGCTATCTTGCCCTGTAATACCATCTTGTGCATAGAATAGAAATCCAGTAAAGCCATCCTTTGAATCCATAGCCCAATGGACTGAAAGCTCTTAGCCTTGCCCTTAGTTTGTGGTTTCCACCATTTTCCCAAAACAAACTTTGAATCTATAACTAGCCTAACACCTTTCAAGAACAAAGATAAATCATAAAGAGAGAGCCCTCTCTGGATGCAGATTGGCTAGATTCTGCATCTAAAAGGTTGGTTTGTGGTTACCTCGGGTATACTTTTCTCTTACACAACTTCTAGGAAAACCTGAGTGATAACATGGACAGCATTTCAAAACAGTGTCAAAGCCTAATCCTGAGCAAAACACGAGACTGAAGGTGCGGGGTTTTATCAACGGGAGAGCGCTTCCGCCACATACGGGGCAAATTGATTCCTCCCAGCCACTAAAATGCCACTTGTACCTCAAAGTATTCAATCAGAGGCCGAATTTATTGATCAGGATCAGATATTGCCTCAGCGCAGCTAGAAAGTTACTTCTGCAAGGAAACTTAATGCAAAGGATATATGCAGAGTAACCCCGACGCCACATAGAGCCTCAAAGGTCAACAAAAGCTCCCACCGAGCTTAAACTTTATGTAAAACATTTAATACAGAGTCCACCCATGTAAGTTTCTTCATTGAGCCCCTCAAAGGCCAAGAAGACATTAAATCTGTATTAATTGTAATTGGAGATCTTTTATCAGATCTCACCTCCTCATTCTTCTATATATACTTCTGCAGAAGATGAGTGAGGGGTTGGTTGCAGAACTTTGATATACACTTGAGCTTAATTTTCTGATTGTAAATAGTGTTCACTGGCTCTTGGAGCTCTGCTTGTGATAGATAGGTTAGGCTGAGATGTGTAGATGGTTGTGTTGTGGCCAGCAACAACCCCCCTTCTTATTTAATATTAGTAATAATACTAAATAAGTGGGGACCCTTAGCTTAAAAATCCAAAAAAATTATTGGTGTTTGTTTTCATTTTCAATAAAACTTACTATCATTGACTTAAAGAAATTTCTTTGGAAAATCTTTAAAACTAAACTTAAGTTTATGATAGATTAGAATAAAACCTTTCTTTGAATATCACATCCATCGCACGCTATCCAAAAAATTATGAAGAAAAATATTTATCGCATATCGCAGAAAGTATATTAATGGATATTTTCATATGTTATATTTTGCAATATTGCGATTTCGCGATATTTACGATTCCACGATGTTCTTGATTGCGATTTGCGAAAGTTGCGATGTTACTGATTTACGAAAGTTGTGAAAGTTTGTAATGATTTCTATTTACGAAGAAAATTTGCGGTTGTGATATTGCAAAGCAAATTGCAGATCGCATTATTGCAGATTCTTGAAAGCTCATTATACGAAGTAAATCTTTTCATAAATCGAGACCCGTTATGCGCCTTAATGTCAAGTTAATGAATGGATTGTCAATTATTAATGAAAAAGGATTTTGTTTTGATCGAAGGGTTATTTCACGATTAAATAATATATTTCATACGCCTTCAGCATTTAAAACTATCCCATCACCTTTCTCATGTCATTATTCTCACTTAATTCGTAAAACTGTAGGCGCAAAGAACAGGAGACTATAAAAAGAAATTTTCAGAGCATTATGGGAAAGAAAGAGAAAGCTCTAAGTTCTGGAAAGAAAGAGAAAGCTCCAAGTTCTGAAAATAAAGAGATGGCTTCCTTATACGCAGACACTGCTTGCAACAAGGACGCTGGTATCACCACCTGGGAGGGTATGTTTAATTTTCTTGAAGAAGAAAACCCAAGAGTAATGGACGTTGTGGCTACTGCGGGTTCAAGTAATTCCTCTGAAGCATCTCTTACAGAGTTGGCTTTTTCATTTTTGCACCGGATAGCAGCAAGACCTAGAATTCTTCCGTATACAGATATGGTCAAATGGGTGTTGGATAGCACCGATATTACGAACAGACAGTTCAAAACTCCAGGTCAAGAGCTCATCGGGTCATTCACTCTAGAAGATTTGAGGCTTATGTATCATTTTCCGAAGCCTCAGGCAACTTACAACAAACAATTTATGGAGAAATCTGCCAAAGAAAATGCAAATTTGGCAGAATGCACTAAAGAATGGTCCAGAAGAGATGAACCACTGAAGAAAGATAAACACGGTATGTACAGTACTGGTTCACTCACCTCTCCATATTGTTTTGTTGCTGCTATGTTATTTAGGCTTTTTGGAAAGCCTGACATTAATAAGTTTTTGCCCGAATGGCTTCCCCTATTGAATGCTGTTGTTAACGCTACCATTGTGGACTGGGCTAAAATATTGTCTGATAATTTAGCCACTGCTATTTTCAATTACCGATCTAAACGGATTGTGTCTCAGAGGATTTATCCTCCTTTTTATCTATCTGCTTATGTTATGGATTCCATCTGCTTTGTTTCTAAGTTCCCTTTAATGGGTTGGCAATGGACAATTCAGGATCCCCTGCCCATCCATGTTTATCACAAAGAATTGTGGGAGTCAAAATTCATTCCTCATTTTTACAAGATTTTCCATGGCATAATGTTGCCACTGTATAGAGTGTTGTATAATAAGAATGCTCCAAGGTTGTCTCCTGAAGCAGAAGTAGACATTATCCCTGTCGCAAGATGGTTTGGAGAAGAACTGTTTACTTATGTGAGGGTTTTTGGGAGCTTTGTTTCTCCTCATGTTTTGCCCAAGTATGTTCCGGATAAACTCATAGCTCGGGAAATTGCATATCAAACCTGTGGAGATGGAGGTTTGACAAAAGAATTAAAGGATAAAAATAAAGCCATCTGGCCACAATTTCCTGTGTCCTGTGGAGCATTTTCATTATTTGATGTTGGTCACGCATTTAAGGAAGTAAGCAATGTTACATGTTTAAAATTGTTTAAGTTTCCGAGAAGGCTATTTGATCCATATGGTATTGTCAAGGATTTCACCACTGTTGTCAAAGTAAGAGTGTTTTCTGGAGAAGAAGATATTTTTGATGATATGTTTCAAGAAAAATGTTCATTTAAAGACATTTTGAATTTAGCTCAAACAAGGTTCTCCCCAGAAGAATTTCAAGAGTTTAAAGTATACAGAGAAAGAAGATTGACCACTATTCCTTTGGATAATTTGCGCTTGGAACCTGCAAGGGAACCAACTCCTACTGTCAGTCTCAGTGGCAGCTCAGATTCAGAAAGGTCTAAGTCAAATTCTGAAAATGAAATTTCTGAACATTCTAAAAAATCTAATCAGGACAAAAGTGAAGGTTCAGTCAAGGATACAGCTCAATCAAAAGAGCTGTCACAACAACAGACTTCAACTACTCCACAGTTGAATCTTCCACCTCTTAATGTACAACAACCATCCATCAGCACTCAGTTAGATAAAGAATGGGAATCATTTAATGATTTGATTAATGTTGAAGGATAGAACATACAAATTCCTGTACAGACAGCAAAAGGTTTGTTTACAGAAATAAGTGGCAATGTCACAGAAAAAGAAAATATACCCATTACTCCCTCTGACGAGCTTGTACTTAAAATAAAGGAAATTCCTCCTCTGGATATATTCTACAGCCCGCAACATAAAGCGGTAGTAAGGAAGCAAAGAAAGAAGAGAAAATTAGAAAGTGCACTCTCTACTGATGCAGAACAATTGGATGTTTTTTGGAAAGATCCTACTACAGATCCCACTGAAAATCTTACTAAATTATCTCAGATAACAGGAGCTTATGCCTCCATGAATATTGACAAAGAATTTGAGGTAAGGCTATTATTAAATGAAAAAGAGGATCAGATACAAGCTCTGCAACAACAATTGCAACAAGCACATGTGAAATTTGAAAAGCTACAGCAAGAGTTTCAACAAATGAAGATCGGGTATCAGAAAAGCTTGGCCGAAAAAGAAAAAGAAATACAGATTATGCAAGAAACGCATAAAGACGACCCCAAGCTTACAGAATTTATCTCAGAGTCTATTTCTTTGAATAATCAACTGCTGCAACAACAAGATATATTATGCCAGAAAATCTCACAGTGGAACTCTTTTTGTCAAGAAAGTGATAAAATCACTAATCATGTCGTAGAATTACGACATGATTATGATTTAACTAATGAAAGTGTTACTAATTATTTGGCATGGCAAAAGACAGAGGAAGGAAAAAGAGTAGGAGCACCAATTATCAATGACAATCATAAAGAAATGCTCTTCAATAAATGGGATGCACAGATCAGAGAGGCAGAAAAAGCAGTAGAGGAAGCAGCTACAGTGGCGAGCAACATTACTGATTGTGTAAATGAGAATTTTCACAAGATTAATTTAATTTCAGAAACCATTCCGGGATACCTACCACAAGCACAGCAATTGCAAACAGAGTGGAAATAGAAAGCGGAAGAGAAGGCAAAATCAATTCAAGGATTGACAAAATTAAATTGGGATTCTTACTGGACCTGTCTAGTAAAACCACACAGTCAATGCAGTACTCTTAATTGCATCATTAATTCTGCTGAGAAGATCGCGCCAACACTTGCTGACTCCATCTTTTCGGGACAATTAAAATCTGAAGTCGGCCAGCCCCCTCTTCTCAAATCAATGTTGGATGCTTGCAAATTCAAAGACCAAATTCATAAGTAGTTAGTTGTTAATTTTAGTTTTAGATTTAGTGTTAGTTTTACTTTATTTTTGCCTAGAAAAAGGATGGTCATTTAAACCGAATCCTAAATTTTTGTAATAAACTATAATTAGATTTAGTTAGTAGTATTTAAACCCTTCTCATGCATTTAGAGAAGGGTCCTAAAATTTGTCAAAAACTTGTCCTCAGAACATGCACTTCTGCACCCTCAGAGGAGGTTTTGATGAATGAATGGAACGATATTTATTGATATCTGTGTCTAATATCTGCTACTGATGTTGCATTTCTGTACTCTTAGTAGATGTTGGATTTAGAAGATATAAATCATTATTGCTTCTAGCTCATGAGTAGAACCAGTTATAAATGGTATTTTTATCTCTTAACTTTTTCTGCTTCTGTGTTAAAAGTGATATTTATGTTCAGTTATTTATATATTGATGCTTGAATGCTTCAGTTATCATTTGGCACTTTTGTACGGCGATGACTATTTGTTTATGCTTAATGTATGAATAGCTTATTATGCGATATGTTTTCCACAACTGTTTCATCTAACTTTTTATATGAAGTGGTTTATCTTTATTGAATTCTTTTCTTATAGCAGTTGAATAATATTTATTATCAGTTGTTATTTGAAATTATTTTAGATCGCATAAACAAGATTTTATCCCGGGTTTAGTTTAGAATTAGATATTTCTGTTTAAATTAGAATACAATTTGCATATGATTAGATTAGAAATAGAATAAAATAATTTCACTTAGGAACCTTTTTAGAAAGGAAATATATATTCTCAACACACACACACAAATTGGGAAACTGGTCCCATTATCCCCAGTCGGACCCACTACACCAAACGGAAAAGGAGCTGCTAACCAAGGTCCGGACCGGGTGGGTATCCCCCTTGTTGTAGACCCAATTTTCGGGGCTTCAACATATTTGGCGCTAGAAGGAGGGCCACGAACTATGAATGGCAAGTAAATCTAAATCTAAATACCATTCTGAGAGTAAAACACCCTCACCATCTCCCCCGACTTCTCCATCGCACTCAGAAATTGTAAATCTAGAGCCAGAAGTCGCAAGAGAAATAGACACTGCTACAAACCCTGAACTTTCAGAAGAATCTGCTATTGAACCTCCTGAAGTTGAATCTTTGATTCATAAACTTCAGCGATTTTCAATATCACCTCAAAGATCTGATAAATCTCAAGGAAGTGTAACTTCACAATATAATCCTGCTCTTCCTCTTACCAAATTAGAGAGTGAAAAGCTTGGCATTCAGCCAACCGAGTTACCTCTACCTACAAGGAAGAGAGCTAGGAAATCACCTAAAGGGTCTGATAGTGAGACTCTTTCCTCATCATCATCCATCTCAACCTCTTCACCACGAAGTCAACCGTCCACCCCTCCAATTCAGACTATTGTCCCTCATTCCACTAGAACTTCCACATCACCTTCTCAATCATCTATAATTATAATATCTTCATCTTCCCAATCACAGACATCATCTTCTACACTTTCCTCTGTTAGTAGTTTAGGGATGGCCCAAATGCCATGGAATAATCCAGGGGTAGTCTTAATGTCTGCTCCCTTGAGTCAATTACCAGCCCATCCTGAAAAATGGATGCCTAAGTTTAATCCTGAAGCAGGCATGTTAGCAGAAGAACATATAAACAATTTTATGCTGTTTATAAATCTCAATGGAGTTATTAATGAAGATGTTGTTGTCCGACTTTTCCCTTATACTCTACAAGGAGCAGCTGGATCATGGTATTTTTCATTACCATCTGGATCTATCACTACTTGGGATATCTTTCAAGATCAATTTTTGACTAAATTTGGTGATGACAGGTCTACAGCGACATTAATCAATGATCTATCTAATCTTAGAGCTGACTCAAAAGAACTTGTCAAGGATTTTAATTCACGTTTCAATAAATTGTTAAACAAAATTCCTACTGCCTCCAAGCCTAGTGAAGAAGTGCGAAGTGAATGGTACATTTCTGCTCTACCATCAAACATAGCAATCTTCGTTGATAGGGCTAACAAAACAACTTTAGCAGATAACATGAAGGAGGCAATAGTGGTAGAAAAATGTATCATTGCTTTAGACAAGAAAAATGCGATAGAAGAACGAAAATCCAAGAAAGTCACTTTTAAGGAAGATCCCAAGAAAAAGCAATCAAAAGATCCATTTGATTTAGAAGGACTGCAAAAAGTTTTGAAAACCATGTCTAACGAAATGGTTGACATTAAGAAACAAGTGGCAGAAACATCTTCTAAAAAGTCTTTCAAGCCTTTTAGAAGAAATCCTTCAACTGATCCAAAGCCACCAAATGCTATAACTAATGCTGAATCAGAAGAAGAAGAAGAAGAAACTGCTACTGAAGAAACTACTGATGAAGAAGAAGTCGTAGAAGTACAAGGTATGTGGGATTTCATCCTTCCAGATGAGGAATATCAAGGAGAATCCCTAGTTAGCACTCGAAGTAGAAATCAACTTGATCCTCCTCAACCTACTCCTAAGTCAAAGAGCGCAAGCTCATTGACTAAGGATAAAGTTGCACCCAAGAAAACGACATCTAAAGCAATTCAAACCAGCCCAATCCAGACAGATTCATCAACTCCATCAAGAACACTGATTGTTCTAGATGAAATGGAGTATAATATCATAGAAGACATGAAGAAGACTAGGGCTAACATCACTTTTTATGAATTGAGCAAGTTAAAACACCAACAAAAGGTACTTTTGAAAGAATTACATGCTATACCATAAAAACCTTTGCCCGACCCTGTGATTTCTCAAGCTTCCAACGAGATGGGAAGACCTCCAGCTAATGCAATCAGTAAAGTTGATCTAGAAAATATCGCTTTAATTGGAGGAAGGTCAAGATCTCATACTCCTCCATTTCTTCTTACTTATGAAGTTTTCAATAAAAATTTGCATAATTGTTTAGTGGATTCTAGAGCTTCATCTAATATTCTACCAAAATCAATATGTGCAAAGTTGAACATTCAAACACAAAAATCTTCTGTACGCATAGTCCAGCTAGATCGATCGCAAGTTGAAGTAATTGGCGAATTAAATTAGGTTACCATAAGATTGTCATCAAATCCAAAGGTATGTCAAGTCATTGATATTTTAGTTGCAGATATTCCAGAATTTTATGGCTTAATTCTTAGCAGAGATTGGTCAGAAAAACTTCATGGATATTTTGCAACTGATTGGTCGCATATGTGGCTTCCTTACAATGGTAAGCCAAATCAGATAAAGGTTGAACGAGAAAAACATCAGAAATACATAGTAATAGAAATTGAAGGAGAGAATGAACCAGTTGCATACGACGGTAATATCATTGGCAATTATTTAGTTGATTCTTTCTTAGGAAATTTTAATGCTCATACTTCACCTTATTTAGAACATTCTGTTTTATCTCAAATAGAAAATTTTTCCCAAACAGATAATTCTAAATGTATTAATTTTGTAGATACTCCTGTAAATAAATCTTTATTTTGGAAATTATTTTTTGATGGTTCTAAGTCTAATGAAGGAGCAGGAGAAGGATGCGTTTTGGTTAGTCCAGAGGGAAACAAAATTATGCTAACTTGCAGACTCGAATTCGATTGCACTAATAACACCGCAGAATACGAAGCTTTAGTCCAAGGACTATACAAAGCAATCGGATTAGACATCAAATATCTACAAGTTTTCGGAGATTCGGAAATTGTAATCAAACAGGTACGCAATACTATACATTGTTTATCAGGTCATTTAAAGCATTATAAATCTTTAGTCCAAGATCTGACTGAACATTTTATAGCATTTAATATTTCATCAATTCCCAAAATTCAGAATGCTAGTTCAGACCTCCTAGCTAATGTAGCTTCCAAGCTCATTCCTGCAGAAGACTTTAGTCCTGATCGATTTTCAATCGAATTAATCTTTAGACCCTCGATTCCTGATAACGTTACCAATTGGAGGATTTTCAATGATGATCCTGATATTGTAAACTTTCTCACATCTGAAGGATCTTACACCAATCAGATAATTGATGAAGACCAGCATGACAAACAATTGCTCCAAGATAGCACCAATAATGCTATGCCGAAATCAGTAGTCAAGTTAGAAGACCTTTATGATTTGAAAGATCGATTTAAAAGATCTACCAATTCGAAATTGCAAAGTTCGACTTTAAATTATGAATTATTAAATCTAGGAACTGACGCCAAACCACAGAATATCAACTTAGGCCTTGGCCTAACTCCTGAAGAAAAGTTAGCATACGTTCGTCTTTTGAAACAATATAAAAGTGTCTTCGCTTGGAACTACGATGAACTCAAAACTTATGACACTTCTATCATCCAACATATTATCCCAATGATAAATATGAAAAACTTGTCCAACAAAAGTTAAGAAAGATCCATCCCAATCTAGAAAACCAAATCAAATCTGAACTTAACAAGTTATTGAAAGCCAAGATTATTTTTCCCGTTCGACATTCTAAATGGGTTTCCAATATGGTTCCTGTTAGAAAAAAGAACGGAGACATTAGAATTTGTATTGACTTTCGAAATCTTAATAAACTCTGCCAAAAAGATAATTTTCCTTTGCCTCCCATGGAGCAAATATTACAGGCAGTTGCAGGATCAGAATTAATGTCTTTCTTAGATGGTTTCTCTGGATATAATCAAGTGTTAGTCCATCCTGATGATCAATTAAAAACTACATTCAGAACCAAATGGGGCACTTATGCATATCAAAAGATGCCTTTTGGTCTGATCAACGCTGGTGCCACATTTCAGAGAGCTATGGACATTGCTTTCAAGGGATTAGTTAACAAATCAGTGGTAATTTACTTGGATGATATAACTGTATATTCCAAAAAACGAAGCAATCATCTTAGAGATTTGAAGCAGATCTTCCAACGTTGTCAAAGGTATGGAATTTCACTTAATCCGAAAAAGTCCTTTTTTGCATTAAGTGAAGGAAAACTTCTTGGATTCATAGTATCAAAATCTGGAATTCATATTGATCCTGATAGAATCAAGGAAATTTCTTAAATATCTTTACCTCACAACAAAAAAGCTATGCAATCTTTTCTTGGCCAGATTAATTTTGTAAAGAGATTTGTGCCAGATTTTTCAAGAATTGTATCTCCTTTACAAGCAATGATTAAAAAGAATTCAAACTTCAAGTGGGGCAAAGACGAATATGAGGCATTCAATCTGATCAAACAAGCAATTATTAATGCTCCATCTTTAGCAACTCCAAATTTTTCCGATCCTTTTATTTTGTACACATTTGCCTCTGATAAATCTTATGCTGCAATACTCACTCAAGCAAATCAAGACAAAGCAGAAGCTCCAATTGCCTTTTTCAGTTCAAATTTACAGGGAGATGAATTGAATTATTTAGATGTGGAGAAACAAGCTTATGCTGTTTTCAAAGCAATTAAATATTTCAGACCCTTTCTACTCAAAACCCATACAAAAATCATAGTATCGTTTCCAGCGGTAAGAAATCTTTTAGTCCAAAAAGATGTGGGTGAGAAAAGAGCCAATTGGGTTACTGCCTTACAAGAATATGATGTAGAAATCAAACCAGCAAATATTGTAAGAGGTCAAGGTTTTTGCAAAATACTAGCTGGAGCATCGCTTATTTCTGAAAAACCATCTGAAGAAATACAAACATATGAGGTAAGCCTAAACGATGTTGAATCATTATATGTTGATATCATATTTTATCTGAAGAATGGATATGCTCCTCCAAATCTCGATCACACCAAGAAAAGAGCTCTAAGGTTGAAAGCTAGACAATATCAGCTTGTAAATGATGTTCTTTTTAGAATTAATTATGATTATGTTCTTCTTAGATGTCTGGAAAAATCTGAAGCTGAAAAAGTCTTGCAGGAACTTCATGATGGGCCAGCAGGTGGACATTATGCTGGAGATGCTACTGCATATAAGATCCTCCGTGCAGGCTATTACTGGCCCACATTATTCAAAGATTCACACAACTATGCAAGGAAATGTCAAATTTGTCAAACTGCAGCTGGAAGACAAAAGAAACCATCATTACCATTACAACCAGTCAACATTGAGCAACCTTTTGATCAATGGGGATTGGACATAATAGGTGAGATCGTTCCTCATTCTTCTAAACAACATAGGTATATCATTACAGCAACTGATTATTTTACGAAATGGGTAGAAGCAGTCCCTCTCAAGACTGTTAATGCTGAACATATCATCGATTTTATAGATCAGTTCATAATCACCAGGTTTGGTTTACCTTCTGCTTTAATGTTTGATAATGCATCATATTTTTCTGGTAATGCTATGACTGAATTTGCACTCAAGAGAGGTTTCAAACTTAAATATTCTACCAATTATTATCCACAGGGAAATGGGTTAGCTGAATCCACGAATAAAAACTTAATCAGAATCATTAAGCGAACCATTGATCAAAATCATAAAAATTGGCATAAATCTTTAATGTATGCTTTATGGGCAAATCGAATAACGCAGAAGGCTTCTATTGGCACTTCTCCCTTTTATTTAGTTTATGGGAGAGAAGCAGTTCTTCCAACTCATCTAACAATCCCTTCTTTAGCCTTAGTCCAATATATTGATGAAGAACCAACTTCTTCTTTACAATTAAGGCAGATGGAAATAATTAAGTTAGAAGAACAACGAGAAAAAGCCAAAGTAACTCATGCTCATCATCAAGCATTAGTTAAAGCTTCTTTTGATTCAAACATGATAACTAGGAAGGATTTTCAGATAGGAGATTTAGTTCTAAAATGGGACAAGGCTCATGAGGAAAAAGGAAAACATACGAAATTTCAACGAATGTGGCTTGGTCCTTTCCAAATTGCAGAGATCATAGGTCCATCAACTTTTATATTACAGGATTTAACAGGGAAAAGAGAATATTTACCTGTTAATGGACAAATCCTTAAAAAATATTTTCCATAGGAGATCATTCTTCTATTTTGTAGATTAGTTTTCTTTGTTTGTCATAATAAAACCAGTTGTTAATGGTTACATTTGGAATTCATCAAAAAGATACTAGTTCTCTTTTTAGATTTTATTTCTTCACTTATATAAATAGAATTCTTTTCAGAATATTGATCATTATTATCCAAAGATACAGTTAAAAGTTTTAAATCTAGAAATGATATTAATTTCAACTTTGAAAATTTTGATGAAAAGCAACTTTTGGTGAAAGATTGTTTTATATCAGTCCAATGAAAGGTATCAATAACAAAACGAAGATTCTTTGTAGAAAATTTCTTTTCCAAAAACTCTATTATTGTCGTCCAGAGCTATCTTAAGGAAACAATGACTTCCTCCCCACCTAGAAAATTACAAAGTTCAGGGAATAATCCAATGATACACTTTTAACTTAAAGAGTAAGAGGTCTCATCACGAGCCAACTTATCATGATCATAGATATTATAGCTTGTTGACTTTGCCAATACTACATACCACAACAGGGCAATGACTTAAGATTATTGCAATCAAAAGACAAGGGGTCTCATCACGAGCCAGCTTGTTCAGCAAAGTTATAAATCAAGTGAATGACACTGTCATAAATTGGCTACCAAACCAAGACATTGTTCTTTAAGGATAAAAAAAAGAAAATAAAAGCAATAAGTGTGAATATGGATTTCTCTTTGAAAATTTTATATTTTTCTAAGTAGGACACAGGATCATTGATGGGTAACAGGTAACCCTGTCTAGGCTATAGACGCTTGTTGGCAGTAGTGGCTCTACCTACGACAAATGAGCATATTTAAAACTGATTTACAGAGAAGCCTTTTGTTTTTATCTTTAAAACTAAGTAATGACTGATGTAGATACAAGAACTAGCTTGAGGAAGTGAATAGTCAAAGTTGATCATAGAAGAAATGAAATATCATTCTTATATTAAAGCATAATGTACTTTGTCTTTTTGTAATAAAGTTTGATTTTTTGGAAAATTTTCTATTTTGAAAAGTTTAGAAAATTCAAAAGAAAAGCAGAGATAACTGGTTCTTCCAAGTGAATCGCCAATTGTTGTGGCCAGCAACAACCCCCCTTTTTATTTAGTATTAGTAATAATACTAAACAAGTGGGGACCCTTAGTTTAAAAATCCAAAAAATTTATCGGCGTTTGTTTTTATTTTCAATAAAACTTACTATCATTGACTTAAAGAAATTTCTTCGGAAAATCTTTAAACTAAACTTAAGTTTATGATAGACTAGAATAAAACCTTTCTTTGAATATCACATCCATCGCACGTGATCCAAAAAACTATGCAGAAAAATATTTATCGCATATCGCAGAAAATATATTAACGGATATTTTTCATATATTATATTTTGCGATATTGTGATTTCGCGATATTGCGATGTCGCAATGCTACTGATTGCGATTTGTGAAAGTTACGATTTGTGAAAGTTGCAATTTGCGATATTGCGATGATACGAAAGTTGCAATTTGTAATGATTTCGATTTGCGAAAGCTGCGATTTGTGATATTGCGATTTTGTGATATTGCAAAGCAAATTGCAGATCGCATTATTGCAGATTCTTGAAAGCTCATTATACGAAGTAAATCTTTTCATAAATCGAGACCCGTTATGCGCCTTAATGTCAAGTTAATGAATGGATTGTCAATTATTAATGAAAAAGGATTTTGTTTTGATCGAAGGGTTATTTCACGATTAAATAATATATTTCATACGCCTTCAGCATTTAAAACTATCCCATCACCTTTCTCATGTCATTATTCTCACTTAATTCGTAAAACTGTAGGCGCAAAGAACAGGAGACTATAAAAAGAAATTTTCAGAGCATTATGGGAAAGAAATAGAAAGCTCTGAGTTCTGAAAATAAAGAGATGGCTTCCTTATACGCAGACACTGCTTGCAACAAGGACGTTGGTATCACCACCTGGGAGGGTATTTTTAGTTTTCTTGAAGAAGAAAACCCAAGAGTAATGGACGTTGCAGCTACCGTGGGCTCAAGTAATTCCTTTGAAGCATCTCTTACAGAACTAGCTTGTTTATTTCTACACCGGATAGGAGCAAGACCGAGAATTCTTCCGTATATAGACATGGTAAAATGGGTGTTGGATAGCACTGATATCACAGACAGACAGTTCAAAACTCCAGGTCAAGAGCTCATCGGGTCGTTTACTCCAGAAGATTTGAGGCTTATGTATCATTTGCCGGAGCCTCAGGCAACTTACAACAAAAAATTTATGGAGAAATTTGCCAAGGAAAATGCCAATTTGGCATAATGCACTAAAGAATGGACCAGAAGAGATGAACCACTGAAGAAATATAAGCACGGTATGTACAATATTGGTTCACTCACCTCTCCATATTGTTTTGCTACTGCTATGTTATGCAGGCTTTTTGGAAAGCTTGACATTAATAAGATTTTTCCTGAATGGCTTCCCTTATTGAATGCTGTTGTTAACGCCACCATTGTAGACTGGGCCAAAATATTGTCTGATAACTTAGCCATGACTATTTTCAATTACCGGTCTAAACAGACTGTGTCTCAGAGGATTTATCCTCCTTTTTATCTATCTACCTATGTTATGGATTCAATCTTATTTGTTTCTAAGTTCCCTTTAATGGGTTGGCAATGGAAAATTCAGGATCCCTTGCCCATTCATGTCTATCACAAAGAGTTGTGGGAATCAAAATTCATTCCATTTTTATAAAATTTTCCATGGCATAATGTTGCCTCTGTACAGAGTGTTGTATAATAAGGATGCTCCAAGGTTGTCTCCTGAAGTAGAGGTAGACATTCTCCCTATCGCAAGATGGTTTGGAGAAGAACTGTTTACTTATGTGAGGGTTTTTGGAAGCTTTACTTCTCTTCATCTTTTGCCCTTATATGTTCTGGATAAACTTATAGCTCAGGAAATCGCATATCAAACATGTGGAGTTGGAGGTTTGACAAAAGAATTAAAGGATAAAACGAAGGCCATTTGGCCACAATTTCCCGTTTCCTGCGGAGCATTTTCATTATTTGATGTTGGTCACGCATTTAAGGAAGTAAGCAATGTTACATGTTTAAAATTGTTTAAGTTTCCGAGAAGGCTATTTTATCCATATGGTATTGTCAAGGATTTCACCACTTTTGTCAAAGTAAGAGTATTTTCTAGAGAAGAAGATCCTTTTGATGATATTTTTCAAGAAAAGTATTCATTTAAAGAAATTTTGAATTTAGCTCAAAAACGGTTCTCCCCAGAAGAATTTCAAGAGTTTAAAGTATACAGAGAAAGAAGATTGACCACTATTCCTTTGGATAATTTGCGCTTGGAACCCGCAAGGGAACCAAATCCTAGTGTCAGTCTCAGTGGTAGCTCAGATTTAGAAAGGTCTAAGTCGAAGTCTGACAAAGAGATTTCTGAACATTCTAAAAAATCTGATCAGGATAAAAGTGAAGGCCCAGTCAAGGATACATCTCAATCAAAAGAGCTTTCACAACAACAGACTTCAACTACCCCACAGTTGATTCTTCCACCTCTTAATGTACAACAACCATCCATCAACACTCAATTAGATAAATAATGGGAATCATTTAATGATTTGATTAATGTTGAAGGATAGAACATACAAACTCATGTACAAACAACAAAAGTTTTGGTTACAGAAATAAGTGGCAATGTCATAGAAAAAGAACATATACCCATTACTCCCTCTGCCGAGCTTGTACTTAAAAAAGAGGAAATTCCTCCTCTGGATATTTTCTATAGCCCGCAACATAAAGCAGTAGTTAGGAAGCAAAGAAAGAAAAGAAAATTAGAAAGTGCGCTCTCTACTGATGCAGAATGATTGGATGTTTTATGGAAAGATCCTACTACAGATCCCACTGAAAATCTTACTAAATTATCTCAGATAAAAGGAGCTTATGCCTCCGCAACTATTGAAAAAGCATCTGAGGTAAGGCTGTTATTAAATGAAAAGGAGGATCAGATACAAGTTCTGCAACAACAATTTCAGCAAGCACATGCCAATAGTGAGGCACAGATGAAATTTGAAAGGTTACAGCAAGAGTTTTAGCAAATGAAGATCGGGTATCAGAAAAGCTTGGTCGAAAAAGAAAAACAAATACAGATTATGCAAGAAATGCATAAAGAAGACCCCAAGCTTACAGAGTTTATTTCAGAATCTATTTCTTTGAATAATCAACTGCTGCAACAACAAGATATATTATGCCAAAATATTTCACAATGGAACTCTTTTTGTCAAGAAAGTGATAGAATCACTAATCATGTCGTAGAATTACGACATGATTATGATTTATCTAATGAAAGAGTTAGTAATTATTTGGCATGGCAAAAGACAGAGGAAGAAAAAGAGTAGGAGTGCCAATTATCAATGATAGTCATAAAGAAATGCTCTTTAGCATTTGGGATGCACAGATCAGAGAGGCAGAAAAATCAGCATAGGAAGCAGCTACAACAGCGAGCAACATTACTGATTGTGTAAATGAGAATTTTCACAAGGTTAATTTAATTTCAGAAAACATTCCGGGATACCTACCACAAGCACATCAATTGCAAATAGAGTGGAAACAAAAAGCGGAAGAGAAGGTAAAATAAATTCAAGAATTGACAAAATTAAACTAGGATTCTTACTGGACCTGTCTTGTAAAACCCCACAGTCAATGCAGTACTCTTAATTGCATCATTAATTCTACTGAGAAGATTGCGCCCACACTTGTTGATTCCGTCTTTTCGGGACAATTGAAATCTGAAGTCGGCCAACCTCCTCTTCTCAAATCAATGTTGGATGCTTGCAAATTCAAAGACCAAATTCACAAGTAGTTAGCTGTTAATTTTAGTTTTAGATTTAGTGTTAGTTTTACTTTATTTTTTCCTAGAAAAAGGACAGTCATTTAAACCGAATCCTAAATTTTTGTAATAAACTATAATTAGGTTTAGTTAGTAGTATTTAAACCCTTCTCATGCATTTAGAGAGGGGTCCAGAAATTTGTCAAAAACTTGTCCTTAGAACATGCACTTCTGCACCCTCAAAGGAGGTTTTGATGAATGAATGGAATGAGATTTATTGATATCTGTGTCTAATATCTGCTACTGATGTTGCATTTCTGTACTCTTAGTAGATGTTGGATTAGGAGGAGATAAATCATTATTGCTTCTAGCTCATGAGTAGAACCAGTTATAAATGGTACTTTTATCTCTTAACTTTTCTGCTTCTGTGTTAAAAGTGATATTTATGTTCAATTATTTATATATTAATGATTGAATGCTTCAATTATCATTTGGCATTTTTGTATGGTGATGACTATTTGTTTTTGCTTAATGTATGAATAGCTTATTATGCGATATGTTTTTCACAACTGTTTCATCTAACTTTTTATATGAAGTGGTTTATCTTTATTGAATTCTTTTCTTATAGCAATTCAATGATGTTTATTACCGATTGCTATTCGAAATCATTTTAGATTGCATAAACAAGATCTTATCCCGGGTTTAGTTTAGAATTAGATATTTCTGTTTTAAATTAGAATACAATTTGCATATGATTAGATTAGAAATAGAATAAAAGCATTTCACTTAGGAACCTTTTTAGAAAGGAAATATCTATTCTCAACACACACACACAAATTGGGAAACTGGTCCCATTATCCCCAGTCAGACCCACTACACCAAACAGAAAAGGAGCTGCTAACCAAGGTCCGGACCGGGTGGGTATCCCCCTTGTTGTAGACCCGATTTTCGGGGCTTCAACAAAGAGATGGTAAATCATCACTTGTGCCTTCAGAGAGATCCTGTGGGTTTTCTTCTATTTCTTGTTTGATTTCTTCCTCAAATAACTCCTCTAGTTTGTCATGATAGTTATCTTGAGAATGAAATTCATGAATGGATGTTAAGAGGTCTTCAGGATACAAATTTTCCAAATTTTCATCGCTATCTATAAGGTACTATATGATATCCTGAGATTGATCACAACAATTTTCAGCTAATGATAGAGATGGGAAATACCCTATATAGTGTTTATAGAATACCTTGTGGAAATCCTTCAAAGAAAACAAGATGCTAGGTTCTAGCCATTCATACCAATTTCTTGCCTTACCTTCTAATGTTGCCATAAAAATTTTCATGAGGCAATCCTCGTGCCATTCAACATTTAACCTCCATACATGTATATGAAAATTGATGAGATGTAACAAGGGGTCATCAAATTTTTCATCTTGAAGGATAGGTAGGTTTTTTAACCAATTTATTTCAGGCATTTTGTGTGGGAATCCAGGGATATGATCCCTACTCATTGGGGAATATCTTCGTATTATTCTTGGATCCATGTTTGTAAATAAAAAATGGTCACTAAATCTTTTCAACCAGTCTAGAGTTCTCTACCAATGGAGTCTTTAGGTCTATTTGAGAGTTGTGGAGTCACCAGGTGGAGGGTTTCAACTTTGTTGTCCACCATCAGCATGAATGGGATTGGTTAATGCATTCCTAGGGGAGTATATGAGAGCTAGTGGGGTCAACAGGGCTACTGAAGACCAGTGGAGTCGCTAGGTGGATGATGTTTACTGTTTTAAGGATGTTCTTGTTGTCCACCATCAACAAATAAATACCAATCTAAGGATGTTTGTGAGTTTTCCGAGATTTAAAGAATACATAGTTTGTCACTAACTCAGAAGGTCACACTGTGATTGCCACTATGTTGGTGTGAGTGGTGGGATAAATCCACAAGATAGTACTCTTAAGGGTTTTTTGAAAGGTTTAGGGAAGTCTAAGTTTGTTTATCACTCAGAGTCCCACCGTGATTTCCATTATGTTAGCTCCACATAATTTTCTAGATTGACTGAGATACAAAGGTATAGGGTAAAATCAAACGAAGCTTTGGAATCCAAGGACCTAGCCTTCCTGGATTCGGAGAGGGATCTCTCTAGTAGGTGCAAAGATATGAGCTTGTTTTCTGATTGGGGTTGATTTTAGGCTAGATGTTAAGTGCATGGTATTTTGATTGTTTTTGGTTGGGTATGATGCTGAGATAGATTTAGATAGAAAACAAGGAAGATTGTTAAGTCATTGGGCAATGGAGTCAAACAAGGTCATGAATGAGTTCATCAATGGTGTCAAAATCATTTGCAGGGAAATTTAACTTGGTTGGTGGATCTTTAAGGTTGTGAAGGATCATGAGATAGACATTAAACTTGAGAACAACAAGCTAATAAAGGGAAGAAACAGAATCCATTATATACTTGGAAACTGAGAGAGTTAGAAGATTTATACGCATAGAAAGAGAGTCAAAGGGTTAAGCAAGACCTAACTCATTTGATTTTAGACTGAAAGCAAATAATCAACCAAGAAAACATTCAGATAAAACATAGAAAGGAAAAAAACTTAGTTAATCCTTCATGGGTTTCATCATCAAGAGCAGGAAAAACATTTAAGTTGCACAAGTAACTATAACCATATAAGAAGAGAAAAACCCTAGAATCCACAGTGACAGCTATGAAAGTTCCTTGAGACAATTTTAGCTAAGTAAAGGCAAAGAGCATGATTAAGACAAACTTCTTTGACAAACTATATGCAAAGATGCTTCAAAAGATGGTTTCAAGAACAGAGTACTTCAGAGGTAACAATATGCAGGGCTAGCCATAAATCATAATTGATACTAACTGATCTAAATCATTCAAGAAAATAGACAAGCCAAAAACTTATTAGAGAGCAAGAGATGAATTCCCTAACATATCTTTAAGAAAAAAAAAAGGATTTAGGTAGTGAAGGAAACAAACAGATCTAAGGTGCCATCAACAAGCATATCTTAGTCTAAATTTTTTGTCCTACTGCAACATATATGGATGGAAAACATATGAGAAACTTAGAAAACATTAACAAGAGAACAATTCACCATCAACTAGCCCTATGGATCCTGCAAACAGTCCTTCTCCATCAACAAGTGAATCGGATCATGCATAAGCTCCAAGACATCAATTTCTCATCAAAGGCTTCAGGGGACTATGTATTAATTCAGCATAAGTCATCAACATCCAAAAAAATATACAGGAGCCTCATGCTCTATTTATGGAGCAAATGAGGATGTGGAAACCCTAAGAGGCTTCCAAAAACCGTGATTTAGCCATAAATGTCATAAATGTGCTTAATGACCATGCAAGGCCCAAGACAAATAAGAGATAAGATAATAAATGAAAAACATCAAAACATAACTCCCAAATCAAATCAGGAGTGATTTTCCTAAAAAAAAACATTAAAAAACCAATTTGTCTTTAATCAGTGTTTTTTGTTGACTTTTTGGCAAAAAAAAGTCCAGGGGCGCAGCGCCATATCAACAGAAAATGGGGTCTGTTGCAGCTGAGTTTTGGACCCCTTCCCAACATCATATTTGGTCCCGTGATGGCTCGTTGGAAAGCCTGAAAAGTATAATTTGATAGAAATACTTGAGTTGTGCTGAATGGATGCCATTTACCAGCTCAAAAATCCAATCTTCCATGACTGTTCAACGCGCAGCACTAGGCCTAAAAAGGAGGCAGAAAGGTCATTTTTGAGGTGTTTTTTTGAGCTTTTGAGGGGGAAAAAATGCTCCATTGGACCTGAAATTTTTTGGGTAGAATTATGGTGACATTAAAAACCCAAAAATGTAAACTTTAGAAGCTAAGGATGCCCCCAAAAAGAGCGTAGCACCTAGGGTGTTGCGCTCCTAGGGGCCAAAATTTGAAAAAAACAAAAAAAATTCGGATTTGCCTCAAAATTGGTGTGTAGACCCCTAAAGGGGTTTGAGAAATCTGCTGAGAAGCATCAGCCAATATTCCAAGGCTGTCATGGACTTTTATCTTTTTTAGCTCCTCTAGCTTCATGAGGGCTTGCTTGATGTCTTCTGCACTTGCCTCACTCTGAATTTCTTTATCATGCTTGGACTGATTTTTCTCAAGACAGTCATGACTCTTTCCTTGACTGCCTGATGTGCTTTGATGGTTGTCCTGATAATCATCCTACTCTTCCTCATCATCTTGCTCTTCCCCATCATCATGTTGTTGTGCCTCTTTATTTTTGTGGCTGCATTCACTAACTTCATCATTGCCATCATTGCTTTCTTCATGGCTACTTCCCTCCTATTCATCATTCTCATCATTTTAATCATCTTCTTATTTAATGCTCCCTCCTTTTCCATTATTATCTGTCTCATCTTCCTCTTGATTGTTTCCTTCTATGTGTTATTCACTAGGGATACTATCAGCCCTCTCACTTGGCAATTTAGGGGAAGTGGTAAGAGGTGAAATTATTTGTGGAGAAGGCATATGGGGAGATGATGGATGCGTGGAGGTAGATGGTTGTGAAGTGGAAGGAAAATTATGCTAGATGAAAGCCCGGCTCAGCCCACTCTTTGCACTAAAAAAAAAAAATTCTTACAAACCCTAGCTTAAAGACATGACAATTTATTTTTGCATAGTCTAGGGTTTTGGTCAATTCTAACCATCGATGACATCTCTAATGAATAATACTTGGGAGACGGAAAAAAGGTTAACCAAACTTGTATTAACTTGCATAAGCTTTGTAGAGGCCAAAAAACTTGATTTTTAAAGTCTTTGGCAAAAATTTTGAAGTTCTTCCAGGGGCGCAACGCCATTTTTCAGAAGGCATTTGGAGGCCTTCCTGGTGTCAGAATGAGCTCCATGATAGCTCGTTGGAAATATTGTGGAGTCTAATTTCCAAATATAATTTTTTTTTCCTATTTTTATTTGATTTTCCTAGCCAAAAATTGATTCTTCCAAGATTGGTCAAAAATTCTTGAATGATGGTGCAGAAACGCAGACTGCTGGTGCATACCACTTTTGGATGACTTACTCAATTCCAAATTGAGCTCATGATAGCTCATTAGAAATATCTTTAAGTCTAGTTGTCTTTTGATTCATCACATAAGTCATTTGGACACTCCAACTATGATAAAAACTGAATTTCCCAAGGTCACTCCAGAAGTGCAGAATTTCTCCTGTGACATCTGTATTTTTGTCATTGATCTCAAACCATGATACCTGTCTAAAAAGGAAGGAGTTTTTTCCTCTTTGCCCTATTATGGACAAAAATATCTCTCACTTTTTCCAAATTCATCGATGTTTGGTCCTAAACACAATTTGAAGCAAAACTATCCCTAGGTGTGGCACATGGCTTGTCTCTTGGAATAAATTCTTGGAAAATGGTGGAGGCATGATTCTTATGAGCTGCTATAGACCTTTTTTTTTTTCTAAGTTAAGGTATTCTATTAAAAAAGGAAATAATGTACAGCGGGCCAAAGCCTAATATTTTCCCAGTATTGTGGCAATCTTGACAAAAAACCAGTTATAAAGACTGCCCATATGGAGGGAAACCAGCCTTGAGCAGTTTTCTAGTTGTTTCCCACACAGGGGTGCCTTAGAGTGATGTTTCTGGAACTTAAAGCTATCAAAACTGAGATATGAATTGATACTACCAAAAAATAAAAAACAAGCCCGAGAGTGAGGGCCGAAACTAAACAAGAAAACCAAACTAAGAAGGAGCGACTACTCATCAGGTGGCTCTTCCACAACTCTGCACCAGAGCTCATTCGGTTCCCTATCATTCTTGTACAGGTCTGCAATGGAAGTGATCACCCACCTGGAGGGTGGTGGAACCACTTGCATCTTGCTTGCTTGCCTAGTATCGCCTTGTGCCATTTCCACATCCTGATGCCCACTTGCTTGACCCTGCAAATCCTTACTCGACGAGTGCACCAACCCTACATGCGGTCCCGAGGTCTGTACATCAGCGTTGCACAAACTCGTCGAGCTCAAACTAGGAGCATTCTCCTGAGGCTCTTCATGAAATACAACAGTAATTGAGACAGTGACCCGAGGGCGATTGAGTGAGCAGTTGAAAGAGAAGTGTGTGGTGTGAGGCCGAACAGAGAGATTTGGAGGCTTCGGGGAGTCCAGGCGACGGCCAGAGCGAAGCATGCGACCTCTCTAAATCTTGGTGTGGCTATCCAAATGAGAAGACGAATCTGAGGAGGTGCTGGAGGTGGAGGGAGAGCGCCGAGGCTGGCATCTGGTGCTGCCTCTTCGGCACCTCATCCTTTGTCAAAGGCAAGGCATATTCTCAGTCATGAAAGAGGGCCCAAGAAGCAAAGGAAGAACAGGACTGACAGAGGACTGAGGCGAATGAAAGTTCAAAGAGATAGAAGCTAGCATACAGAATCCAAAATTAGAGAAGTGGAGATTATCTCCAAAGTCCAGAAAAAAATTCAGCCTGCTCCACTTTCCAGTAGCTGTGCGCACATTTGGAAGCCCTGCATCTGAGGTGCACCATTGATTTATCGGCAGGGGAGCGCTAACCGAACCAGAGAATCTCACCGTTATTTCAATCTAGACGACCTTGCATCGAGAAACACCCTGCAATAAACCTCCATTAATAAGAGTCGAAGGCCGATTCATTTCATCACACACGAGATCGCACCGAGGAATGGAGTCGGGATTGCAACCAGCGCCGGGAGTAAATGCAATTAAGTAATTTGTAGCCAACGTTAAATGCTGAATGAAAACTACCTTATGCGTGGGCAGGTGCCTCCCTGCCATGTCGCAGCCCAGTCACATCAACTTATGCTCTGTCCTCCTCACCTGCATCCAGGAACTCTGCTTCACTCTGGACCAATTTTTTGCATTCCTGTTTTTTATCATGATTCTAAATTATGTCGAGAGTACCTGTAAGAAGATTGTGCATTCTATCCACTCCCAAGTTGGCAAGTAGATCAACGACTTTGTTACCTTCCCATCTGATATGCTTGAATAGGAGTGCTCAGTTGTTATGGAGCCACCTTTATATAGCCTCCAAACATGCCTCAAATCTCCAACTATTGGCAATTTTGTGCGCATGAGCCCCATTTAGGAGCTGAGTGGCCATGTTGATAAGAATTTGGGAGTCCCCTTCAATCACCAGTGGGTGAAGCCCATGAAGTTGGGAAAGGAGAAGACCCTGCCAAAGACCTTCCAGCTCAGCCGAATTGTTCATGTCCCATCCAAGGCTTCCTAAGTATATTAGGATAGGATTACCTTTATGGTCTCTGAAGATGCCTCCAAATCCCACTTTGCCTGGATTACCTTTTGAAGCACCATCGAAGTTGAGTTTGAAGGTGTTCTGTGGAGGAGGGATCCATGAGTTCATGTCGGTGTCGGAGGTTCTAGGAGCTCTATGAACTTGCTTTCCTTGGGGGAGCTGGATACCCCAATTTTCCTAAATGGCCTTTTAATTTGCAAGATTTGGGTAGTCTTCTGTGTGCCAAGATTGCAGAGCCAAGGTTTCTGTGAGATTGAGTCAGAAGTTTCTCAAGATAATGTCTAGAGGAGTGTTTTGATCTTTGAAAATGCGCTTGTTTCGTTCTTTCCATATTGTCCATAGGAGAAGGCCTGGGATTATTCTCCAAAGTTGGTTTAGTAATTGACTTTGTATGGAGTCTGATGCCAGTTGCATATGGAACTGATTATGTCTTCAGAGATTCTACAATTTTTTTGGCATCGAAAACTAGCTTTCTCCCATAATTTGTTAGCCAGAGAGTAGGAATTGAGGAGATGCTGCAGAGTTTCCTCATGAGAATTGCAAGTGGGACATTTTGAGGGGCCATGAAAGCTTCTTTTCCTTAAGTTATCCCAAGTGAGGATTCTTTGATGACCAAAGAGCCATAGAAATAAGGAAACTTTAGGCCAAACCCCAAATGTCCAAATTCTGCTCCATAAAGGATCTATGGGCATTGGATCGTTGCACATTATTTTGTATGCCTCTTTGGTGGAGAAGGAGCCCTTTGGGGAGTATCCCCATCTTCTAATGTCCCTACTGTCTGATGTTCTAATTCGACGAATTTGATGTTCTGAGTTTAAGACTTCCAATGTCTGCTCATCAGTATTCCTTATCATCCTTTCAGCCCGTTTCCACTGTCTGTATCCCTGTGCTATACTGACTATCCATTGTTGCTGAAATGTTTCAAATTTTTGCATATCCTAGTCTGGACTAGGAGGCGGTGTTGTGTAACCAGCTCCAAAAATAGAAGAAAAGAGATATAAACGCCTTAGAAATAAGCCACTTCGAGGGGGCAACCTCCAATACATTACATAAATGAACAATTCTTGGGTGATACAATTTACAAAACCTCCTTTCTATATATAGGAGTCCATGGGGCCATAATGTAATCCTAGTGGGCCACAATGTAATCCTAGCCGACCTAACAATAATAATTTAAGGGCACAATAATAACAAAATGGGCGTTACAAGGGGTACAGTAATAACAATAAGGGGTTACACTAACAATAATAAGGGACTATACTAGTGATATAGGGACCTAGCATGCCCCTCTCCTTCAAAAAAGTGTTGTCCTCAATGCTTGAGTAGCTCCGGTGCTTCAGTATAAAATTCTCATCCTCCCATGTAGAATCTTCAGTGGGTAAGTTCTTCCACTTGATGAGATACTCCCGAAATTGATCGATTCCGTAGTCGTCTGAAGTTCTTGTTTCCATGACCGCTTCAGTTCCAATATGATTTTTCCTTCCTCATCAAGTTTTGGAAATATTTTTTTGAACCGGGAAGATTTTCACCTATAACCTTTTTAAGCATGAAACATGGAAAACTGGATGTACTCGCAAGAAGCGGTGAAGCTCCAATTTGTATGCCATAGAACCAATCTTTTGGAGCACATTGTAAGGACCATAGTACTTTGGTGATAATTTATTATCCTTCTTA
The DNA here is from genome assembly GCA_034641835.2 of Pinus albicaulis. Classification (NCBI taxonomy): domain Eukaryota; kingdom Viridiplantae; phylum Streptophyta; class Pinopsida; order Pinales; family Pinaceae; genus Pinus; species Pinus albicaulis. The sequence goes on from MU968317.1 coordinate 30,483,061, forward strand.
GCTTGCTTGAGGGACATTTGTTTGTATGGTTGTAGCCGTAAAAATACCCAATCTCCTACATCAAAACTTCTCTCGCTGCGATGTTGATTTTCATTCGATTTTGTGCCAAATTCAAGTTATCCTTTAAGAGTTGGAGAACTTCTTGCTGATGCTCGATGTGATCTTCCACTACTTGAACCTTAGAATTTTCTCTTAAAGATGATGTGATGGATGGTGGATGATATCCATAAAGTGCCATAAATGGGGTCATTTTTGCTGTAGTATGGAAGGAAGTGTTATAGCACCATTCAGCAAGAGGTAACCACTTGACCCATTGTGTTTTTTTATCAGATACAAAACAACGAAGATATCCTTCCAAACATTTATTTACGATCTCAGCTTTGACCATCGATTGAGGATGATAAGATGAGCTATGAGCTAATTGAGTACCCAAACAAGAAAATAACTCCGTCCAAAAATTTCCAAGAAAATGGGATCTCTGTCGCTCACAATAACCCTTGGGCTTCCATGTAGCTTTTGAATTCTATCCATAAATGTAGTAGCAACTCGTACTTTGCTTTAAATGGATGAGATAATGCACAAAAAGGGGTGCATACTTGGTAAGTCTATCAACTACCACCATGATGACACTCTTTCCTTCGTACTTAGGTAAACCCGTGATAAAATCCATTGAAATCTCCTCCCAACATTGACTTGGAATGGATAAAGGTTGTAGAAGTCTTGGGGTCTTAATTGTTTCCACTTTATTCTCACTGGAAAACCAAACATTCCGCCACAAACTTTTGAATATCGATTTAAGGCCATCCCAAAAAAAATTCTTTCTTCACCCCGTGGTAAGTTTTTAAAAATCTCGAGTGTCCTCCTAAAGGAGAAGTGTGAAATTCCAGAAGAATCTTTTGTTTTAGATGGGAATTCTTACAAAGATATAAGCGATCTTTGTACCATAAGGAATCATTTTTCCAACTAAATGTATCAGATGTACTAGGATCTTGCTCGCAAATTTTGGATGAGTGTCCATACATCTTTGTCCTTCTTCCATTCATCTCTTGCTTCAGTTATCCAATCCCAGTTGGATAATAGAAATGGCACAAAGCAATGCTTCCACCTCTTCATCCTTTCTTGAGAGTGCATCTCGCAACAACATTAAGCTTTCCTTTTTTGTAGATTATTTCAAAGTCATAACCCAACCTCTTTGTGACCCATTTTTGCCGCTCTTTCGATGATAGTCTTTGTTCCAAAAGTGTTTAAGACTATCATGATCGGTTTTTACCTTGAAGTGTATTCCCATTAGGTAAGTTCGCCATTTCTTTAGTGCATGCGATTGCTAACATTTCCTTCTCATAAATAGGTTTCGTAAATACTTTCCTTTGATTGGACGACTTTCAAAAAGTAATGGGTCTTCCTTCTTGCATTAAAACCGCACCAATTCCATTTCCCTGAGGCATCACATTCCACAATAAAGGTTTTCGTGAAGTCCCAGCGTAGCTAAGACCGGTGCTAGGCACATTGCCTCTTTAAGACGTTCAAAGGCCTTAGTTGCTTTGCAGAGTCCATGAAAATGCATCTTTCTTTAATAATGTTGTTAGAGGTGCTACTATTCTCCCATAATTCTTAACAAACTTGCAATAATACCCCGTTAACTCGAGAAATCGTCACAACTTCTTTATGGTTGTGGGGACTTTCCATTCCTTAATGGCTTTAATTTTGTTAGGGTCTACTTTAACACCCTCGTGAGATACAATATGACCCGAGATATTCCACCTCTTGTACTCTCAAAGAAACATTTGGATTTTTTTTGCATATAATTGTTTCTCCCGCAATAGTTTTGAGCACCATGTCAACATGTTCAACATGATCCTTCCAAGACTCACGTCAGATTAGTATATCATAAAAAAATACTAGCACAAATTTTCTAAGGAAGGGTTTGAAAATGGAATTCATCAACCCTTGAAATGTAGAAGGTGCATTGGTAAGGCCAAAAGGCATGACCAAAAATTCATAATGAACCTCATGAGTTCGAAATGTTGTTTTTGGAATATCTTCGACTCTTCATTATAATTTGATGATATCCTCGAACGAAGATCCAACTTGGTAAAATAAATTGCTCCATATAATTCATCCAATAATTCATCAATCACAGGGAATGGGAAATTTGTCTTTAATGGTGAGCTTATTGAGCTCCCTATAATCTGGACACATTCGCACATGATCCATCCTTCTTGTGTACCAATACTACGAGAGCAGAGAAAGAACTTTGACTAGGTTGAATTATACCCTCCTCTAACATTTCGCAATCATACATTCAATTTCGCTCTTTTGAAGTAAGGATATCTATAAGGCCCGATGTTTGGAGGAACACTTCCCTGGAATCAAATGAATAGCATGATCATGATCACTTAATAGGTGGGAGTCCTTTTGGAGTTTCAAACACCTTGGAATGATTGTCCAAGACTTGTTGGAGATCTCATAAAAATAGATGATTTTGATGTCTTAAACTTCTAGAGAGCATAATTGTGCAATTACGCCTCGTTGTTCTTTCTTTAGAAGCTTTGTCATGACATTAGAGCTTATTATCCTTCCTGCTTCCCTTCAATACCCCGTAATTTGACTTCCTTTCCTTTTGAAAAAAAATTCAAGAAAAGTTCTTGAAAAATTAAAAGCTACTGGTCCCCCAAAGATTGTAACCATTGTACTCTAGTACAACATCGAAAGCACTCTCCCATAGGAATGGAAAGCATTGGACTAGTCAATACATATTCCCCCATGGTTAGCTTGATATTATGGCATTTCCCAGAGAAATTTATAGTTCCTCCATTTGCAACCATCACTTGGCATTCTGGTGCTGGGTATAGGAAACAATTCTAATTCCTTGGCTACCTTTACAATGAATAAAATTATGGGTGCTACTCGAATCAATCAACACTATTACCTTTTTCTTCTTGATCTATCCTGCTATCTTGAGAGTTTGAGGAGTGGTAATTCCTGCCAGTTCATTACATGATATGGTCGGATTCATTTCTTCCTCTTCTATGGCTGGTTCCTGGTGTGTATCCTCTTCTTGTTCATTTTCTTCTTCTTCTTCTTCACAATCTATGTAAAATAATTTCTTTTCAGCACACTTATGACCTTTGGTGTATTTTCTATCACAACTGTAGCAAAGCCCTTTTGCTCTTTTTTCTTCCAATTGTTGTGGTGTCAACCTTGTAGGTTGTGGAAATCTAGATGTAGCAACACTTCCTTCTTTATAGAATTGAGTGGTAGGCTTCCTTGTCGCCATAACTTTAGATTCAACTTTTCTTGCCAACCTGAATGCCTTCTCCAATGAATCAGGTTCCAGAACGCGTACTTCATGTTGGATGTTATCCTTTAAAGTGCCTATGAAGAGATAAATCCTGTGTTCCTCTAGAATATCAATTACCCTTATATATAATTTTTGGAAGTCCTCAATGTCGCTGCCCCATTAAAACCTTTTTGTTTGAGATTTATCAATTGGCTAAAGAAGGTGTTGCTCTTTGTATCCTCATAATGTGCTATCATTTCCTCCGTAAAAACTGACCAAGTGACAATTTTTTTATGGGAGCAAAACCATAGATACCATACAAATGTATTTTTGTTCTAAATGTAAAGTTTCAATGCGTACCTTTTGTGTGTTTTGCACATTATGGAGATCAAAATATTGCTCCATATGTAGTATCCATGTTATAGGATCCTTTCCATCAAACTTCCTCATATCCGTTTTTTGGAATATGGTGGTTCTTCCCCGCCAACATTAGATTTTATGAAATCACGATTAACATTTATTTTGTTCTCATCATGAGGTTCTTCTACTATATTTTTTTCCATTAGGAATCATTTCCGGTTTTTAAACTTGTCATCAAGCCTTCCATGTATGCTTTTAGATCATTCTTCATGTTTTCTATGTTGTCTTTCATGTCATTCATCTTAGCTTCCATGCCCACTTCCATGCCATCCATCTTAGCTTCCAAACCATTCATCTTAGCTTCCACACATTTCTTCAAACCATCCATCTTAGTTTCCACGCATTTCTTCAAAACTTCCATTTCATTTTTTGTTGTTCTTTTATGAGAGTGAAATTTGCTCTTGTAATTTTGATATGTCATGTTGCTATTCTTCATCTTCATGAGTCATAGTAGAGCCTTCTAAAGGCTTAATGGGTGTTGAATTCTTTTTAGGGGCCATTTTAGAATCCAATACTGATATCTATTCTACAATATGCCCTTGATTATTCAAACAAGACTTATGCAATTTGGAAAAAAAATACACATCTTTTTCTTGCTTTTGAGGAGCTCGATATTGAAAATGGATTATTTCTGTGATTGTAGCACTTAAATATCTAAATTTTGGAACTGATGTAGCCTTCTGAATTATCTTTCGAATGCCACAGTTCTGACCTGATTTGGATTCTCCAAGACAAAGTTGTGTCCAATCTCCCACAATGACCTAATTATGGACTGGTTCAGTAGTGCGAACTTGTACGACCTGCCACGTGTCACTGTTTCGTCCTTAATCTCTGAAATTGATAGCCAAGAAACTACAGTCTGTGAACTTGCGACCACTTTTTACGGAACTCCAATCCAATGCCCAGAGAGAGAGTTATTGAACTTTTCCCACGATCACCTCTTTGAGATGAAATTCAAGAGCCTGAAAAAGCACTACCTTCCACAGATCATATCTCAAAAAATATTGCGAACCAAGCTCTGAAATTTTTTGACGAATTTCCTAAGGATTTCAGCTTCGGAACAAATGAATTTTAGACTCTGAAACTTCATAAAAAAAAAATTATAGCGCAAATGCCACGATGACCTGTTTAGGAGCCTGAAAAAATACCTAACTTCCACAGATGATATCTCCTCAAATATTGCGAACCAAGCTCTGAAATTTTTAGAAAAGCTTCCTCCGGATTTTGGCTTTGCACCTTAAAAATTTCCGCTTCTAAAACTTCGTAGAAAAAACGTTATAGCGCAAATGCCACGATGACCTGTTTGGAGCAGCGAAACCCTAGAATCCAAAGCTCTGATACCAAATGTTGTGTAACCAGCTCCAAAAATAGAAGAAAAGAGATATAAACACCTTAGAAATAAGCCACTTCGAGGGGGAAACCTCCAATACATTACATAAATGAACAATTCTTGGATGATACAATTTACAAAACCTCCTTTCTATATATAGGAGTCCATGGGGCCATAATGTAATCCTAGTGGGGCCACAATGTAATCCTAGCCGACCTAACAATAATAATTTAAGGGCACAATAATAACAAAATGGGGGTTACAAGGGTACAATAATAAAAATAAGGGGGTTACACTAACAATAATAAGGGACTATACTAGTGATATAGGGACCTAACAGGCAGTCTGTAGATGTTGGTGAGTTTCGGGAATTGATCCTAGGAATCAGTCCAGAATCTAGCGGTGCTTCCATCCCTTATTTCCCAAAAGCTATGTTTTTGGATTAGCAAATAGTTTTGTTTAGTAGCGTTCCATATGAGAGATCCCTTCTCCGTTGGTGTGAATCTTATGAGTTCTTCCTATGGTCTATGGTTGGCATACTTTGCAGTCCAGATAATAGCCCATGGCTTGTTGGGAGCAGTGAGCCAATGCCACCAAATTTTGGCACTCATAATGGCATTGCTATGAATAGGATCACATAGCCCTATTCCTCCTTGTTCCTTTGGTTTGCAGAATGTCAACCATTTAACCAGAGCCCATTTACAATTAGAACCAGTGGATCCCCATAGAAAATTGCACTGTAGGACCTTAACGTTTTTTAGGACCCATTTTGGCGCTGCCAGAATTGAAAAAAGATAAAGAGGCATAGCCTGTAGCACCACTTTGATTAGGACCAATCTACTTACTATGTTCAGAGTTCTATGAGTTCATGAAGAAAGACGTGCTTCAAGTTTTTCAAGGAGCCCTTGCTAGGAAGCATGATTTATAACAGAGTTGAGTAAGGGAGTGCCTAGGTAGTTGGAAGGTAGAGTGGCAATGGAGAAGCCAAGAATGCAGGCAATAGAAAATTGATTTATTGGAGGGGTATGAAAGAAGAAAATCTAGGACTTAACAGTGTTTATGCTTGCCCCAGAGGCAATCGAGAAGTCATCCAAAAGGGATTTAAAATGGGAGGCTTCATGAATTGAAGGGTAACCAAACAGCATGTTGTCATCCACAAACCGTTGGTGGGTTAGGGCTGGAGAGTTGTGGATAGAGAGGCCTCGGAGCTACTGGGAACGAAGGGCATGTTTAAGATGTCGACCAAGGCATTCCGCCATTAAAACAAATAGGAAGGGGGACAGGGGGTCCCCTTGTTTAATACCACGCGAGGGGATGAAAGGTCAAGAGGGAATTCCATTAATAAGGATAGAGAAGAAAGAGGAGGAGATCAGACTCGAGACCCATCGAACCCAAGTTGGGGAGAAACCGAAAGTAGATAACATTTTTTGAATTTAATTCCAGCTTAACTTATCAAAATCTTTAGAAAGATCAATCTTGAGAATCATACCTGCCTGTTTGGTGTGCTTGAGGGAGTGTATCATCTCGTGAGTGAGGATAATGCCATCCAGTATTTGCCTTCCTTCCACGTATCCTGATTGTTCTGGCGAGATGAGAAAGGGTAGAAGTGGTTTCAGTCTGTTGGCAATGAATTTAGAAATGACTTTGTAAATGACATTGCATAAGGTGATTGGGCAGAATTTGTTCGGCATGATGGTATTTTCTTCTTTTGGAATTAGGGAAATGAAGGTAAAATTCAAAGAGGGGAGAAGCCAGTGCATAGAGTGATATTCCTCCACCACCAACAAAACCTCCTCTTTGATAAGATCCCAGAATTTGTGGAAGAAGGTAGTGGTAAAGCCATTCAGAGCTGGAGCTTTACTCTCCTTGAGCTGCTTCATGGTCAAATCCACCTCCTGAGTTGAGACAGGTCACAGAAGAAATTGGTTGTGTTCTTCTGTGATTATTTTTGGAATGTTTTGTGTGATTTTTTCTATGGCCGACTGTCTGTCGATTAGAGGCTCTTGGTGCACTGCCTGGAAGTGATTAATGAACTCCTCCTCAATATTTGCATGGTTTCCACTCTTTCCCCCTCTTGATTCTGAATGAAGGTGATTGTGTTGTGCATCCGTCTTTGAATAGTAGTTATGTGAAAGAATTTGGTGTTTCTTTCTCCCTCTTTCAACCATCTGATTCTAGATTTCTGTTTCCACAGGATTTCTTCCTGCTTTGATCTCTCCTCCAATTGAATTTGTAATTTCTTTTCTTGTTCCATTGTCCTTTCCGTGTGACCTTCTGTGATGATTTGTTGTTGGAGAGCCCTCATTTATTTTTTTAGATCTTGCTGTGCTTGAAATATATTTCCAAAGGTGGAGTGATTCCAGTGCTTGATGTGGGTTTTAAGGAATTTTAGTTTTTGTTGAAACTGGTACATTTTGGACCCTTCTGGCGGCGACAATTTCTTCCAGATGGAGCTGATGAGGTCGTTGAAAGTGGGGTGATTGAGCCAGAAAGCTTCAAAGCGAAAAGGATGACGAGTTGAGTTACCTGGTCTTTGCCATTGAAGGGAAATAGGCCAGTGGTCTGAGCCGGTGAGAGGGAGAATAGAGGTCGAGATGTCTCCACCCCGATGAACTGCATTATCTGAGATGCGAAATCTATCTAGCTTGGAGGCTATATGTTGCCGCCCTGCACTGCAATTTCTCCAAGTGTGATTTCCATTATAGTATTGCGGATCTATTAGCATGTTGTTTTGTATGAAATATTTAAAGTGGCAACTCTCTTGCTCCAGTTTGGCTCTGCCTCCCTACTTTTCCTCCAGCTTGGTGATCATATTAAAGTCACCTCCTATGATCTAGAGGGGATGGAGTTTGTTGAAGTTGAGCGCTCCTATAGTGTCCAAAAGTGCAATCTTACTGCCCGCTTCCTGAAGGAAATAGACATTAGTAAGATGTCTATGAATTTTGGTTCCTATGATGTGAAAAGTAGCTTGAATGATATGGTGGGAAGCATGGAAATCTGAGAGAGAGATGGCCTGTGTGTTCCAGGCAATGGCCAATCCTCCAGAGGCTCCCGAAGCATCTACCGCTACCTAATGACAACCAATCCAAGCTCTTAAGAGAATGTTTCCAAGAGTACTGCTGTTACATTTTGTTTCCTGCATGAAAAAGATCTAGGGCTGCTCCTGCTTTATCATGTTTTTTATCATTCTGAGTTTCCCGGGGTTGTTGAGCCCTCTTAGATTCCATGAAGTGAGCTTCATGATTCACTATTTGGGAGAGGCTTGTAGTAATTTTTCAGCTTAGCGTATCTACCTGAGTCAACCAGGATTTTGCCCACTGTGATAGTTCTTTGTAGATCTGTTTTTCTTCCTCGCTTCTTGGAGTCTTTAGGAACTTGGTTGCCATCCCACTGACTACCTGGTTTTATTCCCAGTTCTTTCTATTGAAAGGCTCTGCATATGATGACTTCTAGAGTATCAATTTGATGCTCTTGAATTCTGTCAAAATCTTTCCTCCGACAGGCTTGTTCGAGCTCAAAGATGTCGAGCCTGCTCAGGTCGATGCTTTCCGATTCTTCATCCATTTTTTGTTCTTGACTTCTTTCTGCTAAGGCTTGGCAAGGGATACAGTATACATCCATTCCATTTGGTTTCCAATCAAGGTCTTTCATTTGAGCTTTTGGATTTCCAAGCTGATCCCCCATGGACTAAGGAATGGGGGGTAAATCTAGCGGTGGGGGAGGCGAGGTCGATTTGACTGCTTGGGAGGCTTGCTAGTTTGCTTGAGGGGAGTCTTCGCCAGTTGTGGCTAGAAATTCAAAGCTATTACTAGTGGATGGAATGGACAAGGTAGATAGGTTGGTTTTTTTCCCATTAGCAGGTTTTTTGTGTGACCTCTTTCTACTGGTGACCTTGGTAAACCCTTCATGTGCAGATTTATCCAGAAGGTCAGAGGATTGTGGCTTGGCATTAAGCAGGAAATCCTGAAAGATATGTCCATGAATGTGACATTTACGACATCGGAAGGGTACATGTTCAAAATCTAAGGGATGGATCTATTCAAAATCATCATGATAGAGGCTTACCGAGTCTGGGAGGGCTTTATCCAGGTGCATATAGACACAAATGCGTGCATAAGAGGTATATCTGTGCAACTTCGTTTCCTCCACAATTTTTATGAACTCCCCCAGCCCTTTCCAATGTCTCTCAAAGATTCTTCATCCCAGTATTCCAAAGGGAGCGAGTACATCCTGATCCATACTAGTGCCCAACTGAAATCTTCCTTGTCAGGGTTGAACCTTTCCACCCAATCCCTTAAGTATAAGCCGGTTGAGTTAAATAAGTAAGGGCCTTCATCCAAAACCCTATTATGATCCTCAATGCAAATGAAGATTACAGTGAAAAAACCTTTAGGTCCAAGCTGTAGGGTGACATTCCCCTTGGGCTTCCATTTGGCAGAAATCCATCCTTGTAGAGCTTTTTCAGTAGGCCAGAATCCGATGAATTTACCAATGAGGGCATGGTCCCTCATGTACTAGATTTGACCATTTATTTTGTGGCTCAGAAGTTCAATTTTAGGCCTTTCAGCAGCGATGGGTTTGTAGGTGGTTGATGTCACTGTGGGCGTTTCTTTTTGCCCATGTTCTTCTACCTATGCGTCACTGCTCTTTTCAATTGAAGATTTTTGTGAATCTTGCATCAGGGTGTCCTTAGCCTCTGGATTCTTCTGTTCTAAGACAGAGTCCTTTTAAAGTTCCGTAGCATCTTGTTTGTCGTTGTTTGAGGGGGAAGGCTGTGAAGCCCCCCCAAAAGGGCCTACCATTGCAGGGTGGCCTATGCCAGTCTGTGTTAATCTAGGAGAAGAGAGCCAGAGTAAAGCGGAAGATGGACTGAGTTATACTGCGTTGTTGCAGGGGCGATCAGGAACCCTAGCAGAGCGAGCAGCGAGCAACGACCTCAATAAAATCCATTTCATAAAAGGTAGTGGGCTTGGCCTGGTTTAGACTAACTACTCACACGAAGAGCTATGATCTTGCTCAGGATCGAACCAGATGGTATAGACTTATTATTTCTTACATGATCTATCAAATGAATCCTTTGCTCTTGTGCCTCCCTTTCATGTCAAACCCTAGCTTAGTTGGAAGAGGAAATTAGGGTTTGGTGTGAGGATTTAGGATTGCCTTGCAGATGGAGGGGAATGAAGGGGTTAAGGGTTGTCTAAATTCTTGGGGAAATTTTGGGGGATAGGGATAGATGTTAGGGAGTAGGGGAAAGTGGAATTTTAGGAATTGAGTGAGGGGAAGGGGTCGAAAAGTTCAAAACACAGGCCTAGTCTTAAAAAGTGTCAATTTGTGGAAATAGACTAGGTTTTGTAGAAAAATGATGATTCTGAGGGATAGGAGTGATGGGAAGTGTTTATAGAGGTATTTTAAGGATAGGAGGAGGTGTAAGAGCATCAAGATATAAGCCTTGTTGACGATTTAATCATGGAGGTCATGAAACCAAGAAAAATTCCCTTGAAAACCCTAGTTTTCTCTGAAAATAGGCATGTTGCCTCTCCTTTGCTGTAGGTGTCTTTAGTGATGAGTTTGCCTCTTACCTTACCTAGTTCTCTACTAATAGCCACCTTGAAACCCCTTGCAGAAATGTAAAAATGGGTAGTTTTCCTTTGCAGACTTTGTGCTTGGCCAAAGAGGCCTTCCTTGGAAGATTTTCTAATCTCCTTTGGACAACCACTTGCTGATCTTCATCCTCTTTGATTTTACCTTTTTTCTCATATGAGAAATAGTGACTTAGATCATAAAAACAACCCTACAACTTATAAAACCCTAAATGAACTAGTGGGAGGCTCTTTGGACTTGGTCTTTGCTTGAAAACTTGACTTGGGATTATTAGGTGTAAAACAGAGTTTTGGACAAACTGATGTATTGAAGATCAAAAATCCAATGTACTTGATTTATCTAAAGAGACTACAAAGATATTTTTGAGATCACCAATGCTTGATGAATTTGGGAGACATAAGAGAGTTGACTGGTTGGTGACCTTAGGTAGCAGTGGAGCGGTTGGGAAGCAAAAGAACAGTGGGCTTGAGGCCAAAGGTGACCAAACAAGAAAAAAAATGAATAGCATGAGCCCATGAAGGGTCTTTTGGGAGTAGCGTGCTGACCTTGACATGAAAGGATGATAAACTAGTGAAAATATATCCTAAAGATAATGAAGGCAATGAGATTTCTAGAGCTCACAATGTTCATGAACTTTGTTTCTAGAAATCTAGGATAATTATTTTATTCATCCATGAGAAGAAAAAATTACTGATGACTAACATAGAGAATGAAATTGCTAAAATCAAAATCTTTGTCCTTCTCACTAAATTAGTCACTCAAAATGTATATAGATGTCAAGTTTTGAAAGCCTTGAACATAGAAGATGTTCATGAAACTGTTAACTTAAGTCATGATAAACCAGAGCTCCTATTTCGACCTAAGATTGAAGGAAAATTTCAAGAAGGAACTACCCCTCCATTCTACATCAGTTTGAATATCCATGATAAGATGTTGCATAATGCCATGCTTGATTTAGGAGAATCACATAACCTCATGCCCAAAGTAATAATGGAAAGATTAGGCTTAGAGGTGACCAGACCATACAAAGATTTATATTCCTTTGATTCAAGTAGAGTGAAATTCCTAGGCCTAATAAAAGAGCTCTGTGTTAACTTAGCTCAAATCCCAGCCAAAAGCCTAGTGATGGACATTGTAGTGGCTGATATACCCCCCAAATATGGCATGCTTCTTTTAAGATCATGGGGTGCTAAGTTGCAAGGCACTATGCAGATGGGTATGACTTATGCCACTATCCCTGTCTTCAGTCAACCCAGAAGACTCTATAGGGAAACACACATGAAATATATGGTGAGTAGTCAAGAAAGACTAGAAAACTCCCCTCTCTATTCTATACATACTAACATTGACTCATTTATTCTTTATAATGATGATATTTCTAATGAGCAAGGATTAATCAATGAAACATCAACCAATATAGTGGCCCCTCCATTCCCAAACATAGTGGCAGCCATAGATGGAGAGGAAAATAAGGAGAAAACTAAAAAGCAGTCTGCTAATTCATAAAATCACAGCAAACAGATCACATGTCTTGAGTATCAAAGCAATCATGAACATAGTACCAATCAAGGAAATCAAAGAATAAAGCCTCAAAACATTGAAAATATTGAGGAACAAAATAAAGACAAACACAGTGTAGTCCTACAGGAACAACATAGTTACATATTAGGCAAACAAAATAGAGAGGACAACAATGAAATGAATGACAACTCTGAAAACAGTCCTCTTCAGAGTATGATTTTTGATGGGTCTTTCTCTAAAACTGGGGCAGGAGTAGACATATGGGTACACAACACTGAAAAAAATCATGCTGAGGGTCATTCTTATAGATTAAAATTTTAATGCACAAATAACATAGCAGAGTATGAAGCTCTCCTTTTAGGCATGCATTTATTGAAAAAAATTAGGGGCCAAGAGGATAACAGTTCATAGAGATTCAGAGTTGATAATTAGACAAGTAAATGGGGAGTACACTACTAAACATCCCAGACTTAGAGCCTATAGAGATAATGCCATGGACTTGTTAAAAACATTTGCTGAATTCCAACTTACTTTTGTCCCAAGGAACCAAAACATCCTTTCCAATGGATTGGCCTTTGTTGCTAGTACTTGTCTAAGACCTTATGAAAGCAAACAGTACACCATACAAGTCAAATATAGACTAGCTGTCCTGGATAATGAAAAATACTAGCAAGTTTTTGAAGGAGATAAACAAATAGAAGACTTCCTACAGTCCAAAAATGAATTTGAAATACCAAACTCAGATTCAGAGTATGAACAAGACTATCCTAATGAAGAAAACCTTCTTTTTGAAGAAGAAAAGTCTCCTGAGATTGCTGAGATAAATCTATTAACTAATAGACCCAAACATACAACATAAAATAGCACGGATTTAGAAAAAGAAGACTTAGAAGTGATGCAATCTAAAAATCAAAGCTTGCCAAAAGGACTAGTCCCATTAGAAGAATTGTTTGACTGGAATGATGTTTCCAAAAATCCAAAACTGGAACCTATTGAAGCTGAAGTGGAAGAATGCAACATAGGTAGTGAGGAAAAGCCCAAAATGATCAAATTATCTAAGATACTGCTAGCTCACATTAAAATGAAATACATTGAGCTATTTAGAGATTTTTTTGATGATTTTACATGGAGCTATGAAGATCTAAAATCATATGATACAGATATAATCCAGCATAAGATACCCCTCAAAGAAAACTAGAAACCTTTTAGACAAAAATTGTGCAGAATCAACCCTATTCAATTACCTCTGGTAGAGAAAGAAATTAGGAAAATGTATGATGTTGGAATCATAGTCACAGTAAGATATTCAGACTGTGTATCTAATCTAGTATCTGTTAGGAAGAAAATAGGAGAAATAAGGCTTTGCATTGACTTTAGAAACTTAAACAAAGCCTCATTAAAGGACAACTATCCCTTGCCCAAAATGGATCATATCTTACAAAGGGTAGTTGGTTCTAGAAGAATTTCTTTGCTAGATGGCTTCTCAGGTTACAATAAGATATTGGTACGTCCTGATGATCAACTTAAAACAGCCTTTACGACTCCTTGGGTTACTTTCATGTATTTGAAAATGCCCTTTGGTTTAATGAATGCTGGTGCCACATTTCAGAGAGCCATGGATATATCATTCTAAGAAGAAATAGTTTACTTTATTGTGATTTACCTTGATGATATCACTGTCTATTCTAAAATAGATGAGGAACACCTAATACATTTGAGAAAAGTCTTTGATAAATGCAGAAAGTGTTGGGAAAAATACTGAGAGGGGGGGGTGAATCAGTATTTACTGCATAATCAAATCTTTTTACTTTTCCATTCCTTAAAACCCATACGCTACTTTCCTTCAATAAACTAGCGTATATACGTGGATCCCCTCACAGAGATCTAGATATGTCATTAAACTTCACTTAAACCATTCCATCATTTATTCATCAGATATTCAATAAGCAGTAAACATGTGCAGTAAGAACAGAATAAACCATCACACAAAGCATCACACATGAACACCAGGATTTTTAGGTGGAAACCCAAATCGGGAGAAAACCACCGCTGCAGTTTCTCAGCCTTCAATATTTTATTATAGAGAAAACATCTTACAACATATGTGCTGGCGCAGACTTGACCAGCACGCAGGCACCCACCTGCGCTCGTTTACCGACCTGTTACAGAGGAGCTCCAACCACGACCCTGGATTTACCGGCCTCTCTGGAAGGGAGCTTCCGACCCCACGAATCTCGTTTACCGGCCTCACCGGAGAGGAGCTCATTTTATTTGAAGGCTACAACCCTCGGCCTACCTTGGACCACGTTTCATCAATTTTTCAAACGGACCCTTTCCATACTTTTAGCACAAACGCATACATCACCAACGGATGCTTATCAACACAGATCGGATATCGAAACACGACGGAAACAGTCCGGATATTTCATACCCTTTCACTTCAGACAGATGTTCGCCTAGATGTTCGCCTCATCACAGATCTAAGCCTTCCATAATCGGATCTAGCAAATACAAATGCATTTCAGATCTAGATCCCCTTCTTCATCATTGGTGCATCATACATTCAGATTTATCTTCAAGTGTAACCCTTTCCATTCAGATATACTTCAGAGAGAAGTATTCATTCAAGCTCAGACATCTTGCACCCACACTCATGATTTGCACAATGAATTTCTTCTCCTTATATAGGTTTATCTTTTTCAATACCATGGGCCAAAACAATACCATGAGCCTTCAATACCACGAGCCAAACCAATACCATGAGCCTTCAATACCACGAGTCAAACCAATACCATGAGCCTTCAATACCATGAGTCTTCAATACCATGAGTCTTCAATACCATGAGTCATCAATACCATGAGCCTTCAATACCATGAGTCTTCAATACCATGAGTCTTCAATACCACGAGTCATCAATACCATGAGCCTTCAATACCACGGGCCCCTGGATTTGCACTTTTTGAGCGCTTTTTCCCATAAGCGACTTATCACGTTCTTTTTAGACATATCCGCGTATTCATAGAGACATAATTTTTTCATCATACTTTGAGCACATTCTGAATTCCTTTCTTCATTGCACACTGTAGATACACCATATTTTCTTCATCAAGAACATATTCTAGCAAGCACAACTTCATCAAGTAAGTTGCCATCATCTTTATCAAGTGGGTTGCCTTTCAAGGACAACACTCAGCATCATATTGCTATCAAACATCATATCACATCAGATTTACATCATTTACCAAGTCCATCAAGTCAAGCATAACTTCATCAGGTGGATTGCCATCAAGGACAACACATGTCAACAGTCGCATGTCTTCATCTTTATTCAGTGGGTTGCCATCAAGGACAACACTCTGCATCATATTTCCAACAATCTCCCCCTTTGGACTTGATGGCAACCACGATGGTGTTTGGTTACCACAACAGATAGGTACCATGTCACTCTCCCAAATATGTCACTCTCCCAAATATTTGACATCTTTAACTTCTCTTCATTCAAACACCATGTCACTCTCCCCCTTTGACATCAAGGGCAAAGGGCGGATCAAAACCAACACTCTCCCCCTTTTATCCTCATGTGGAAGAAACATTCTGCAGATATGATATGTGCTGAAGTGGCCACGCTCCCCCTGAGTTCATGCTGAATCTTCAAACATATTTGTCAATGAAGTACATGACTCTATGAACTTCCTATCACCAAAGACTCATACTTACATCAATTATCCAACCAAGTGGATTTACATATGAGAATCAAGTACCCAACCAAGTGGGTTTACACATTTGACTCAGCTACCCAACCAAGTGGGTTTACAAAATTTGACAAGTCCTTACATGACTGAATATTACAATTTTACATCATGGGTCTCAATAAGACCTTTTCATCAAAATACAAATATGACCATTTATGACCAACACCAGAAAGTCCTCAAGAGAGAGAACATATTTCAGAACCATCATAATGCCAACACTGCATTATAGTCAGCAAAGCTAATGCTCCCCTTGAATCTGTGCAACCAAGCAATCTTTCCAAATGACTAAGGCTCCCCCTTAGTTTGTGCATCCTGAAAACTTCCACCAACAAATCATCAAGGCATCTTCATCAAAACATTAGAAATAGAATTATGAGAACTGGAACACCACCAGAGATACCAAACAGTGTCAGAGATACCAAACAGCACTGCAGCTGTGCTGAAGAGAGCTGAACCAACCAAAAATTTGTCAGCAATCAGACATACGCGGTTTTATGTGCATGAACTTGCGTACATATGCGACTGTGTTTCAGGAAACCCGCGTATCCAAAGTCACCTTCTAAAATTTATGCAGATTTGTTCTTTTGACTGGCAGAGAACACTCCCAGCTTCTGTCTTAGATGCTCGAATGCTTCCCTGGGCAGAGGTTTGGTAAAGATATCAGCAGCTTGTTCTTTGGAGGTAACATACTCCAACTTCACTTTTTGCTCAAGCACTTGTTCACGTAAGAAATGATATTTGATGGGAATGTGCTTGGTTTTCGAATGCATAACAGGATTCTTTGAGATACTGATGGCACTTGTATTATCACACATAATGGAGATAGGAGTTGCACATTTGATCTGAAAATCTTGCAAGGTTTGCATCATCCATAGGAGTTGAGTGCAACAAGATGCGGCAGCTACATACTCTGCTTCAGCTGTTGATAAGGCAATAGAATTTTGCTTCTTTCTGAACCAAGATACTAACCGGGGCCCCATGTAAAATGCACCACCACTAGTGCTTTTCCGATCATCAACACTTCCAGCCCAATCTGCATCAGTGTAAGCATGAAGAGTAAGATCAGCATCCTTTGGATACCATAGACCAAAGTATTGAGTTCCTTGTAGATATTTGAATATCCTTTTGACAGCCTGAAGGTGAGACTCTTTTGGATTATCTTGGAATCGTCCAACAATCCCAACGACATGCATAATGTCTGGTCTGGTCCCAGTGAGATAAAGTAGACTTCCAATCATCGATCTGTATTCTGGTTGATTCACAGTGGGAGAATCATCATTAGAACTGAGACTGCATCCGGTTATCATTGGTGTACTTACAGGTTTGCATTCTTCCATGCCATACTTCTTCAGAATTTGCTTAAGATATTTTGCTTGTGATAGAAATATACCATCTGTAGATTGATGCACTTGCAAGCCAAGAAAAAATGTTAGTTCCCCAAGTAAAGACATTTCAAATTCTTGCTGCATGACAGAAGCAAATTTTTTGACTCATAGATTCTTCGTTACTCCCAAAAATGATATCATCAACATATACAACTACAATCAATAGTTTATCATTTTCAACTTTTGTGTATAAGTTGCTATCAGCAGACCCTTTTGAAAATCCTTGTTGATGAAGATATTTGTCAAGACGATAATACCAAGCCCTTGGAGCTTTTTTGAGTCCATACAGAGCCTTTTTAAGTCTACAAACAAGATTTGCATCATTTCCCAAAATGAATCCTTCCGGTTGTTCTATATATACTTCTTCTTCTAGGTCACCATTAAGAAAAGCAGACTTAACATCCATTTGATAAACTTTGATTCGTTGATAGCTTGAGAAAGCAAGAAACATTCTTATAGCTTCAAGTCTAGCTACAGGAGCAAAAGTTTCTTCAAAGTCTATACCTTCTTGTTGAGTATACCCTTTGCAAACTAGTCTAGCTTTGTTTCTTACAACATCCCCATTCTCATTTAACTTGTTCTTGAAGATCCATTTAGTTCCAATGACATTTTTATCATGAGGTCTTGGTACCAATTCCCAAGTGTCATTCTTTTCAATTTGCTCAATTTCTTCATCCATGGCATTATTCCAACATTCATATTTTCTAGCTTCATTGACATTGTGTGGTTCAATTGTGGATAGAAGTGCCAAATTACTAGAAGATCCCGCAAGAGTTCTCCTTGTTCGTACACCTGATTCCTTGTCTCCCAAAATTTGAGATTCAGGATGATTCTTTTGAACATATCTGGATGGAGATTTTTCAGATAGATCATTTTCAGGTTCTTCATTGGATTCACTGCCTATATCATTTCCATCTGATGTAGAAGGCCATATGTTGCTATCATCTTCTTCTGTTGTTTGTTTTTCTTCTCTAGAAGCTGCAGGAGACTCATCAATAACAACATCAATACATTCAACAACCTTTTGAAGCCTCTTATTGTAACATGTGAATGCTTTGCTTGAAGAAGAGTAACCAAGAAGTATCCCTTCATCTGATCTAGGTTCAAACTTGCCAAGCTTTTCATCATTATTTTTGATAAAGCATCTACTTCCAAAAACTTTAAAATGCTTTACAGTGGGAGACTTACCATACCAGAGTTCATATGGAGTTTTTTCACTATTTACCCGAACATGAGCTTTATTGAGAATGTTAACTGCTGTACGTGCTGCTTCACTCCAGAACATGTCGGGAACATTAGAGTCAGCCATCATAGCTCTAGCCATTTGAACAATTGTTCTATTCATTCTTTCTGCTACACCATTTTGTTGTGGAGTGCCTGCTACAGAGAAATGTCTTTTAATGCCATGTTGTTCACAAAATTCAAAGAATTCATTTGATGAATATTCTCCACCTCGATCAGATCTAAGACACTTGATTTTTGAATCCAATTCATTTTCTACCAGAGCTTTGAACTTCTAAAATTTTTCAAAAGCTTCATCTTTGTGTTTAATAAATGCGATCTCACACATTCTGGAGTAGTCATCGATAAATAGGATATAGTATTCTTCCCCACGTAATGACCTTTTCCTCATAGGTCCACAGATGTCAGTATGAATGAGTTCAAGAGGCTTACTTGATGATCCTTCTTTGGCATTAAATCGAACTCTGGTCTGCTTACCAAATTGACAAGATTTGCATATGGTACTTTCTGGAAGATTGATCTTGGGAAGATCACGAACAACTTGAAATCTGCTTGCTTTGTTGATTTGAGAGAAACTCAGATGCCCCAGCCTTCTATGCCATAACCAATTTTATGAAGACTTGCTCAAGTAACATTGATCTATGCCGTTTAGTACATACAGGTTGCTTGGATTTATTTTTCCTTTTATAATGATTTTACCTGTATCAAGATCACGAACCATACATTCTTTGGAACTGAAGACCACTTCTGCTCCTTGATCACACATTTGGCTAACACTTAATAGGTTATGCCTTAATCCATCCACATACATGACATCTTTAGCCTTCACCTTTTATTTTAGAAATACTGACCCTTTTCCTTTAATTACAGCAGGAGTATCATTTCCAAATGTAACTTTCTTTTCTTTTTCTAGAGCATTATAAGTATGAATTTTGCTTTTGTCACCTGTCATGTGTCTTGAGCACCCACTATCGATGTACCATTTATTTTCTTCACCTTCTGCAAATAATGCTATCCCACAATTTTCAACCGGCGGTTCTTTCTTCTTCCACACTTTGGAGCTTGAGGGAACATGTTCTTTAGGCTGGATCTTGTTCCTGCATTCGGATTCTTCATGGCCAAAGTTATTGCAATAAGTACATTCGACTTCACTTTGAAGAGGAGAAAAATTGTTATAGGTATTCTTCTTTGGTTCAGTATCCAACCTTTTCTTTCTTGCTTCTCTTGTCATGATGGTTTTATATGCCACACATTGAATAGCTTTATGACCAAAATTGTGACAAGTGAAACATTGCCCATTGAAGTAGAAATTTATGCGATCATGGAATCTTCTATTTGAGTTTACCTGTTGGTTGTAGAGTCTTTGAAAGCTATCCCTGTTAGTGTTCCTTGAATTGAGATGGTCCTTCTTTCCCTGTAGAGATCCTCTATTCCCTTGCTGAGTGGCTGAATGTAGTAAACCACCTGTAACTGCTTTTAGATAGTTTGGTGTTGAAGTTTGAGAAGATTCTCCGGTATATCCCAGACCTGTCTTTATAAGAGGAGAACGTTGTACCTTGATAATATCATCTAAGGTTTCAGATCCTTTAGCAAATCTAAGATTCAAGGTCTTTGCTTTCTCTACTTCTTTTCTTTGAATTACCACTTCACATTCTAGCTTTTCAATATGTTTCTTTGCTTCTTCAAGTTGCTTTTCAACAGTCTCTCTGATCACCTTTTGTTCTTCTAAGAGAATTTTGCAATCTTCTAAGCGAAGTTTGAGTTGATTATTTTCTTCAAGAAAATCATTTTCCTCTAGAGCATCCATAAACATATCCTTTTCTTCCCTTTGTTCAAAGGCCATGAGAAGTCTAAGATCTTCTTCACAATCTTCCTCACTATTAGATGACCCATCACTATCTTCATTAGTATAGTAACTTTTCTTAGAGCTAGATATGTTCTTATTCCTTCTAACAACTTCTTTTCCTTTATAAGGACATTTTGCAGCATAATGACCAACTTTTCCACACTCAAAGCATTTGAAGGGAAGCTTACCTTTGAATCTTCCAGTTCCTAGTTGGAGTTTTCTTACGAAATTTGCTTCTTCTTCATCGGAAATATAGCTGGATTCTTTGACAACTTCCTTTTCCTTTCCTTTTGTAGAAGCCTTAAACGCGGCTTCTCTTACTTGAGAAGGACCTCCTTGTCTCATTTCAAAAGCAGTCAGAGTCCCATGTAATTGAACAATAGTAAGAGTTTGCAGATCTTGCCTTTCTTCAATAGCGGAGACTTTAGAGTCAAATTTTGGAGTCAAGGATCTTAAGACTTTTTCAACCAGAGTAGTATCAGTTTTAGTTTCACCCAAATTTCTCATTCGATTGACAACATCATCTAGACGAAGGAAGAAACTGGCAATACTTTCATCACTATGCATCTTCAAACTTTCATATTCAATTCTAAGAGTTTGGAGTTTTGCATTTTTTACCTTTGTATCTCCTTCATAGCTCAGAATGATTTTGTCCCATATATCTTTTGCTGAATGTAGTTGCATCACTTTAGCAAATTCTGATTCAGACATGCTTCCCAGCAAAACATTTAATGCTTTGGCATTGGTTTCATACTTCTTTCTTTCTGCTGCATCAGTAGGAATACTTGCCGGGTATTGATAACCTTCTTCCACAATTGCCCATACATCTGCACCAAGACTTTGCAGAAATGCTTTTGTACGTACCTTCCAGAATATCAGATTGCTTCCATTGAATATAGGTGGCTTTATAGACATTATTCCTTCTTGACTTCCCATTGCGACGAATCTCCTTTAAGCGATCAAGCTTCTCCACAAGGACCTGCTCTGATACCAATTGTTGGGAAAAATACTAAGAGGGGGGGGGTGAATCAGTATTTACTGCATAATCAAATCTTTTTACTTTTCCATTCCTTAAAACCCATACGCTACTTTCCTTCAATAAACTAGCGTATATACGTGGATCCCCTTTATGAAACTCACGTATACACAGAGATCTAGATATGTCATTAAACTTCACTTAAACCATTCCATCATTTATTCATCAGATATTCAATAAGCAGTAAACATGTGCATTAAGAACAGAATAAACAATAAACCATCACCTGGCTTGTCACACATAACCTATGAGGATTTTAGAGAGAAACTAAATCTGAGGAGAAAATACCATGCCGGATGCCAAGTACTAATATTTTATTATGAAGAAAACATCTTCTAAACAAATGTCTTGGCGCGGAACTTGACCGGCACGAGCACCCGCCGCTCGTTTACCCGACCTCTCTGGAAGGAGCTCCAACCCCACGACTCGTTTACCGACCTCTCCACAGAGAATACATTTAGATCTCGTTTACCGGCCTCACAGAAGGGAGCCTAGACCCCCAAGTGGAAGGCTACAACCCTCGAAAACACCACCTTGGACCACATTTCATCAATTTTCACAGATTTGGACCCTTTCCATACTTTTTAGCACAAACATACATCACCAACATATACTTATCAACACAGATCAGATATCAGAAACACAGCAGAACAGATCGGATATTTCATACCCTTTCACTTCAGACAGATGTTCGCCTAGATGTTCGCCTCATCACAGATCTAAGCCTTCCATAATCAGATCTAGCAAATACAAATGCATTTCAGATCTAGATTCCCTTCTTCATCATTGGTGCATCATACATTCAGATTTATCTTCAAGTGTAACCCTTTCCATTCAGATCTACTTCAAAGAGAAGTATTCATTCAAGCTCAGACATCTTGCACCCACACTTGTGATTTGCACAATGAATTTCTTCTCCTTATATAGGTTTATCTTTTTCAATACCATGGGCCAAAACAATACCATGAGCCTTCAATACCACAAGCCAAACCAATACCATGAGCCTTCAATACCACGAGTCAAACCAATACCATGAGCCTTCAATACCATGAGTCTTCAATACCACGAGTCATCAATACCATGAGCCTTCAATACCACGAGTCTTCAATACCATGAGTCTTCAATACCACGAGTCATCAATACCATGAGCCTTCAATACCACGAGTCATCAATACCATGAGCCTTCAATACCACGGGCCCCTGGATTTGCACTTTTTGAGCACTTTTTCCCATACGCGACTTATCACGTTCTTTTTAGACATATCCGCGTATTCATAGAGACATAATTTTTTCATCATACTTTGAGCACATTCTGAATTCCTTTCTTCATTGCACACTGTAGATACATCATATTTTCTTCATCAAGAACATATTCTAGCAAGCACAACTTCATCAAGTAAGTTGCCATTATCTTTATCAAGTGGGTTGCCTTTCAAGGACAACACTCAGCATCATATTGCTATCAAACATCATTTCATATCAGTTTTACATCATTTACCAAGTCCATCAAGTCAAGAACAACTTCATCAGGTGTATTTCTATCAAGGACAACACATGCCAACAATCTCATGTATTCATCTTCATTCAGTGGGTTGCCATCAAGGACAACACTCTGCATCATATTTCCAACAGAAAGTATGGGTTGTCCTTATATCCAAAGAAAACATTGTTCGGTCTCCAAGAAGGTAAAATTCTTGGAAATATCATATCAGAAGAGGGAATAAGGATAGACCCAAAGAGGATCAATGGTATATTGCAAATAAACCATCCTAGAAACATCAAGGAACTTCAATATTTCATTGGGAAGATTAATTTCTTGAGAAGGTTCACACCCAACCTAGTTGAAGTCCTTAGAAACATGACAAATATGCTTAAAAGAGAAGAAGGAGTTAAATAGACCTTAGAACCAAAGAAATAATTTGAATTGGTAAAACAAGCACTTACTAAAAAAATAGTTCTCATTAGTCCTGATTTTACAAAAGATTTGTTCATATTTTCATTTGCATCAGAACATACAGTGGCTGTTGTCTTATTACAGAAAAACTTGAAGGGACAAGAGCAGCCAATTGCATTTTTCAGTAAGGCATTAAGAGATGCACCTCTGAAGTACAAAATAATGGAAAAACAAGCCTTTTTCCTAGTCAAAGCCTTAAAATACTTCAAATTTTACATTTTACATTCCCACATTATAGCATTTGTGCCTCATTCAGTTTTAAAAGACATATTGACCCAAGATCTAGATGGCAAAAGAGGAAAGTGGATTGCTGTAATTTTAGAATATGACATAGAAATAAAACCCACTAAGCTCATAAAAGGTCAAGGACTAGAAAAAATTATGGTTGAATCCAACTTTCAAGATCTTTATATAAACATGTTTAATGCATTAGATGAACAGGAGGAGTTGACAACTCCAATTATTGAAGATCATTTTCTGAATTCATCTTGGTATGCCGATATTCTGTATGTGTTGCTCAACCTAAATGTCCCTCCTGGTTTGTATAAAACAAAGGAAAGATTATTAAAGTTGAAAGCTGTAAATTACTGCATTTTGAATAAATGTTTATATTGGAAAAATTCTATTGGATTATTTCTTAAATGTTTTCCTGAGAATGATGCAGATAAGATCAATCACGAGTTTCATGAAGGAGAATGTGGAGGCCACCTCTACTGGAAGTCAAGTGCTAACAAAATCCTTAGAGATGGTTACTACTAGCCCACCCTCTTTCAATATATCCACAAAATGATTATTTCCTGTCACAAATGCCAAATATTTGAAGGAAAAAGAAAGTTGCTTCCCTTACCTCTACAACCAATCATAGTTGAAGCTCCTTTTCAGCAGTGGGGTCTAGACTTCATTAGGGAAATCCATCCTGCCTCATCTGCCCAACATAAATGTATCCTCACAGCAGCAGACTATTTTACCAAATGGATAGAATCCATCCCTTCTTGGAATGCCACAAACTCAGTTATCATTTCATTCCTTGAAATCCATATACTGTCTAGATTTGGCTGTCCTAGAAATATCAGAACTGATAATGCTGCTGCATTTGGGTCTAAAAAGATGGTGGAATTCTGTCATAAATATCATATTATATTGGGTCATTATACAGCTTATTACCCTCAAGGTAATGGGTTGTAAGAATCCTCATATAAAAGTTTTATGAACATAATCAAGAAGTTGCTATAAGATAACAAGAAATCATGACACAGTAAGCTAGTACATGCTTTATGGGCAGAGAGACTGACAATTTAAAAATCATTTGGAATGTACCCCTACCAGCTAGTTTATGGAACTGATGCAATATTTCCAACTAGTTTAGGAGTGCCAGTCATGAAGCTGATCCAGGAAGTACAGTTTGAAGATGATGATATGACAAGAAGAATACACCAAACTATACATCTTCAACAAACTAGAGAAGAAGTATACATTAGAGCACAACAACTACAAGAAAACATCAAGAAGCTATTTGACAAAAGAACCAAGGCAAGTGACTTTAAAATTGGTGACAAAGTATTGAAATGGGATTCAAGGAGAGAAGATAAGGGTAAACAGGGAAAATTTGAAAATTTATGGCAAGGCCCTTATCTTATTCAATCTGCTATTGGAAACAATGCATTCTTTCTACAAGAATTGGATGGAGCTGAATATTTTGGAGGTCTTGTCAATGGAAGGATTCTCAAACATTATTTTTGTTAACTGATATTTTAGTTTCAAAGATTTTCGTTCATTGTATATAACACTGATTTTGAATTTAAAAAAGAAAAAAATAAAAAATAAAAAAAACTATAGAAAAAGAGAAAAAGAGGGCAGAAATAAAAGAAGAAAGGTACAACCCCATACCAAAAAAGAAAGGAAAAATCTAAAAGTGTGCAATTCTAAATGCCACTACTTGAAAGAGCACTGCTATTTAGTCATACAGCCTAATCATTACTAGATAGATTTCAATTTACTACTGATAGGTTAGTGAAGGAGATTTTCCAAACTGTCTAAACTTGGCTTATCAGTAGACTAGATTAGGATAGAAAAATAGAGGTTCAAAGAAGCTTAAATCCTGAACCTGTAAAGTTTGATGAAGAATTGGTTCTAATATGCTCAAAATATGAACCAAGAGAAAAGGAAAGAAAGCTCTAAAAAGATCAAAATCAGAGTTGAAAAAATAAATAAGGATGTTTGTAATTTTTAGATCTTAAGCCTTCACAATTTTGTTTCAATTTCGCGTAAATTTTAGTGTATGAGTAGCCTGTTTTTATGCCATAGACTCAACAGCAAATCAGACAACTTAATCCTGGTTTGAATGTGTTTTCAATTTCGGTTTTAGAATGTAGAGAATGCAGATCTGTCAGACAGTTCAGTCCTGGCAGTTAGTAGATTAGGTAGAGGATTTTTGAGTCCAATTGTTTAATCTGGACTCATGGAAGTTAAAAGGGTAGATTTAGATTAGTTTTCTTGCTTTAAATAAAATAATAAAATATTGATGTCAAAGGGTTTGCAAGTCCAAGTGCACCCTACTGAAGAAAAAATGTTAGGAAGTAGGATGTGTAGGTAGTTGTTTGGGGAATGAATTATTCTGTTTGATGTAATATTGATCATCTTTTTAAAGAAACATGATCAAACAAGAAAGAGGATTATCAAAGTGCAGGACATTGATCTACATTCCAGAGATAAATTTCTAAGGTTCTTGACACCTCCAAGGAGCTGCCATCCCCAAGTGGAGCCACTGTTAGACATCAATAAAAAATTTCATGACTGATAATGGCTTAAACAAGTCTATTAGTCTTCAAGAAAAAAAAATTATGCAAAATATATGACTTCTTGAAGCCTCTGTGTTTTTTTTCCTCGAGAAATCCATTCCATTGATAGTTTTCATTCAAAATTCCTCAAAGAAGCCCTGCTGTTATAAAAGAGACTGTTTTCAACCATTTTCTCCATCATGTCACCTTCACAAATCTCCTCTAAAAAGTTCCCCCCATTTTCACTCATTTTTCCCATTTTTACCCTTTATTTTCCTTCAAAAATTCCCTTTAAACCTAATAAAATCCCTTTATTAAGGTTTCAATTCCTTTTTCCCCCCTATCGTAACCCTCAAAATCCTTCAAAAACCTTCATTTTCAATCAAAAAACCTTCATTTTACAATATAAGGCCTTAAGCCCCTTTCGCTTAAGCCCGAGCCCCTTTTCTGCCATAAGACCGCACTCTGTGGCTGAGCGCTAAGTCCGCTGGCCATCGCACATCGACGATCCTAGTTCCTTTGTTCCTAGACCCTTTACTCTACCGATATGTCGATCCTCCGATGAGATCTAGACCATACATTCCCTAGATTCGACATCCATCGCACTTCGCGCCCCACTCTCCATCGCATCGGTGCATTGCACTTTCCTCGTTCCCACTCCTTTTTCCACCGATGGAATTCCTCGCCGATAAAATCCCAACCATCGATCTCCCTCAAATTGGATGGTCCGCGCTGCAACGCACTTCATCTTCTCCATGGCTTCGCATTCACCTTCTCCATTGCATCGCTCCATCGCACTTCACTCCTCCCATCAGCCATTGGCACATCGCAATTCCAAATTCCTCCTTCCCGGACCCTCTTCTCCGCCGATTGTCGATCCTCCGATTTAATCCCAACCGTCAATCTGCTCTAGATCCGATGGCTCCCGCTACTTCCTCCTTTACCCCACACATTGTTTTTCCCCTGACTTGCGAGGTCTCGTTTCAATTTGGATCATCCGATTAACTAAAATCTATGGCATAGATTCACTGTGGGGGCATCAGACCTAAGTGGCCCATACTCCCCAATGCCCCCGCAGTTGACTCTTTTGACTGTGGGGGATCTCAGATCTACGGCTAAGATTTAATACGGAGGCACACCTCGAGATTTCCTCCGTACCCCCAATCCCCCTGCTATGGTGTCATCCACTAGTCCCACTGCTGAGCACTTTGTGCCATCACACTCCTTCTCCACCATTGATCTGGCTCCCCCAGATCCAATGGTCCAAAACTAATTACGCGCCCACTTCCACCTTTTTCCCTTTATATATTCCCCCCTACCTTGATTATAACCCTTTATCACTATAATCCAACGGCACACATTGTTTTACCCAACCTTAAGCCTCCCTGCTATGTGAGAAATTAGCTTACGTCAGCTCGGCCCCACCTTATTCTTCGCCATGCATCTCCCATCCCGTCGCGTTCATTCTCAGCCTTAGATCTCCAGCCTGAAAATCTAACGGTTTTCACGCCATTTCACATCTGTTATGCCCCCTCCCCCCGCCATGCATCTTGAACATGAAACTGCCAGTTTTGCAGAAGCCACGTGTCGAGTAATGAATTGTATCGTGTTCATTTCAGCTAAAACCATTTACTGCTTGACTCCCACGCGAATACCACCTCGGTATTGTGCAAAACCGCTCATCACCATTTTTGCGCCAGATTCAAATGTTTCCCTGGTTTTTCATGGTTTCACTATGGAACCCTCCCTTGATGCATTTTCCTCCTTCCACACTACTCTTTCGCCCTCCATTGAGCCCTTTGAAGCAGTTATAGCCCCAAAACCTAGGATTTATTAATATTTTATGTTGAGTTGTAGGTTTAATGGCGGTTTCGTAGCATAAAATCCGTTCCACAGTCACTAAAGGTGACAGAGGCTGAGGGTAACGATCCTCTATGGCCGGAAATTACAGAAAGAGACACCTGCTAGCAACAGTGAAGATCAGTGTAAAGAGATTTAAAGCTAAATTTTAAAGTCAAAAGCCCGAAGATTAAAAGACTTAAACCGTGCAGATTAAGGATAAAGCATAGTAAAAGACAAAGAAAATCAAAGACTAATATTAGTGTTTAAAGTGACAAATCAGGACAGATCAGCAAAATACTGCCTTAAATTGTCAGATCATCAAGGCTATTTACTCTTTCAAAGACTAAAAGTGCCACCTACAGGCTTATTTACTCAAAAGCCTACAAATTCAATGCACAGTCAGACATGGATGGGACAGTCAGACATGGATGGGACAAAATAATAGCCTATTATGGGAGGGGCTATTTGCACCTCATGAGGACATTTTTTGGGCAAGACATGGATGGATGGTTTGGTGATCACTTAGCTTATGAGAGAAGCTTATCCTTTGTTTGTGACACCAATGGAGGAGGAGATGAGTTGCAGCACTCACCTTGTCAGTTGCTTGAGGACAAGCAACATTTTTTAGGGAAGGACTGTAATATTCCGAATTGGCCCAAGCTAATAGAAATATTCCTTTTTATTTTCATTTTCTTGTTCAAGAATAAAATTGTAAAGGAGGACAAATTAAACTCCTAAAAACAGCAAAATAAATCAATGCCCATATGAACAAGGCTAATTCTGGGCTACTTTAATGAAACTCCTACATATGTGGAAGGGAATTGTGAAAATTGAATGAGTCAATAGGACCAAATCTACAGCGCTGTCCATATGCAATGTACTAAGATAAACAACACAAATCTAGTTGGAGGTTCCAAATGTGAAAGGAGCTAAACCTTTGAGATGGTTTAGGGTTTTTCAAGGCTTTCATCCTATAAATGAAAGAGGATAGAAGCATGAGAAGGGTTGTTGAACATATTGTATTGAAAATATTTGTCTGCTTAGACACTTCTCATTCTCTAGTTGTGTAGCTGAGAATAGTGCTGTTTAGCACAAGGATCTCATGTTTAGGAATCCTTCTCTTTCCTTGAGAGGCCTCTTGGAAGAGTCTTGTATTTCTCATCCACTATCAGGAATTTTGACAAGATTATACTTCCAACCACAATTCATATTGTGTTGAGGGTTTGATTTTTTTTGTGAGCTGCATCAAGTGGAAACACTAGATCTGCTTAGATCTAGATTATACTAGTGGCTCTTCTCAGTGAGTGTGTCTTTTAACCTCTTGGAAGAGTGTATTAGCTGTTGGGGCTTTAGATTTTGATCTTGGAATCAGGCCAACCTATTCTTCAAGATTACAACGTTGTTTATCCTCTTAGACTGCGTTATTTCCAGTTGCAGAGTTGCAGGGTATTCCGACATTCTTTTGGAGAAGTGATCTCTGGTGGATGGATCATTCCTTCACCGTGGTGATCCATGGATTATCCATCTAATTCATGTCTAATTCATATCTGATCTATTTAATATTATGTTCACTTCATATTTTCTGAATCATTCTGCAAATATTCTGCAGTAAAACTCAAATCTACTCCTGTTCTTTCATGTAATGCTGAAAACCCCAAGGGGTATGAATAATAAAGACATTCTTCCATATGGATCTGTTGTAGATCTAATTGTTTATGTATTATCTTGCTATAGATCTAAGTTATAAGATACTACTTTAGTATACTGCGTTTTTCATATCTAGATCTATAGATCTGCACTTTTATACAGTGTATCTCATGAAACCCTTGTCGGATTATCCTCTTTGATGTATAAAGGAGCTGAATCTCCATTTTTCTTCATGCTCTCATGTAATAAAATATAGATATGATATTCAAGCTATTTTTTATTCAAACCCTTTAGAAAATCACGCTGCATAAGATTCAATTAATTTATGTAGAGTCAAGTCATGGGGTTTGGTCATTTTTAAGCCATATCAGGAGTGGGAGATTTGTTTAACATAGCTAGAGTAATTTTTTTTTGCTCAATTTTGGTATGTGAGCCCCACATGACCTAAGATACGAGATCCTACCCTCACTTTCCCTTATTTTTATGTACATCTCTTAAATTAACCTTTTTAGGGAATAAATTGCTGCTTTTCCCCACTTTTTGGGTCCTAAAATGAAGGAGAATTTGATGTTGTTTCTTGATTGAAGAATATGTGTTATTAACACATCATATAAGCTATATCTATGCATCTCCAACTTCATAATATCTTAAGATGTTCTTGTTGTTGTAGAAATTCCCTATTTTGGGATATTACAAATAGAGAATGGCTATTGGTTTCATCCTTCACCTGAGATTCATTTGATACTTTCATGAACCATATGTACCTTATTAATTTTTGTCAATATGTTAATTTTTGATTACTCAAAATTCTTTCTTTGCATTCTCTGACTTCCTTTCAAGCACTAAACTATTGGATATCTTTCTCAATGTCTTGCTTTGAGTATCTTAATGTCCATTACTTAGAATTCATGTTTCTCATGCTCTAAATTCCTTTTAACATTTACATATTGAGTAAAATTTGTATGTGTGTATTCTATTATCATTTAAGTATCTACATGCCTCAGCTTCCACAAGGAGAGTCTTTGTCATTGAGATCCATGTCACTAAGTCCATAACCCAATGGTAGCAAGCCTTCATCTTTTCAACCTGCAAAAATACAAAACCAAGACACAATTCATAGAGTTAGCCATCTAGTACTATAATTATCTAAATCATAAAACCCCCTTGACAGAGGCCTCTCAGACTAAAGAGGCTAAGCTTCAGTCAAAAGTTGGTTTGAAAGAGTTACTCCAAGTTGACCATTGAAGTAGCCCAACAGGACTCAATTTGGTGAGAACATTTTGGCGTTGTTGTCGGGGAGCGAAGGTGTAAATTTTCCTTGGGAAGAACAACAAAGTTTGAGTTCTAAGGTCTGAGAGCAACAGACACTTAGGCACATATTGGTTGTATTTCTTCTCTAGCGACTCCACACATCAAATAATCATTTGGAAGGTGACTCCACTACTTGAAGATCAATAGCTTGATGAAGTTCCAAGATGAGTTCCATTGCAAGAATAAATGCCCGGTATGCCCCTATGAATCGGTCTCACATCCCTCGTTTTCCAAATCCTATGCCAAAGGTCGAATGGTTAACTGATCTTCCCATATTTAAAGATGAAAATTAAGACAATGTTGCTCTTCATTTGGTTAGATTCCATATGCATGTATGCAGACTTAAGGTTCAGTTCCTTGAAGATTTTCTCATGAAGATGTTTCTGGTCACTTTAGAGGGAAAATCATGGTCTTGGTACGAAAGCATACCAAATGGTTCATTATATTCTCTTGCTGATTTCCATGTTTCATTTTATGAGATGTATGAAGAGTGTCATCCCTCCTTATTGCTGGTCAAATACTGCTGTAAACCTTGTGTCAGTTTTATTGAATATTTTGAGATTTATTATGAAGATGATGAGTTCATGGATGAGGAAATTTTAGAGGGCCCTTCATGAAAATCCCTTTCATCACCAAGAAGAAGGGATATCCTTTCTCTTGGATGAAAATGAAACCCAACAGGAGTTTAATTATGAAAATCATGTTACATCCTCTGAGTTTGATGAAAGGTTGCAGCAGGCTTGTCAGTCTTTTGATCATCAGGAGTATGACAATCATTTCAAACAACAGGAAGAAATATTGGAAGATAATTGCTATAATCCTCAAGTAAAGAAAGAAATTTTTTCTTCATGTCATTCCTTGCATCATCCTACATCAAATAATGATCACACTAATGAGGAAGTGGGTGAAAAATTTTCTTTGTCCTTGTCTTATTATTTAAAGTAATTTGAGTGCAAGTCAGAAGATAAGATTCAATTTTTGGATGAAGTTGCTAAGAACATTGAAAAAGACATTGAAGTTTTAGAATATCAAATTCAATCTTATAGTCTTCATGATCAAGATCAGTGTTTTCAAAATCTTTTAATGCCAGAACCCAAAGAGAGGGTGTTGCTACCTTTCTCTTTTGATATTGAGGAAGAATACCCTATTTTTGAAAATTAATTTGAGAGCATAGAACTAAAATCTTGTGTTGTTGAACAAAGAATATATGGGTTGTCCAAAGCTATAGGATGTCTTGAGAATCATCAAACAGATCATGTCTTATATGATCCTATAGCTGACTACATGGAAGATTTTTATAGTCCAGATTTCTAGTTATATTTTCATTATGAAGATCAGATCCATTTTATGTTGCCTTTTTCATTTTAGTATCTATTTACTTTTGGTTCAAGTGTAGTTAAGAGGTTCAATTGTTAGATCAAATCATTAACTGGCTTGATTGGAAGTTTCATGTTGATTGAATTAAACATGAAGATTGCAGTTTTTAGGGTAGGTAGGAGTGTGTGAATAAGCACAAATTTGACTTAGCATCCTTTTAGTATGTATATATTTTGTTTTTCAATAGTATTCATCAAGTTTGTGCCCGAGGAGAAGGCCATAAGAGCTTGGTGAAGTTTTTATAAATTTTAGAGTTTTTATTTCCAAGAATATGGATGGCACTGGAAATACAAGTTCTTTGGTGTACCACAGGGGCACACCATCCCATGTGGAGTAAACATTTTTCAATTTGGCATAGGAAATTTCATTTTTTCATATTTAACCTATCCTAAGTTTCAAGAACACCCTCATTTCATCTCAAAACCACATCCATATAGGTCACATCATGTTCCATTAGTCATCATTTGATGAAATATTTGATTTCCCAAGATTACAACTCCGAAAACATCATTTTATCCAAGAATCCATACTTTCGTAGCGAATTCAGTGTAAAATAGGTAGAAAACACTACGAAACTGCTGATAGTTTCATAGCAAATATGAAGCATTTATTTGTTTTCTAACTTTCAGTAGTCAACTTCAAGGGCGGCTTCTGGGAAAAAAGAGAAGTATTTTAAGAAACCGAGAGAGGTTATTTTCAAGAACATATCATATAAAAATAACCTTTTTCACATTTCTCAAAGGTGCTACAAACTAGGAGATACAAGGATGTCTTTCAGCCCTATTTTCAGAAAACAGAAATTTCCTGTTTTAGACATGTTTTTCAAATGCAGATTTTGGACAGCTAGAAATGGTATTTAAAAAAAAAAAGGAGGTTTATCTTCAAAACATGGTTTTCTACAAAAATATCCTCCATTTTTTAAAATATATCAAGGATTTGGAAATATGAGTTCATTTATAAACTGAAAATTTCTATACTTTTCCACAGTTTTGTAGCGTTTCCTAGGCTTAAAGCCAGGAAAACGCTACAAAAACGCGTACCTGTATGTGTATTTTTTCTTTTAAAGACTGTTTTTGCATGATTCAAGGAGGGATATCCATGTTGGTAAGGTTTTATGACATGATTGACATGTTGGAACAGGAAATAAGTCAAGAATATTGATGGAGAAGCCATTTTTCCCATGCTGCTAAAACACGCTACGAACATTTCTATACATGACTGTTTTAGAAGTCAACTTAAAGTTTGATTTTAGAACAAATGAAATAGTATTGTGGAAATATGAAAGATTTTTTTCTTCAAAACAAGTCCTTCTACAAAAACCTCTCTCAGTTTTTGTAAAGACATTAGGGTTTGGAAATTATACAGTCATCTTTGAAGACAAGTTTTTAGAATTTTCACTAACCAGATTTGTGAAAACATTGTAAAAATTCAACTTGGAGGAGGTCTAGCTCAACATCCATGTGGCATAATGACACATAAACACTTTAGTACACTCATAAAATTAGTTCGTTGCAATTGATAAGGGTTATTAAATTGATTTTTTGAACTATTAATGAAAGAAGAGTCCTTTTTGTATTCAAACTCTGCAAAACAACAATATCCCTAGGAAGTCTCCAAGTGATGGAATCATGTTTGAAATAGGTCTCTGAGGTGGGAATTCAAGGGGAGTAAGGTGGCATATCATTTGTATGAGTACTCACTCTATAAAGGAGAGATTTTTAGAGTTATAAAAGGTTGGGATATGTTATGGCTGACTGCTACTATTGTAAACAGGGTTTTTGATCAGTAATAGAGAATGGTTATTAGTTTCATCCTTCACCTGAGATTCGTTTGATACTTTCATGAACCCTATGTATCTTATTACTTTCTATAAATACGTTAATGTTTTATTACTTATAATTCTTACTTTGCATGCTCTGACTTCCTTTCAAGAACTAAACTATTGGATATCTTTCTCAATGTCTTGCTTTCAATATCTTAATGTTCATTACTCAGAATTCATGTTTCTCATGCTCTAGGTTCCTTTGAAAATTTATATATTGAGTAAAATTTGTATGTGTGTATTATACTGTCATTTAAGTATCTACATGCGTCAGCTTCCACAAGGAGAGTCTTTGTCATTGATATCCCTGTCATTGACTCCATAGCCTAATGGTAGCAAGCCTTCATCTTTTCAACCTACAAACATACAAAACCAAGACACAATTCATAGAGTTAGCCATTTAGTACTATCATTATCTAAATTATAAAACCCCTTTGAGAGATCCCTCTCAGACTGAAGAGGCTAAACTTCAATCAAAAGTTGGTTTGAAATAGTTACTTCAAGTTGACCATTGAAGCAACCCAACAGGACTCAATTTGGTGATAGGAGAACCATCTCTTAAGACTCTCCTTGATTCATTATTGACACGAAGACCAATGAACCAAATGGATCAAAATGATGAATGCAACAATGTTACAACGTTAATATTGCTAACATTGGAGAATAAATGGTTGATATTGATTGAATAATGTAATTGATGACAAATACCTCTCTCTCTCTCTCTCTCTCTCTCTCTCTCTCTCACTCATACTCATATAATATAATTATTGGATACTAGGATGCATACATCATTGAAATATGCATATATCCACACTTGTGCATGCCTAACAACATCACTCTCACTAGGAAATAATCCAACAAAGATAATCCATAGCTATAACAACTACATGGTTGAATCATGTTGCTTGAAATCCATGCATGATGCTACAACACACTATAATTCTCACACCAATGCATGACCAACTATATGGAGACACAATTGTTGGGTGCAGTATTTAAGGATATTTTAGGCACCTATTTCCCTATTTTTTGTCATTTCGTTTAATTAAACCTATGAATTCCTTGACACAATGCCACTTTCCCTGGTTATAAAAACAATAATTTCTCTGACATATTATTATGCCATTTTCTGTTAAATATTGAATGAAAGAATGACTTTTTGGAATGACTAACTAGGGAAATGGTGAAAGAGATATTTTAGATATTTCTCTTTTAGGTGTTGTTATAATTCACAAAGACCAGGGGCTAAATAGTTGCCATAGTTACTTACTGTTACACCCCGAAGTTTTTTTCCACACCCTGAAGTTTGTTGTTACACCTTGAAGTTGTTGTAACATCGTGAATATGATTCTATGCCACAAACCACCAAATACCGTGACTGCTATTCTAAAAGATAATCTTTGAAGATCATGAAACTACATGCAGTCAATTGAAGAAGGATATGAGAAGTTACGATAAAAAATATTGTGTAACTTGTTGTAACATTATTTGGTTTTGATAAGTTAGAATGTTATAAAAAAATAAAAAATAAAAATTTTAAGTTTGGATATGTATAGAAAAAAAATAAAAAAATGTTAGGAATCATGATAAATAAAATTATTCATATCAAGAAAATCATAGGAATAAATTTCCCTAAAAAATGAAGGCAAAATTATCAAAAAATGTTAGGAAAAGAAATTAAAAAATGATTGCTTAGCTTCAAAATAAATTTGCAAAAAAGGTTGCATGTGTAAATGCACCAAGTTTTTTAAATAAGGAGTTAATTATGTTTTAAATTTAGACTAAATTGATTCATTAAGAAATTAATATTTATTTTAATATGTGAACACATATTTTTATCCTAAAGTTCACTAAATGACAAAATCATTTTTTTCTTGCATTATCATCTGAGTAATTTTGAAGGGTGGATATTTTCCCCACCTATATCAATGACGGGGAAGTATTTTCGCACCCACCTTGCCCATTTCCTGTTAACGGAAGGGGGGGGGGTCCAAAAGGTTGTTTTATTGATGACTGGCACTCCCTACGTGTCATCTCCATGATAGTTCGCACCCCACTCAAAACCACAAACCACCGCCTACCACCTCTAAAATCCACTTTCTCCCTAGCAGTGCTTTCCACTCCCACCAATGGTCGGATGATCTTTATCCCGGACTATTTCCTGAAACCAAATGAGATGCTACCACCTCACCTTTCTGTTGCAACCACACTACTTACTTATGACCATTGTCCTGTTAGAACCTCTCCCTAATTGTTGATTAGCCGTTTTATTGTCCATCTTCTATACCATTAGCATTTAACCACTATGGTCATATTATCAAAGAGACACCTCATAATGACATTCAAGTCACTATATAAATGAAGCCTCGCTCTTCTATTTACCACTTTTATTGTATTCATCGTTTATTGTTGCATTGCATGTATTCTGAGCTCAATTATGCACTATTTTCAAACAACGGTTATCGTTTCACAGAGAATCAATGTTATTTTTCTTATTATTTTCTTTGAGAACATGGCCCCAAAGGGAAAGAGAAAAAAACGAACCTCTGATCAAAACCCTCCCACTTCTACCCCAGTCGACCTTGACAACGTTCCCCTTGCTGATCCTTATTATAAAATTTCTCACACCGAGTGTGAATGCTAATTCCATGAATTGCACCTGTGGCTGAAGAAAAAATATATTGACCAGCAAGATGAAATCAAACTATGGGAATCCATTCTAGCCCTTTTGTCATTCCCTCAAACCCATGACTTCCCATATCTAGGCATCTGGTGTCAAACCATATATGATCCTATCAAAAGAGCAGTAGTGGCTTAGAATGGAGACATTCTGATATCCATCACTGCAGAGACCATTAATAATATGCTCTTAATCCCTCAAAATTTTTCCTTAAGCCTGTTCTCTGAAGAAGCTCTTATGGAGATATACCATAAGATTTTATTTTTTTGGTAAGTTGAGCTAATTTATTAATTTCAAAAACATAATATTACATATGCTACAGGTAGGGTTGGTATGCTATGCTTAACCAATCCCTACCTTTGTAATGTTGTTTCTGGGATGCCTCAAGGGAGGAGGCCAGCCCAAAAAAAACTTGAAAACGAGCTTTACATTGTGCACAATAGTTCTTATGCATCTAAAAACTAGAGAGTAGATAATAACAGTAAATCCCTATCAGCACATATGACAAAAAATAGAGTAAGACTGAGCAGTTGCATAGACGTTATTCATCATCATCATCACTGCTACTGAGATTCTCATCTTCAATGGGACACACAGGAGCCTGCGCAACAACAGTTTCCACAACAGCTTCCACATCGGCAACAATTCACTTGGGGAAACTTGCAGGAGCGTAGAGGATGGGGAAGTCTGGGTCTACTCCATCAGGAATCTTCATCCAAACGTCGTTGAAGTCCATGATCCAGATGTTTGTATCCTCAACATCCTGTGTTGGAATGGCTGGGGGAGCTGGCGTGCGATGCAGAGAGTGAGCTTTGGGAGAGGAGGTGGACCTCCTCGAGTCTCGACTACCTCTTTGCACCGATTACCTGGAATATTCTGCTTGCTGCTCAAGATCATATTTATGGCTCGCTAAGGTGATGGATGAGGAACCGTCAATTGATTCAAGGCGATAATACTCTCTGCGATGGTAATGACCAGGGAGAGCCCCTCTCTGGCCACCACAAATAGTGCATTGGCGTAGTATGGGAGCCATTGCACACCTGGGAGTGGAGGTAGGAGTGACACTGGGGCTGAAGGGGCTGCAAAGACTGCGGGGGCATTTTCGCAGGATGAAGAGCGACAAGTGGAGCGAGTCTGCGCAGCTCCACTCTGGGACTGAGGCTTCGCCACTGATTAAAATTAGTGAGAAGCTATATCAAAAGGAGGAGAGCGAAAGGAAAAGGTGAGAAAATTGTAGGTTTTAACCCTGAAGAGAAATTATCTACACACGAATCTTATAATAGAAAATAAACAATAGCGAGAGCATAAAACATAAAACAGATAAACACAGAGATTTTCCCCTGGATCCCAAATTGGGATGACCAACTTGATTTTTCATTATATTCATTTTAGTGTTACAACACATATATATACATGCCGAAGCATACATAAACCCCAATCCATTAAAAATGGATTAGAACATAACCGTAGTTCCCTTGACCGGATCTACAAAATACTAGGGGCCGAAAACCATCGTACCCGAAAACCATGTGCAAAATCATGCACAAAACATGGGTGGGTCCGCTTATGAGTGGGTCCACATACCAAACAATTTTTTTTCTAGGGCACTGCCCCAGACCCTAATAGTGGGGGCTGCCTCCCCCCTTGTGACCTCCCTGCTGCGCCCGGTGCAACGTACAATGCGTGCGGCTAGTCGTGGAAAGAATATAACACATACCCAACATTCTCCCACTTGTTGTTTTCTTTCCACAGGGGGCCAGAGGAGAGCTTAGTCATTGGGCCAATTCTTCAACACCCATTGTTTCTCTACACCAAGAGAACTTCTGAGTGCTCACAGACTTTGTCAATGCATCTGCAACATTCTTCAAAGTGTCCACCTTTACCAACAGCACCCTTTTAGCCTCAACCATATCTCTAACAAAGTGATATTGAACATCAATGTGCTTTGTCTTTGAATGATAAGCAGGGTTCTTAGCCAAGAAAATTGCACTTTGGCTATCACAGTATATCCTTATAGCTTGCTGTACCAACCCCATACTTGAACACAATATTTGCAACCAAACTGCTTCCTTGCTTGCATGAGTGGCTGCTAT
This sequence comes from Pinus albicaulis, assembly GCA_034641835.2. NCBI lineage: Eukaryota > Viridiplantae > Streptophyta > Pinopsida > Pinales > Pinaceae > Pinus > Pinus albicaulis. The sequence continues at coordinate 30,521,978 of MU968317.1, forward strand.
GTATTCTGCCTCTGTAGTTGAAAGAACCACTACAGACTGTCTTTTACTCATCCAACTGACTGCGCCTCCAAATAGGCTAAACACATACCCACTTGTAGATCTTCTTTGGTCCAGATCTCCAGCCCAGTCTGCATCAACAAAACCACGAATGTCCAACATTCTTTCCAATCCTGGTCTTCCCTGGTAGCACAAGCCATAATCACCAGTGCCACGTAAATATCTGAAAACCCGCTTCACTGTTGTCCAATGCTCCTTCCCTGGGTTTGACATAAACCTGCTCAATACTCCCACTGCATGTGCAATGTCTGGTCTATTACAAACCATTGCATACATCAGGCTACCCACTGCACTTGCATATGGAACACGGGACATATACTCCTCTTCTTCTTGTGTCTTGGGACAATGTTCAGCAGATAGCTTTACACCTACAGGAATAGGAACATTCACCGCTTTACTATCCTGCATATTGAACCTCTGCAATATAGTCTCGACATACTTCCTCTGGTTTAACCAGAGCTTCCTCTTTGCCCGATCTCTCTTAATTTCCATGTCCAAAATATAGTTTGCAGCACCCAGATCCTTCATGTCGAATTTGGAGAACAGTTGGGTCTTCAAATCTTGGATAATTTCTTTGTCATTTCCAATCAACAACATATCATCTACATACAAGACCAAATAAATAACACGGTCACCAATTAATTTAAAATAAACACAGTGATCCTCCTTGCTTCTGGTGAAGCCAAGTCCCGGTATATAGGTATCAAATTTCTGATACCACATCCTTGGTGACTGTTTTAACCCATACAGAGACTTCTTCAACCTGCATACCAGTTCTTTCTTACCCTTCACCATAAAACCTTCAGGTTGCTTCATGTAGATCTCCTCTTCTAGATCTCCATGAAGAAATGTTGTCTTCACATCCATCTGTTCTATCTCAAAATCAAATGCAGCAGCAACAGATAAAAGTAATCTAATAGAAGTAACTTTGGCAACAGGAGAAAAAATATCACCAAAATCAATTCCCGGCACCTGGGAATAACCTTTTTCTACCAACCAAGCTTTGTATTTCTCCACCTTGCCTTCTACATTCATCTTCTTCTTAAACACCCATTTTCTCCCAATGGGCTTCCTTCCAGCCGGCAACTCCACCAGATCCCATGCATCGTTTTTGTGCAAGGATGCCATTTCATCAACCATGGCCTCCTTCCAGAGTTTTCCATCCTCTGAATCTACTGCCTCCCTGACAGTTCTGGGATCATCATCAGTTATAGTTAAGGAAAAACTTGAACAAAAAGAAGATGGACTATACCTTTCTAGTTGCCTTCTTTCCCGAGTTGATCTTCTCACAGCTGGAGTTTGTGGCTCTTCCTTTAGCTCAAACTATATCTTCTTAGGATCCTTTGGTAGGACTTCATGTGTAACGACATCTTTCACCTCTCTAAACACCACATCTCAGTTGTACACAACCTTCCTTGTTTCCGGGTTCCAAAGCTTGTAACCCTTTAAACCATCCTTATACCCAATAAAGATGCACCTTTCAGATTTATTATCCAACTTGATCCTTTTCTCCTTTGGAACATGTACATATGCATCACATCCAAATACCCTCAGATGTGAAAGAGAGGGTTTCTTACCAGTGCATACCTCATGTGGAGTCTTATCCTCCAACGCTGATGAAGGTGATATGTTAACCAAGCAACATGCAGTCCCCACTGCCTCTGCCCAGAATTCTTGTCCTAACACGGTACCACTAAGCATGCTTCTTCTGTTTCCTGTCACCATTCATTACTACTGCAATTCCAATTTTTTTTGAGAAATTATATGGAGTAGTCTTCACAGGTGTATACCAGCATTCTGAGAACTCTTCAAATTCCTTCTTGCAGAACTCCCCACCATTATCTGTCCTCAGCGCCTTTATCTTCTTCTCTGTCTGGTTTTCCACCAGAGCCTTGAATTCTTTAAATCTGTCAAAAGCTTCATATTTCTTCCTCAAGAAATATATCCATGTATTCCTTGAGAATTCATCTATGAATGAAACATAGTAGACATAATTTCCGAGTGATGGAACTAACACAGGTCCAAATACATCACTATGCACAAGTTCTAATATCTTGTTCGCCCTCTTAGCACCAGAAGGAAAACTCACCCGATTCTGCTTCCCATATACAAAATGTTCACAGAAATATAAATGTAGAGAGAAATTAGACATACCTTCTACCATACCATTTCTATGCAGTATCCGAAGGTCCTTCTCTCCAATATGTCCAAGCCTTTAATGCCATAACATGGTCTTTTTTCCAGGGACAGCTAGGCTTTCTGCTCCACTTTCAGGAACCACAGAACTGTTACACCCATCAATAATAGTGCTACCTTGTAGCTTGTACAGAGTTCTAGTCCAAACTCCCCACATTAATACTAGTGCTCCCTGAACCATCTTGCAGGAATCTTTCTCGAACATTGTTTTTACACCTGCATCATCCATCTTGCTTACACAAATCAGATTTCTAGCCAATGTAGGAATATTCAAAACACCAGGAAGTGTTCTAATCCTTCCACCTTGTAGCTTCAGCTTGAACTTTCCACATCCGATGATTCTGGCCTTCCTATCATCCCCTAGGAAGACATCACCACCATCATATTTCTCATACTTGTAGAACCACTCCCTATGGGGGGTGAAGTGAAAGATGCACCTAAGTCAATCAACCACGACTCATGATCTACATGTGTATTTGAAGAAGAAGCTAAATACACATCCCCACCTTCATACGAGGTGGTTTTTGCCTCTGCAGAAGGAGCATCATAAGATCCCTTTCCTTTCTCAGGAGCTTTAGATCTACACTCCCTTTTGTAGTGCCCTTCCTTTCTGCATTTCCAGCATACCTTTACAAACTTTCCAGGAGATTTAGATCTCCCTCTAGATTTGGATCTCCCACTCGAAACCTTATTCTTGTTTCTGTTTTGGGACCTTCCTCGTACAGATAAGGCATCTCCATTATGGCCCTCCATATTTCTCCGTCTCATTTCCTCCGACAACAAGGCTGAGACAATGTCATCAAAATTCAAGGTAGTTGTATTGCTACCTATTGCAATAACCAGACTGTCCCACGAATCTGGTAGAGAACACAACAAACTGATGCACTTATCTTCATCTGATATTTTAATATCAACAGATGACAGCTGACTTACAACAGTATTGAAGGTGTTCAGATGCTCTGTCACCGATTCTCCATCCTTCATCCTCAGGTTATATAGCTTTTTCTGTAAGAACAGCTTATTCACCAGAGACTTAGATTGGTACAAAGTCCCAAGTTTTTCCCACAAATTCTTCACCATAACTTCCCCAGATACATTCAACAATACTGAATCTAAGACACACAACCGTATTGTGCTATTAGCCTTTCGATCCAGTTTCTTCCAGTCTTCATCTGACATTGCCACTGGTTTAGTACCCAGATCTACCGCGATCCACTGATCTTTATCCACCAGCAAATCCTCCATATTGAGCTTCCATAACTCAAAAATATGACCATTAAATTTCTCGATCTCTATCTTTCCGCTGCTTGCCATCTTCTTTCACCGCAAGAATCGATCCCGCAGATATCCCACTAAAGAGGGTCTACTTCAGGCCCAAGAAAAAAACCCTTAACAGCAAAGGCGTCCCCTTGGAGCTGAAAAAACTCTGGTACCATATGTAGGTTTTAACCCTGAACAGAAATTATCTACACATGAATCTTATAACAGAAAATAAACAATAGCGAGAGCATAAAACATAAAACAGATAAACATAGAGATTTTCCCTTGGATCCCAAATTGGGATGACCAGCTTGATTTTTCATTATATTTCTTTTAGTGTTACGACACATATATATACATGCCGAAGCATACATAAACCCCAATCCATTAACCTTGGATTAGAACATAACCGTAGTTCCCTTGACTGGATCTACAAAATACCAGGGGCCAAAAACCATCATACCCCAAAACCATGTGCAAAATCATGCAAAAAACATGGGTGGATCTGCTTATGAGTGGGTCCGCACACCAAAAAAAAATTTGCCGGGGCACTGCCTCCCCCCTTGTGACCCCCCTGCTGCGCCTGGTGCAACGTACAGTGCGTGGGGCTAGTCGTGGAAAGAATATAACACATACCCAACATAGATGAGTGAGAAAAGGGGTAGAATTATAGGGGTTATATAGGGGTGAGGATTATATTTTTAAGGGTGGAAATGAGTGATATTCACACAGAAATGCGTGTGGAGCTTGAGAAGCTGAGTAGGCGCAGGGGAGGAGTAGTGGCTGTGAAGTTGATTATTCATTATGTACATTAATGGTGGTATGGGCGAGGTGAGCTTCAGGGTCAGGTGACGTAATGCCTGTCTGTTCCGCGTCATCTCTGGTTCTGCGAGGAATGTGCGGGGAGTTAACGATAATTGGATCCACCACAGGTGAAGAATTGTATTGGAGATTTCCATAATCTGGATGGGTGGATATGTGATATCCACTCATGTTAGGCATGTCACTCGAATTTGGGGGAGCTATACCTTAAGCTTTATTTTCCTACAAGAGCCCAAATATTTGAAACCGTTTTACCTGATGATGTTGAATTACCAAAAAGGAATCCACCCTATCTATCCTCAATGTTCCCTGAAGCCACCAGACATATCATCTCCCTATTGTCTTTCTTGTTAGGATATCCAGATGACATGACAGTAGATGAACCCATCCTTGGATACTTTTCCATTTTTTCCAAAGATCATCAACCTGCCTTCATGTATAATTACAGTCAATTTTTGGCTGATAATATGTATGAGAAATTCATGAATTTGAAAACCCAAGGGATTTTTAAGTACACCTATTTAATTATATATATGTTTTTGTTTCAACAAGGAGATTCATTTCCTATCACACTCAACACGCATGATGAACATGGAGTCAATCAGTCTGTAATTCATTGGAAAGAGATGGCCAAGTCCATTTTAGACAAAAAAAAAAAAATTTAGATTTCATTGACTCATTCATCCATCCAATAGCACAAATTTTCAATAGCCAGAGTGATCCCATAATTGGTAAAGATATTAAAAGTATCATTCACTTAAGTGACCAAGTCCAAAATCGAGACTAGTATTTATACCAGAATTACACTGAAATCGGGGTATATGATTGTGAGTTAGCACCATATAAGGTGCCAAAATATGTTCCAATGACAATCTTCTCTTTGGAATATATAAGGAAAATGATTAACATGGACGACCTACATAAAGGAAGTCACAGTTCAAGATCAAGTCAAAAATTGGTTCCTTCATTTGCAATACCAGATAAGCTGGTATTGAGGTAGATACTATTTTGAGGAATATTAATTTTCAACCAAGTTTCACCTACTCGTATGAACCGTTTAGTATTATTTCAAATTTAAGAGTTGAATTAAAAGAAACTCCATACAATCATACACCAAGTCCTGAAAATGAAAAATTCATGAATTAGGAGGAGTGGACTGAAAATACATTACATGAAGCAGAAGAACAAATTCTTTCTACCTCCACTTTTCAGACTCCAGTTGCCCAAAGAAAAAAATAGAAAATAAAAAGGGAAGAAACATCGACTCCTATGGATTTTATCAAATAATTTATAGTCCAACAAAATAAGCAAAAGACTGGCTTATCAATCTCTATAGAACATAATCAAAAGGAACCAGAAATCATTGAATTGGGAGATCCAGAAGTGTCTGCATCAACAGGAGGGAGTGTCCATAATACTCCATCATCTACTTCACCTTCTCAATAGCCTCTGAAGTTCATCCAAACCATGGGAAAGAGTCGATCAGGTGAACATAATATATTCTCCAAATTCTTGGAGATTAAGTAGAAAAATGAAACATTGAAATATAAAGTATACAGTCAGTTCTAGAAGCAAACTTCAACCTCACATTATAGGCCTCTTTTTTCTTTTGATAGTGAAAATGGTAAGGGGGAAATGGATTTCCTACAAGCTCAAGTCCCTTTTCGTAAGTCTCCATCAGATTACAAGAATACCATATTATCATTTGATGCTAACCAGATTCATCCAATAGATCAAACAGACATGCATAGACGGTATGGAGAGATGCTTTTCTCAACCATGATTAATACAACTATGAATTTAACTAAGTTAAGAATAGCATTATAAAATGTACAGTCTCAACTTAAAATATAGAAATTCTCTTCTTTAGCTAAAGACAATAAGTTAAAGTCTTTAGAAGACCTTGTGGTTAAGATTGGGTATGACCCAAAATACTGTAAAGATATAGAGGAAATTCTGAAGAAGAAAAATGCAAACATTGCAGCTTTGCGAAAAAACTTAAGTTACCTTCCACAAAAGACCCACAAACAAAGGAAATAGAGGAGAGTGAACAAAACAAAGAAGATATGCTCAAGCTAATCATTGAGCAGAATATTCAGATGAAGAAGATGGAGGAGCAGATTGAAGGAATTATCAAAGAAAAAGAATCATCTCAGCTTGCCATGATCCCAGTTACAGTAGTACCTATTGTAGCTGCAGGGGAAAAGCCTAGCTCTTCATCAACAACTATAGAATCTGTTAGCCACCTATAAAATTTTGGCATAGAAAACAGGTGGCTAAATATGTTTCTAATTCTTCAAGAGAAACATTTCCCTTGAAAATATATCATTCTTGAAGCCTTCATGTGTCTTATGTCCTTTGAATAAATATTCACTATTGTTTCCATTGAAAAGCCCTATTGTTTGTGAAAGATATTGCTTTAAAATGGCCTCCATTTGCTCCATTTCATTCCCACAAAATATCCATTTTCACCACTTTTTCCCTTTCAAAATCCCCTCAAAACCCTTCATTTCAACTTCTAAATCCTCCTAAATTCCCTTTTAAACCATATACTTCCCTTTATTTGGTTTAAAAATTCCTTCTTTTGCCTATTGGAACCCATCATTTCGCTTAAAAATCCCTGTTTTTTGGCCTAAAATATCCCTTTTACATTAAGGCCTTAAGCCCCTCTTGGCTTAGCCCTTAGCCCCTTTCTTCGCATATGACCCAGTGCCCAGGACAAGGCACTAAGCCCCATCGCCCAATCACAATCGGGGTTTCCTGTCTCTTTTTTGAGCTTTTCACTAAATGTTCCAATGCGATAAGCTCTTTATTTTTAAACCTCGGTCTCCTTACCTTTAGCATGGGACCACACCCGAGCGCTCGTCCCAAGCCCTCCTTCCATCATATTTCTTTATAAATTCCCCTCTTTTCTTTGCTTTTCCATTTCCACGATGTTTTGAGTTGAATGAATGTAGAATGTCGATTTGCACAAGATCAACGACCATCAGGAAATCAGGTTTCCGCTCATAAGCCCTTCACCATCGCGCCCGCCGATTAAATCTCGACCGTTGATCTCCCTTCTGATCCAACGGCCAGGATCTAATCGCATTGCTCATCTCCTTTTTGTCCACCAGTTTCTGAATCATTCCTTCGATGAAATCTCAGACGCCCGTTCATACAAATCCAATGGCTCATGTGGGACCCGATCACACCCCTCCATCGCATCACAAACATAAGTTTTCCTGCCAAACGAATTTGGACCATTGAATCCACAAGAACCAATGACCTAGATTTAGTCACACTCTGCCCATCCATCTAGCCTTTCTCTCCCTCTTGAAACACTCCTACTCTATCCTTCAATCTTGATCGTCCATTCCAACAATCCAACAGTTCAAGTTTAAACCGTCGTTGACCCCACCAACCTTTCCGCCCTGTGTAGCTCTCCTCCATCGCGCTCTCTTCAAAATCGTCTGATCTAACGTCCCAGATCTAATGGCTAGCATGCAGTATCGCACGATTTTGCGCCTGGAAGTTAATGTTTTAAAATTACGCAATATGAGCGGTTTTTTAAAGGACATGCGTCGCCCATTCTATTGAATCACGTTTTTTTTTGGAAAACCATATACCACCGTAGAGCTCGCGTGAAAACCATTTCGGTTTTCCACCTTACCGCCCTTCGCAATGTGTTTTTGGGTCTAATCAAAACCGTTGATGGATTCTAATCTAACGGCCCTGATCTAAGCTCGCCTCCACTCATTTTCCATTCACCTATACTCTCAAATGACTTCGTCAATCGATCTCTGCTGTCGATTATTCAAATCCAACGGCTCATGCTATATCACAATTTCACTCACCCACCATACATTCAATCCTCCAAACGACTTCGCCAATGGATCTCCACCGTAGATCATCGTTGTTTAATCTAATCCGACAGTCCAAAACCCATGACGCCCCAAGCTCCCATCAGCCCTGTTTTCACCTTCTGCCATAGTTTTTCAACCTTTTTTCTACTGCATCCACCATTTTCCCTCAATATTGTTTCATTCTCCACGGCCCTCTGAAGCAATCCTCCCCCACTTCCCCGGGTTTTCATAACGTGTTTACTGTGTTTTTGTAGGGTTTAAAGGGTCATGAATTCATTCTTTCCCCACAGTCATGGTTGTGTGATACAAAGTGAAGAATTTCAGTTCTAGAGCCAAAAGGATCACAGAGGAAGACACCAGAGAGGGTTTAAAACATGTTTTATAGAAGATCAACTTTATTAACCCCGATTCAAACCCTCCAACACTCCTAAAACTTGTACATTCATAGAAACGGGTCAGAAGAAATCTTAAAGAGTATCCGTAAGAGATTTAAGGGATTAAAGCCAAATGTTGAAGACTTAATGCTTATGATCCAATGTTTAAAGGATAAAGACACAGATGAAGACCATAAGAATGATCAAGAAGGCCTAACGAAGCCTAAAGCACCTAAAAAATTTATATCAGAGGTTTAATAGCAGCAGAATGTTCTTTTCCTCGAAAGTACAAGTTCCCACAACATTCCATTCCTCATCAAGCCCATAACGGTTATTATTCCGACAAGAAGTCATAAAAATAATAATTAAATTAGTTACAAAGCATGGAAGACCTTAAAGGAAAATATTCATCCTTTCTTGTCTTAGAGTACAAATAGAGTACCAACAGTCAGAGAGTAATTCAAGAACATACCTTGGAGTTATTATCCACCTGTCGAAGACCCCTGATTCAGCCAAAGGGTACTGAAAGTTAATACAGAGATGTTAAAATAGAATGGGCTTCTCTTCCTTTGTTTTAATGCATCATTTAAGTTCTATCTGCCACTACTATCACTCTGTATTCTATAATAACTCCTGAGAAATACATTGTAAATGTTGGTTGGTTGATTGTCGTAAAAACACTGATTGTAAGTTGTTCATTGAGTTAGATTTTTGTGAGTAGTTGTTGTAAATAGGCTGGGAGATGATCTCTGGATGATATCAAGTTGTTGGACAAGGATGTATGTGACTGGTTTTTCTCTTCTAATATGACAAGAATGTTCATTGGATCCTGATCTAAATTAGTGGTGATGTGTTCTCTCTTTGTTATTGTTTTTCCTCTGTTATACATCATGTTCCATTTCTCTGATAAGAATCAGTAATTTTAGCTCAGGATATACTATTGCAAGTACTGTAATGCTTCCTGCACTCTATTATCTTCATGTATTCTTCTAATTGTGTATCTAAGAACAAATTCAACATAATTTAACCAGTATAGAAGTTGGTTTGTCCATGCTTGTTGATGTATGAATTTAGAGTTTGTTTCTTAGATGTTCTTGTTTGGTGTCAGCTGAAAGAATTGGGAAACTGGGGATTTATAGTTAGCCTTGTCCACTAGGTTCCTTTTCAACAGTTAGCCTTTCTAAGATCCCTTTGAGTTGAATGCCAAAAGTAGAGGAGGTTAAAAGTCTTTCTCTGATCTTAGACTTCACTTCATGTCAAACTTAAAAGTTTTCCATTGTCTGAAGGTAGTCAGGAGGACTGCTAGATTTTTGTCTTCAGAGTTAGCCTGATTAGGATTTTTGATCATACAGGTTAAGGCATACCCTGTCCCTAGATTTACTCCGAAGTGTTCACCTTGGAAGATTTTCCTTGTCATTCTCATTCATTTCCTTATTGTTTCATCCCATACTACCATCTTAAGAGATCCTCTGATATAGATGACTACCCTATTGAAAGTCTTGGATATTTGAATTGCAAGTAAACCCTTTTATGACCCCATTTCCCAATGGACTTGTGTTTTCTTTGAATTCTCTCCCCATTGCCAGAAATCCTTTATTACTCATTCCTTTTTCTTAAATTGACCCTTCTTTCATGTTTCCCAACCAACCAAACAAACAAAACATAAACCATTTTTCCCTATAACTAGCATAATACCTTAAATCGAGCTTCAAAGATATACATTTCTTTGCATTTATAGAGAGATCCATCTCTGGATCCAAGAGGGCTAGATCCTGAGATCCTAAAGTGGTTTGATGTTGTCTTGTCATTTGGTATTACCAAATCTGCCAAATCATAGGAACCACAACATAATGGCGACTCCACTGGGGATTTCCGAGTAAGTTATACCTGATACACTCTTGGGACCTCAAAAATCCCCTTGATTCAAGAATATTTGGTGTGTTAGCCAGTTGAGTCACCAACATAATGGTGACTCCACTGGGGAAAAAATCTGAGTAGACTGTTATTGTAGATATCTTTGAGAGCTCAAAAGACCAAATTAGCCTTGATTTGGTAGTTAATCATTGTGGTGGATAGTAAATATTCTTGAAAATTTGAAGTCTTCCACCTGGTGACTCCACAGTTCCTAAATGACCAAAAGACTCCACTGGTGATCAGTAGGCCTACTGATTATCTTTGTTTTCTCAAGACTCCACTAGGAGACCAGTTTCATCACAACATCATCCATACTAAAGGTAACTCTGAGGATTAAGTTTCTTTGTTTAAGGATAGTTTGCCACTTAAATATTGTCATATCTGGCTAGCTTTCTCCTTTTTTGATCTGAAACTTAACATACTGGCTACAAGAACAATCCATACCAGAGCTTACCCTAATCCAAATCCCCCTGAAATAGCTGACAATCCAAAGAGCATTCTTAGGAAGTATTTCACATCTAGGGATCCAACTATTGTTAGATCCATTAATAGAGGTAACTCAACACCTAAAAACCTTGCGGCTCTATCAGATACTCAAGTTGACTTAGATTTACAAAGTAATTTACCAAGAGCTAAGTCATTCAGTGGTATAGATCAGACAGACTTTGAGCCTACAATTTCACCACCACATAGTGGTCAACAAATTGATAACAGAGAAACCCCTCCATCCACACCTCCTGATATGCATTTCATTCATAACTTGGGTCTCTCTCAGCCTAAATCTGTTCAACAGTTTTTGCTGGTCCAAGAATTTCTGTCATCCACATACCTGTTGTCCAAGCCACTCCTTTCCCTCTACAAAACACTATCATGGTAGCATGGTATGCTCCCCTAGTGTTTCCACAGCCTTTGGCTCCTTTACCTAATGAATATCAGTCTAAAATTCTCCATTTCACTGGAAAATAATCTACCACAGCTCAACACCATGTAGATAGGATGGAAGATGCTTTTGACTGTATGGAAATAGAAGATGAGACCATTAAGATGATAATATTTTCTCAAAGTTTAGGAGGAGAAGTAAAAAAGTGGTTTAAAGTCTTAGCTCCTAATAGCATCAATGACCTTCCCTCCTTAGATCAAGCTTTCATAAAAAAAGGGAAATTAAAAGAAACCATCTCCAAATATTAGCAGAGTATAAAAATCTGAAAAGAAATCAGAGAGAGAGTGTTCATGATTACTCTACCAGGTTTAACAGTGTCTATAATGCTCTTCCACCCCACATGAAACCTCCCCAAGGAATGGCCTTAGTGAAATATCCCGAAGGCTTTGATGCTGACATGGCCTATCAACTTAGGGAGAGAGACTATACAACTCTAGAAGATATGCAGAAAGGAGCTGTGAGTGTAGAAGCAAACTTGATTGAAAAAAAATCTAGGATGAGGGCTGAGAAAAAGGTAACCTATAGGGAAGACACCACAGATTCTACATCTGATCCCAAATATGATGATCTAGCCAAAAAAACAAACAGGCTAGAAATAATGATGGAGAAAATGGTTGTCCAAGTTAGTAATCAGAATATAAATCAGTCTCAAAACCACAACCAAAACTTTAGGAGAAAAACTCCTCCCAATAAACAAAGGGATTCCGACCAACAAATCATACCTCCATTCCAAGAGAATTTCCTTGATGAAGATGAGGGAATAATAGAAGAATCGAAGGGAACTACCATAAACATGATGAAAGTGGATAACCAAGATCACACATTTTCCACAGAAGATAACTAGACCTCATACATGCATTGGGATGAGGAAGGGTTAGAATCTGAAGACTATAGATTAGGATTCGAGAATACCATCACGCAGGTCCGAGAAAAATATGAGCTTAGAAGAAAAAATAGCCTAGAAACTCCCAAACCAAAAACCTCTGAAATCACTATCAAGAAAAGACCTGAAAAGACTCCTAAAGGGACTGCTGAAGCAACAAAACAACAGCTAAGAGTTCTGGAAAAAATGAGGACAAAGACATCCAAACCACTGATAAACCAAGTCAAGAATCTAGCAGCACTAGCTAATGCTCCTAAAAAGACAGCTTCAACTAATGTACATAGTGAAAATCAGCAAGCTGAACTTGCCAATAATACAGTGACCAACAAGACAGAATTGAGCCTTTCAAAGAGTCAGTCTCCTTTCAATCTGGAAAGTGAGATTTCCAAAATCAAAATTTTTGTTCCTCTCACTGAGTTGGCCACCCAAGATGCATATAAATGTCAAATCTTGAAAGCCTTAAACTTAGGAGAAAATAGTGACTTTGTCAACTTAAATGATGATCAACCAGCTCTCTTGTTTGGCCCAAAAATTGAAGGAAAATTTCAAGAAGGAGTAGTGCCTCCTTTCTATATCAGTCTAAATATCCATGACAAAATCCTACATAATGATATGCATGACTCAGGCACTTCACATAACCTCATGCCAAAGGTGATCATGGAAAAGTTAGTCCTAGAGATAACCAGACCATATAAGGATTTGTATTCTTTTGACTCTAGCAGAGTGAAGTGTTTGGGCCTGATCAATGATCTCTATGTGAATTTGACCCAAATCCCAGCCAAATGCATGGTAATGGATATAGTAGTGGCTGATGTGCCTCCTAAATATGGCATGTTGCTATCAAGATCATGGGGTTCCAAGCTACAACGTACAATGCAAATGGACATCACATATGCCAGAATCCCTGTTTTCAGCCAACTTAGAAGACTATATAGGAAAGCACACATGAAATTCATGGTTAGAAGTCCAGAGAAACTAGAAAATTCCCCTCTTTACTCTGTCCATATAGATCTAGACTCTTTTATCTTGTACAATGATGAGTTTACAGAAGAGCAAGAGCTAGAGAATAGAAACTTAAACAACAGAGTAGAGGCCAAAAATCTTAACATAATGGCAGCTCTGAACACAGAGGAAAACAAAGGAGAAACATCTGAACAATTTGCATAATTAGAAGATCATAACCAAGACTGCAGAGAGAAAATTTCCCATTAGCCTGCTAACCTCAAGAAACAAGAAGACATTAAGGGTGAAATTGATAGAAAAACCTGCAAACAACCCTTTATGGAGCATGAATTTCGATGGGTCTTGTACTAAAAGGAATGCAGGAGCTAGGGTATCGTTGCACAAAACTGAAAACAATTATTTTGAGAGTCATGCCTTCAAGCTAGATTTCAAATGCACAAACAATATAGCAGAGTATGAAGCTCTCCTCTTAGGACTGCATTTATTGAAAAAACTAGGAGCTAAGAGGATAGTTGTCCATGGAGACTAAGAACTAGTCATCAAACAAGTAAATGGAGAGTACACTGCTAAACATCCTAGATTAAGGGCATATAGGAATGATGCCATGGATCTTTTGAAAATGTTTATAGAATATGAGCTTGTGTTTGTTCCTAGAAGTCAAAACATACTTGAAAATGGATTGGCCTATGCTGCTAGTTCATATCAGAGACCACTTAGTGACAAACAAATCATTTTTCAAACAAAATACAGACCAGCAGTACCAGATAATGAAAAATATTGGTAGGTATTTGAGGGTGACAAACAGATAGAGGATTTCTTGCTTTGCAGGAATGAGTTTGAATTACCTGATTCAAACTCTAAGTCCGATGAGAACGGTCTGGATAAAGAGCCCCCTGATGAAGAAAAACCATCCCATACTGTAGAAATAAACTTGTTGACCAAATAATTTGATAAAAAATAGAAGAATACATGAAAACAGATAAAGAAGACATAGAGGTGCTACAGTCCAAAGAAAAAAGCATACCAAGAGGACTAGCACCCCTAGAGGACCTTTTTGATTTTAATGATGTGGCAAAGAAGCCCACTATAGAACACACTGAATCTGATATTGAAGAATGTAATATAGGTAGTAAATATAAGCCTAAAATGATCAAATTATCTAAAAATCTTCCAGCCCATATCAAGAAGAAATACATTGATTTATTTAAAGAGTTTGCTGATGTTTTTACTTGGAGTTATGAAGATTTGAAAGCCTATGACACAGAGATCATCCAACATAAGATTCCATTGAAAGAAAACCAAAAACCTTTCAGGAAAAAACTGCGCAAAATTAACCTTGTACAGTTACCCCTGGTAGAAAAGGAAATCAAAAAAATGTATGAGGCTGGAATCATAGTCCCTGTGAGGTTTTCAGATTGGGTATCTAACCTTGTGGCTGTAAGGAAAAAGACAGGGGAAATTAGGATGTGCATTGATTTTAGAAACTTAAATAGAGCCTACTTAAAGGACAATTACCCCTTGCCCAAAATGGAACACATCCTACAAAGGGTAGTTGGTTCTAGGAGGATTTCTCTTCTAGATGGCTTTTCAGGGTATAACCAGGTCTTAGTACTCCCATAAGATCAACTTAAAGCAGCCTTCACTACTCCTTGGGGCACTTTCATGTATGTGAAAGTGAATTTTGGATTAATGAATGTTGGGGCCACCTTCCAAAGAGCCATGGACATTGCATTCTCAGAGGAAATAAGCCACTTCATTGTAATTTACCTTGATGACATAACAGTGTATTCCAAAACTGATGAAGAGCACCTTAAACATCTGAGAAAAGTCTTTGAGAAATGCAGAAGATATGGGCTATCTTTAAATCCCAAAAAGATAGTGTTTGGTCTCCAAGAAGGTAAACTTATTAGTCACATTATATCTGAAAAGGGGATTAAAATAGACCCAAAAAGAGTTGAGGGGATATTACAGATTATCCACCCAAGAAACATCAAAGAGTTTCAGTCCTTTATTGGGAAAATTAATTTCTTGAGGAGGTTTATACCCAACCTAGTAGAACTCCTTAGAAACATGACTAATATGCTTAAGAAATAAGTAGGAGTTAAATGGACTGCTAGTATGAATATTTTGTCGAAGTGTACGAAAAAATACCACTTTAGCTATGCATAACTTATAGCCCTAACATCAAATGTGGCTGCCAATCTTCAGATCTGCAGTTAGTTGATCAAGACAAGTGCTTCAAAAAACCAGATCTATGCATAGAGAGACGTTAAGCAGTAAAAATAAGGTTTTGCTCCATACATCCAATAGACAAGACAAGAACAATATTTTTGAAAGAATTTTTGTATTAAGGGCACCTGGGAGGAAAACAAGAAGGTGTTTCAAATTCTCCTCAATGGGATGGGTTCTTGGAAGTCCTCAGCACTTCAGATCTAGTATTTCTCTCTCTTGTTGGTGTAGAAAACCCAGACAAAGATAGAACTCAAAGGGAGCTCACACAGAAAATAATGGAAAATATGAAAATGATAATGGCTCAAAGTCAGACCAAGAGTATAGATCCAGAGTGATCTAATAGGCAACAAAAGGTGAAGAATGGTAGGAAAAACCCTCCTATTTATAACAAAATATTGGGTCATTCTAGATCTTGGTGCATGATTAAAATAACATTAACCAAATCTAGATCCACTTTTTATGGAATATTTTATTATATTTGTTGGAGGGAAAATGTATTTGACTTGGGTCAAATCCCTTTATTTGTGAATAATAAATAAATAAGTGATTTATTTATTATTTTAAGGAAGTGGTTGAAGGATAATCAAATAAATAATGATTTATTTAATTATTTATGGGTGATTTAGTCATATTTAACAAGGAATATTATTTAAATAAGATTTAAATAATTATTCATGGAAAATAATAGGATAAATAAAGATTTATCTAATTAATTTCTTTGTTTTGGGTTAAACATGACCAGGAAAATCAAACAAATATAGGTTTGTTTAATATTTCCTTTTGGGGTTTCCTATTTAGACCATAAACAACCTAATAAATGTGTTTTATTAAGTTATTTTACATAATGAAAGCAATTTTACTTAGGGTAAAATTGGTCTTACATGGTGTACTTGGGTCCATCTAATGATAGTAGGTTAGATGACCAAAAAATGGTGTAACATGGACCCTAGTGTTAGGACCTCATAATGTATCATTTTGACTACATATTTTGTCACTACTTTAGTCTTTCTAAGTCCATACTTAAAGCTTACATTATCCATTTTTCCCAAAAGGTATATAAAGTTATTCTCTTGACTATATATTTAATTTGTCTTGCATATAATTCTACATTAATTTTATATTTAATCATTAATCGAAAGTATATAGTTGCTGAGACAGTTTAAAGATCGCAGATAATCTATTTTGAAGATCACATTGCTGAAACAGTCAACAGGCATGCAAATCCCATTGCTGAAATAGCTCGTTATTTGCGATTTTGAAGGCGTATTTCAAGTATCATGGCAACAAGACAAAGAAAATTAAGAGAAGTTGTTTCACAGACCATTCTGAAGCTAGTATTCATGTATCCATCGTAACAACATTCTGCTTTGGAAGAACAGAAAGACATTGTTTTAGGAATAGAAGATCAGATTTGGATAGATATAGGATTTCTCTGATGTAACTGTAATAGATGTCTCCTCTTTAAAAAGAGGAGACATCATCATTAGAAGATAGTTAGAGACTACGGAAAGTGCATTATCCTGAACAGAGAAGGAGTGAGACTCCATTGTAATATGTCGCTTTTTGACAGATGAATAAAAGTCTATTTTGAGCACTCCAATTTAATTTCTTTCTCTGGGAAATCTTGTGAGAAGGAAAGGGCCCACCTTCATCACAAGATTCACCCATTTGTTCCCGTAGTCTATTAGCTATTTAAGTTATTTGCACCTTGATTAAACCCTGTTTACTGAAGATTATCTATGCAGTTCTGAAATCTTGTGTTTCCTGTTAGAACTATGTTTTCAAATCATTCACTGCATTGGTTTGTGCAATTCATTTTGGAAGAGCTGTGAGTTATTTTATTTCAGCAATATATTCATGAAATGAAAGTGTGATGGTTTGATATCAGGAAACAGGTGCTGAAGATTCCTACTTGGAGGAATAGGGTCCTATTCTCCATTATAGTTGATTGATTTTCCTTTCTGCAGAATCATTTCTTTTCATTATCTTTTATAGGATTCTTTGAACGAGACTCTGCAATAGAAGGATTGTCTTTGCTATAACACTAGTAGGCTTCAGCTTTGTTAAAGTGAGGTGTGAACAGTGTGGTTAATATAATTAGTGTAATCAATACTACAACCTTTCTTTTCTTTTGTAATTGAGAATATATAGTCTGTGATTGCCTTTGAAACAACCAGACCTTCCTGAGTCGACAATTTATGTGGCACTTGAATTGTTAAATAATTAAAGTGACCAACATTTTTCCGTTGTTTCCAGGGAAGGAAGTTATATATTTCAAAAGCATTGATGTTTTTCTTTTAGATGTGCAGATTGTATGAGAGGATGCAGAACCCATAAGAAAAATAACCCTACAGGTGGCAAGGGGAAAGGAAGTGGAGGAAGAAAGACTTTTAGAGATGAAATTATATCAAAAGCTTAATCTTCCCAAAGATTAAGCTCTCGAAGACCAAAGCCTCAACACTCCCCACAATCAAATTATGAAACAGAGGAAGTTCTGAGCCCTAAAAATGTGGAGGAACTAGCAGCAGATATTGAAGAACCAGTAGACAGTGTTGAAGAACCGGAAGAAAGTGCTAAAGAATCAACAGAAAACATTGAGGAATCAGGAGGAAATATTGAAAAACTAGTGGAAAACATTGACAAGCCAGTAGAAAACTTCGAGGATCGAGAAATTGCAGTAAGAGATCAACCAATGGAAGGAAATAACGAATAATTCTTTGGTGGAGGATGAGTAGATCCTGAAGGAGAGGGAAAAGATGAAAATTCTCTCTCTACCTTGGGATTTCCTATTAGTGATCTCCCTAGAGGAGCAACTCCTATGAAGAATATCCCTTTGCCAGCCTTACCCAACTTCCATGGTTTATCCTTTGAAGATCCTGACGAATTTATTTTTGAATTTGATATATTATGCATAAGTTATGATTATGTTACTAATGCTCATAAGCTAAAACTGTTTCCAACAACACTAAAATGAAATGCATTAAGATGGTTCATGAGCCTTGAAAGCCAGGTAATCACAACATGGGAATAGATGAAACAGAAATTTATGCTTAAATATCAAGATTACTGCCGAACAAGAGAAAAGAGGGAGGAATTATTCAAGATGGTACAAAAGGAGGACGAGAATTTGGAGGACTTTTTGGAGAGACTGCAGTACAATCTGCAGAGATCCGATCATCCAAGTGTAAGTAAAGATATTCTTAAAACAATATTAATTAAAGGAGTAAGGGATGATTGTTTAGACATGATAAACATGCTTGGTAAAGGAGATATATCTAAAGAATCATATGTTGAGATTGTTGACCTTTGTAAAAGATGTTCAAGAGGAGCTGCAAGGAACATATCAAATAGCAAAGATGCCACATATTCAAGAGTTCATAAATCAGCAAGTGGGGGAGAAACAAGAGCTGAAATAGGTAATTTACTTGAAGAATTTAAGACTGAAATGTTAAGTTTTTTTGCTTCACAAATTGACACCTTGCAGGTTAAAAATAAGTAGGCTGAAGCAGAAGCAGCTTTGGCTGTCTTTTGCCCCAAATGCAGAGACAAACACCCACTAAGGGAATGCCCATTGGACAAGATACCAATCTGTACCCTTTGTGAGAAAGATCATGAAACACAATAATGTCCTTCTCTACCAGGAATCAAGGCAGCATTGCAACCAACGGAAGAAGAATCTGAAGTAGTCTATCTGCTAACACAAGGAAGGCAGTGGTAACCACGAGGACAAGGTATGAATTCTAGTATGCCATTTACTAATCGTTGGAACAATTATCCTTCTTTTATTCAGAAAAATTACTCTCCCTTTAACCAAATGCAATACCCACCTTTTAATCAGCTGAATTACCCACCCATGCAACAAACAAACCCTCCCTTTGTAGATCCTGCAATGTGGACTTCTTGGCCTCCACAACAATCATCTTATTTTAACCAGTGGAATTCAAATGGGAGGGGCCAACAATTTCCATTTCCAAATCAATTTCCTCAATTTCAACAACCACTTCCTCTACCATCAGGTGCTCCACCAAATAATCAAATGAGACCCCAGCTACCTGTACAACCAAATCCTAACCCCAATAATAAATTTGTGCAAGTTATTGACATTCAGAACCAACCTAGACTTCCTATTTTCCCTGCACAATGTAATGACATCCATTTAAGATCTAGGAAAATAGTTGAACCTATTATTGATGATGTTACTTCTTTGGATTCAGATAAAGAAGAAACTAGGAAACATGAACCACACAAATAAGTACAATCACCTCCTAATAAGGGTGTTGAAACAAAAAAACCACCATTCCCTGAACGTTTAGTTTTAACTAAAATGCCTGAGCTACTTGCTTTTAATATTTTAGGGGAATTGCAGAATCTGTATGTTAAAATTCCACTTTTACAGGCACTAAGAGATGTACCGATTTATGCCAGAACCATGAGAGACATTTGCGTTAACAAACTTGGTAGGAAACCTAAAGATCCCCTTACAGTTCATGTTATGGGTGACCTATCTACATTAATGTCTAGTAAGACTCCTCTAGTTAAATATGGTGATCCCGGCCATCCTACTGTGACAGTTCAAATTGGTAAAACAATAATCCCTCAAGTTCTGGTAGATTTAGGTGCTTCTATAAATATCATGACTCTTGAAACTTTACAATTGTTACAACTAAAGAACACAATTAGAGAAACACCAACCATCCTAGAGTTAGCTGATGGTTCTACAATCAAACCAGAGGGAGTTGTTGAAGACTTAGTTATCTCGGTTGAATCTTGGAATTACCCAGCTGACTTTGTGGTGTTACAAACTAAAACAAAGTTGGGAGGACATCCTCTAATTCTAGGAAGGCCTTGGCTAGCCACAGCTGATGCCTTTATCGGCTGCAGATCTGGTTCAATGACAATTTCCAATGGATATGAAACTAAACATATTACTCTTTACCCTCATGCTACACCCATGATTAACAATGAAAATTCTATGTGGATGGATTATGATGATAACGCTATTCAACCTATTTTGACTATCAGGCAAGCTTTAAGTCTTAAAGACAACACAGAGAATGAAGTAATTAATAATTTTATTTGTGAACCCTCCTCTGTAACTGCTGAAACACATAATCAATTGACTACACTTTTGGAAAAAAATACCCAGGAAAAGATTAAATTTGAAGATTTACCTCAAACATCGACTACAATCTCTTTTAAAAGTATAACAGTGGAAATCGAACCTAGAAAAACACTTAACATAAATCCTGATCTGACAGTTGCTGAAACACAATAGTTAATGAAGTTACTACTTGAAAATAAGGAAGCATTCGCATTGGATTACACAGATATGAAGGGAATCTCTTCTGAATTATGTACTCATCAAATTTATATTAAGGAAGGTTGTCGACCAGTCTGTCAACCCCAAAGACGAATGAAACCTAATTTAAGAGAAATTGTTAAAGTGGAACTTCAGAAATTTCTTAATGCAGGATTTATATACCCTATATCTGATAGTGAATGGGTTTCCACGCTGGTAATAGTCCCTAAGAAAAACAGGAAATGGAGAGTGTGTGTAGATTATAGAGCCTTAAATAAAGCCACTCAAAAGGATCACTTTCCTTTACCATTCATTGATCAGGTATTGGATAATTTGTCAGGGAAGAAATTATTTTCCTTTTCAGATGGATTCAGCGGGTATAACCAAATTAGAATTGCACTCCAAGACCAAGACAAGACCATTTTTACTAGCCCTTGGGGAACTTTTTCCTATAGAGTTATTCCATTCGAACTATGTAATGCACCAGCAACTTTTCAGAGGGCTGTTATAGGAATCTTT
Source organism: Pinus albicaulis (assembly GCA_034641835.2). NCBI lineage: Eukaryota > Viridiplantae > Streptophyta > Pinopsida > Pinales > Pinaceae > Pinus > Pinus albicaulis. The sequence continues at coordinate 30,543,282 of MU968317.1, forward strand.
TCTGATATGCTAAATGAATCTATGGAAATATTTATGGATGATTTTACTCATGGTGTGTATTTTGAAGATGCATTACAGAATCTTGAGAAAGTACTTAAACGTTGTATACAATCTCACCTCTCCATAAGTACTGAAAAATTTCATATGATGATGAGTGAGGGAGTAGTTCTTGGACATTTTATCTCAGCCCAGGGTATTCAAGTAGACCCATCCAAAATACAAGTCATTCAGAATCTTCCTATTCTTAAAACACAAACTGATGTGAGAAGTTTTCTAGGACATGCTGGATATTATAGGAGATTTATTAAAAAAATTTCCAAAATAGCTTCTCCTTTATTTGTGTTGCTCATGAAAAATTCTGAATTTCAGTGGACTAATATTTTTCAGGAAGCCTTTGTAGAACTCAAGCATCAGTTATCTATAGCTCCTATTTTGAGAGGACCTGATTGGGCACTTCCCTTTCATATATCTTCTAATACTTCAGACACTGCAATTGGAGTTATCTTGGGACAAGAGGAAAACCATCTTCATTATGCCATCTACTTTATCAGTAAGAACATGACCCCTGCTGAGCTTAATTATATAGTTACCGAAAAGGAATTTTTAGCAGTAATTTATGCCATTAACAAATTTTGACATTACATTACTGGTTATTCTACTTTTGTCCATACTGATCACTCGGCTATTAAGTATTTAATGAATAAATCCGTCAAAAATGCCCGAGTTACCAGATGGTTATTGTTACTAAAAATAATTTGATATTACAATTGTAGATCGACCAAGAAAAGAAAATGTTGTGGCTGATTTCCTTTCACGGTTAAAAACTGATAATAATATTCTAGTAGATGATTCCTTTCCTGATGAGTATTTATTTGCAGTATCTGATCACTCACCTTGGTATGCAGACATTGCTAATTATACGGTTGCAGGAAAGCTACCATCACACTTGTCATATAGAGAAAAGAGAAAAATTATCCAACAAAGTGCCAGGTATAGCTGGATAAGCGGGTGCCTGTTCTACACAATATTTTATCATGAAATCCGAAGATGCATTAGAGAGGATGAGGTGTATGACATACTAAAAGCTTGTCATGATGGGAGGGCATTTTTCTGATAAAAGAATGACACATAAAATTCTGAGGATGGGTTATTATTGGCCCTCACTATTTAAGGATGCAAAGAAATATGTGTGGGCTTGTGATAGCTGTCAGAGAATGGGTCAGCCTAATCATAGAGATGAAATGCCATTAAACCCCCAGGTAATACTTGAACCATTTGAAATATGGGCCTTAGATTTTATAGGACCCATTAATCCTCCATCCATCCAAAGGGTCTATATATTAGTCTGTATAGAATATATGACTAAATGGTTGGAGGCCAAAGCACTTCTTAGAGCTAATGAAGAGGTTGTCCTAGCTTTCTTATTTGAAGATATCTTTGTTAGATTTGGAATTCCTAGAGAGCTAGTTACAGATGGAGGACCTCCCTTCAATTCTCATGGTTTCAAATCTACCCTTCAGAAATATCATATTCATCATAGAATGACTACACCATACCAGCCCCAAGCCAATGGGTAGGTGGAAAGCACAAATAAAGTAACATAAGCCATTCTAACCAAAACAATGAAGGATAACCGGAAGGATTGGTCTCAAAAGCTCCCTGAAGCACTATGGGCTTATAGAACTACCTAGAGAAATACTACAGGATTTTCTCCCTATGAATTGGTTTATGGTAAAAGTGTTTTTTTTCCTGTGGAATTTGAAATTAAAACTTTAAGAATTGCTTTAGCTGTTAACCTTGATTTGACTGATGTGCAGAAAACCAGGTTGCAGCAGCTTCTTGAACTAGATGAAAAAAGATTAGATGCCATTCATCAGAAAACCATGTTTTAACAACAAAGAATGAAATGGCATGATAAAACCATCAAGCACAAGCAGTTCCAAAAAGGTAATTGGGCCTTATTGTATGATTCTCGGTTTGAGAACTTTCAAGGCAAGCTACGTACAAGATGGCTAGGACCTTATGAAGTAGATGCTGTTTTTCCCAATGGAACGGTAAGAATTTTAATAATTGATGTTTTTAAAACACCTCTACTAGTAAATGGTCATAGGCTTCGTTTGTACCAGCACCCTATTTCTAAAGAAGATTTTAAGGCTACTTGCATGAAAGATGCACATTATCTTTTTCTAGGGGATTCTTCTACTCCTCACAACATTTAATTGTTTTCTGCACTATATTTTTAGTATTAGATTAGATTTAAAACTAATAATCCTTGTCAAGGGTTGGCTTGTTACAATTGTATTTTGCAAATTAAGGAAGAACTTACCAAGGAGGACAAATTCATTACAAGAAGATCTAAACTTCAATCTGAGAAGATTTGTTTTCCTTATCTCAATTCATTTCCTCATCTCCTAGCAATTTTTCATCACTTATCCCCTCATTCTTTCTTTCCCTTCTCATATCATTTTCCTATTTTCCTATTCTACCCACTGCTGAAACACCATTCTCCAGCAAGTATTTTCCCTATTCCTTATTGCTGAAACACCACTTTCAGCAGCATCTCATTTATCTTTTCCTTGCTAAAACATTATTTCTTTTCCCTAAAAACATGACAACACAAATTTCCTCAGTCCTTCCCTTTTATTCTTCATGCTCCTTGTGTGAATACTATCCATTCACTACCTTTCTCTTATGATTCAACAGACTCTAATATGATCCTCTTACATTTCAGAAAATTCTAAAGTTCTTCCATCAACAATTAAGCTACCATAAATAAGCACTATATATTTCGAATCATAAAGCAAAGGTAAATATAAGGTATGTGAATTTTATGTAATAAAATTAAATGATAGTTTAAAGAGAAGATATCCCTCATTATGATTATAATCTCCGCACACTTGAAAACATCATTTCACCATACATGGGGGGGATTTCGAAATTACAAACCATCATTTCAAAGCATGCAAACCACCGTCACTCTTTACATCCATTACTTTGGCCCTTTACCGATACTCCATGTTCTCAGTCACAACGATTAATCTATTCAAAGCCTGGTAATTATGCTCTCTGCCTCTGCATTTTACCTCAGCCAGTAACTATGGGAGGACTGGCCATCAGACATGAGCCTGGCTCAATGGCTCTTGCTGAACTATTTCCGGATACTTACCAAATCTTCCAACAGGCAGGATGGGAGACATATTTTGAAAGACTTCAAGAATTTGACCCTCAACAGGTCCTGGAGTTTGCACAAAACCTTCAGGAGGACCATTCTAGAGTTCAGGGGGTCCAAATTCCGGTTACAGAGGATGATATAGCACAATTTCTGGGTTTTCCAGTCACAGGTGCTCATTGGTTTAGCAGGAAACACATCATCCTAAACACGCAACAGGAATTCCTTCTTCCAGGAGAACATGTTGAGATTAAAGGCCGTGGCATAGGATTGCACTCATTACCTCCTCTGTGGCCAAAGGTAGCTAAATTTGTCAAGCATTATTTAACTTGCGAGGATCGATATCAGGTATTTTATCAACATGACTTTGTTTTAATGAGCCACTTACGACATGGTAGACTAGTAAACATTCCTTATTATATGCTTGGATGTATTAAAAATATGTCATATTACTGTAGACGGGTAAAATTTCCACTAATTTCTCTTACTCATCATCGCCTTTGTCAATTATTAATTCAGAGGGGCTTTGCTCAGCAAAACCCCCCTCTAAATAACCTACCTTTACTTCTTGAACAAGCCCCCAAAATTCCCCAAGAAACTGAAAATCCTCAAGAAATCCCTGAAAGATCTTACGAACAGCAACTGGAATACATTATTGACCCTCCATCGATTCCATCTTTAGAACCAGTTAATCCAGTTGACCTGCCCCCAAGCCCATCTCATTTAGCAGAGTCATCCCATCCCACCTGCCACATCCCTAGCGACGACTCTCAAGCTAAAACACCACCATCTTTCCCTATTCATAAAATAAAGAGGCTAATTGCAACAGTCTCTGTATCAAAAAGGAAAACAAGGGCTGCATCTAAAGTAGCCACCTCTTCCGATAGCCCTTCTCCTACGGAAAAATATTCTCATAGAAATAAGAAGCAAGCTACTGCTTTTTCTGCTTTCCTACCTAGGACAAGAATGAAAACAACCATTGAATCTGAAACCATTACCCCAGACCCTGCAACCATCTTGCTAAAACTTCATTCATCATCACCATTCCAAACCCCGGAATCATTACCCGTCTCGTCCTGTGGCACTACTCCACAAGAACCATATGCCCAGGGTAATATGACATCATTTTCTACTTAGACAGTAACTGCTCCACAAGAACCAGTTACTCACTCAACAGCTAAAACACAAGAACCAGCTGCTGAAGTGCAAAGGTCAAACATCCAGCTTGATATTATAAGGAAATCAGTTGTAGCTTAAACACAAGAACCAGCTATAGCTAAATAACATCAATTAATCTCAGCAAAGGCAATTGATACACAGGGTTCAGTCACCATGGCCTCTCTGTTAGAGGAAAATGAATTTTTAAAGTTAGAATCAGAAGCCTACAAAAGAGAGTTGGTAATGGAATGGGAAGCCTTTGATAAAGAGCTAAATCTCTACATCCTGGCCCATACAACATCAATGCAAAAGAACGACCCATGTAAAGAATATATGTGCCATGAATGTGGAAACATCTATCAACAGGCTGGATACAAGATAGTTAAAGTCCTAGTGCCTGAGGCATCCACATCAGTTGCAGTCAAGGAAGAATGCCCTACTGTCACACAAGAAACAGTAGGGCCTTCAAAAACTTTGGAGAAAGAAACCAAGCCACAGGTATCCTGCCCTACATTAATTGATTCAACTAATAAAACTATGCCTCAGCCCATTACCTATAACGTCAGAACAAAAACTCCACCATGGAAAGAGTTGGAAATAATGAATAAGTGGAAGAAGTAGTATGCTATTGATCAAGAAAAATTTTTACAACAGCATAAATTGGCCTGGAAAAATCATATGTATTCCAATTGGGATAACTGGGAGTAGTCACTTCAGCAACTTAAATATTCCAAGAAAGAAACTAAGGAATTAAAAGATAAACTTATCATGATGTTTCAATTAGTACAAAAACTGTTAGCCACCAGGAAACCTTCCTTGAATTATTCTTTGTTTCTTTCTGAATGCCTTGTTTATTTCTAGTTGAAAGCAATTAAGGATGGGAGACCTTATGAGTTGCTAACAATTGAACAATTTGTCAAAACATTTGCTGAGGCTTCCGCTAGTGATCAACATCAACTATGTGAGTTGTATCTTCATAATGAGGCTATGCTGGAAAACAGAGAGGTCAATCTTAATCCTATTGTTGGTGATATACAGATTAGGGCATTTGTTTCCTTTCTTGACAATCAAATCACATGGAAAACCTCTTTTCTCGCGACTAGGCACAACGAGGATAATTGCCTCCTTTGGATAAAGCCAGAACCTCGAAATTCAGCCATTTTTGTAGCAGAGTATCATCAGTTTTTGCAGAAGCCAGGAATGAGTGGATATATACAAAAATTGCAAGCCTCAGTACTCTGAGAGTGTCATCAGTTAATCAGGGCCAAAGAGATCGCTGCTCTGAAGGAAAACAACAAGTTGTGGCAATAATCCTCTAAGGAGAGACAAGAATATAATCCCTTTAGCCCTGTTAACCTTGAAACTGCACTATCCAGAATACCAAACTACATCAGATGTGTTCAGCAATGTGCTGAGAATTGGATTGGCTATCATTTTCACTTCCCTATCTTATGGATGCCAGCAGAACGATATCAGGCTCATTACAGATTGGCTAACAGAGATGAGGTAGTAGCATGGCATAAATTGCAAAGTAACCACAGATTTAGACCTTTGACAGATGCCACCTTCCACAGTTATTTCTTGAGTACCTTGCACACAAAAATTTAGTATCTAGACTCTGACTCTGACTAAAAGTTGCTTGAGGACATGCAACCCTTTCAGCTGGGGAGGATGTTAGGACCTCATAATGTATCATTTTGACTACATATTTTGTCACTACTTTACTCTTCCTAAGTCCATAATTAAAGCTTACATTATCCATTTTTCCCAAAAGGTATATAAAGTTATTCTCTTGACTCTATATTTAATTTGTCTTGCATATAATTCTACATTAATTTTATATTTAATCATTAATATAAAGTATATAGTTTCCGAGACAATTTAAAGATTGCAGATAATCTATTTTGAAGATCACGTTGCTGAAACAGTCAAAAGACACGCAAATCCCATTGCTGAAATAGCTCGTGATTTACGATTTTGAAGGCGTATTTCAAGTATCATGGCAACAAGACAAAGACAAGTAAGGGAAGTTATTTCATGAACCATTCCGAAGCTAGTATTCCTGTATCCATCATAACAGCGTTCTGCTTTGGAAGAACAGAAAGACACTGTTTTAAGAACAGAAGATTAGATTTGGATAAATATAGGATTTCTTTGATGTAACTGTAATAGATGTCTCCTCTTTAAAAAGAGGAGACATCATCATTAGAAGATAGTTAGAGACTGCAGGAAGTGCATTATCCTGAACAGAGAAGGAGTGAGAATCCATTGTAATATGTCGCTTTCTGACAGATGAATAAAAGTCTATTTTGAGCACTCAAATTTAATTTCTTTCTCTGGGAAATCTTGTGAGAAGGAAAGGACCCGCCTTCATCACAAGATTCACCCATTCGTTCCCATAGTCTGTTAGTTGTTTAAGTTATTTGCACCTTGATTAAACCCTGTTTACTTAAGATTATCTATGCAGTTCTGAAATATTGTGTTTCCTGTCGGAACTCTGTTTTCAAATCATTCACTGCATTGGTTTGTGCAATTCATTTTGGAAAAGCTATGAATTATTTTATTTCAGCAATATATTCATGAAATGAATGTGTGATGGTTTGATATTAGGAAATAGGTGCTGAAGATTCCTACTTGGAGGAATAGGGTCTTGTTCTCCATTATAGTTGATTGATTTTCCTTTCTACAGAATCATTTCTTTTCATTATCTTTTCTAGGATTTTTTGAACAAAACTCTGCAATAGAGGGATTGTTTTTGCTGTAACACTACTAGGCTTCAACTTTGTTAAAGTGAGGTGTGAATAGTGTGGTTAATATAATTAGTGTAATCAATACTACAACCTTTATTTGCTTTTGGAATTGAGCATATATATTGTGTGATTGGATTTGAAACAACCAGACCTTCCTGGGTCGACAATTTATGTGGCAGTTGAATTGTTAAACAATTAAAGTGACCAAAACCTAGAAGCCAAGAAGTCTTTTGAACTAGTAAAACATGCACTCACTTGAGCACCAGTCCTAATCAGCCCTGATTTTTCTAAAGACTTCCTCATATTCTCTTTTGCATCATAACATACTGTGGCTGCTATCCTATTGCAGAAAAATTCAAAGGGACAAGAGCAGCCAATTGTATTTTTTAGCAAGGAATTAAGAGATGCACCTCTGAAATATAATATCATGGAAAGACAGGCCTATGCCTTGGTAAAGGCCTTAAAATATTTTAGATTTTATATCTTACATTCTCATATTATTACCTTTGTGCCTAATATAGTGGTAAAAGACATTTTGTCACAAGATCCAGATGGAAAAATAGGCAAGTGGATTGCTATGATACTAGAATATGATTTGGAAATAAAACCCACTAAGCTCATCAAGGGTCAAAGCTTAGCACAATTGATGGCTGAAACTAACTTACAAGCCCTTGACATAAATATGGTATATGCATTGGATGAACATGAAGGATTTCCTACTCCCACCATTGAAGAGAAGTTCCAAAACTCACCTTCGTATGCTGATATCTTGTATGTGCTTACAAATCTCAATGCTCCCCCTGATTTATCAAAGACAAAGGCAAGATTTTTAAAGTTGAAAGCTAGAAATTATTGCATTTTAAATGAATGTTTATATTGGAAAAATTCCAATGGTTTATTGCTTAAATGTTTGCCTGAAGTTGATGCAGAGAGAATCAAGCATGAATTCCATGAAGGAGAGTGTGGAGGCCATCTCTATTGGAAAACCATTGCCAATAAAATCCTTAGAGCTGGCTATTACTGGCCAACCCTATTCCAAGATGTCCAAAAGATGATAGTTGCATGCCACAAGTGCCAAATTTTTTAGGGAAAAAGAAAGCTCCTTCCTTTACCTTTACAACCAATCACTTTTGAAGCTCCTTTTCAATAGTGGGGCCTAGAATTCATAGGGGAAATCCATCCCGCTTCATCTGCCCAACATAGATGGATACTCACAGCCAGTGACTACTTCACCAAATGGATAGAGGCCATCCCTTATAGGAATGCCACAGACTCAGTCATCATAAAATTCCTTGAAGACCATATCCTATCTAGATTTGGCTACCCTAGGAAGATTATCATTGATAATGCTGCTGCCTTTGGTTCCAAAAATATGATTGATTTTTGTCACAGGCATCAAATTACACTTGGTCATTCTACTACTTATTATCCTCAGGGTAATGAGCTAGAAGAATCATCAAATAAGAGTTTGGTGACCATCATCAAAAGGCTGCTAGAAGAGAATAAAAAATCATGGCATAATAAGTTAGTGCATGCTTTATGGGAAAACAGGTTGACAACAAAGAAATCCATTGTAATGTCTCCTTATCATCTTGTTTATGGAGCTGATGCAGTATTCCCTACCAGTTTGGGAGTACCAGTGATAAAATTGGTCCAAGAAATACAGTCAAAGGAAGATAGCATGGTAAGGAGGATCAATCAAACTATACATCTCCAGCATATAAGAGAAGAAGTCTACAATAGAGCTCAGAAAGTGCAAGAGAACATCAAATTTTTTTTTGATAAGAGAACAAAGGCATGTGATTTCAAGATTGGGGAAAAGGTACTAAAATGGGACTCTAGAAGGGAAGATAAGGGTAAGCATGGCAAGTTTGACAGTTTATGGCAAGGCCCTTATATCATACAATCTACCATTGGTCCCAATGCATTTTTTCTGCAAGAATTAGATGGTACAGATCTGTTTGGGGGTCCTGTCAATGGCAGGATTCTCAAGAATTACTACTGCTGAAGTTCAGATTTCAAGTTTCCACTTCCACTGTAAATACCATTGCTTTGTTTCTTTTTGAAAAATAAAAATAAAAATATACAAAAAGAGAGAAAATAAAGGTTCAAACAAGCTCAAAAATTGAACCTATGAAGCACTAAAAGAAATGGCTCAAACTAGACCAAAACCTGAGCCAAAGAAAAGAAAATTCTGGTTCTAACATGCTCAAAACTTGAACCAACAATGAAAAGAAGAAAACAAATCTAACAAAGTCAAAATCAGGAGCTGAAATGAAGAAAATAGTGACTCTAATAAGCTCAAAACCTGAGTCACAAGAAAAAGAAGGATGCTTTAAAGTTTCAAAATTGCAAGCCTTCACAGTTTTGGTTTAAATTTCCTGCAAAGTTTCAGTTCATGGGAAGTCTGTCTTTATGCCATGGACCCACAGCAAACCAGACAGTCTAATCCTGGTTGGCTGTGTTTCAATTTATGTTTTAGAATGTAGAGAATGAAATCTGCCAGACAGTTTAATCCTGGCAGATATTAGTTTAGGTAGAGAAATTTATGAGTCCAACAGTTTAATTTGGTCTCATGGAGAAATAAGGGTAGAATTAGATTAGTTTTCTACTTTCAATAAAAAATAACAACGAAGAAGGTCTGCAAGTCTAAATGCACCTTGAAGAAAAAATGTTAAGATAGTAGGATGGGTAAGTAGATTGTTTGGGGAGTATTGCTGCTGATATAATGCTTTCACTTGTGTGGCAGCTGATAAAAAAATAAAGAAAGGATCAAGGACCAGGCTCTGGCCTACTTCCAAAGATTATTTCTGAAGTTCTTGACACCTTCAAGAAGATGCCATCTCCGTGTGGAGCCACTGTTAGCCACCTATAAAATTTTTGCATAGAAAACAGGTGGCTAAATATGTTTCTAAATCTTCAAGAGAAACATTTCCCTTGAAAATATATCATTCTTGAAGCCTTCATGTGTCTTATGTCATTTGAACAAATCTTCACTGTTGTTTCCATTGAAAAGCCCTACTGTTTGTGAAAGAGATTGCTTTAAAAAGGCTTCCATTTGCTCCATTTCATTCCCACAAAATCTCCATTTCAACCAATTTTTCCCTCTCAAAATCCCCTCAAAACCCTTCATTTCAACCTCTAAATCCTCCTAAATTTCCTTTTAAACCATATGCTGCCCTTTATTTGGTTTAAAAAATCCCTTCTTTTGCCTATTGGAACCCCTCATTTGGCTTAAAAATCCTTGTTTTTTGGCCTAAAATATCCCTTTTACATTAAGGCCTTAAGCCCCTCTTGGCTTAGCCCTTAGCCCCTTTCTTTGCATATGACCTGATGCCCAGGACCAGGCACTAAGCCCCATCGTGCAATCGCAATCGGGGTTTCCTGTCTCTTTTTTGAGCTTTTTGCTAAATGTTCTGATGCGATAAGCTCTTTATTTTTAAACCCCGGTCTCACCTTTTGCATGGGACCACACCTGAGTGCTCGTCGCAAGCCCTCCTTCCATCATATTTCTTTATAAAGTCCCCTCTTTCCTTTGTTTTTCCATTTCCACGACGTTTTGATTTGAATGAATGTAGACCGTCGATCTGCACAAGATCAACGACCATCAGGAAATCGGGTCTCCGCTCATAAGCCCTTCACCATCGTGCCCACTGATTAAATCCTGACTGTTGATCTCCCTTTTGATCCAACAACCAGGATCTAATCACATTTCCCATCTCCTTTCTGTCCACTAGCTTTCGAATCATTCCTCCGATGCAATCTCAGCCACCTGTTCATACGGATCCAACGGCTCATGCAGGACCCGATCACACCCCTCCATCGCATCGAAAACATAAGTTCTACCGCCAAAACAAATCTAGACAGTTGAATCCACAAGAACCAACAACCCAGATTTCATCGCACTTTGCCCATCCATCTAGCCTTTCTCTCCCTCTTGAAACACTCCCGCTCTATCCTTCAATATTGATCGTCCATTCTAGCAATCCAATGGTTCACGTTTAAATCACCGTTTACCCCACCGACCTTTCCACCTCGTGTATCTCTCCTCCATCATGCTCTCTTCACAACCGTCTGATCTGACGTCCTGAATCCGACAGCTAGCGTGTAGTATCGCGTGATTTTGCACGTGGAAGTTAATGTTTTAAAATTAAGCGATATAAGCAGTTTTTTAAAGGACACGTGTCACCCATTCTATGGAATCGTGTTTGTTTTGGAAAACCATATACCACCCCAGAGCCCACGTGAAAACCATTCCAGTCTTCCATCTTACTACCCTTTGCAATGTGTTTTTGGGTCTAATCACAGCCGTTGATGGGTTCTAATCTAACGGCCCTAATCTAACCTCACCTTCACTCATTTTCCATTCACCTATACTCTCAAATGACTTTGTCAATAAATCTCTGCTGTCAATTATTCAAATCCAACGACTCACGTTATATCACAGTTTCACTCATCCACCATACATCCAATCCTCCAAACAACTTCGTCGATGGATCTCCACCGTAGATCACCATCGTTTAATATAATCTGACACTCCAAAACCCATGATGCCCCAAGTTCCCATCAGCCCTGTTTTCACCTTCTGCCATAGTTTTTCAACCTTTTTTCTACTGCATCCACCATTTTCCCTCAATATTGTTTCATTCTCCACGGCCCTCTGAAGCAATCCTCCCCCACTTCCCCGGGTTTTCATAACGTGTTTACTGTGTTTTTGTAGGGTTTAAAGGGTCATGAATTCATTCTTTCCCCACAGTCATGGTTGTGTGATACAAAGTGAAGAATTTCAGTTCTAGAGCCAAAAGGATCACAGAGGAAGACACCAGAGAGGGTTTAAAACATGTTTTATAGAAGATCAACTTTATTAACCCCGATTCAAACCCTCCAACACTCCTAAAACTTGTACATTCATAGAAACGGGTCAGAAGAAATCTTAAAGAGTATCCGTAAGAGATTTAAGGGATTAAAGCCAAATGTTGAAGACTTAATGCTTATGATCCAATGTTTAAAGGATAAAGACACAGATGAAGACCATAAGAATGATCAAGAAGGCCTAACGAAGCCTAAAGCACCTAAAAAATTTATATCAGAGGTTTAATAGCAGCAGAATGTTCTTTTCCTCGAAAGTACAAGTTCCCACAACATTCCATTCCTCATCAAGCCCATAACGGTTATTATTCCGACAAGAAGTCATAAAAATAATAATTAAATTAGTTACAAAGCATGGAAGACCTTAAAGGAAAATATTCATCCTTTCTTGTCTTAGAGTACAAATAGAGTACCAACAGTCAGAGAGTAATTCAAGAACATACCTTGGAGTTATTATCCACCTGTCGAAGACCCCTGATTCAGCCAAAGGGTACTGAAAGTTAATACAGAGATGTTAAAATAGAATGGGCTTCTCTTCCTTTGTTTTAATGCATCATTTAAGTTCTATCTGCCACTACTATCACTCTGTATTCTATAATAACTCCTGAGAAATACATTGTAAATGTTGGTTGGTTGATTGTCGTAAAAACACTGATTGTAAGTTGTTCATTGAGTTAGATTTTTGTGAGTAGTTGTTGTAAATAGGCTGGGAGATGATCTCTGGATGATATCAAGTTGTTGGACAAGGATGTATGTGACTGGTTTTTCTCTTCTAATATGACAAGAATGTTCATTGGATCCTGATCTAAATTAGTGGTGATGTGTTCTCTCTTTGTTATTGTTTTTCCTCTGTTATACATCATGTTCCATTTCTCTGATAAGAATCAGTAATTTTAGCTCAGGATATACTATTGCAAGTACTGTAATGCTTCCTGCACTCTATTATCTTCATGTATTCTTCTAATTGTGTATCTAAGAACAAATTCAACATAATTTAACCAGTATAGAAGTTGGTTTGTCCATGCTTGTTGATGTATGAATTTAGAGTTTGTTTCTTAGATGTTCTTGTTTGGTGTCAGCTGAAAGAATTGGGAAACTGGGGATTTATAGTTAGCCTTGTCCACTAGGTTCCTTTTCAACAGTTAGCCTTTCTAAGATCCCTTTGAGTTGAATGCCAAAAGTAGAGGAGGTTAAAAGTCTTTCTCTGATCTTAGACTTCACTTCATGTCAAACTTAAAAGTTTTCCATTGTCTGAAGGTAGTCAGGAGGACTGCTAGATTTTTGTCTTCAGAGTTAGCCTGATTAGGATTTTTGATCATACAGGTTAAGGCATACCCTGTCCCTAGATTTACTCCGAAGTGTTCACCTTGGAAGATTTTCCTTGTCATTCTCATTCATTTCCTTATTGTTTCATCCCATACTACCATCTTAAGAGATCCTCTGATATAGATGACTACCCTATTGAAAGTCTTGGATATTTGAATTGCAAGTAAACCCTTTTATGACCCCATTTCCCAATGGACTTGTGTTTTCTTTGAATTCTCTCCCCATTGCCAGAAATCCTTTATTACTCATTCCTTTTTCTTAAATTGACCCTTCTTTCATGTTTCCCAACCAACCAAACAAACAAAACATAAACCATTTTTCCCTATAACTAGCATAATACCTTAAATCGAGCTTCAAAGATATACATTTCTTTGCATTTATAGAGAGATCCGTCTCTGGATCCAAGAGGGCTAGATCCTGAGATCCTAAAGTGGTTTGATGCTGCCTGCTGTTTTGTACACAAATAACCCATGATCAGGTGATATTGTACACCCGCCTATTCCACTCTGCCCCACCATTCTGCCTCTTTTAGTTTTTCGCTGCATAATTTACTATTTTTAGCAAGTCTCAACTTCCTGAGCCGTTTTGAGGCCCTAAACGACATTTTTGGGCATCGCGCTCCAGTTGAAAAATTCACAGATTTTGGAATGATATTTGTGGCTAAATTGTAGTCCCCTGATAGAGCTTTCTAATGATGTATCATGTGCGTGAAATGGAGATAATATGCCAAAGTTACGGCCCCGGGAAGTTGATACACCACTTACCCAAATGGGGCCCATAGTTTTGGCGCTTCATCTCCTAGGGTTAGGGTTTTGGCTATTTAGGATTTCCCATTGTTTCTAAATAATAAATAGGCCCTCGAGCCTCATTGTAACTCAGTTCAAAGGCTGGTAGCTTCCACATCTCTTCTCAGAGATAGCTACCAGCGCCCTAGCTAGTTTTATTTCCATTTTGTCTGTAAGCAAATTTCAGTTCTTTGATATTAATGAAATAAAGTGTTATTTCCGCTGCATCTCTATATTTATGGTTATATGTTTATTCTTTTGTGTTCCTACATAAATCCGGATCAGTGGTATCAGAGGGGTCTGCTTTTTCTCTATCCTTTTTTGCATGTCCCCAACGAGGTTGGGGTATAAAGAGTTAGGGCTCAATCTGGTGGAACCTTTGCAAGATCAGCCTCGCAAACCCCGACGGACGCCCATGGGGGACGAAAAGAAAGATGAGGGATTAGGAGACCCTATCAAAATATTGCTCGAGGAGGCCCTCGAAAAACAAAGGAACGCGATGATGGATAACTTTGCCCAGATCCTTCAACGGCCCCACCGGCGGCACATATGCATCCGCCACCACTCGGGAGGTGCGACTCCTTTTAAGATATGTGGGCAAATTTTGATATTCCCATCTTTGAGGGTCAAATAGATGCAGATTTCATAGATAGATGGTTGAATCTATTAGAAGGATATTTCTATTCATGACTTTTCAGACCGAGAGAAGATTATTTTTGCACTCCTCAAAGCTACCCCCCATGTTAAGGACTGGTGGGAAACCTACTGTGAGAACAAGGACCAGACAGAACCCTCTCTGTTCTCGGCCGTACCAACTTGGAATTATTTTCGAGACGCTGTCAAGGAACAGTACTATCCCGTGGGGAGCTATGAGGACAAGTACATACAATGGACCACGCTGCGACAACAAAGGGATCAAGATGTGCACGAGCTGACGAATCCGTTCCATACCCTGCGCACAAAGTTGGGTATCAAAGATTCAGAGAAACATTTGGTGCTAAAGTATCGCAGCTGTCTGCACAGATACATTCAGGAGGAAATGGAGTTCCTCGACATCTCCTCGCTTGGTACGGCATACCGGTATGCCGCCAAGATTGAGCAGAAATTCAAACAGAAGAAGCGAGACTTTGGATCTGTGAATCAAAAGCAAGGAAAAGGTGCTTCCAAACCGCAGAACAAAGGACAGAGCATGGCGGCTAAAGACAACCCGTCAAAGCCACAAGAAAAGAACAACACCGTAAAGCCAAAGAAGGACACGGGACAGTGGTGTGAGTTCCATAAGAGCTCCACTCACAACACAAGTGAGTGTCGGGCCAAGCAGTCGCTAGTGGCCGAGATGAGGGCTTCTGAGTCAGATGCATGCTCCGACTCCGAATCAGAACCTAAAAAGGGGAATGAAAAAGGGAAACAGATTATTGATGCGGAGCCCAACGCCACTGTTGCCACTACAAAGGTCCAAAAGGAGGAACCGGAAGATCCAGAGGAGGAGGAACGTCTCTTCCACTCCCAGATGTGGGTAAAGGGCTCCCCTTTATAGTTCATTGTCGACAATGGGAGCCAAAAGAACCTCATTTCAGCAGACGCCGTGAAGCGGTTGGGCTTGCCGACCACAGCTCACCCACATCCATACACCATCGGGTGGCTTCACCAAGGACGAGATCTCCGCGTCAGCCAGCAGTGTCGCCTTCCCTATAACATCAAGCCCTTCACGGATGAGGTATTATGTGATGTTGCTCCTATTGATGTTTCTGATGTATTATTAGGACAACCATACTTGTGGAAGCGCCATGCTGTGTATGAGTCTCAACCTCGTGCTGTCATTGTTACTTTGGGAAATAATTTGTATAGGATACCAGAGGTACCACCTCCTGCGGCTATCTCTTTGGTTACTGCAAAACAATGCAGTAAGCTCATTTCCCAAACCAGGAAATTCGTTTTCCTGATGATCCGCCCCCAGGGCAAGAAGAAGACTGTGGCCACGACCTCCAGACAGGGCCCCTCTGCACGACAACAAAAAATGGATAAGGTTGTGGAGGAGTACGGGGACATCTTCACCTCACCCACAGGGGTTCCTCTGCACTGTCAGGTCAAGCACCCGATTGATCTGACCCCAGGTGCGCCGCTACCCAATGGACCGATATATCGGCGCTCTGTTCTAGAGAATGATGAAATCAAGAGGCAGATTCAGGAGCTGTTGCAGAAAGGTCACATCAGACCAAGTTCATCGCCCTGTGGGAGCCCGATCGTGTTGGTACAGAAGAATGATGGGACGTGGAGACTCTGTATTGACTATCGGGCGCTGAACAAGATCACTGTCCGGAATAGGTACCCAATCCCACGGATTGATGACCTTCTGGACCAACTCCAAGGTGCAAAATATTTCAGTAAGATCGACCTGAAGTCTGGGTATCACCAGGTACCAATTGAACCTTCTGATGTGTGGAAGACTGCCTTCAAAGCTAAGGAAGGCCTTTTTGAATGGCTGGTCATGCCTTTTGGGTTGACGAATGCTCCCGCAACCTTCATGAGGATGATGGACGACATCTTGCGGCCATTCACCAACTAATTTGTAGTGGTGTACTTGGATGACATTCTGATCTTCAGCAAGACTTGGGAAGAGCACCTTCACCACATCCGACAAGTCCTCCAAACACTGCGGCAACACAAGTTGTGTGCCAATTTGGAGAAATGCACGTTTGGCATGACCCAGGTTCAATATCTGGGATACATTATTGATGAAAAGGGGGTGCATGTGGATCCAGACAAGATCCAAGTCATTCGGGATTGGCCAGCCCTGACTACTATAACAGAGCTTCACAGCTTTCTGGGTCTTGCTAATTTCTACCGTAGATTCGTGTTGGGATTCTCTCATATCACTTGGCCCTTGAGTCAAGTCACCAAAGGAGGAGCGAGAGCAAAATTCTTTTCGTCGGAACCTCAACAGAAGGCGTTCAAAGAATTGAAAAATCGCCTCTGTTCTGCCCCAGTGCTCACCTTACCAGACTTGCAGCAGCCATTTGAGATCGAGACAGATGCCTCTGACTATGCTATTGGGGCAGTTCTTACTCACCAGGGACATCCAGTGGCATATCACAGTGAGACATTGTCTGAGACAGTTCGCAAGTATCCCACCTATGACAAAGAAATGTATTCCATTGTGCAAGCCTGTCGACAATGGAAGCATTACATTTTGGGAAAGGAAACAATCATCCACACAGACCACCGGCCCCTGCAATTCATACAGACACAAGGGAAGTTGCAGAATGATCGCCATCAGAAGTGGTCCACATATCTGCAACAGTTTCATTTGAACATCAAGTACAAGAAGGGTAGCACCAATAATGTTGCAGACTGCCTCAGCCGACCACCGATTGTGGCGCTCACCACCGTGCTCAACTCTTGTGGGCACGAGACTTCTGATTGGCCGATTCTCTATGAGAGTGACCCAGAATTCAGCCACACTTACAAGGCACTCTTGGGGGGCACGCGAGTTCCAAATTTTCACCTCCAAGATGCACTTTTATGTCACTTGGGACACCTTTGTGTTCCTTCAAGCGAGCGTGCCAAGATGATATGGGAAGCACACTACAGTCGAGTCGCTGGGCATTTCGGGGTCGAGAAAACAGTAGCAATACTACAGAAGTATTTCTATTGGCCGAACCTTCAAAAGGATGTCGAGAAGCACATTAGATCCTGCACTGCTTGTGCCATTGCCAAACCGACCATCAAGAAGCAAGGCCTATATACTCCACTACCTACCCCTAGTCGACCTTGGGAATCCATCTCCATGGATTACATGTCGGGCCTGCTCTCTACTAAGAATGGAAATGACTGTGTTTTCGTGGTCGTTGACAGATTCTCGAAGATGGCCATTATGGCGGCCTGTAAGAAGAATATCACAGCAGAAGCTACTGCTAAACTCTTCTTTGAACGAGTATGGGTGCACTTTGGGATCCCACAGTCTATCATATCATATCGAGATAGCAGGTTCCTCAGCACATTTTGGTCCAGCCTCTGGTCAATGATGGACACAAAGCTCACCAAGTCCACAACTTTCCATCCCCAAACAGATGGCCAGACAGAGGTCGTCAACATAATGATTGTACACATTCTGCGCATGTACAATTCAAAGCATCCACGCACATGGGACGAGAGCCTCCCCTATGTACAACATAGTTATAACAAGGCTCTCCACAGTTCAATTGGCCATAGCCCCTTTCAGGTGGGCTTGGGATTCCAGCCACTATGTCCCATTGACGTAGCCATGCCATTTGCAGCTGCTCAGGCCGATTCAGCTCATGTCCAGTCTGAAGTTGACAAAGAAAGTAGCTTCATCGAGCGCATTCAACACATCCGCCAACAGGTTCATGATATATTGGACAGAGCCAATGCCAAGTACAAGCAACGCCATGATCAACACCGGGTGCCACACAACTTCCAGGTGGGCGATAAAGTATGGCTACATTTGCAGAAGGAGCGCCTCACTGGACCCCACCGCAAGCTTCGCCCGCTCCGATACGGGCCGTACACCATCACCAAGGCTGTAGGGAACAATGCCTTTGAGCTTAGTATTCCACCATTCCTTGGTCTGCACCCAGTCTTCAATGTGGATCGCCTTCGTCCTTACTTCCCACCTCTACTGGACACCTCAGACATTGCAGAACAACTCACACCAACAGAGTTAAACCCAGACTGCATGGAACAGGCCACCACAGATTGTATCATGGAAATGAAAATCAACAACACTCGCCAAAAGAAGATCCAACTATATCGGGTTGTCAAAGCTGGCCAACTCCTGCACCAAGGAAAGTGGTTCACCAGGGACCAAGTTCAGCAGAAATTTCCTCATCTCATGGAAGAACTTAACGCAATGGGGAAAATTGCTTCCTAAGGGGGCAAGAATGATCCAGGTGGATATTGGTGGCCACCCACCTATTCCAATTGGGCCCCCACCATTTTCTCTTTTATTTTTTCAGTTTCGGCATAATTTACTATTTTTAGCAGTTTTTCAGGTCTTGAACTTTCGGAGCCGTTTTGAGGCCCTAAACGACGTTTTTTGGGAATCGCACCTCCAATGAATTTCATTCCATTTCAAAATAATATTCATGGAAACAGTTGTAGTCCTGGGATAGAGCTTTCTAATGATGTATCATGTGCGTCAAACGAAGATAGTATGCCAAAGTTACGTCCTTGGGAAGTTGAAACACCAATTTACCCAAACGGGGCCCATAGTTTTGGCGCTTCTTCTCCTAGGGTTAGGTTTTTGGATGTTTAGGATTCTCCATTGTATCTCAATAATAAATAGGCCCTTGAGCCTCATTGTAACTCAGTTCAGAGCCTGTAGCCCCCACATCTCTTCTCAGAGATAGCTACCAGCGCCCTAGCTAGTTTTATTTCCATTCTGTCTGTAAGAATATTTCAGTTCTTTGATATTAATGAAATGAAGTGTTATTTCCATTGCATCTCTGTATTTATGTTTATTCTGTTGTGTTCCTACATAAATCCGGATCAATCTGTCAAATCACAAGAACCCAAACAGAATATATGTCGACAACAAGGGATTCAGTCAGACTAGATTAGGATTTTTCCATACATAAACAAGAAAATGAGAAGTTTCTAGAGAAATTTAAGAACTTGGAAACTCAATATATTAAAGATCACACCTTCTACATGGAGGAAATGCAGAAGTCTCACAGGTTGGGACTTAAAGTTCAGAAATTATAAAACGAGCTGCTAATGGTAGACACTTTGGCCCAAGCCAAGGAAAGTATATGGATATTATTCAGCCAAAATATGACAGAAGTATGGCCATCCATACATATTATTTTTGAGGAGCAAGAGTTAATTAATAAATGCATGATAGTCATTGAAAAGGAAAAGGAAGCACTCAAGTAGAAAACAACATAGGCATCCGACATGATTAAGGTGCCGAATTCAAAGAGGATGGAAGAGTTAGAGCAGATCAACATTTCAGATAGAAAAACTACCATCTTGAAATCAAGAAAGTATTGTAGAAGAAAAATTTACTAAACCAATTGGAGACTATGTGTCAAAATTTGGACATTGTTGTCCAAATGTTTCATACGAAGTTTAATTACTAAACCAGAGAGGATTGCCTAGACTAGTAGCTCCAAATGAGAAACCGATCAATTTGGAGGAGTACTACAAAACGATGTACACTATTTCAATTGATAAGGAAAAGTTTGCAAGGATTAAAGGCCATGTGATAGACAAAGCTTTTATTGAAGCTTTAGGTTTTGATTTAATTATAAAACCTGAAATGAAACATCTCTTCCTCAACAAACCTACATTTGAAAGATACACAGAGGTAGATGAATTTTTCAGAAAGTTAGTAAATTTGGAAATTTTGAGTGATGAAAGATGGGATCATCTATGTGAAACCATAGAGTAACTTTTTTTATCCAAAAAAAAGGCAACACAACAACAATTTTTGGGCCACATCATCAACTGTTTCCTCAAAAACACTAACAAATCATTCATCATTTTTGTTTTCCTATAATTTGATACTATTTTTGTAAATAGTTTTAGATTCTTCTAAGTGATATAAACTAGTATAAATAACTCTCAATTCGAGTTATTAAGGGTTTCAACCTTGGATGAGGATTTGTAAGAAGAAGTGTATGAGCTTTGATCATTGATGATAATAAAAGGATTATGGATTTATTTTAATAAGTTTGTTCTCTTGTAAGTTTTCCAGTATTCATTACATTTTTTTTCTGCATATATTTGATTTTTATGAAGATAATTAGGTAAGAAAAAGATGTGTTTCCGTCTATCTTAAATCCTCTGAAATTATAATCTATATTAGAGAATGACTAATTGAACTATATATTTTTCTAAGTCCCTATATATCAATTAACTGTCAGCATCTTTATAAAGTTAAGTATATTTTATTAAGTTGTTGAAAATTGTTTGAAAATCTTTCACACTTATGATAAATTAAACATCCAATCTTAATATTTAAGTCATCATACTTCGTTACATTTTATGCCTTCACATATGAAATCTTAAATCATTATTTTAAGTAAAGAAAAAACCATTTTCTTAATAATTAATATCATTTAAAGTTTAAATACATCTTTATGCAATTTCTTTATATATTGGTCATCCAAAAACCCCAATTCAAAAAAAACAAAATATTATAGATGCTCTAGAATGATTAATTGACCTAGAATTATCTCAAAGGAAAACATCAGAATGGCGTCATTGCCGGGGATATGAAATTTGATCTATTTTCCCTAGGACAACGATATTCCTATTCGAATAAAGGTCTAGTTAGGTAAAAATATTTCACCTGACAACTTCAGAGAACCCAAGCTGGCTCCTTCAAGACATACCAGGTCTCATTCTAATTCTAAGATTGTTTTACCTTTATCAAATCCAGAGATACTGGTAAGAAAAGCCTCTTCAATAAGAAGACATCAAACCCCTTCTTCTTCTATTCCTCAACAGGAGACCACCTCAGTTCCTGATCCTTTTAGATCTGGACCTATTCCCCTAAATTCAGAAGATCTACCACCTAGAGTGCATGAATTAATATCCAAAGGATTTGATTACAATACGCTTTGTTAGTTCATTTATTAGAATCCTATCAAGTACCTAAAGTAAATTCTGAATCCCCTACATTAGAATAGGACTTGGATTTACATTTACCTGAATTCAAACCAACTGACTTCATTTCTCCTACGGAATATTCTTTTCCATCTACTTCTGCACAACCAAAAGATCTTTTCTCCCTATATTCAAACCCTTTATTTGAACATAAAGAAGGATAATAATAGGTCCAAAAGTTGGTCATTCATACACCTTTGAGATATTTAAGAAGATATTCAACTTCACTTCTTCCTCCACCTTATTTTACCCCTCCATCTTCACCTCTTTCTTCCACTACTTCATCTTCTACATCTACCTTATCATATTCCACAACCACCACCACTGAATCTTCTTCATCTTCATCACAAGGTATGGCTGGTCTTAGGCCTATTTTTCAAGCAAGATATGTTGCTTTATTGCTTCCAAACATACTATATTATTTTCCTGTTGGATATTTGAAACATCTTCCAAGGATCAATGGGGAAAATGGTCTGTCAGCTGAAGATCATTTAATAACATTTCTAGATTTTGATGACAATATGAACATAGAACATGAAAAGGTATACATGAGATTGTTTGTGAAATATTTAGAAGAAAATGTTAGAATATGGTTTAGACAATTAGGCGTAAATTCCATTCGCTATTGGGAAGAATTCACAACTATTTTTAAGAATCAATGGAGTGTTAAAAAGGATCATGTCTATTTCTTGATAGAATTTAAAGAAATTAAGTGAAATTATGGTGAACCAGTATCTGATTTCATTAAAATATTTAACAAACTTTATCATAAGATTCCTGCTAACTGTAAACCACCAGTAGCAACAGCAAAGGTTAGGTATTCCAAATCCTTTGAAGTTGCAGTCATGTTAAGGGAAAGAACATCTCTTACCTTAGAAGATACGAAAACAAATTCTATTGAGGTTGAAGCTAATAGATCTACTTCAGCCAAGATTAAAGCAAAAGTTGAAAAGTCTCGAAGAAAAATGAAATCTATTCAAGAAGATTCTGCTTCTTCTAAATCCAAAAATGAAGATAAAAAAATAGATGAAATTACTTCTTTACTTAGGAACATTTCAAATAGGATTTCTAAAATTGAAACACAACCTAGAGCAATCCAATAAAATATTGGTAGATCTCAAACACAAAATCAAGGTCAATTCAAGAAAGATCCACCATTACAAATTCTTCATATACCTAGTAATTATCAACAAATACCACCTCCTCTATTGATTGATGATCAACACCTTGAAGATAATTCTCTTTCAATCATAGAATATATTAAAAACCTTGAAAATACATATATTTTGACTTCTATTATCCCTATTACTCAAAATCAAATGTCCCAAGAGGACCCAAAAAATTCTCAAGTATATAAATATAAAGCATTCTTAGAATTTCTAATTGCTGAGCTAAGTAGAAGGTATGATTTAAGACCAAGGGCATGTCCTGGAGGCCTCCTAAAAATCCTGTAATAATTGAACCACATGTAAAAACCACTGAAACTCAAACAAAAACCATTCAACATTTGAATTATCCAAATGATACTACTCAAATCGATAGAACTGTTTTAACTGCTTTTAATGTTGAAAGGGAGTTAGGGAGAGTCAATTTTCCCATCCCATTGTGAGAAATTTAAAAGAACCCTGGATCCAAAAATCAAGTCACAAAATGGATTCAAAACTCAAGTGTAGATGTTTAAGGGGATTTTATAAGTCTTCATGATGAAAAACCATCAGTAGTATTTGGTCCAAGGTCTGACATGATAGATGAAATAGTACCACCATTTTATGTAACCTTGAAAGCACATGATTCATTGCTATCTAACTGTATGTTATATTTTGGAGCCTCACATAATCTTGTGCCTAAGGTTATTATGGAACAATTAAATTTGGAAATTACTCGATATTATCATAACCTATAAACCTTTGGTTCTAAAAGAGTATCATGTCGAGGACTTAGAAAGGACTTAGTGGTAACCTTAGCCCAAATACCTATGAAAAGTGTAGTTTTAGATATTGTTTTCACTGATATTCCTCCTAATTTTGGAATGCTTCTTTCAAGATCTTGATGTGCTAATCTAGGATGGAGTCTTTAGATGGATATGTCTTTTGCTACAATTACTGTATATGGAGGAGAAAACCTTTGGTTGTATAGAGAGGTTAGATTTATTCATGTTTTTTGTAAAGTAGACCAAGCCAAAAATCATCCCATATATGCAGTGGACCAAGATTTTGGCTGTTCCAATTATATTCGAATAATTTACTAAATTCCCCACTTAAAATTGGATATGTTGTTGAAACCCCAAAAAATATCCAAATGGGTATTTGGAAACTGTACTTTGATGGATCTTGTTCTAAATATGGAGCTAGAGTAAGTGTTCTTTTAATTTCACCAAAAAATGGAAACATAACCCAATCTTGCAAACTGGATTTTGATGTCACTAATAATGTGGTAGAGTATGAAGCATTTCTTCTAGGTTTAGAGCTAGGTAGAAGTCTTAAAGTGAAAAATCTAAGTGTTTTTAGTGATTCTAAACTCATAGTTAGAAAGGTTAGGAATATTTTCCAAACAAAGCATCCTAGGCCTAGGTCTTATAGAAATGAGGTTTGGGATTCAGTGAATTGAAAAATTATGATACATCTCTCATAGAGCATAAAATTACATTGAAACCTGAAGCAAAACCTTATAAACAAAAATTAAGAAGAATTAATTGATTCTTTCTTCCTAGTATAGAGAAAGAACTTAAGAAGTTACTTGATGCTCAAATCATTGTTCCCTTAAGATGCTCAGATTGGGTAGCTAATTTAGTTCTTGTTACGAGGAAGAATGGGGAAATAAAACTTTATGTACACTTTAGAAACCTAAATAAGTCATCCTTAAAAGACAACTACCCATTACGCAGAATGGACTAGTTGCTTCAAAACATTTCAGGTGCTAATATACTTTCCATGCTTGATGGTTTCTCTAGGTATAACCATATTATGGTGGGTTCAGAAGACAGAGAGTAAATTTCTTTTACGAATCGGGGTACATTTATGTATGCCAGAATGCCCTTTGGATTAACAAATATTAGAGATAAATTTCAAACAACTATGGAATTAGATTGTGTGGGTAAGAAAAACAAGTTTTTTGGTATATATCTTGATGACCTTAATGTATTTTATAACTCAGATCAGAAAAATTTAAAAAACTTGATGAAAGTGTTTGACATGTGTAGAAAATTCAGGATATCACTCAATGCCAAGAAATATTTGTTTTCTATCAAAGAAGGAAAGTTGTTGGGTCACATCATTTCAAAGGAAGGAGTTGTGGTTGACCCTATAAAGGTATCAACAATTCAGTCACTTTCATTTCCAAGGAATATGAAGGAGATCCAATCTTTTCTTGGAAAAAATAACTTCCTAAGGAGATTCATTCCTAACTATGCTGAAATATTCAAGTATATCACTGATATGCTTAAAAAGAATCATGAATTTAAATGGACTATACCTGCTAGATATGCTTTTGATCAGATTAAAAAGGCCATCTCCGAAGTTCCAACTTTAGCTAGCTCAAATTATTCGGAGCCCTTTACTATATTTTCCTTTGCCTCTGAAACCAATTTAGTTGTTGTCCTTTTATAGAAAAATAAATATGGTGGTGATCAACCTATATACTTTTTCATTAATGTCATGAGAGATGTAGAACTTAAGAATGAAATTATTGAAAATAAAGATTACTCTCTAGTTCAAGCCTTAAAATCTTTCAGAATTTATGTCCTCTACTCGACCATTACTTCTTATGTTCCCAACAATGTTGTAAAAACTATTCTCACTCAACTAGAAACTTATGGGGGAAGATGAGTAAGGATAACCCAAATCTTCAAATTTGATCTCAGTATCAAAACCACTAAGTTAGTAAAAGGTCAACGTTTGTCCAAATTGTTAGTTGAATCAAATTGTAAAGTCCTAGGGATGAATTCTATTTTTGAAGTTTCAGAGAAGAATACACAAGAACCTTCCCGAAATGCAGATGGGGAGAATCCACAAGAACCTTATGTTGATGCCTCGGAATTATGTTGCAACAACATGGGGGAAAATCACCTGGTCCGAACCTTAGAGCAAGTCTTTTTCCATTTGGTTAGTGGCTCCGACTAGGGATAAAGGGACCAATTTCCCAATAAGGATAATGAGGGTGTGTTTGTTTATAACATGCAGAAGGAAAATGATTTAATCTATAATATGCAGTGACTAAATATATATTTTACTATATACCCGAGAGTATTCATTATTCAATGCGATCTAGAAGGATATCTTTGAACAATTGGTAATGAAGATTATTCAATATTTGAAAGAGATGAAAATTATCTAAAAATAATTATTTGACAATATAGTTTAATCAAAACAATTATGAAATATATATTGCATTCATAAGTTTGATCATATATGAGATAAGTAACCATAGATAAATATTAGTAAAAAAGTGCATTTAACATTTAATTCTAATAGAAAATTTCATATATAATACAGGTAAAAGATGACTGCCAGTTCAAGGAGTAAAACTTAACATATTGTGTAGAAATACCATATATATGAGGTTCTACTCATTCAAACCGATAGTAGTATTATGCTCCTCTTCTCGTCAAAGAAATTCAATGAGTACAAAAGTGCAATTTCAGGTAAACAACTTCAATATCAAAAGAAAACAGACTCTGTTCCATTAATTCATCAAGGCATTCACAAACATACAGAAGTGCATTTCTTTGCAAATGTTTTTTGAAAAATTCTTGTACCCTTCTCTAAATGCATGAGAAGGGTTTTAATACTAAACTAAATATGTCAAAAATAGATTATTACAGAAAAATTTGAGGAGGCTTCAAAAAAACTTCCTTGTAATGAGTAAACTAAACTAAAATATATAAATAAAGACAACAATATTCTTAAGTGCGTTGATCTTCTTTTCTCATTTGATCTCTGAGGTGGAAAATATCTACCATTGGCTTCAACTGAGCTGGTTGTGTGATCCCGGATCTGACCTGGCTTTTAAACACAACATTTTAAAGCATTAGCAACGATTTCTTAGTGGAATCAATTAAGGATTGTAGATTCATGCATTGATGATGTGGTTTGATTAGAAAGTTCCAGTAATTTTCTTGATCTAACTTAGTTATCTTTTTTATAGTTTTTTCTTGTGTCTCTGTGCTTTCCTTCCACTATGTTTCCAATAGTTTAAGCTCTAGGATCACTTTGGATGTATATTCTTTGATATGTTCAAAATTTATAAGTTGTCCATTAACAGACTCGATGATCTCATTTGTTAGATTTGATGCATTTGATGTTGCCTTCTCTACTTGTCTTAACTGCATTTCTCGGTCTTTAAATAAAATATCTTTGTGAAACTTATCAATTTTTGGGAGAGCAAATTTCTTTCCTATATCTGATTCTTGCCATAGGATGAACTCCATGGAAAATTTTAGGGGCTAATATTCGCAGGTGGGCTAATTTTTCATGGTTTTTCCAAAAAAAAGATTCGCCAATTTCCATTTTTTTATAAAAATGATTCGCCCAAATTTTAAAATATAAAATTATTTTACGTTAACAATTGGAAACATTATATAAAAAATATATATAATATCATTATAAATTTGAATCATTTTACAAATACATCAATAAACGTTTTATAGTTTTCATATTATGGACTAGTGAGATTTGCCAATTTTTTATACTTCAAGATAATTTTCCATCCTTAAAATTATCCCTGCGAGTCATAAATTTTCTTTTGAACCTTTTCACATTACGATATTCTATTCACCACTTTTTGAATAAAATTTTTTCTTGTCTCACAATATGAATTGGTAGCTGAGATTTGCTAACAAAAAGTCTCCTGTTGCTGCTTCAATTTTTCATTCCATTCAAGTGCCTCTTTTATAAACTGTTTTCTTTGAGGTTGGATTTTTAGCTTATCCATCAGTGCCTCTGTCTGTGTTTCCTTCTCTGAAATATGTACTTGGTGCTGCAACTTCAATATTTCAAAGTCTTTCTGGAACTATGACATTTTCATCTCACTTTTCTTATTGGCATTAAGATTTTCTTGTTCTAGTTGTCTTTCCAATTCTTGAACTTTATCTTCCTTTTGTTTGAGAAAAAGTTTCACTTCTGTTGCTTTATCAATTGTGGGAGTTGCATATGCACCTGAAAACTATGAAAATTTAGTGAGATGTTATGTAGGATTGGAGAAAGAGTCTTTCCAGACAACATCTACTGATTTATTATTTAGAGCAATCATTGTTTCATAAATTCTTCTTCTTTTCCTCATCTTGACTACAACTTTGTGATTTGGGCTGTAGAAAACATCCAGTGGAGGTATTTTCTCAATATTAAAAATGAATTCCTCTGTTTGGTAGGCCGTGATGATATCTTGTTCCTGAACCTTTGGTATCTGTTGAAGTGCTACTGCAGTTTCTACTAAATTATGATTTCTTTCAAGAGTTTGAAAACTTGTTGATCCTTCTCGATTAGGATTTGGTGGTGTGTCAAGTGCTTTAGTAAAATTTTTCCATTCGGTCTTTAAATTTTGTGCTTGAGATTTCACTGTCTACTCAGGTGTAGTTTGAACATGCTGAAATTATTTTGCAGATGCTTTTAATGGTTCAACTTCACCGATTTCTTCCTCAATTTGCATATCAATTCCTTTAAGCGGATTTTCAATTATATTCTCAAGGCTTTCATTTTTTCTTTCAGCTTCATTATCAGAATGATCTGAACTCTGAGACTGGTGTTGTGAATACTCTGAATCTTGAATTGATTTTTATTGTGACTCATATTCTAACATCTCTTTTGCTTCATCATCTAAACTGATGCTGGGAGTTGGCCTTCTAACATATTCCATTAGTAACAAGTCCAATGGGACTGTTTCTAACTTCTTGTTTCTGTGTTCATGAAAAAATTTAAGGTCTACTATGCTAAGATTATTGGATGCAGTTTTTAACACATATGAAAACTTCTCTACACATTCAAATAAATCATCAAAAATATCCTTTTCATTCATGAAATTTCTGAGTTTAAGACTAGTGGTAAAATTCTAGACCACATCATTTGGATCATACTGTCTCCCTGGCATTAAAGGCAGATTAAATGAAGTAATCTTTGGAATTTATTTAGTTGCATGACATATGTCAAAAAAGGCGGAGGTACCACACTATAATGGGAATGTAGGTCAGATGGCTTTCTTAGAATCTCTAAACTGCTTGGTTATACCGTTTACAAGAGTTTGGTATCCAATTACTCTTGCCAAAATTTTATCTGGAACGTAGTTGGGTAGAACATGAGGGGAAGGAAGACTCCCAAAAAATCTGACATGAGTAAATTTTCTTCACCAAACCATCTGGCCACAGGTAGAATATTGGCACTAGCTTCATTGGAAATTATAGTAGCTCTCTCATTAAAAATAATCTGATAAATGGGCAACATAACTCCATGCCAATTTTGTAGAAATGTAAATGAAACTTAGACTCCCACACAGATTTATGATAAATATGAATAGGGTTAGGGTCTTGGTTAGTCTACTTCCAACCCATAGTAGTAAATTTCAAGCAGAATCATATAGCATCCATGATGTATGCACTCATGTAAAAAGGAGGAATTGTCCTAGTGGAAAAGACTCTATTTGTTCTATAAATTATTTAAATGGTTTTGGCCAAATTATCAGATAAAATGTTTGCCCAATTCATGATAGTGGAATTGATGACTACGTTAATTAAAGGAACCCACTCAATGGAGAATTTAGTGGTATCAGGTATAGAAAATAATCTACACAACATTCCTGCTACAAAATAGTAAGGTGACAACAATTATGCTATTAGGTACATACCAAATTTATCTCTCTTTATCTTTCCTTGATCTTCCTTCCATCCTTTAATCACCTTCATTAGGTCTAAATTCCTTCTTGTAAAGCTTTCCAAGAAATCTTTATCATAAATATTTTGTGGCATAGGAAAATGATACATTGTTCGCAAATCCTCGGCAGTCAATGAATTCTCCAGTTTGGAATTCTTGAATGTATTGTCTGCAATGTTGAGATTGTCAATGACCCATTTTACCATATCAGTGTATGGTAAGATCTTCAACCTCGCCAGTATCCTATGTAGAAAAAAACATGCAACTTTAGAGTAAGAAGGTTTTGATGAAATAGCCTTATCTGTCGTTTCTATTTTCTTTAGTTCTTTTGGATGTTATTCTTCAAACAGGTTATACATTGCTTCCCATGAAGAAACTCCATTGTCCTTATTTCACATAGTATCTGAAAATAATGAAGGCATGTCTGTAGTTTTATAAATGGACGCTTGGGTAATTGGTTTTCCTTTCTTTGTCATTCCTGTTAATATTGCTTCCTTAGGTAGTTTCCTGAATTCAAGAAAAACGAGTAATTTCAGATCTGAGATGAGGAGAGAAAAGGAAATAGAATAGAGTTAAATCAACATAAATCAAAATCCAATGCTTTAAATTTTAAAACACGCTTCAACTAAGATATCGATCTTTTTTAAACTTGTACCCATTGAATGCCGTTAATAACCCTTTAATCCTTTATCAAATCTCTTACATGCCTTACACAATATATCTAATCCATTATAATGGATTGATTAATTAAGGATCAGTTCAAGCACTTGAACAATAAAATTTATATTGCAAATTGCAACTTTTTAGCAGATACCAAAACTATATGTTTTTTCCTCTGGTGAAATGCAAAATGCGATCTGCTCAAATCCCACATCACACTTTATTACGATGGATATAACTTTCCATTTGGTTTAGCGTTTCGGAATGAAATATGTGCTAAAAAATCAAAGTATTGCGCTTTATCAGATTTTATGGATACATCTCATCGTTCGTTTATTGTCCTGTCAGGTCCGACTTATCATAATTTATTTTCAAATGATATATTTTTTTCTTTTAAAGGAGACGTGGTGCGATTTATAACTTTAAAGGTTTTCTAATATTTTCAATGGAGAATTTCATATAATTCAAAAAGTATGAAGCGCTTATCGCAATTCACAATTTTTAAATGTGTTTAACTTTGTTAACTTGTAAGCTTTGCAATTTGCACTAAGCGCAATGAATCAAAGAGAAAAGAATAAGCCTTTTATTCCTAAAGTTTAAAAAATTAACGCTAAAACAAAATAATGTTTCTAAAATTCTATTTATTTTTTAAAGGCTCCCCATTTTTTATTAAAATAAATGGGGGGTGTTGTATAGTACAACAATTGGCGATTCACTTGGGAGAACCAATTATCTTTGATCAGTTTTTTGAAATTTCTAAAACTTTTCAAAATAAAAAAAGTTGTAGGAATGAATTTCAATACAAATAATATTTCAGTGAGTAATAAAATCTCACTTGATTATAATCCATAATATTTCCTCTTTAAAATGAAAATATGAGTATCTATATCAGTCTTTTCTAAGTTCAAAAAGATAAAGCAGGTGGCTCATTCAGATTAGCTTTATAGATATATACTCATTTATCACAAGTAGAGCCTCTGATACGAGTAGGAAGTTTTAGCCTTGGCAGGGTTACCTTTTACCCAACAATGATTCATTGTCCCATCTAGCTACTATTACAATTTTCCAAAAATAAGTTCAATTTTATATACTTTATCTCTTTGGTAACTTTTTTTTCTTTTTGTAAATATTTTCTATGTATTTTTTGTCACTTAAAAGCCATTGCCTTGGCTTGGTAACCAAATATTGACAATGCCATTCACTAGTTTTAAATAAACTGATCAAGCTGGCTCTTGATGAGACCCCTTGCCTTTTGATATAATTTCAAGTCATTACCCTATTTTAACTAATGGTAATGTCAATTTAACTATTTTCCTATGAACATGGTAAAAAAGCTCGTCATGAGACCTATTATCTTCTAATATTTGGCATATTTTTTGAATTACATTATGAAAATTGAAAAGTTTGTTGAATGGGGTGAATCGTTGGCCCTTTTGAGGGTTCTGGATGATAATTTTAGAGTTTAATATTGCTTTTATGTAAAGATTCTTTACTATGTTAAATGTTATTTTCTTGTCTAATAGTAGAGTAACCATATTTCATAAAAGTGAGAGTTTATCAAAGAATAAATAACTTCAGTGAAATTAAAATTTTCAGCAAAATAAAATCTATTTGAGATTCAAATTTTACAGTTATTTCCTTAACAATTCTTATTTATAGAAGTGATAAATAAAAAATATTCTCTGAGATTTTTATTTGAAAAGCCAAAAAAAACTACCATTCAACTTTTATTTTCCCAAGAAAAGAAAATACAATAATATACAGGGAATAGAAGGGGTTACCTCTTATGAAAAATATTTCTTTGAATTTTTCCCATTAATAGGCAAAGAATCTCTTTTTTCCTAATAGATCTTGGAATAAAAATGTTGATGGGCCTATTTCTTCTATGATTTGAAATGGTCCAAGCCACTGTCTTTGGAATTTTGTATGTTTACCTTTTTCCTCATGTGCCTTATCCAATTTTAGTACCAGATCACCAATTTGAAATGTTTTTTAAGTGAGAGAAGTTGTATCAAACGAAGCTTTCACTAACTGTTGATGATGTGCATGAGTAACTTTAGATATTTATCTTTCTTCTTCAAATTTAAGGATTTGGAATTGTCTTACTTGTAAAGAAGAAGGGGGTTATTCATCAATAAATTGGACGAGAAGGAATAACTACATTAATAGGAAGGACAACTTCTTTCTCATAAACAAGATTAAATGGAGAAGTGCCAAAGGAGGCTTTCTGAGTTATTCGATCTGCCCAAAGAGAAAATTTTAATAATTTGTGCCAATTTCTTTGATTCTATGCAATATATCATTTAATGATTCTAATAAGGTTTTATTTGTTGATTCTGCTAAACCATTTCCTTGAGGACAATACTAGCAGAATATTTGAGTTTAAAAACTGCTTTTAATGGAAAATTATATCATAGCAGCTCTTGAGAAATAAGATGCATTTTCAAACATCAAAGCAGTGGGTAAACCAAATCTAGTTATGATAAAATGATCAATGACCTCAATAATATTCTCAGAGATGGCTAATTTTAGTGGTATTTCTTCCACCCATTTAGTAAAATAATCAGTAACTATGAGGATGTATTTATGTTGTTTGGAAGAGCTAAGAACGATCTCACCAATTATATCTAATCCCCATTATTCAAAATGGTTGTTCAATATTAACTGGTTGTAATGGAAAAGCTGATTTCCTTTGTCTTCTAGATGCACTTTGGCAGAATTTTCATTTCCTCGCATAATCATGGGCGTCTTTGAAAAGTGTTGGCCAATAGTAACCTGCATGCATGATTTTATGTGTTGTTGTATTTCCTCCAAAATGTCCTCCAGCTGGTCCATTGTGGAGTTCCTACAAAAATTTCTCTACTTCAGTTTTCTCTAAGCATCGTAATAATACAGAATTGAATTTTCTTCTAAACAATACATCGCTGATCATTTCGTACTGCTTAGCTTTCAATCTTAAAGCACACATTGTTTTATAATTGAGATGCGTGGGGGAATATCCATTTTTCAAATAAAACTTAAGATCAAAATATTGATACTGAGCATCATTGAGGCTTACCTCAGACACCTGTACATCATTACCTGGATCTGCTTCTGATGATAAATGGGATTCTTCTATTAGCATTTTGTAAAAACCTTGGCCTATTATAATTTTAGAAGGTCTAATTTCTACATCATATTCTTGTAAAGTAGTTACCCAGTTAGCCCTTTTATATCATACTTCTCTTTGCATAAGTAATTGCCTTACTGCAGAGAATGGAGCTATTATCTTGGTGTGATTTTTAAGTAGAAATGTCCTAAAATGATTTATAGATTTGAAGATAGCAAATGCTTTCTCAACAGATGAATAGTTTAGTTCTGCACCTTGAAAATTGGAACTGAAAAATGATATTGGTGCTTCAATTTTCTGGTCATTGAGCTGTGTCAAAATGACAGCATATGATGTATCTGATGAGAATGTATATAAAATTAAAGGATTAAGAAAATTGGGAGTATTCAAGAATGGAGCATTGATAATAGATTCTTTCATTAAATCAAATTCTTCCCTTTCATTATGTCCCCGCTTGAAGACTAAATTTTTCTTAATCATTGTATGTAAAGGTAAAACTATCTACAAAAAGTCAGGGAGAATTCTCTTTAAAAAATTTATCTGTCCAAGAAATGACTACATGGTTTTCTTATTATGAGGGAAAGGAATCCTTTTAGTTTCTTCGATTCTTTTAGGATCAATATAAATAGCCTTTTTGGACACGATGAATCCTAAATTTTTTCCTTCATTTAAATGAAAATAGGACTTCTTCGGGTTAAGTGAGATTCCATACTTTTTACATCGCTCAAAGACTTGTTTTAGGTCATTCACATGATTCATTCTATGTATATAAAGGACTATGATGCCATGTAGATAAATAACCATTGATTTGTTAATGAGTCATATAAAAGATGTGTCCATGGCTATTTTGAAAGTGGCACCTGCATTGATTAACCCGAGTGACATATTTTGATCGGCATAAGTTTGCCACTTAGTCCTAAATGTGGTCTTTAATCTATCATATGGGTGTACCAGTATTTGATTATATCCTGAAAACCCATCTAGAAAAGACATAAGTTCAGAACTAGATACAATTTGCAGTACTTGTTCCATGGTTGGTAATGGAAAGTTGTCCTTCTAACATGCTTTATTTAAATTGCTAAAATCAATGTAAATCCCAATGTCACCATTTTTCTTCTCGACGGGAACCAAATTTGATACCCATTTTGAATGTCTAACTGGAAAGATGATCTCAACTTTGATGAGCTTATTCAACTCCATTTTAATTTGACTTTCAAGATTAACATGAATTTTCCTCAACTTTTTTTATATTGGTTTGTCATCTGAAATCATAGGAATAGTGTGTTGAATAACAGAAGTGTCATATGTTTTGAGATAATTATAATCCCAACCAAAAACACTTTTGTACGTACTTAATAAATTAACAAACGATACTATTTCTTCAAAAGACAGACCAAGACCTAAGTTGAACTTTTGCGGTTTATCATCAGTTCCAAGATTTACTAACTCAAATATTAAAGTTGAACTTTGAGTTTTAGAATTAGTAACTCACTTGAACCTATATTTTAAATCATAAAGGTCTTCAAGTTTGATGACTGACTTTGGTATTATATTTTCATCCTGTTATTCCTTTATCTGAATGTCATGTTCATGTTCATCTAGAATTTGATTATCATAAGATCCTTCAGATGTAAGGAAATCTAAGATATCAGAATCATGATTAAATACTCTCCAATTAGTCATATTATCAGCAATAAATGGTATAAAAATCAACTTAATGGAAAACCTATCAGGACTAAATTCTTGAGATGGAATTAATTTCAATGCTACATTGGGCAATAAATCTGCACTAGCTTTTTGTATTCTGGGCACAGACAAGATATTGAAAGCTAAGAAATGAGAATTCAAATCCTGGACAAATGATTGATAATGTTTAATATGTCTAGAATGACAATGGATAGTATTTATTACTTGTTTGACAATGATTTATGAATCTCCAAGTACTTGCAGATATTTAATGTCAAGGTCGATTTCTTTATACAAACCTTGAATTAGTGCTTCATATTCTACTGTATTGTTCAGGAAATCAAATTCAAGTCTGTAGACTAGCATGGTCTTTTCTCCTTCAGGACTTACCAAAATAAAGCCAGCTCCTACATCATCTTCTGATTTAGAAGCATCAAAATAAAGAATCCAAAATAAAGAATTAACTATTGGTTTATTTACAATTTTTTTACATTTAGAAATGTTTGTTTGGGAAAAATTTCAATTTCAGAGATAACCACATTATCAAAGAAGGGTGATGGTTGTGCATTAAAGTTTCCAAGAAATGATTCTGCCGAGTAATTTATAATAATATTATTATTGAATGATATTGGCTCGTTTATTCCTTTAAGATCAGTAATTGTATGTTTCATGAATTTCTCACGGTCCACTCAAATTTGGTTTGGCTTTCCGTTGTAGGGCAGCCACATGTGTGACTAGTCTATTGTGAAATATCCATGAAGTTTCTCAGCCTATCCCTACTCAATACTAAACCATAAAATTCAGGGATATCAGCTACCAAAATATCAATTATCTGGGAAACCTTAGGGTTTGATGATAATCTAATGGACACATAATTTATTTCTCCTACAACCTCTACTTATTTTCTATCATGTTGAACTATATGAACATGAGAATTTTGAGGAATTATGTTGAATTTAGCACATATTAATTTCGACATGATATTAGAGGAATCCCTTAAATAAATTAAGCAATTATGGACATTCTTATTAGAGATATCATAGATCAAGAGGAATGGAGGAGTATGAGAGATGGATAAGATTTGTGGCATCTATTTTAGTTGAAGGAGAAGAAGGTTTACCCATATGATTAGCAGCTTGAACTACTATGGGAGCATATAAGGATGAAGCAGGAATTGCATTCAAATCTCTAAGTAAAGTCTTCTACTGTTGTTTCAATTTAGTAAGTTCATGGATAGAGATATTAGCCTTGGTATTTTTCATATCTTCCACTACATTATATTCACTGGTGTCAAAGACTACAATTGTCTTTGATGTAGATGGAACATCTGAAGGAGCAGGGTTAGTCTGTGTAGCCTTAGGCGTAGACTTCTTACTTACTATTTTTTCTTTAGCAGGAGTTGAATTCTTCGGTTGTTGATTAGGTTACGTTGCATCAGTGGTATTCTTGCTTCTTGTACTAATGGGTACAGTTTCGTGTTGTTCATCATTTGGTAGGATGAAATCCCACTTTCCATTTAATTCAAATTCTTCTTCAAATTCAATTTCTTCTTCTTCTATTTGCTCCTCGTTTGTGTTTTAATCAGACTCAACATTAGATATGATGTTGGGCGGCTGAGAAGTAGAAGACTGATTTTTCTTGAAAGGCCTGAAAGTATTCTTTGTAATATAACTTTCATACACTTATTTTTTGATATCTACCATTTCATTTGTCATGGTTTTTAGTACTTTATGAAGACCTTCTACTTCAAAAGGATATTTTTGTGGATTTTTCTTTGAATCATCTTTGAAAGCTGATTTCTTGTATTTCCTATCTTCTTGAGAATTCTTATTTTCAAGAGCTATAATATGTTTCTCTATAGTCAAATCTTCCTTCATATTTTCTGCCAATGTAGCTTGTTATCACTGAGATTGAACCTCGGGCTGAGAGAGGCAATCCCGAGGTAACCTCAAACCACACTTAGCTAAGTAGCTAGCCCTGCTAGGCCAGGAGAGGGCTCTCTTCATATGGATCTCAGTCTAAATGACTGAGGAAAGAATGTTTTAGGCTATTTATAGTAGCTCTGGGTTTTGATTTTGATTTTGTAGGGCTGGATCAGGAGGAGTCAAACAACTAGGGCAAGGAAATAAGGTCAAAATTTGCAGGGGTTCCAAGGGGAAAGCTAGGTAGAAGGTTTTGACATCAAAATATGATTATGGTGAGGTGAAGAGACTCATGAGGATCTAGGGAAAGAATTTGGAATGCATTTTCCCTAAAATGAGGAGAATGAACACATTATACTAAATTTCCCAAAACAGAGCATAAATAAATATGGATTCTGCCTTTGAAACTTGAAATATAGTATATTATAGACATGAAATGGTTTACGATTTAAAAATACATTCAAAAAATTTGATAACAGAAAGGAAACTATGTCTAAACGTCATACCACATGGATCCCAAAGAAATAGCTACAAATTTCTATTAATATCCAAGCCAAACTGACATACAAAATGTCTCTTGAGATGTCAAAGCTCCAAGTGAGTCCAACCATTACAATTACTGAGGAAATACATCAAATAGATCTCAAAACCACTCTCCCTAGCCTCACAGAGTCGAATAAATGAGATAGGGATCAGTTTCACCTACTCCCAAACAAGAATTTGAAGACTAGGAAAACTCAACAATTTGCCTCTAAAAGAAAGGAAACAGATTCATTTGACCTCTAGAGGACTTATACAATGTATCTACCTTAGGTGAAAGTTAAAAAATTACATTTACATTCACCATGACCATTTACATCATTTATTGTCTTCATTTTCACAATAAAAAAGTCAAAAAGTCAATAAATGTTGAAGTTGGTGAAAATGACAATTTCCTCGCATTAGCACAGCGCCATGACAGAAAAATTGACCTGTTTTGTAAGCCACTTTTGGAGGCCTTACGCTTGTCCAAATAAGCTCCATGATAGCTCATTGGAAAGGCCTCGGAGTCTAGTTTACAAATATGCTTTCGTATTCGAAAATGGTTCCCATCAGCCCTCTCAAAACTGATTTCTCCCAAGACTAGTATTAGCACAGCGCCGAGGTGAAAAAAGAGGCAGAAACATGAAAATTAGGAGGCTTTTTGTACTTTTGAAGGACCAGTTCTACTCCAAATATCCTGAAACTTGCTAAGGTTGATGTACTCATCATTATGAAAATGAGGATGCTGACCATTTTCCATTTGGATTCTCCAAGAAAAA
The DNA here is from genome assembly GCA_034641835.2 of Pinus albicaulis. Taxonomy (NCBI): domain Eukaryota; kingdom Viridiplantae; phylum Streptophyta; class Pinopsida; order Pinales; family Pinaceae; genus Pinus; species Pinus albicaulis. The sequence continues at coordinate 30,581,505 of MU968317.1, forward strand.
GCAGAGCACCAAGGGCACTGCATTTTTAGCCAAATTTATGTGTGTCAAATTGTTCAAAAAACCAAAATTTGCACCAAAGTGCCAAATGTGCCAAAATTTGTCAAAAATGTGAGGTCACTTGTTGATTAATGGTTTGAGTCATGCAGAGAAACCTTAGCAAGTATATCTAACTTCTCCTTCTCCTTTTTTTCAGTGAAAGCCTGAATCTTTGCATGGGCTCCTTTGAGCTTGGCCCTTGCAATCTTGTTCCTCATGGTATAGTGCTTTTCCATCTTCCTCTGAATATCATTGTCCCTTTTTGCCTTCTCCGGAAATCCCTATAAATGAAAATTGGCTCTATCAAGCCATGAATCTCTATCTCTGCTAATCTCAAGGGCAAGAAGCTCACTTGGAGTGAGCTGCTCTGCTATCTCAGCTTCTTTCTGTCTTTGACAGGCTAGAGCTCTTTTAAGCCCAATTGTCTTTGGTCTCTGTCTAGGAGGCTGATTTTTATAGCATCATTTTTCACCCTCATGTGAATAATGATTATCTCTTTGGCCCTAGGCAACACTTCCTTCCAGACTTGAAAAAATTCATAAAAAACTGTGTTAAAATTCCCATACGTGGTTATTCCTAGACTTTTCCACGTATATACACGAATCCGTTCATACCTTTCTTCGTATGCCATTTAAATCATTGAAAAATATATAAATTCCTTATTTTCGTGGCAGGGTGATGGTTATTCCCGTAATTCAACTACCCCGGCTCGTGGCCCAACTGTTTCCAACTACTAAAACTATTGTGAAGGAGTATAAAATCCCCTCATGTGTATGGCCTAAGGCAGAGAGAAAATTATAGACATTATACTCTGTTGGATCCCTATTTCATGTCTAATGTTCCCGTGCCTCCTGCACTTTCCAAGTATATTTAGGAAACCCTTGTTTCCTTGAAGATGATCATCATCCTATATGACACCTCGTGTGCACAAATATTGGAAGAATCCTAGCAAGGTGAGGGATGTACGGATCTAGAGGACGGTCAACTCGAAGGTCATGGAAGGATTCAGGTGATCTCTCCACTTTCTATTCTTGTACATGCCATTTATAATAAGAAGTACCATCTTGTTCCTGAATATTCACGTGTCTATATATGTGTGAATATTTTTAGTTAAACATTTAGTATTGCTAATATGATATTATACATGAATTACACTGACATCTAGGAACAATATATGTTGTACAACTAGTGTTTTGTGTTCATTCTTTTTTGATTTCCAGGTTACGAAGCATGAGGAGTTGTTGGGGGTTTTAACCCTGAGATATCTACATCAAACGTAGGACTTTCGGGTAAGTTCCGTAATTGATTAAATCTAGTTTTTAACATAAAAGATAGGTTGATTGAGTCCTTCTTGAATGGTATGCCCCTAATCTGTGAAGGTTGTGACCCAAAAAACTTTAAGGAGTTATTTCCTGAAACACTGATCCTCCTCATTATCAAGCTCACCAATTCTGTCCAAGGTCTCTTCCAACAAGGCCTTAGTCTTCCCTGCCTGTTTTTGAGCTTTGATGATCTTTACCTCACTGACAATATTCTTGGCCTTCAACTATTGATTCTCTTGCTCAAGAAAACCAATCACATATTGTGCTCTATCAATATTAGCTTGGAGTTCACTAATATTTTCCTCTTTTCTTCTAATCAATGCATTGGTGATTCTAACCTCATCCTCATCATCATCAAGGTCAATCAGTTGAAACTCTTGCTCAGTTTCATGATTGTTTTCCTGCTTATCAATGATAGGCTCTGTAGCCTTTTCCTTGTCGTTGTCTACCTGTTTTGCTGATGAAGAAGGCATGGACCCTTTCACTCCAAGTGAAGAAAAAACATGCCTATGGCCTCTATGATAGGTCTTGGGAAATGGCTCAACATCAGTTACATTAGCCCAAACTGCCTCAGTATCATGATGTGGTGATGGTGATGTTGGCAATATGATGCAATATGTTGTCCTTGATGGCAACCTACTTGATAAAGTTGTCCTTGATGGAAACCTACTTGATTAGTTGGCCATGATAAGAAACCTATGTGTTAAAGATGTAAAAATGATGTTTCTACAGGTCAATTCAGATGTGACAGAGAAAGGAATTCTAGTAAGTTCTAGAGAAATGAAATAGGAAATATTTATCAATGTATATGCAGGTTTGATGAAGGAAACCCACGTATGGATGCAATGCATAGGCTAATTTTATGAAGGCAACCCGCATATATATTCAGAATTAGTATATACGTTGTTTTTATGAAAAGAAGTTGTGTATACACATGGATACGAACGATCCAAGTCGTGTATTCCTTTTGCGCTCTAAAATTATGATACCAAGAGGCATTACCATGGTATTAACCCATAGTATTGAGCGTTGTATCGTCTATTTGATTCCATCCAAGAATACCATCAGTAGTTGTGTGGTTTTGACTCATGTTATTGGTAAAGGTTAAATCTATATAAGGAGAAGAAGATCATAGTGCAAAGTGTGCATGAGTAAGGGTTATTACTGAATAATTTTTATCGAAGGTATATCTGCATGGGATGAACTCTGTTTTAATTGATAGATCTGAATATATGATGCACCCATGGATACAATGATGGTTCAGGATCTATAGATCTGAAATGAATATGATCTTGTGTGATCCATTAAAGAGATGATAAGATCTATGACCTGGCATAAGTTTGCTGAAGTCAAGTGAAGAAATCTAGGTAAGTTCTATGGATCTGGTTCACTCTGCAAAGTTTATATTTACAGATATATACGCTAGTTCTTCTTAGAAAAATCATGTATATACGCGGGTTTGCCTCATAAAAGGCACGTATGGAAATTAGGGTTTTCTGAAGCTTATTGCAGAGGTTTTTTTGTTATTCCTGCTATTTTTCTACTGTCTGTCAATGAAGTCTTCTTGAAGGTCTGGGTTGTATGAATATTGTATATGCTACTAAGTTGATTATGTACAAATCTTATCAATGAGAGAATAAACATGGTCAATGGTGACTAACTAATGAAGGGTTCTATATTTCTAAATATATCTGACAGAATGCTTCAGATATGCATCTGAGACTCATTACATTCTGAAAAATAGTATTCACAGAGCTATACGCAGGTTGGTGTGAAGGAAAGCGCGTATACACGGGGGTTCAGTAAAGAAAAGTAGCGTATGCATTTTAAGCTGATGAATGCTCAGGGTTGAGTTTGTATCTGCATATTTGTACTGAAGTCTGGGTTATATCTGAGTTCTGGTTATAGTAGTCTCACTATTCTGATTGAAGTATTGGGTAAATTTTATGGTTTTTGATGTTTACAAAGAGTTGTGATTGATGTTGTTTGATCCAGTTTGAAAATTGATGAAATGTGGTATTCCGTGGTTCTAAGGGTTGAAGCCTTCATTATGGAAGTAGAAGCTTCCTGCCAGTAGAAGCTGGTGTTCTTATCAGGGGGTTGAAGCTCCCTTCTAGTAGTGACTGGTAAACGATATTAGGGGGTTGTAGCTCCCTTCCAGTAGCAGCTGTAAAATGAGAGAAGGTTGTAGCCTTCTTCAGGTAGATGCCTATGTACTAATATGAGTCTAAATCAGTACAATATTATAAATTTTTTTCCATATAATAAATATTGAAGACAAAGATGACAAGAGCGGTGGTTTTCTCCTGAATTGGGTTTCCACCTTAAATATTGGTGTTCATGTGTGTTTCTCTTGTGTGATGATTTAGACTGTTGTTACTGCACATATTTAATGATTATGTAAAAGATGCATGACTAGTAAACTGAGTTAAATATTGTTCCTGAAATTTTTTTCTAATCTGCAAAATTATATCAGTATATGCTAGTTTCTTTTATTACATGCTTGTGTATACGCAAGTTGGGTTCATCAAAGTCACGTATGGAATTATGTAAAGAAAATTTTAAAATATTCTCAGTAAGCTCTAAATATTGATTCACCTCCTCCTCTTAGTATTTTTTCCAACAGGTGAAATGTTATGGAGAGGTGAAGAAGCAGGGTCAACATGAGGTGAATGGATATGACTAGGTGATGAAGTATGAGTAGGAGGCTGAGATGGAGAAGTAGGTATGGGAGGATGAGATGAAGAAGGGATACTCTACTCATGATGACTAAGTGGGGAAGTGAATATTTCATTTGCAATGAAAGTTTCCCAAGACATGTTCTTCTTCTCTAGCTGATGCATGACCACCATCTTGATGAGGGAGTGGTGAAACAAACTCTGCATTTGATGATTATGTTGCCTCTTTTGTACAATGTATGCCATCTTCTCAATGCTTTGGAGAAGATAGTGAGGTATGTGAAGTGCATGAGGAGTCCGATATGGTATGAATAGAGTTGGGTAAACCTCCCCTCACAAGTGAAATACTTCATTATTATTTTCATCATAGGGGCATATGTGTCAAGGAGATAAGATAAAGGGAAAAAAAATTTCTTGTCATCATTATATCTGGGTTTGAGGTATGGTTCATAATAGCTCACATCAAGTTTTACCTTTTTTTTGGTAAACCATTTCTCTCCCACATTATGGATCCCTGTAGCATTTGCAATGGCATTAGTGGACATGATAAAAGTAACCCCAACAAGTGTAACCTATCTATAATGAAAATTAGTGATGAACAACCTGGTCAAAAAAGGATGATATTGGATCTGCTGTACCTTCTCACAAAATTCAAAACAACCCACATGTTTGAAACAGGAAACAATAAGAGGATAGGCCATGAGCTCCTTTGTGGTCAAAGGTTCAAACCTATTAATCTTTCCTCCTTTATGATCACCTCTCTTTGGTGTTTCTTCATCATTGATCTCTCTGTCATACTCTTGAGTCATATTAAGCTTATTAGTCTGGAAACATTAGGGACGAGGTAGAAGGTAATAGGAAGTGAAATTAGGTTTAGGTAAAAGGGATAGGGAAAGGGATTTTATGATTCTATAAGATGATATGTTAGGGTTTTAGAATGATGTATGAGTGTAAGGTGGGATCTAAGGGTGAAAATTTGGTAATAAGGAATAAAATAGGGTTTTTAGCATGAACAAACTCCAAATTTTCACATAGACACCAAACCAACAGAAAAATCCTTTTAAATACTACAAAGAGGGTGAAATCTTAGGTTACTTACTTGCAAGAGAGGTGGAAGGCACTTTGATGAAGAGTTGAGAAAGTTTGAATAATTTTTCAAGGCTTAAAAGCCAAGCTGGGAATTAGCGTAGCACCGGAGTATTAGCATAGTGCTAAGAAAATTTGCACTGAGTTTTCGAGGATTAGCACAACGCTCCTGGGCATTAGCGCATCACTTGGAAATTAGCACCATGCGAATAATTGTTTTCCCGAATTTCTCCAAAACTCGGATTTTATCCTTTGCTGAAGGTTCTTGGTGTTTGAATGACAACAATGATGTGCTTTGAGGTGCTTGATGGTATTTATAGTTTTACTGAATTTGAAATTTATTTCAAATTACCCACTTTTCTAATGTTTACTTTCCTCTTTATCACTGATATTATTATTTTTTTTACTTTTGGCATTGCAGGCTTTGTCAATATGAAGTTTGGTTCCCTTTCTCCACTTTGGCCGGACATAATTAGTTTGAAAAATTTGGAATGAAATTATTACATATAATAACATAAAATTACATTTGAAAAAATAAAAATAAATTACATATTTGACTTTTCTATCAAAATGACATTTTGATATAAAAGTCATTAAAATGAAAAATACAACTTAAAAAGTATAATCTTTACATCATGATGATCTTAAAACCAATTTTCTTAATTAGTCTATCTCATATATGTGCTGACCTCATCTGAATGAAGGAATGACCTTGAGAAGTGAAAAACCCTAATGACCTAATGGGACTGCTTTTTGACCTGACTTTAAATGAGATTTTGAGTTAAAATACTTTCAAGTGAAAAAAGCATTTCCATAAGTGTTATTATGCTCGAGGGGACATGGGAATGAGTCAGAAATATGAATCTTAGAGGGAGAGTGGAGTTTATTTACAAGGACAACCACTAGTGGAACAATTTTAAGTCATGACCTAATGAAATGATGAAAATTGTATTCAGTATGAGACACCTAAGATGCACATGAATATGTGTTTTGATCCCTGGTAGAAGTATGAAAATACGGAAACTAACATAGCTAACTTTTCTCTATAAAAAAAAATCGTTATGTTAGATGGGAGAGAAGAAATATACCACTCAATTTGAACCTTAGCACCAGGAACTGATGTAGCAAGGATTTTATTGAGTAATTTATTAGATCTAGAATTGAAGTCTTTTATTTTCTCTCCTGTTTTAGCCTTTATATTTGATAGGTCATTGATGAGCAATGTAGTGGTTCTGTCATCTCCAAACTTAGCTAAGAATTGTTCTTCAAACATATTCCAGCTAGTTATAGAGTGAGCAGGTAATGAAAAATACCAAGATCCTACAGATCCTATAAGAGTATATGGAAATAATCTAACTACAACATCTTCTTTAGTTACCTCTTTTAAATTGATGGCTAACATATAATTATGGATGTGTTCTTCAGCTGGGAGACCATCATCTGGATTAAATTTAGGTAACCATTTTTGAAGTTATCAGGAATTTATACAACACCTGGATTATTCCATGATTGACCTGCCATTGGACCTTGGGTGGAGGTGATGAGTGGAGTTTGAGTTGAAGAAGAGGCAAGCTGAGTGCTAGAACTAGTTGAAGGTGAAGTAGTTTGGGCATTGGAACTAGTTGTACTAACATCAATGGTTGGAGTAAAGTTGTTGAAATGAGTGTAGGTAATGGAGGTGAATGAGGTGGATTATTGGATAAGTCCTCACTGGTGGTTGACTATGACTCAGTCTTCTTTACTTTCCTTCGAGAAGTATCAATAGAAAATTCAAAAGGATTGATTCTTGTCTTTGGAGTTTCCAATCGAGTAAATATTTGTCTTGGTTGTAAAGAGGATGAAACACTAGTTTCAGATGTTTGAGAAGTTTCATGATTTTTAGCAGAAACAGATACTCTCTCTAAATTTTTGATCAAATACTAAACTTTTGGGGAGTTATGGTGATAATTCGCAGATAGCATTGGTTGAGTTTCACTAGGAGACTTAGGAGAAAGATGTTCAACTTTAGATATTAAGGAGTTAGATCTATATAATGGTCTATAAGTTGAAGGGGATCTAGAGGGAGAGAGACTCTTAGATTGAATTTTAGATTGATCAAACCTTTTATCCATTCATGATGGCCCTCCTTCTAGCACCAAAATGTTGATACCTCAGACTTCCGTTGCAACAACATGGGGGAAAATGACTCGGTCCAGACCTTAGAGCAAGTACTTTTCCATTTGGTGTAGTGCGTTCGACTGGGGATAAAGGGACTGGTTTTCCAATAAGGATAATGAGGGTGTGTTTGTTTATAACATGCAAATGGAAAAATGATTTAATCTATCATATGCAGTGACTAAATATCTATTCTACTATATACTTGGAAGTATTCATTCTTCAATGCAATCTAGAAGGATATATTTCAACAATTGGTAATGAAGATTATTCAATAATTGAAAGAGATTAAAATTATGTAAAAAAAATATTTTGACAAAATAGTTTAATAAAAAAGATTGTGAAATATATATTGCATTCATAAGTTTTATCATATATAAGATAAGTAACTATAGATAAATATCAGTACAAAATTGAATTTAACATTTACTTATGGTAACATCTTTCATATATAATACAGATAAAAGAAGAATGTCAATTCAAGGAGTAAAACTTAACATAATGTGTAGAAATACCATATATACAAGGTTATACTCATTCAAACAGACAATATTATTCTGCTCCTCTTCATGTCAAAGCAATTCAATGAGTACAAAAGTGCAACTTCAGTTAAACAGCTTCAATATCAAAATAAAACAGACTTTGTTCCATTAATTCATCAAGGCATTCACAAACATACAGAAGTGAATTTATTTGAAAATTGTTTTTGACAAATTCTTGGGCTCTTCTCTAAATGCATGAGAAGGGTTTAAATACTAAAATAAATATGTTAAAAATAGATTATTACATAAAAATTTGAGGAGGTTTCAAACAACCTTCCTCGTAATGAGTAAACTAAACTACAATATAGAAATAAAGATAACAACATGATTACATCGGATGATCTTATTTTCTCATTTGATCTCTAAGGTGTAAAATATCTACCATCGACTTCAACTGAGCTGGCTCTGTGATCCTAGATATGACATGGTATTTAAGCACCACATTTGAAAGTGTTGGAAATGATTTCTTAGTGGAATCAATTAAGGATTGTAGATTCATGCACTGATGATGTGGTTTGATCAGAAAGTTCCAATAGTTTTTTTTATCTAACTTAGTTTTATTTTTTATAGCTTTTTCTTACATCTAGGTGCTTTCCTTCCACTGTGTTTCCAATATTTTAATCTCTCTAATCACTCCAGTTGTATATTCTTTGATAAGTTCAGCATTTATAAGTTGTCCGTTAAGAGACTCAATGATCTCATTTGTTAGATTTGTTGCCTTTGATGTTGCCTTATCTGCTTGTCTTAACTGCATTTATTGGTCTTTAAATAAAATATCTTTTTGAAATTTATAAATTTTCGGAAGATCAAATTTATTTCCTATATCAAATTCTTGCCATAGGATGAACTCATAAATTTTATTTTGAAACTTTTCACATTCTAGTCTTCTGTTCGCCACTTGTTGAATCAAATTTTTTCTTGTCTCAGAATATGATCTAGTAGTTGATATTTTCTGACTAAAAGTCCCATGTTGCTGCTTCAATTTTGCACTCCATTCAAGTGCCTCTTTTATAAATTGTTTTGTTTGAGGTTGGCTTTTCAGCTTATCCATCACTGTCTCTATCTATGTTTCCTTCTCTAAAATCTATACTTGGTGCTGCAATTTCAATCTTTCAAAGTCTTTCTGGAACTGTGACATTTTCATCTCAATTTGCTTATTGGAATTAAGCTTTTCTTGTTCTAATTGTCTTTCCAATTCTTGAACTTTATCTTCCTTTTGTTTGAGTAGAAGTTTCACTTTTTTTGCTTTATCAATTATGGAAGTTGCATATGTAGCTCCAAAATGTGACAGTTTAGTAATATGTTCTGTAGGATTGGCAAAAGAGTCTTCCCAGACAACATCTATTGATTCATTATTGAGAGAAGTCACTGTTTCATCAATTATTTTTCTTTTCCTCCTCTTGACTACAAATTTGTGATTTGGGCTGTAGAAAATGTTTAGTGGAGGTATTTCCTCAATATTCAAAATGATTTCTTATGTTTGGTAGGTTGGAATGATCTCTTGTTCATGAACCTCTGGTATCTACGGAAGTGCTACTATAGTTTCTACTAAATTCTAATTTTTTTCAAGAGTTTGAAAACTTGTTAGTCTTTCTGGATTAGGATTTGGTGGTGCCTCTAGTGCTTTAGTAAAAATTTTTGACTTTTTCTTTAAATTTTGTGCTTGATATTTCACCATCTGCTCAGGTGTAGTTTGAAATGTAGAAATTTGAATAACTAATATGTTATCCACCAATATTCTCCTGATCACACACTATTTTATCTTCATGCACAATACATAATCTCTTCTACCATGGATCATTAATTGCGGAAATAAAAACAATCGCATGCACACATTAAAACCATAAAGAATCACACATATGAACACAGTATTTCATGGGAAAGATTAAAGCTGAAAACCCCAACTATTTATATATTATATGTCATAGAGATCATGTAACAATCATTATACAAAGCTCCTCACAAGCTCTAAGTACAATATCCAATTGCTACACACTAATCAAGCTAGATCTAGCAAAACACATGCTCCAATCTCTGCCACCTGATAGCCTACCTCTACTACGCAATCAATGCTGAAGAATGGCTCATAAATAACTTCGATCTACCTGGATTTTATTGTGCAATACTCATTGGCATCTACAATCACTAGTTGTTGCAAATCATGCAATAGTATAGTCACAACTGATAGTCACACTGCTCTTTCACTTATCTCTTCACTGATCTCCACTGAAACTGTCCATGCACTGAAGTTAACTAATATATTATTTAGTTGATTAATGAGTTTATAATTATTGAATTAATTAATAATTAATTCACACCACTCTCACTAGTGTATCAATCAGTTAGACTAGATACAACTAGCTCAACTATGTTTAGATTGGTTAAATTGAACACAACTCCATTAACTTCCTCAATCAACTCCACCCAACTCCACCAAACTCTCTCACATGAGTTATAACTGAATTATCCATGCAATAGCTCCACTAAACCCTCAGGAATAGCGTAATTACTTCTGTCAGCTTCTGTGCCACATCTGTGCACTTAACTAAAGTGCTCCAAGAGAATAAGATAATGTTTATAGTCCAAATATTATTAAGAGCTAATAATATTCGACATATCTATTTTTAGACTAGAAATCTAAAAATAGATTCCACCCAATATGTCTAAAAATAGAAGTCCATCTATTTTTCCAACTTGACCAACCCTCCACAAATAGCATCCTGCAACTCATAGAATCATGATCCATATGTCTAAAAATAGACTTTGCGCCAAAAATAGCTTGCGGGCCCACTTAGTGAAGGCGACTTGTTTCCACTAAGCTCATCATCTTGTTGCAATATCAACACTCCCTCTCAACAAGATAAGGATTATCTTCCACCACTATCGTGCCTATGTGGTATTCAAATTTTCTCCTAGTGAGCGCCTTCGTCTAGATATCAGCATCCTGATCCTCCGTGGGAATGTATGAAAGTAACATGATCTTCCGCTGCACACAATCTCTGATATGATGATACCGGATATCAATGTGTTTAGATCTATCATGAAATACTGGATTAACTGATAGTTTCATGCAACTCTAATTATCACAATAAATCACACCAGGATCTTCCTCATCCGTATAGCTTCGCATGCAGCCAAACTCGCTGCCATATACTCGGCCTCTGCTGAACTGAGTGCCACGGATATCTGCTTCCTGTTGTACCAAGAAACTACTATCGACCCGATACTGCAAGTACCTCCAAATGTGCTCTTTCTGTCCGTTGGGCTCCTTGCCCAATCTGCATCCGTGAAGCCACATAGCTTCACCTCATCCAACTGTCTGTACCATAATCCATATCCCGATGTGTCTCTGAGATATCTCAATACATGCTTGCCTGCCTTCCAGTAGAGCTTGGTAGGCTTAAACATAGCTTGTGAAAGCTGGTTAACAACATAGCATATGCCAGGTCATGTATTGAACAGATACATAAGCAGCCCCACCAACTGTTGATAAACAGTGGCATCCACTACCTCTTCCGAAGTAGCATCCTCCTTCCTCCATCCAGTAGGAAGAGGAGTATCAATAGGCTTGCAGCCATGCATGTTGAACTTCTCCAGTATCTCCCGGGCATACTTGCCTTGAGAAAAAAATAGTCCATCACTGCGCTGCCAGATTTCCAATCCTAGGAAATAATGAAGGAGGCCCAAGTCCTTCATCTCAAACTCCTTTGCAAGATTAGCCTTGCATGAGTGTATCAATAGTTCATCACCTGTCAAAATCAAATGATCTACATAAAGTACAATTATCAGCAACTTACCCTCCACCACAATCTGGTATAGGTTTGGATCCGCCTCACTCTTGGAGAATCTAAGTCTGATGAAATAACTATCTATTCATGTGTACGAATCACGAGGTGCTTGTTTCAACCCATACAACACTCTCTTGAGCCTGCACACATGCGACTCACTGCTAAAGATCTTGAAACCTTCGGGCTGCTCTATGTACACCTCCTCCTCAATCACCCTGTTGAGGAACGCAGTCTTCACATCCATCTGATGAATGTGCCACCCCATCTACGCTGAGAGAGCAAGAATCGTTCGTATGGAAGAATACCTTGCGACAGGCGCAAAGGTTTCCTCATAATCGATCCCCTCAATCTGTGAGAAGCCTCGGGAAAAAAATCTTGCCTTGTACTTCTCCACACTCTCGTCAGCTACCTGCTTCACTTTGTAGATCCATCCCGAACCCACCACTGATTTCCCTTCCGGCCTTGGGACAATCTCCCATGCACTGTTTCTGACAATCGAATCATACTCTTCCACCATGGCATCTACCCATGCGAGATCCTCCACAACTTCCTCGAAAGAGGATGACTCTCTCACGATACACTTGCTCATAAGAGCCATGTATCTAGTGTACCGATTAGGTGACTGTCTCTGTTTGCGCTGTGATGTAGGTGCTCTTACAATCCTCTTTGCATCTTGAGCCAGTCGTTCAGCTTCAGTAGTGCGCTTCCGCCCTCTGATGTTTGACACTGCATAAGTGGTCTCTTCCACTCCATGAAGCCATGAGGGTTGATCCAGACATCCCCTAGATCATCCCATTTCCTAATAGCCTCATATGCATGTTGTACTTTCTCAAGCGAACACTTCATGGCTTTCCCTGCGAAATTTATATCCCGTCACAATAGTCATTCTGATCGTCATGTGAAAATACACACAATAGCGATTGGTGTATCAATGTACCTACACATCCTGGGCACCTCACGCACAACTCCACTTTTCCGGCATCTTTAGTCATGCAGAATGTGAGACAAAGAACCTGCAATCCTCAATAAAATATCAGTTTCTTACTAGAAAACGCTCTCGGTGTACTCATGCCAAGTATCCCAGAGGACAATGGTTCAGACATAACCACAGTGCTCAAATTTTTCAAGTGTATGGGGAATGTCTCCATCATGCAAATGACCTGTGTAAACACCCATGATCACTTTTTTTTTTCCATCAACAAACTCATTCTTCATTGTACAGGAGATTAAGAGAGCTATCTTTAATTCTTCGCTGCAAAAGTCCTTGAATTTTCCAGAGATGAATTCACCACCATTGTCGCTCCTAAGAGCCTTCACCTGCTTCCCCGATTCTTTCTCAACCAGTGCCTTGAACTCACAAAACTTTGAGTATGTCTCGCTCTTCTTCTGCATGAAGAAGATTCAACACTTCCGAGAAAAATCATTAACAAATATCACATAGTACCCGTGCCTTGCTATCGAAGCTACTGAGAAAGGTCCACACACATCTGTGTGAATTCTCTCAAGGATCGTCGTGGCGCGACTATCCTTCTCGTGAAAGGTGGCTTTCACAAATTTTTCCAAGGTACATCCCTTGCACTGATCTGACTGCGCAAGAGTACCCTTAGGAAGCCCAGTAGAAATCTGCTGCAGTATCTTCAAAGCTCCATGGTGAAGGTGGCCCAATCTCCTTTTCCACAACTAGCCATCATCCCAGCTCACCACTCCTTCTGCCTTGCCTGCCATTGGCCACGTTGCAAATCACGATACCCCCCACACTGATAAAGGTTCTTAACTCGAACCCCTATCCTCCAGGTCTCACCAGTTGCCTTACTGCGTAGGAAAGCCTTTCTGTCGCTAAAGACAACATCATATCCCTTGTATTCTAACATGGCCACTGAGATAAGATTCTTCTTCAATCCTAGAACATGCATCACTTCCTTCAATACGAAGGGTTTACCAGACTCCCTCTCAAATGAAATGGTACTGATACCAGTCGCACTGTATCTACCATCATCACCCATCTCAATGTGCACTCTAATATCTTTCTCATCCAGATCAGTAAACACATCTTTATCTCCGGTCATATGAAAAGATGCACCACTGTCAAGAAACCACACTGAACCCATCATACTTGAGACCAAGCATGTGATCAGCAAAAAATCTAGCTCAAAATGTGAGGCTAAGGCCTCTCCAGCTATAGATCCAACATCCTGCTTATTTTTCTTCTTCTGTGGACAATTAGTGGTGTAATGTCTGTGTTGGTGACAGTGAAAGCACTTCACCTTGGACATGTCCTACTTCTTGCCTTTCACACCGGATTGAGAAGAATTCTTCTTGCTCTTTCCCTTCCTTGCTTTGGTAGCCAAAGCACAATTTTCTTCATCAGAGTTCTTTGATGAAGATTCGTCCCTAGTGTTTCGCCTTATCTCCTCTTGCACAAGATCTGACCAAAGTCGCTCCCATCCTGGAAATTTCTCCCGACCATTGACAGAGTCCTGATAGGAATGCCAACTCTTCGAAAGCCCAAGGAGAGCCAAGCTCACCAAGACCTCGTCATCAACAGTAACCCCCACACTTCCCAACTCATCCATGCATTGGATGAACTTTGTGAGATACTTGGGCATACTGTCGCCTTTCTCCATTTTTATGTTCCTGAGTTTATCCTTGAGTGCCAACTTCCTCTAGTCGCTCTTGCTTTGGAATAAGTCTGTCAACACTTTCCACATCAAGAATGGAGAAGCCTTACCATGAAGGCTAGACACTATGTGATCCTTCACACCTTCCAACAGAATTCTTCGAGACTTTGCTGTCTTCTTTAGACATGCGTCAAGTATAGTAGCATCACTAGAAGTAGGTTTTGGAATTTTTGCATCTATGAACTCCTTCAACCCATTTTCATCTAGCACTGCCTCCATCCTATACTTCCATGAAATATAATTCAATCTTCCCTCAAGGGCATACTCCAATCGCAATCCTTTTAAATACATCTCAACTTCGACACCAAGAAAACACTGCTGCAAATTCGAATTCTACCAGCTCAAAATTCAACCGCTTCAATGTTTTGCAATTGCTCCAATGATCAATATTGCTCTGATACCATGTGGAAATTTGAATAACTGATATGTTATCCATCGAGATTCTCCTGATCACACACTATTTTATCTTCATGTACAATATATAATCTCTTCTACCATTGATCATTAATTGCGGAAATAAAAACAATCACATGCACACATTAAAACCATAAACAATCACACATATGAACACAGTATTTCATGGGAAAGCTTAAAGCTGAAAACCCAAACTATCTGTATATTATATTTCATAGAGATCATGTAATAATCATTATACAAAGCTCCTCACAAGCTCTCAGTACAATCTCTAATTGCTACACACTAATCAAGCTAGATCTAGAAAAACACATGCTCCAATCTCTGCCACCTGATAGCTTGCCTCTACTGCACAATCAATGCTGAATAATGGCTCATAAATAACTTTGAACCACCTTTATTGTATTGTGCAATCCTCATTGGCATCTCTAGTCACTGGTTGTTGCAAATCATGCAACAGTATAGTCACAACTGATAGTCACACTGCTCTTTCACTTATCTCTTCACTGTTCTCCACTGAAACTGTCCATGCACTGAAGTTAACTGATGTATTATTTATTTGATTAATGAGTTTATAATTATTGAATAAATTAATAATTAATTCACACCACTCTCACTAGTGTATCAATCAATTAGACTAGATACAACTAGCTCAACTATGTTTATATTAGTTAAACTGAACACAACTCCGTTAACTTCCTAAATCAACTCCACCAAACTCTCACATGAGTTCTAACTGAAGTATCCATGCAATAGCTCCAATTAACCCTCAGGAATAGTGTAATTCCTTCTGTCAGCTCCTGTGCCACATCTGTGCACTTAACTGAAGTGCTCCAAGAGAATAAGATAATGTTTATAGTCCAAATATTATTAAGAGCTAATAATATTCGACATATCTATTTTTAGACTGGAAATCTAAAAATAGATTCTGCCCAATATGTCTAGAAATAGAATTCCATATATTTTTCCAACTTGACCAACACTCCACAAATAGCATCCTGCAACTCATAGAATCATGATCCATATGTCTAAAAATAGACATAGTCTAAAAATAGACTTTGCGCCAAAAATAGCCTGCGGGCTCGCTTAGTGAAGGCGACTTCTTTCCACTAAGCTCATCATCTTGTTGCAATCTCAACATGAACATGCTGAAATTCTTTTTCTAATGCTTTTAATGGTTCAGCTTCACTGGTTTCTTCCTCAGTTTTCATATGAATTCCTTTAAGCACATTTTCAATTATCTTCTCAAGGCTTTCATTTTTGCTTTCAGCTTCATTATCAGAATGATCTGAACTCTAAGACTGGTGTTGTGAATGCTCTGAATCTCGAATTGATTTTTCTTGTGACTCATATTTTGAAAATTATTTTTCTTCATCATCTACACTGATGTTGTGAGTTAGCCTTCTGAAATCTTCCATTACTAACAAGTCCAATGGGACTGTTTCTAACCTCTTGTTTTTGTATTCATGGAAATATTTAGGGTATGCTATATTGAGCTTATTGGATGTAGTTTTTAACACATCTGAAAACTTATCTACACCTTAAAATAAATCAAAAAACATATCCTTTGTATTGATGAAAGGTTTGAGTTTAAGACTAGTGGTAAAATTCTGTACCACATCATTTAGATCATACTATCTCGCTAGCATTAAAGGAAAATTCAATGAAGTAAATTTTGGAATTTCTTTAGCTGCATGAAAAATGTCAAAAAGGGTGAAGGTACCACACTGTAATGGGAATGTAGGCCAAATGGATTTCTTAGAATCTCTAAGCTTCTTGGTTATACCATTTACAAGAGTTTGATATGCAATTTCTCTTGCCAAAAATTTATCTAGAATGTAGTAGGGTAGAACATGAGGGGAAGAAAGACTCCAAAAAACTCTTGCATAAGTAAAATTTTCTTCACCAAACCATCTGGCCATAGGTAAAATATCAGCACTGACTTCTTTGGAGATCTAGGAGCTCTCTCATTAAAAATAATCTGATAAATGAGCAACATAACTCCATGACAATTTTGTAAAAATTTAAATGAAACTCAGACTCCCATAGGGCTTTATGATAAATATGAATAGGGTTAGGGTCTTGGTTAGTCCACTTCCAACCCATAATAAGAAATTTGGAGCATAAAAATATAGCATCCATGATATATTCTCTCATGTAAAAAGGAGGAATTGTCCTAGTGGAAAAGACTCTATTTGTTCTGTAGTCAGTAATGGTTTTGGCCAAATTATCAGATTAAATTTTTGCCCAATTAATGATAGTGGAATTTACGACTACATCAATTAAAGGAACCCACTAAATGGAGAATTTAGTAGTATCAGGTCTAGAAAATAATCTACACATCATTCCTGCTACAAAACAGTAAGGTGATGGAACTTGTGTTATTGGGTACATACCAAGTTGATCCTGCTTTATCTTGCATTGATCTTCATTCCATCCTTTCACCACCATCATTAGGTCTGAATTATTTCTTGTAAAGCTTTCCAAGAAATCTTTACCATAAACCTTTTGTGGTGTAGGAAAATGATACATTTTTCTTAAATCCTCAGCGGTGAATGAACCCATGTTCTCCAGTTTGGAATTCTTGAATGTCCTGGCTGCAATGTTGAGATTGTCAATGACCCATTTTTTTGTATCACTATATGGTAAGATC
Organism: Pinus albicaulis; assembly: GCA_034641835.2. Taxonomy (NCBI): domain Eukaryota; kingdom Viridiplantae; phylum Streptophyta; class Pinopsida; order Pinales; family Pinaceae; genus Pinus; species Pinus albicaulis. The sequence goes on from MU968317.1 coordinate 30,598,856, forward strand.
TTTGGCCTCGTATCTATCCTATGTAGAAACGAACATGCAACTTCAAAGTAGGAAGGTTCTGATGAAACAACCTTAACCGACATTGCTATTTTCTTTAGTTCTTTAGGATTTTCTTCTTAAAACATGTTATACATGGCTTCCCATTATTATAGCATCATTTTTCACCCTCATGTGATTCATGATTGTCTCTTTGGCCTTGGGCACCCATTCCCACAGACTTGAACAAAGTTTACAAAAAACAGTGTTTAAAATCCCATACGCGGGTATGCCCAGACTTTCCCGCGTGTATACGTGAGTCCATAGATACTTTTCCGCGTATGCCATTAAAATCATTAAAAATATATATATAAATCCCTATTTTTGAGGCTAGGTTGATGGTTATTCCCGTAATTCAACCACCCTAGCCCGTGGCCAACTGTTTCCAACAGATTGAAACTAATTTGAGGGAGTATAAAAGCCCCTCATGTGTATGGCCTAAGGGAGAGAGAAATTTATAGACATTATACTCTGTTGGAGCCCTAATTCAAGTCTGATTTCCCGTGCCTCCTTCACTTCCCAGATTTTTACAGGAAACCCTTGTTTCCTGGAGATGTTCATTAGCTTATATGTCATCTTGTGTGCACAAGTCTTGAAAGTATCCTAGCGAGGCAAGGGCGGGACGGATCCGGACGACGGTCTGTTCGAAGATCGTGGAAGGATTCAGGTGATCTCTCCACCTTTATATTATTGTACATGTTGTTCGTAATGAAGAAGAACCACCTTGTTCCTGAATTCACGTGTTAATATCTACTTGCATATGTGAAAATATTTTTAATTAAGCATTTATTATTGTTTATATGATGTGTCACATGGATTACACTGACATTTAGGAAAGATATATGTTGTACAACTAGATTTTCGTGCATGTCTCTTCTTGATTTCCAGGTTGAAGAGGAAGAAGAGTTGTTGGGGGTTTGGACCCTGTGGGATCTACATCAAACGTAGGACCTATGGGTGAGTTCTACAATCTATAATATCTGGTTTTTAGTGTACAAGTGTGGTTGTGTGAGTCCTTCTTGAATAGCATGCCCTGATCTATGGAGGTTTTTGACCCAACGACCTCTAGGGAGTTATTTCCCGTAATAGAACTGGAGACTCCGCTGGGGATCGCATTCTTATGATTCCCCTGTTGGGTGGTTTCAGCTGTTTTAAAGGTTTCCGATAGTTTTAATCATTATTTCCAGTCCAGTTAATTTTTTCTCAGTCAGACTAAAGACCTGGTTCTTTAGCCAGGCTTGATCATTTTTATTTTTCATTGTTTACCTTTCCATACGCTATTTTTCCTCTACACAAACGTGTATACACGTAGTTTTTGTTAAAGGAATTCATGTATACGTGAGTTTCCTTTGACACAGTCACGTATGCACGCTTGTTGAAAAACTAATAAGTAGTGTATGCCTGGGAAAATTTTGAAATTTTTGATTTCTTGAATTTTTGGTCTTGTCTACCTGTGGAGACCTGTCTCTACAGTTTCCTTATAGTCTCTGGATTGTGTTGATAGTGGTTATTGGTATTTTTCTCTCTTGTTTGGTTGAAGACTGGCTCATTTGGAAAATCTTGTTTTTTAGTGCTTTCATTTCTGGTTTGAGTACCAAGTGTTAGCCACCCATATTTTTCTGTCATATCAGCTGGTGGCTAAATGATTCTTGCAGCCTTCAAGAAACAAATTCAACCCTGAAATTGTTGGTGCTTGAAGTCTTTTTGATGAATCCATAACTGCTGGTTAATATTCACAGCTGTCTCCCTCTTCAAAGCCTCTGAAATCCTATAAAAATCCACAGTTGGATACTTCTGCAAAGGACCCTTTTCCCATTTTCTTCTTCCCACCACTAACCTCATTTTCTATTCTCCATTTCCCATGAAAACCCCACAATTTCATGTTTCTCCCTTTTCATTTCATTAAAATCCTTTTTATAAGGTTAAAACCCACTATTTTGACCTTATTGGAAACCTTCATTTCCTTTGAAAAACCATAGAAAATGCATATTTTCTATGTTCTGGGCTTAAGCCCCCTCAGGCCAAGCCTCTAACCCTTTTTTGTCCATGCGCCCGAGCGCTAGAACCAAATGTTAAACCCGTCGGGTGCTTATCCGTTTAAATTTAATGTTTCTCTGCCAAACCATTGAAAAACCTTTGTAAAATCGTTTTTTGGGTTTTAATTTATTTTCGGAAATTTTCCGCCGTGTAAATGGTGGAGAAATCTCGACCGTCAATCTGCTCCAAAGATCAGACGGTGCGGACCCCAACTTACCATGTGGTCCTCGCCTCCCGTACGCTGTTTGCCCAAAACTGGCAGTCTTTTCTGCACTACCTTCGGGCCAAAGGCTGTTTTCTCTCGTCGGCCAGCGATTCCATACGCTGCGCGTCGCGTGTCCTCCGTACCATTTTCTAAAACCGCCGTCCCCGTGCATTAAAGTTTTCCCCCACACATTAACGTCCGGACCAGGCCATGCAGTGAAATCCACCACAGCCGTTCGATCTGGGCCCGATGATCCAACAGTCAGCGCTAACCAGAGTTGCACGATGGGTAACGAAGGTGCGCGCGCACTAAACAGGCCATCGCCGTGCGAAAATCACATCTCCGCCGTCGATTTGATCTGATTGACGGTCCTAAACTCATCCTCCAGATTCCCTCCGTTTGACTTTCAATGCCCCCTGATTTCATCTTGACCGTCCAAACAGAATCAGATCAACGACGCAGTTTCACTACAGGGGTATGTCCCAAATATTTTTCTTCCGTACATCTGAACCCCCTATAGTCATCCCCGACCGTTGATCTCGGCGCGAATGACAGCTCTGATTTAATCCTCCTCCCCCCATGCGTTTTTGACCATTTTGAGATTGAATCCCAGCCATTGGATGATGCCATCCAATGACCCTCCTTCCTCCGCACATCCTCCGATGTAGATTGCCCTATAAACGCAGGATTTTTGTAACATTCGTTTGTTTTTTGCAGATTCTAAGGTTTTTTCGCTTAAAATGAAGAAATTTTCGCAGGCCAAGGATGATGATCCTCCTGCCTTCGAATACATAAGGAAGTCGATCACCGGGTATGGATACATGTGTTCCAGCAAGGTTTCATAAGCCTTGGTGCCGAATGCCCTGGTTAAACCTGAAAACATCAAATGGAGCACAGAAAAAAAAGTATCAGTTGCAGAAGACAGAGCGCAACAGAGAATTGATGGACAGATTAGCTGGGATTACAGCTAAGACATTTATCAGTAGCCTAATCCCCAATCTAAAACACAGATTAAAAGAAAAACATAAAGTGTTTTAGCAGAAAAACCCTCCATCGCCACAGATGGAGGCGAATTGATTCCTCCCAGCAACTACAGTGCCACCTGTGCCTCAAAGTATTCAATAAAGAACAAAATTTATTGATTGGGATCAGATATTTTACCCCAACGCAGCAGGAGAGTTACTTCTGCCAGGGATTTAATGGAAGAATGTCTGCAGAGTAGCCTTAACATCACACAGAGCCTCAAAGGTCAACAAAAGCTCCCTCCGAGCTTAATTCATAAGTGTAAACCAATTAATACAGTGAAACACCTGTATAGTTTCTTCATTAAGCCTCCCAAGAGCCAAGAAAGACATTAATTCCTGTATTAATTGATTTTGAGATCTTTTATCAGATCTCACCTCCTCATTCTTCTATAAGTACTTCAGTAGAAAATGAGTGAGGGGTTGGTTGGTTGTTAATGTAATTTCTGAAGCATTGTAATTGTAATTGAGCTGAAGGATCTTGATTGTACATAGGATTTCACTAGCTCTTGGAGCTCTGCTTGTAATAGATAAGTTAGGTTTTGAAAGAAAGATGAATTGACACACTGGATTTGAAGATTGTAACCAGTTTGGAGCATCAATACAAGTTGATTTATGGGATCCTGGTCTATGGTGACGGTGATGTTGTTCTTACTGTAACTTGTGTTTTATTTCTGTTTTCATTTTGTTTCATTTTCCACTATAAATAACAGTTTAAATAGAGTTAGGACCTATTGTATACCAGTAACCTTCTCTGGCTGAGAAATATTTATTTAGATGTTTTCTTCTATCTGTTTTATTTGGAAATGATTAATTTAGTTTAGGCATATGCATGTTGGCGTTCCTTCATCTTATTTCCTTGACTGAATGTTATTTTTAAATGTTACTTTCAATATATTTTGTGTGAAGATGAACTGAGGAAATGAAGGTTAGCCCTGAGTCCCTTTCTTATTTTCTCAACTATTTGATTGTTTCCCTTAAGGATAGCCCAATGGAATGAAACTTGCTGTCACCTTCTACCATGGCCAAAGCTTACTCTGTTCTTGCAACTTCTCACTTTTGAACCTATTTGCTCTCAGGATTTTTCACCTCTAACAGTAATCATGTTCAACCATCCACAAAAAAAACAAATCCTTGATCATCATAACTAGCCTAATATCGTTACCTTAAGCTTTTCAAAGACAAATCCATCTTTGTACATATTGGATAGATCTTTCTCCGGATTCAGGAGGGCTAGATCCTAGAATCCCAAAGTTGGTTGAAATGATGTTAACTCTGTGATCGGACTTTTTCCAATCTTGCTTATTACAGAGACCTAAAATTTCTGGCGACTCCACTGGGGAATTGAACCTAGAATCTCTTTATAAAACTTTGAGAGTAGAAAGTAGCCTTTCCAAGCACTACCAAGAAATGGTAATCATGATTAAACTTGTTTGAATCAGTGACAAGCTAGGTGAACCCTAGGATTCTTATAAGACTTTATCTAACCTTGGAAAATCAGCTAGCTTAGCCATAAGAGTAGACTGTCTTTGTCTCACAACCGTAGCTAAGTTTTGAATCAGAGTTAGGCTATTCTTAAAGAAACCACACAAATAAAAATATTCAGAAAATACCATAAAAATTTCAGATTGGTAGTAAAACACTTGCTCTTACTTTTCACTTACCATTGGATGTGTTTTACTTCATACTCTTAGACAGAGTCTGGAAAGGGCCAGGTAGCCTCCGGATCTCATCCTCTTTTAGAGGTGACATATTTGGTGAATGCCCTCCCAGTCAATCTCTGGTTAGAGTTTGTTGTGTTTTGGGATACCCTTGAAAAAGGATGTTTCACAAGCACTGTGGTGGACAATGTATCTCTTTGAAAACATTCTAAAACTTTCCACCTGGCGACTCCACAATCCTGAACAGACCTTAAGACTCCACTGGGAAGAACCCTCATCATTATAATATCTTTCGAACTCAGTTAGAGGACTGTGGTATTGAAATTTGCATTAACAGACTAGTTAACCTCTCAAAGATTATCATATCTGGTTGAAATTGTCTAATTTATTTGGGTCTAAAAACATAGCATAGTGGCTCCTAGAAAGATTCACACTAGAGCCCATCCTGACCCTGATCCACCTGAGATAGTTGATAACCTAGAAAGAATCCTTAGGAATTCTCCTAAGATAGAATCTTCAACTGTTTTCAGATCATCCCTAAGAGCTAATTCAGTCCCTGAAAATATTTCAGCTCTACAACAACCACAAGCTGACTTATTAAATCCATTTAGAACTAGTTCTCTTGATGATTTAGATCAGTTGAATTCTGAGTCTTCACATTCATCTCCAGAAACAAGTGAACACCTTGGGAATAGAGAAACAACACCTCCTGAATTACATTTTATTTATAATCTAGGTGTCCCTCATCCAAGGTCAGCTCACAAATCTACTGCGGTCCCATCCACTTCTTTTCATCCTTCATCCACTGCTCAAACCACTTCATTTCAGCCCACCCCACCTCTTGTAAATCCACCCCCACCACATATCATGGCAGCATGGTATGCTCCCTTAGTCCTTCCTGTACCATTAGTCAATCTCCCACAGGACTATCAGTCCAAAATTCCATTATATGATGCTAGAAATACTACAACAGCATCACAACATGTGGACAAGATGAATGACTACTTTGATAGAAATGAAATTGATGATGATTCTGTCAGACTCAGATTTTTTGCTCAAAGTCTAGGGGGAGAAGCAAGGAAATGGTTTAAAGGTTTAGCCCCCCATAGTATTAATGATCTCCAAGGCTTCCATCAAACATTCTTAAACAAATGGGAGGTAAGGAAGAACCCTCTACAAGTTCTTGCTGACTATAACAATCTCCATAGGAACCCAGGGGAAAGTGTACAGGCTTATTGTACCAGATTTAACAGTGTGTATAACGCGCTTTCCCTAGAATTAAACCTCCACAAGGTTTATCTTTAAACAAGTTTCCTTAAGGGTTTGATGCTGATATGACCTATTCATTAAGAGAAAGAGATTTCGCAACTCTTGAAGACATGCAAAGAGGTGCCCTTTTTGTGGAAGTTAACCTTATGGAGAAGAGGGCAAGAATGAAAGTTGAAAAGAGAGTATCTTTCAGAGAGGAATCATCATCTTCTATGCCAAACTCAAAGATGTAAAGAATGATGGAGGAAATGATGAAGAAAATGAGTATTCTTGAGAGAGCACAAGCAAGTCAAAATCAAACTGCTCCTCAAAACAGAAACCAAAACCAGAATCAGAATATGAGAAGGAACCAACCTCTAAACAAACCAAGGGAAGATGATTAGCAGATCACTCCTCCCTTTCATCAAAACTATGTAAGTGAGGTTGAGGAAACAGATGAAATAACAGAGGATAATGATATGAACCTATTTGGGGTAGATGATGATGACTTTGAGGTTCATTATGATAGGAAACAAGGTCTTTATACACCTTACGACGACAAAAGAGATGATAATGAAAATTATTATCAAAACATGGAGAATGCCATGACAGAACCTTCAAAGGAATATGAACTCAAAAGTAAATCTAATCAACAAACCCCCAACACCAAAACCTCTGACAAATCTTCTCAAAGTAGCACTGCAACCAAGCCTAAAATAGTCAAACAAAAAGACAAAACAGTGGCTGATAACTCTGGTAAAGGTAAAGAGAAAGATACTCAAAATCTTGAAAAACAGAGTGCAAACATTAGTAGTACTAACACTTCAACTAGTACTCCTTCTTCAACCATTGTGTCAACTGTAGATAAAACAAATCAGCAAGTTGTTGTTGCTGATAAAGTGGCAGTAAACAAGGATGAAACCAACACCTTAAAAAATCAAATTCCTTTTAGTCTGGAACAGGAAATCTCAAAGATCAAAATTTTTGTTCCTTTGGCTGAGTTAGCTGCCCATCACGTATATAAAACCCAAATTTTGAATGTTTTAAACATAGAGGAAAACGAGGATACTCTCAATCTTAATGATGACCAACCAGAGCTGATTTTTGGTCCAAAGATTGAAGGTAAGTTCCAAGAGGGGTCTGTCCCTCCATTTTATATAAGTTTGAATATTCATGACAAAATTCTACACAATGCTATGCATGACTCAGGCGCTTCCCATAATTTAATGCCAAAAGCTGTAATGGAAAGCCTGGGTCTTGAAATTACCAGACCTTACAAAGAACTATACTCCTTTGACTCAAGCAGAGTTAAATGTCTAGGATTGATCAAAGACCTCTCTGTTAATTTAGCCCAAATTCCAGCCAAGTGTTTGGTCATGGATGTTTTTGTGGCTAATGTGCCCCCAAAGTATGGAATGATTTTATCAAGATCTTGGGGGGCTAAGTTACAAGGTACCATGCAGATGGACATGACCTATGCGACTATCCCTGTTTTCAATTAGACTAGAAGACTTTACAGGGAGTCTCATATGCAATACACAGTTACAAGTCAAGACAGACCTCAAAAATCACCTTCGTATTCCATGGGTACAGGCCTTGATTCTTTTATCATGTTTAATGATGAAACCCTCACAAAAAAAATCACTCTAAAAGGATCAATGGCTGAAACGGAGGAAGAGGAACACAGCACTGAAGGGTCAAAATAGTTTGCTACATTTGAAAACCTTAACAAACCAAACACAGGTCTTGAACTACAAATCATCAATCCATTAAACTTAAATCTTGACAGTCAAGATAATGATCCTCAACCCGATGAAAAACTGGAGGAATCAAATCATACAAAGGACATTCACCAAAATGATAAAAATGAAGATGGTCCTCTCTGGACTATGTATTTTGATGGGTCATGCACTAGAACGAATGCTGGTGCAGGTGTCTAAATTATTAACACTGAAAGCAAGCACACAAAATGCATTTCTTGCAAATTGAACTTTCAGTGTTCAAATAACATAGCAGAATATGAATCCCTTCTCTTAGGCTTGCATCTCTTGAATAAGTTAGGAGCCAGAAGAATAAATGTATATGGGGATTCTGAGTTAATAATTAGGCAAGTCAATGGGAACTACAATGCAAATCATCCCAGACTTAGGGCCTACTAGAATGATGTCATGGATCTTTTGAAAACATTTGAGAGCTCCACACTGAGTTTTGTCCCGAGAAAGAGAAATCTTATAGCCCACAATTTAGCCTTTGCAGCTAGGACATGTTTAACGCCATATCAGATTAATGATTGTTCACCTCAAATAAAATTTAGACTAGTTGTGCCTGATAATAAAAAATATTGGCAGGTGTTTGACAGAGATAAACAAATAGAAGACTTCATGCAATTCAGAAATGAATTTGAAATACATAGTTCAGATTCAGATTATGATACAGACTGCAGTGAAGAAAATTTTCTTGGTGAAGATGACCCTTCTCCTGAGCTTGTCAATCTCAACCTTCAGACTAGCAAACTTAGAAATGAAACTGGATTGAATGCAGAATCAGAAACAGAAGAAATAGAAACTCTGCATTCTAAAGATGAAGGTTTTCCAAGTGGTCTAGCACCTTTGGAAGAGTTGTTCGATTTTAACGATGTGGCAAATAAACCAAAACTGGATCCTGTAGAGACTGAGGTAGAGGAATGCAATATAGGCAGTGAGGAAAAACCAAAAATGATCAAACTATCCAAAACTTTGCCAGCTCACAATAAACTCAAATACATAGAGCTGTTTAAGAAATTTTCTGATGTTTTTGCATGGAGTTACGAAGATCTTAAGTCCTATGACACTGAAATAATACAGCACAAAATCCCTCTCAAAGAAAACCAAAAACCATTCAAACAGAAACTGCGTAGAATAAACCCTGTGCAGCTGCCTTTGGTTAAAAAGGAAATCATAAAGATGTATGATGCTGCTATTATTGTCCCTATTAGATATTCTGAATGGGTATCTAATCTGGTGTCAGTTAGGAAGAAGACTGGAGAAATCAGGCTGTGTATAGACTTTAGAGATTTAAACAAATCTTCATTGAAAGACAACTACCCTTTACCCAAGATGGACCATATTTTACAAAGGGTGGTAGGGTCTAAAAGAATTTCTTTGCTGGATGGCTATTCAAGGTACAATCAGATCTTAGTTCACCCTACTGATCAATTAAAAACAACCTTTACTACACCTTGGGGCACTTTCATGTATCTGAAAATTCCCTTTGGTCTAATGAACGCTGGAGCAACCTTTCAAAGAGCCATGGACATAGCGTTCTCGGAAGAATTGGGTTTCTTCATCATTATCTATCTAGACGATGTCACTGTGTTTTCCAGAATAGATGAAGAACACTTAAAACATTTAAGAAAAGTTTTCGAGAAATGCAGAAAGTTTGGAATATCTTTAAACCCTAAGAAGACACTATTTGGTCTCCAAGAAGGTGAACTTCTTGGGCACATTATTTCAGAAGAGGGTATAAAGATAGATCCAAAGAGGATTGAGGCCATATTGCAAATCTCTCATCCTCGAAACATCAAGGAGTTGCAATCTTTCATTGGGAAGATTAACTTTTTGAGAAGGTTCATCCCTAACCTAGCTGAGCTCCTTAGGAATATCACAAACATGTTGAAGAAGGAGCAAGGGGTAAAATGGACCTTGGAAGCAAAGAAGTCCTTTGAGTTGGTGAAACAAGAAATAACCAAAACACCGGTTCTTATAAGTCCTAATTTTTCAAAAGATTTTTATATCTTCTCATTTGCATCAGAACACACCATAGCTGCTGTCCTTTTACAGAAAATCCACAAGGACAAGAGCAGCCCATTGCATTCTTTAGCAAGGCATTGAGTGATGCCCCTCTGAAGTATAACATTATGGAAAAGAAAGCTTTTGCTTTGGTGAAAGCATTGAAAGACTTCAAAGTATACATCCTTCACTCACACATTATTGCCTTTGTCCCAAACTCAGTTGTTAAAGACATTCTAACATAGGACCCAGATGGTAAGAGTGGTAAGTGGATTGTTGTTATCCTTGAATATGATTTAGAGATAAAACCCACTAAACTCATCAAGGGCCAAGGTCTAGCTAGATTAATGGCTGAATCAAATTATTAAGTTCTTGATATTAATATGATTAATGCTTTGGATAACCAGGTAGAGTTCTCGACTCCCATCCTTGAAGATCATTTTATGAACTCTCCCTGGTATGCTCATATTATTTATGTTTTGCTTAATTTAAATACACCTCCTGGTTTGACAAAAACAAAGGCAAGGTTCCTAAAATTGAAAGCTGTAAATTATTGCATTATTGATAAATGTCTTTATTGGAAAAATTCAAGTGGTATATTGCTTAAATGTTTGCCTGAGTTTGATGCAGAAAAGGTTAAGCAGGAATTCCATGAAGGAGAGTGTGGAGGTCATTTGTACTGGAAGTCAACAGCCAACAAAATTTTGAGGGCTAGTTTCTATTGGCCTACTCTTTTTCCTGATATACACAAGATGACCACCACTTGCCATAAATGCCAATTATTCGAAGGCAAAAGAAAACTGCTACCCCTTCCTCTACATCCAATCGTTGTTGAAGCTCCTTTTCGACAATGGGGACTTGACTTCATAGGAAAAATCCATCCACCATCTTCTGCCCAGCATAGATGGATTCTCACTACCACAGACTATTTCACTAAGTGGATAGAAGCCATCCCTTGTAGGTAGGCCAATGATTCAGTTATCATAAAATTCATGGAGACTAACATTCTCTCCAGATTTGGCTGTCCTACCAAGATCATCACTGATAATGCAACAGCATTTGGATCTAAGAGAATGGTTGAATTCTGTCACAAATATCAGATGACATTGGGGCATTCCACAGCCTATTACCCCCAAGGTAATGGACTTGCAGAATATTCCAACAAAAGCTTAGTGAACATAATCAAGAAACTCTTGGAGGACAACAAAAATTCTTGGCATACAAAATTGGTTCATGCACTTTGGGCTGACAGATTGACTTTGAAAAAATCTATTGGTATGTCACCTTTTCAACTGGTATATGGTACAGATGCAATTTTTCCCAATAGTCTTGGTGTACCAGTTATGAAGTTAATTCAAGAGTTGCAGACTGAAGATAATGACATGACTAGAAGAATAAATCAGACCATTCATCTTCAGCAGACCAGGGAGGAAGTGTATAACAAAGCATTGCAGAAGCAAGACAGCATTAAGAATATTTTTGATAGAAGAACAAAGGCCAGCAATTTCAAGATTGGGGACAAAGTTTTAAAGTGGGACTCAAGAAGGGAAGAAAAGGGCAAGCATGGAAAATTCGATCACCTATGGCTTGGCCCTTACTCTATTCATTCAACTGCTCAATTGGATGGAGCACAATTGTTTGGGGGTCCTGTCAATGGCAGGATGCTTAAGCATTACCTCTCTTGATCCATTGTTGTTTTGAAAGCCTTTTTGTCTTTTTTCATTATAAATATCTCATCCACCATTGCATTCAAATTTATTAAAAAATAAAAAATACAAAAAAAAAAGAGAAGAGAAAGAAAAGAGGGTAGAAATGAAAATAAGAAAGGCAAAGCCCCATGCCAAAAAGAGAAACGAATGCTGAAAGTGTGCAAGCTCAAATGCCACTCCTAAAACACACTTCTAGCTAGTCAAACAGCCTAAACTTGACTAACTATTTTTCAATTTATTGTTGATAGGGTAGAAAATGTGATTTTCCAAACTATTCAATCTTGGCTTATTAGTAGATAAATTAGGATAAAAATTTAAGGTTCAAATAAACTCAAAATCTGAACCAGAACAAAAGCAAAGAAAAATCTCAAAGAAAAAGCAAAAACAGAGCTATGAAAAAGATGAAGGAAGTGCTCAACTTTCAGATCCTAATCCTTCCATTTTTTATTTTAATTTCATGCAAAATAATAATCTATGTGCAGCTTGTTTTTATGCCATAGATCACAGCAAGTCAAACAGCTTAATCTTGACTTGACTGTTTTTAAATTTCTGCTTTAGAATTTAGAGAATGAAAGTCTGTTGGACAGTTTAATCCCAACAGACAGTAGATTAGGTAGAGAAATATTTTAGCTCAACTGTTTAATCTGAGTTCAAGGAGAAATAAGCAGTAGAATTAGATTAGTTTTTATGCTTTCAAAATAATAAAATGTTGTGAAAAGAGTTTTCCAATCCAAGTGCACTCTCGTGAAGAAAAAACGTTAGATCAGTAGGATTGGGTAGGTAGAAGTTGTATTGATGAAGCCCATTTGTTCTTTCATAATTGGTATTATTTTTTAGAGCAAAGCAAGAGAAATCCAAAGGATCAGGCACAAGTTAGCATCCCAGAAGAATCAAGTCTGAATTCTTGATGCCTTCAAGAAGGCACCATCCCCAAGTGGAGCCACTGTTAGCCACCCGTATTTTTTTGTCATATCAGCTGGTGGCTAAATGATTCTTGCAGCCTTCAAGAAACAAATTCAGCCCTGAAATTTTTGGTGCTTGAAGTCTTTTTGATGAATCCATAACTGCTGGTTAATCTTCACAGCTATCTCCCTCTTCAAAGCCTCTGAAACCCTATAAAAATCCACAGGTGGATACTTCTACAAAGGACCATTTTCCCTTTTTCTTCTTCCCACCACTAACCTCATTTTCTATTCTCCATTTCCCATGAAAACCCCACAATTTCATGTTTCTCCCTTTTATAAGGTTAAACCCCACTATTTTGACCTTATCGGAAACCTTCATTTCCTTTGAAAAACCATAGAAAACGCATATTTTCTATGTTCTGGGCTTAAGCCACCTCGGGCCAAGCCTCTAACCCTTTCTCGTCCATGCGCCCGAGCGCCAGAACCAAATGCTAAACCCGTCGGGCACTTATCCGTTTAAATTTAATATTTCTCCGCCAAACCATTGAAAAACCTTTGTAAAATCGTTTTTTGGGTTTTAATTTATTTTCGGAAATTTTCCGCCGTGTAAATGGTGGAGCGATCTCGACCATCGATCTGCTCCGTAGATCGGACGGTGCGGACCCCAAATTACCATGTGGTCCTCGCCTCCCGTACGGTTTTTTCCCAAAACCAGCAGTCTTTTCCGTACTGCCTTCGGGCCAAAGGTTGTTTTCTCCCGTCGGCCGGCGATTCCATACGCTGCGAGCCGCGTGTCCTCCGTACCATTTTCTAAAACCGCCGTCCCCCCTCATTAAATTTTTCCCCCGCACATTAACGTCTAGACTAGGCCATGCAGCGAAATCCACCATAGCCATTTGATATGGGCCCGATGATCCAACAGTCAGTGCTAACTAGAGTTGCGCGATGGGTAACGAAGGTGCGCGCGCGCAAAATAGGCCATCGCCACGCAGAAATCACATCTCCGCCGTCGATCTGATCTGATCGACGGTCCAAAAATCATCCTCCAGATTCCCTCCGTTTGACTTTCAACGCCCCCTGATTTCATCTTGACCATCCAAACAGAATCAGATCAACGGCGCAGTTTCACTACGGGGGTATGCCCCCAAGATTTTTCCTCCATACATCCGAACCCCCCGTAGTCATCCCCGACCGTCGATCTCAGCTCGAATCGATGGCTCTGATTTAATCCTCCTCCCCCCATTATTTTTCGACCATTCTGAGATTGAATCCCAGTCATTGGATGATGCCATCCAATGGCCCTCCTTCCTCCGCACATCCTCCGATGCAGATTGCCCTATAAACGCAGGATTTTTGTAACATTTGTTTGTTTTTTGCAGATTCTAAGGCTTTTTCACTTAAAATGAAGAAATTTTCGTAGGCCAAGGATGATGATCCTCTGGCCTTCGAATACATAAGGAAGTCGATCACCGGGTATGGATACACATGTTACAGCAAGGTTTCATGAGCCTTGGTGCCGAATGCCCCGGTTAAACCTGAAAACATCAAATGGAGCGCAGAAAAAAAGTATCAGTTGCAGAAGACAGAGCGCAACAGATAATTGATGGAAAAATTAGCTGGGATTACAGCTAAGACAGTTATTAGTAGCCTAATGCCCAATCCAAAACACAGATTAAAATAAAAACCTAAAGTGTTTTAGCAGAAAAACCCTCCACCGCCACAGATGGAGGCGAATTGATTCCTCCCAGCGACTACAGTGCCACCTGTGTCTCAAAGTATTCAATCAAGAACAAAAGTTATTGATTGGGATCAGATATTTTACCCCGACACAGCCGAGGAGTTACTTCTTCTAGGGATTTAATGAAAGAATGTTTGCAGAGTAGCCTTAACATCACACAGAGCCTCAAAGGTCAACAAAAGCTCCCTCCGAGCTTAATTCATAAGTGAAAACCAACTAATACAGTGAAACACTTGTATATTTTCTTCATTAAGCCTCCCAAGGGCCAAGAAAGACATTAATTCCTGTATTAATTGATTTTGAGATCGTTTATCAGATCTCACCTCCTCATTCTTCTATAAATACTTCAGTAGAAAATGAGTGAGGGGTTGGTTGGTTGTTAATGTAATTGCTGAAGCATTGTAATTGTAACTGAGCTGAAGGCTCTTGATTGTAGATAGGATTTCACTAGCTCTTAGAGCTCTGCTTGTAATAGATAAGTTAGGTTTTGAAAGAAAGATGAATTGACACACTGGATTTGAAGATTGTAACCGGTTTGGAGCATCAATACAAGTTGATTTATGGGATCCTGGTCTATGCTGACGGTGATGTTGTTCTTACTGTAACTTGTGTTTTATTTATGTTTTCATTTTGTTTCATTTTCCACTATAGAGAACAGTTTAAACAGAGTTAGGACCTATTGTATACCAGTAACCTTCTCTGGCTGAGAAATCTTTATTTATATGTTTTCTTCTATCTGTGTTATTTGGAAATTATTAATTCAGTTTAGGCATACACATGTTGGCGTTCCCTCATCTTATTTCCTTGACTGAATGTTATTTTTAAATGTTACTTTCAATATATTTTGTGTGAAGATGAACTGAGGAAATTAAGGTTAGCCCTTAGTCCCTTTCTTATTTGCTCAACTATTTGATTGTTTCCCTTAGGATGTGTTAAAAGCTAACTAGTTTCAAAGCACTTATAAGATCTTAGGCCATTATTTTTTATCTTTGTGATTGTCCTGAAGGCAACCAAGTAAAGAAGAGCTAGGAGAGGATTTGTGGTGAGCCCGGCCCGTTAGTCTCTACTCCAAAGGTTACCTTCAAGTTTTCCTTTGTTTTTCATATGTTTTCTATTGGAAGTGTATCAAAGGCTGGCTAGTTTCAAAGTACTTACCAGATCCTAGTTTTCTTTCATGTATTTCTTAAGTGCCTGGTCAAAGGCTCGATAGTTTCAAAGTACTTACCAGATCCTAGGCTGCTCTTTGTTCCACATCTGTTTATTTTCCCCTTCTTAATGTATCACTCCATTCCATAAATCAAACCTTAAACAGATCCTTAGACATAGATGACTTGCCCCATAGACCACTCTTGAACCTGCTATTCCAATTAAATCCTCTTATGACTCCATAGCCCAATGGAATGAAACTTGCTATCATCTTCTACCATGGCCAAAGCTTACTCTGTTCTTGCAACTTCTCACTTTTGAACCTATTTGCTCTCAGGATTTTTCACCTCTAACAGTAATCATGTTCAACCATCCACAAACAAAACAAATTCTTGATCATCATAACTAGCCTAATATCGTTACCTTAAGCTTTTCAAAGACAAATCCATCTTTGTACATATTGGAGAGATCCCTCTCCGGATTCAGGAGGGCTAGATCCTAGAATCCCAAAGTTGGTTGAAATGATGTTAACTCTGTGATCGGACTTTTGCCAATCTTGCTTATTACAAAGACCTAACACCAAGATCACTTTATGGAGATTCTTGGCTTTTCTGTTCTATCAGGATAGAGAGCTTCTGCTCATATGCTCTTTCCTCACTTTATGTTTTGCTGTTTTTCTTTGCACTTTAATTTTTGCCTACTTTTTGGTTGGTTTTCTTAATTTCATTTGACTAGGTCTTGTTGCAATTTTTGAAGAGTCATTTTTGGGTCTTTGAAGTTTTGTTTGCTGCAAGATTGTGCTATTATTCTGGGCTGAGTCACTGAGTTTCTTGTCTTCCTTTTGCTCATATAAATCTTGCTACTAAAGTGGCACTATAAGATTTAGAGCATTTTTGTTGAAGTTATTGCTTGAAATTCGGAGATTATTTGGCTTGGTATTTGGATAGTTTTCTTGGTCTCTTTGAAGTCTTCTTTTATAAAATTCAAAAAGCTCAAAAAAACATTTTGTTTTGCCATTGCTTTTGTTTTGCATTTTTGTTTTGGTTTCTTTTCATCTTTTGAAGCCTTTTTGAGATTTCTTACCTTCGGTTTTTGACTTGATTTGGGAAGGGAATTTTAATTAGTTTCTTTCTCTTATTTCGAGCATATTTTGGTGTCTTTATACTGAGAGTTTCTGATTTGGGAACTAGCTTTGTGGACAACCAAAAAAGTGATAGAACTGAGGGACTCATGGAAATTTCTCTTTGCTTTGTTAAATTTTTCATCTTAGAATTGGCATGCTCTTAGTAATTTGCATTAGGTGCACTTGAAAATTTGTAGTCTTTTTCATAAATTTTGCGAGTGTGAGTTTGATATCTGAAAAAGAAAAATTAGTCTCGTAGAACCCGTGTAGAAATTTCTTTTCATCGAAAGGAAATTACTGCATCTGCATGTAGTTTGGTTTTCATTAATTTCTTTTCTGCGTCATAAAACCTCACGAGTTTCATTTCCATATTCCCTTGACTTAATATAACAGCCAACTAAAATAAGCGCATTAATTTGAAAACAACTAGCGAGTTTTTTTTTATTAAGTGTCATACATCAACTAGCTAGGTTGTAGGGCCTTGGATTAGGTGAGTGGAGAGTTACTTCTCCAAGGCCACTCAAACTAAAACATAGAAGTTTATTAAATGAGCGAAATCCAACACTGTTAGGTGGACCGGGAAATCTCTCCTCCAGAGAGTCAAGCGTGAGGGGAAGTGAAGGTTGAGATGAGAGATAGCCCCTCTCTAATTTACTGGATCTTTCCTTAAGACCGTTCCGCCCGACTGCTGACACGGATTGGTGCCCATAGTTGCCATTCCTAGGTTCCACACAGGTGACTGCGGGGGCGAATACCCATGGTACCTGAGGTAGACGTCATATAACTTCCAGCAGTACTTCTAGAGGGTGCCCCGACGAAGCTTGGGTACTTGCACCGGTAAAGGCTATTGTTATGAGGTTGGCGTAACTATTTCTGTTACCTTCGCCAGTAGGCCTGGGCCGTAATTATCCCAGACTACTTTCGGGAGGTCCTATTTTTCGCTTTCTCGTATTTTGGTGTCCGGTCCTAATCACCCGGAGCGAAAATACCTTAAGGCTGCTTGCTTGGTTGCATCTTAGGGATTTTTGTAGTGAGTTCTCTTTGCTCCTAGCTTGCCTAGCTTTATACTTTTTCGAGTCTAATTAATCTGTTAAAGTGGCTGATCAAGCGCCTCGTCGATCGAGGAGAATTCGGGGGTTATCTCCCAAAACTATTGAGCCTTCTTCAAGAAGGCGTAGGAGTAATATAGCAGGTGAATATCACCCAGTGGTATCTGACATAGTGGAGAGAGATCCTCCACAAGGGCTCGAAGGTTTTGTAGTTGGTTCCGGTGTTGGTTCTGAGAGGAGCGCTCTGCTCACCTCGAGAGTCTTATTTCCGGGAGAAGAAGAAGTAGAAGTAGAGGAAGTATCTCAGCTTTCTGAGTCACTTCCATCTCCTCTTCCTCCTAATTATCCATTTGTTGTTGAGTACATCAGACCTGAGTCAGAAATACCAGAAAGGTCTTATCCATCTTATTCATATATTTCGATGGCCACGACTGGGAACGTGGCTTCGGCTGTGAGTGCTGCAAGCATTTAGACTCCTGCTTCAGTAGAAGGAGGAGGAACAATTGCTATATCTTTGATTGCTTCTAGTACTACTGTGTTTGGCTCTGGTTTCACCCAAGCACAAGCTTCTCAATCTGGTCCCTTTTCTTTTGGAATGCTCGGTAATGGGATTCCTTCGTTTTCCTTTTCCGCTGTTGCAACTGTGTCTGCACCCATGTCTTCCATGGCTAGTGGGTCAGCTTCTTTTCAAGGGTTCCCCTTCAGAAGTGGGCATATTCCTAGTTTGAATCCTTCCTTAGGGTCTTTTCCTTTTACTTCTCAGACTCAGAGTTTTAACCCTTGGTCTGGAGGTTAGAGTTCGACTACCTTTACAGGTTGGAACCCTGTATTTACAGCAGTGGGGGAAGGGAATCAGTTTCTCGCTGGTCAATAAGGTAATGCTTCTTTCCCTTCGTCGAGTGCTTATCATACTTTTTCCCCTCTTTCTAATGCTTAGAACCCATATTATGGGCATTCCTCTTCATTTATTACTTCGGGGGGGGGGGGGGGGGGGCCGGGAACTGATCCGATATTTGGTAACTCTACGTTGGGAGGGGGTCTTTCTCCAAATGCTGGGTCGTATGGCCCAACATTTTCTATGAGTTCTTTCTGGAAACCTGGTGCCTCATCAAATCCAGGTTATTCTTTTCAGAGTGTTGGGAATTCATCCTACCACGATGGGAATCCTCAAAGCTCCTCCTCGTTTACCTTTTCTCTCGGCAACGTTGAACTTGCCGCATTTGTTGAAATTGACGGAAGATCCAATTCGAGAACTGTGGCTCTCCTGCCTCCTACCAAAATACCTTTAGACATTCCAAAGTTTGAAGGCAAGAGCTGAGAGGACTCAATTAATTGTACTTCTATCACTTCTCCATTTATGGGGCAACTATCTAATCAACACATATTGATTAGGTTGAGATTGTTTCAATGCACCTTGACTGGAAATGCTGCCAAGTGGTACATTGAGTTAGCTGGGGGCAGTTTTTCTACTTTTGGAGATCTGGCTACTATATTTTTAAATCATTTCCAGTTGCCTGTCTGTTATGATGCCGGGATTGAACCCCTAGCTAATTTTAAGCAGGACAACGCAACCCACATTTCTGACCATATTCAGGAATGGCGGAGAAGGAAGAGGATTATTAAAGCTTATATTCCAGGAGAATTCCTTTTGGAATGGTTTTTGAAATCTCTGCAATCAGATATTTCTAAGGATGTATCCCTGTCAGGGGTAGTCTTTGAGGAGAAGGCTATTTTCAGGGCCCAACAGCTTGAATTGATATATTCTCAGTTTGGTGTCATTCATAAATATTTCCCTAATGCTCCTCACTCCAAATTAGACATATCCAAGACTAAACCTGGTCCTCATGGTGATGGACTTATTGGGTCGATCAATAGTGGTGCAGCTAACCTGCTTAGTCAATTGCAGCAGTTGTCTATACAATATGCTTCTTCTGGTCAGGCTGTACCTACTGAGTCATCACCTTCTCAATCTTTGTCGATAAATGTCGTTCAGAATTCCGACCCTAAAGGAAATTAACAATCCGAAGGGAAGAAGAAGGGACAGAATAATAATAAGAAAAAGGGCAAGAATGGGAAGGGTAATGCAAATAAATCCAACGAGCATGTTGGTGAGGGTCCAAAGGATAAAAAGAAAGTGAATTTTCGATGCAAATTATGTGTTGGAGACCATCTTACTCACCTTTGCCCTAAAATTTAGGATGCGCAACGCTTGTTAGCTCAGCAGGGTTCTTCCAGTTCCCAGGCTGTGTTGACAAACCCTTTCCCCCAAGGGCAACAGGTAGTTGTTAGCGCGAATCAAAATACTAGGGCTTCCTCTGGGGGCACCCACGAAGGGGAAAATATGTCAAACATATACATGATGAGTGCTCACGCGGATATCACTACGAGATCCCGTGATTATGGCGAAGATGAGTCTTCGAAAGCCAAGGGTGCTCCCGATGGTACTGAGCCACTTCATATTACGATGCCTACTATTGAGCCTATACCTCGGATGCCAAAAGCATCTACCAAGCGTACGATGATTAATCCAAATGCCAGGGCTGCCCAGAACTACTCTATTATGGAAGATCTAGCGCAGAGTCCTTGTGCCATGCCGGCTCTTGAGGTGCTCCAGTCTTGTCTAGCTCAGCGCAGTGCTCTGCTCACTGCTATTGGGGTTTTCGATCCAAAGAACTCTCTTGTGATTACATTCGATATGTCTAATTTTAAAAAGAGACTCCCCCATCATATGGATTTTCATATCAAATCATCGTTTCAAAAATTCAATATCTTTTGAACGGTTGTTGATGAGGGCGCTTCCACATGTGTGATGTCTCTCGCATGTTGGAAGGGAATTGGATCCCCCGCAACTATTCCATTTGCTACTCTTCTGACTGCAGTTGATGGTCATTCTCACAGATCGCATGGTATTGTCCCAGCTTTGCCCATCTGTGTTGGGGGAAAAACTGTAAATATAGAGGTTGAGATAGTTGATGCAAGCTTGGACTACAACCTTTTGTTGGGGCGAAACTAGATTTATGAGATGGATTCCATTGCATCCTCATTATTTTGGGTTATTTGTTTCCCTCATGAAGGGAGGATTGTTACAGTTGATCAAATGGACTATTCTCCTGTAGACCCAAATGCATCTACTGACTCAACTATTCCAAACTTGGATAATGCCAAGCCACCTGTTGAAAATTTAGGGGTTGGAATGTATTCTTATTTGATGGGTACTTTTGATATTCCACCTTCTACTATTCATATAAATGTAATTTCATCCTCCAGGGTGACTATTCGAAGAGAGTTCTTCAGAACTCATTATTTTTCGGATCCTTGGACCTTGCCTTCCCCTACCTCCACATTAGCGGAAGGTCAAGTGGGTGGAATAGAATTTCCGATGTCTGCAGATGAGATTTCTTATCAATCTATTATTGACTCTGCAGAGTCCATTCCAGCTCCTTTTTCTTTGGAAGAGTTGGATGGCGATGTGGCTCCAGCTTGGACACTTAGTTCTTCTTCCGCCCAGGATTGCCTTGATACCACTCTTCCATCTAAAGAGGCCATCCTGGAAGCTATGACTGGTATAGATAGACCATGTGATGATTTGCATCATCGGTCTTACTTTTTACCTAATTTGAGCGAAGTTGAATCAATTTTTCCAAGTCCTTTGTCTCTTGGTCCTCTTCACCCAGTCCTGAATCCCTTAGCACCAACACAGGTATATGCTGAAGGGAACATGGCTGTGATTTCTCCAACTATCCTGGTGAACATTTCTAGGGATCCCAATGTTATAGAGAATGTCTTCATCGAAGCTGAATGTTCCCCTAAAGAGATTCAGATTTACACCGATCTCTTTAAAGAGTTTAGGGATGTGTTTGCTTGGTATTATGAAGAAATGCCTGGTATAGATCCATCTATTATCCAGCATGAGATCAAGACTTACGAAAATACTAAGCCTATGAGGCAAAAAATTCGTCCGGTCAATCCTAGGAAGGTTGCAGCTATCGAAGACGAGGTGGAGAAGATACTCAAGGCGGGATTTATTTTCCCTGTTCCTTTGACAGAGTGGGTTTCGAATCCTGTTCCCGTGGATAAAAAACAAGGAACAATTTGAGTTTGCATTCATTTCAGAGACCTTAATAAAGCATGTCTGAAAGATAATTACCCCACACCATTTATAGATCATATTATCGATGAGTGTGCTGGTAATGAGTTTTTCTCCTTCATGGACAGTTTCTCCAGATACAATCAGATTACTATCCGTTCTGAAGATCAGCATAAGACTACCTTTATTTGTCCCTGGGGTAATTTTTCTTACAAGAAGATGCCTTTTGGTCTTAAAAATGTTGGGGCTACTTTTCAGCAGGCCATGTCATATTCCTTCCACGATATCAAACATATTATCGAGGAGTATTTGGATGATTTAGCTGCTCGTTCTCGAAAGAGAATTGATCATCCTGCTCACCTCCATCAAGTATTTGAACGATGTCGTTTCTACAATATTAGGTTGAATTTGAACAAGTGTGTTTTTGCGGTTACATCCGGTCGGTTATTGGGATTCATTGTGTCTTTGGAAGGGATTAGGGTAGATCCCTTCAAGGTTGAGGCAATACTTCGGTTGCCTCCCCTGTCATCTATTCATCAACTTCAAAGTCTACGAGGAAAAGCTAATTTTCTTCGGAGATTTATTGTAAATTATGCTGAAGTTACCAAAGGATTTATGAGATTGTTGAAGAAGGGAGTTCCATTCTTTTTGGATGACTTTGCTTAGCGCTCATTCGATGCTTTGAAAAAAACATTGACCTCTGCTCCTATATTGAGTCCACCTGATTATAGAAGGGATTTCCTTTTGTATCTTGCAACAGCAGAATCTACCATTGGTATGGTTCTGGTTCAGGAGGACGATGCTCTGACAGAGCATGTTATATAATATCTTAGTCGAGGCTTGGTAGGACCTGAACTTCGGTATACTCTGATAGAGAAGATAGCTTTAGCAGCTGTTCATGTTGTACATCGACTCAAACATTACATTCTTCTACGAAAAACTTATGTTTTGGCAGCAGCCAATCCATTTCAGTTTGTGCTCAGTAGGCGAGTGATTGGGGGAAAATACAATAGATGGATTGTGATTTTGCAGGAATTTGATCTTGATTTTATGTCTGCCAAGTCCAAGAAATCATTATTTTTCGCGGCATTAATCTATGAATTTCCTTGTGGAGAAGATATAGTCTATGATGAATCCTTCCCAAATGAACATTTGTTTCTTATCTCTCCACAAGATCCTTGGTATGGAGATATCATTGTGTATCTTCAGACTGCGAATTTTCCCTCTACTTTTTCGAAAGATGAGCGTTGTAAGTTGTGTCGCTTGGCTAAAAATTACTTGATTATTGGTGATGCTTTATATCGTTGAGGGGTTGATTCAATCCTGAGACGTTGCTTAACTCTCGAAGAAGCTGAGGCTATGCTGAATGATTGCCACAGTGGAGCTTGTGGTGGTCATTTATATGGGCTTGCTACAGCCCAAAAAATCTTGCGTGCTGGATACTTTTGGCCTTCGATTTTCAAAGATTGTATGGAGTCGGTCAAAAAGTATCATCCGTGTCAAGTCTATACTCAAAAAATGTGCACTCATCCAGCTCCGCTTTTTCCAGTCATTACCGTCGGTCCCTTTACAAAGTGGGGTATTGATTATACTACTTGTAACCTGCCTTCGGCTAAAGGTCACAGGTACATTATTGTAGCAGTAGACTACTTTACGAAGTGGGTCGAGGCTATGCCTACTTTTTGGAATTATGGTGAGATAGAAACTCTTTTTCTTTTCAACCAAGTTATGGCTCGTTTTGGTAATCCTAGAGAGATTTTCACTGATCATGGCAGTCATTTTGAGAATATCATGATGGCTGAGTTGGCTCTAAAATTAGGTTTTTGGTAGGAGCATTCATCTCCGTATTATCCTCAGGCCAATGGGCAAGTGGAAGCCGTGAATAAATCCTTGAAGACCATTCTTCAAAGGACAGTTAATAAAGCTCGATCCAACTGGCATATCATGCTGTATCCTGCACTTTGGGCATACAGGACGTCAGTGAAAACTGCAACTGGATTTACTCCGTTTCAACTAGTTTATGGGATGGAATCCGTATTTCCCATTGAATGTGAGATTCCTTCTCTTAATTTAGCTGTTGAGCTTCTTCCTGACACTTCTAGTCTTAAAGAACGTCTCCTTCATTTGGAGCATCTTGATGAGCTGTGTTGGGATGTCGCCACGATGAATGAGGCACATAAGAAACGAGTCAAATTTTAGTACGATAAGGCGGTCAAACCTAGGGTTTTCTCAGAAGGTGACCTCGTCTTGGTCTATGCCCAAGAGAAGGATGCCTTGGGTGCAGGAAATTTTAAGTCTATGTGGTATGAACCCTTCATCGTTAAAAAAGTCCTTAGAAAAGGAGCATATACCTTGGTTGATTTTGAAGGAAATGAGTTGCCGGAGCGCAGAAATGGGCTCTATTTGAAAAGGTATTATGCCTAGGCTTCGACCCGGCATCTTACTTTTGTATATAGATAGTTTTGTTTTGTACATATCTGGTTTTTTGGTCTTTGATGTGATGGTGATGTTTTTTATCTGCTTTGGTAGGTTGTGTCGAATGTCATGAGTCATTATGGTTTCGCCGATGGTGCTAGTATACACACCCGGAACTTGGCTTCCACGGCTTGGGTGCTTCATCATCCATTCGGTTAGCTGTTAGTATCAAGAGGAGTTTGCATTGGTCCTGCTTCCAATAATATAGGAGAATACACTGCAGTTATTTATCTACTCTCAGAGGCAATATCTTTGGATGTTGATTTGTTGATAGTTTTCTTGGAATCCCAGCTGGTGGTGTCGTAGTTGAACAATACTTATCGGGTTCGAGATCCATTTTTACTCCGGTTGTTTTTGAGGGTACGTTTGTTACAAAGATCATTTCAATTTTTAACATTCATTCATATTCCTCGAGAAGACAATTGGATGGTAGACTCATTAGCTAATCAAGCAATTGATTGTCACATTAATCATTCAATACATTAAATTTAATCATCAAAAACATCATGCATTTTTATACATTTGTCACATCACATCAAAAATCGTTGTATATATATATCATCAGAGTGTTCAAAAAACTATACAAAATTTGGATCTATAAGTCATAAAAAAATTAGGGCTTATACCTGATCATGTTCAGTATCAAAAAACATACATTCATCCACAAATCATATCTATTCACTCCTGTGGTCCCTTCCCAAAATTTGTATTCCTATAGAACACGATTGCAGTAGCGACTCGGCGGAATAATCTCACCGAGTCACGTGGTACGCCCACTACCTGTCTCTGGATGGCTTCAGGTAGATCTTCCACTGCAGCCATAGGAACTTGGCGATTTAACCCCTCCAAGTTCCTCTGTACAGCATGGAGGGTCCTATCTAGGTCTACAGTATCCGCCTCGCCTCTGCGGTGCTTATGCCGTGGGTAGCCCTCAGGACAGACTGGTCCAATATTTGTATCATGGTCATCATAATATTGTAAGTCAATTTGAATCCAATCAAAAAACATGTTTTGTTTTCACTTTTTTTTTACATATATTGAAAAAATCCAAAAAATCATATAATTAAAAAATTGCAATCTTACCGATTGTGCCCCATGCCGTGCCAGGTGGAAGGACGAGGTTTGGATCACCACGGAAATACATCCCAACATAGGGGTAGTCCTCCACTGCTATGACTTGTTCCACCCACCATTGGAAGAACTCGTCATCCCAAGTGGTTCGGGGAACTTCACTTCCCCCCAGTCTCTTCATCAGGTCAACCCATCGGGCAATTCTTGGGTCTCTTGGGCTGTGGATTGAGGAGATCACTCTGGGTCAAAGCCCAGGAATATTCTCAAAGAAGAATGTCATCAAGATGGTCCCATATCCGAAATTTTTTGTTTTTTCTTTTCGGATGGATGTTAGTTGTTGCTTCATGTTCATTAGTAGAGCTGTGCACCAATCATATAGGTGAACTAGGCATTCCACTGCTATGCTCATTTGCGTCCTGGATGCCTGATGCAAGGAAGCAGATCCTACTACCCTACCAATGGTAAATAGGAGAATATTCATGTGCAGCTCTCTTAAATCTTTTATAGCAATCTGAGTCCCTACTTTCTTGGACCCCTCTACACAGTAGACGTGGACATAGTCATCCACTGTAAGCCCTCCCAAAGGCTTGTTGTGCAAATCTACTGGGTCTCCCGTCCAGGAGAGTCCAGTAATGAAGTAGATGTCTTATACCTCTATGTGTATGGGCATTTGATCTATAATGAAGCAATATTCCTCCAGTTCCCAATAATTTACAAGCATTTCGAGCAACCAGACATTACTCTTCATATTTGGCATTTTGAAAAATTTGAACAATCCACAATTTTGGAGGACATTGAGCGACTGTTGATCTTGCATTACTTCATTATCAATCGCACTATGCTCACGTTTCCTCCAAGAGATGGTCATCCTGAAAAAAAATCATTAATTTGTTCATTAGAAATGTTTTTTTACATTTTGGGTTGTTCATACGCGACTTACTCTGTACACAGTCGCGTATATACGCGGCTTACTCTGTACATAGTCGCATATATACACGGCTTGGTCCATATGAACCCGTGTATGCGCAGGACCGTAATTTTAAACAAATATTTCTACGGTGAAATTTCCAAATTTTAACACTATACATGGACAAAATTGATGACAATGATGGATTAAGAGCTTACCTGACTAGTTTGGCAAAGTTTGACCACTGATTTCTCATGTTTTGACGAAAGAGGCTTTTTCTCCAGAGCTCTTTTTCCCAAATCAACAAGTAACAATGAACCAAATGTGAGGTAACATGTGTATTTATGCCCAGAATTTGAAATATTTTTGCAAAATTTTGTTATGCTTATTTTTTCAATCTATCTTAAGCTGCATAACCCGGATGCTTGGAAGTGCCCAGATTGGTATATTTTCAGGTACATTTTTATGAAGTTGAGATTTTTCTGGTTTTTTATCCATGACTGTTGACTCGTCATGGCAGGTATATGATCTTCACTGGCATATAGGTTAGGGAATCCAATTTTCCATTGCATTTTTCATACTAGCCTCCATTCTGATCACTTGCCTTAGGGTCGATCCCATCAGGTCATGAGTATTTCACCCATTTCACTCGCCGATTATTTCATCATGACTTGGTGGTAGAGCCTTCCTTTACATGGGCTTCCTAGTTAGTTCCTCGCTATCAGTTGTTGCCCATGTTGCATTTTATGTAGGCTTGGGAGTCCTCTTTAGTCCCGCCATGAATTATGTGTTGAAGCTGCATTCTTCTTCTTCTTCACTATCATTTTTCTGGCTATTACCCTAGAGGCTCCCTGGTGTTGTTGAGTTGTATTATTGCATTGCATACTGGCTACTTGTTTATCCTGGACTTTAGCCGGCTTCATTTGGACTCGATGTTTAAGCCATCTTTTGACCTTGACTGTCTGTACAAGTTAACCATTGCATGCACTTAGCTATCGTGACTTGACACCCTTTTTACCCATGGATGGAACATTCCTTTGAGTATCGCTTACTAGTTTCCGCCACCTTGCATTGAGCATAGGATCGTTCCTATCCCAGGAACTAGTGCATCTGTTTCTTGATACTCGTTCTATCCATTGTACCATAGCATTCTTTTATTCTTTTTCAGGCTTATTATATGAAAAAGACAAAAAAATCAAATATATCAAAAAGAGCGGGAACCCAGATGTACTTCATAAATTGATGGCGAGTATAGTATCGGTTGTCACCCTTGAACAAAACACATACACTTATATATTTTCTTCATTTGGGATGGTTTCTGTGGTTTTGACCTGGTTACAATGCCTTATTTGATCGAGGACAGTCCTCCCACAGTTGGTTATCTCTTCTAATCATATGGAGAGTTTGTTTCTTTCTGCATCCACTTTTATACAGTGTCATTTTACTTCCATAGGTCATCCTAAATCCCCAATTGATAGCTTTTCTTCAAGGGAAGTTTAACTAAAATCAAGTATTTAGGTATCTCTTGACTCATTATTTAGTCGGCCTTCCCGGTATTGTCAGTATCTTGTTCTATCACATCCAATGTTTTGGTCTTATGCTCGTGCTGGTTTGAGAAGGTCTCCATTGACTTCTTGCTGGCAGGTTTGTCTCTTATCGAATACGACATATTGCTCTGAGAGTAAACCTAGAGCTGCACCCTGGCCCTATTTTCATCATTGATAGGTAACCTTGTGCTTAGCATTTGATCATCATTATGGGTCTTTGACTGAGTGGTTTTCCTTGTGTTCGACGTCAACATACATTATCACACTTGGGATTTGTGCAGTACCTTGATCTCCATTTTACCCTATCGGTGGATATCTTGCCTTTGTGTCAGCTTTCATTATTGGTTGGTTCAGAGGGTTTCTTCCGTACACTAGCTTCATCTTGTGCATGTCGGAAACGTACTACGGTTTGGTTCTGTCACTCTACTTCGTCTGATTCCTTCCAAATATTGGCCTACAGGTTACACTCGCACTGGACTGATGTGGGATGCCTTAATGCCTTCCTTCTAGCAGATCTTTTCCCATCGACTCTGACTCATTGCTCTGGGACTAAGGTATAGAGTCTTTTGTCAGTACCTTAGGGTTTGCAGTCATCAGTGGTAGACTCTTCGCTATCGACAGTGGGGATTCATCATTGCCTCCTGATTGGTATATTATTCCAAGTGTTCGACTTCAACTCATTCATTCGCACTTGTTAGATTGTACTAGGGCACCTTGACACTCATTTTCGTTATTGATGGGTTGTCTCGCATTGGTTAACGATATACATTATTGACCGGTAATCCAACGATTTCTCACATGGTCGGCTTCAGCTCATTTATTCCCATTGTGTAGAATTGTGCCATCGAGATCGGTGAAGACCTCGGGTTGCATCAGCATCTTTCAGTTCACTTTTGACAGTTCATTCAGTTTCTTCCAGTGATGCCGTCCACCCTTATATGTTGCAGTGTCAGTACAACAACATCCTATATGTTGGCTCCCGAGTTGCGTGATTGTACCATGTGTTCCACCCCTTATGATTTGGTACTTGGAGATTCAGTTAATTTTGTGATCAGACATCCATTTTCAGTATTATTGTTCAGTTTGATATATGTGATACTCGGACATTGATTCAGACTTGTACTTTCGGGCCGTGCTTAGATGATTAATTGTGTACTTTCAGTTCAGCTATACTTGTATACATTATGGATCTATTCTGTACTTTCTATATGGATATATTTTTGACTGAGCATGGGTATGCCCGCCTCAGACATGAGCTGACTCTCTGTTTTCTTTCATTGGTTTTTGGCAGGCTAAAATTTGGTGAAGTCCTCTCTTGTCCTCGCGAAGTTCTTTCCATGCACATAATACATTTCGGCCATCATGTATCCCTTCTGACCTCATATATTAGGGGGCATCTGTTATAGCATCATTTTTCACCCTCATGTGATTCATGATTGTCTCTTTGGCCTTGGGCACCCATTCCCACAGACTTGAACAAAGTTCATAAAAAACAGTGTTTAAAATCCCATACGCAGGTATGCCCAGAATTTTCCGCATGTATACGCAAGTCCATAGATACGTTTCCACGTATGCCATTAAAATCATTAAAAAATATATAAAAATCCCTATTTTTGAGGCTGGGTTGATGGTTATTCCCGTAATTCAACCACCCCAGCCCGTGGCCAACTATTTCCAACAGATTGAAACTACTTTGAGGGAGTATAAAAGCCCCTCATGTGCATGGCCTAAGGGAGAGATAAATTTATAGAAATTATACTTTGTTGGAGCCCCAATTCAAGTCTGATTTCCCGTGCCTCCTGCACTTCCTAGATTTTTATAGGAAACCCTTGTTTCCTGGAGATGTTCATTAGCTTATATGTCATCTTGTGTGCACAAGTCTTGAAATTATCCTAGCGAGGCAAGGGCGGGACGGATCCGGATGATGGTCCATTCGAAGATCGTGGAAGGATGCAGGTGATCTCTCCACCTTTCTATTATTGTACATGCTGTTCGTAGTGAAGAATAACCATCTTGTTCCCGAATTCACGTGTTAATATCTGCTTGCATATGTGAAAAGATTGTTAATTAAGAATTTATTATTGTTTATATGATGTTTCACATGGATTACACTGACATTTAGGAAAGATATATGTTGTACAACTAGATTTCTGTGCATGTCTCTTCTTGATTTCCAGGTTGAAGAGGAAGAAGGGTTGCTGAGGGTTTGGACCCCGCGGGATCTACATCAAACGTAGGACCTACGGGTGAGTTCTACAATATATAATATTTGGTTTTTAGCGTACAAGTGTGGTTGTGTGAGTCCTTATTGAATAGCATGCCCTGATCTGTGGAGGTTTTTGACCCAACGACCTCTAGGGAGTTATTTCCCATAACACCCATGAAGAAAATCCAATTTCCTTATTGCACAGTGTCTGAAAATAATGAAAGTATGTATGTAGTTTTAGAAATAGATGTTTGGGCAACTAATTTTCCTTTCTTTGTCATTCCTATTTATATTGCTTCCTTAGGTATTTTCCTGAATTCAAGAAAAACGAGTAAATTCAGATCTGAGATGAGTAGAGAAAAGGACATAGAATAGAGTTAAATCAACATAAATCAAAATCCAGCGCTTTAAATTTTAAAACACGCTTCAAATAGGATATCGATGTTTTTGAACCCTATACCCATTGAATTCCGTTAATAACCCTTTAATAGATTATCAAATCTCTTACATGCCTTACGCAATATGTATAATCCAACAATCTAAGTCATTAGATTTTATAAAGGATCGATTAATTAAGGATCACTTCAAGAGCTTGAACAATAAAAGTTATATCGAAAATTAGAACCTTTTAGCAGATACCAAAACTATATGTTTTTGCCACCAGTGAAATGCGAAATGCAATCTGCATAAATCGCACATCACACTTTATTACGTTGGATATAACTTTCCATTTGGTTTAACGTTGCAGAATGCGATATGCGCTAAAAACTCAAAGTATTGCGCTTTATAGGATTTTATGAATACATTTCATTGTTCGTTTATTTTCTTATTGGGTCTGACTTATCGCAATTTATTTTGAAATGATGTAAGTTTTTCTTTTAAAGGAGGCGTGACACGATTTATAACTTTAAAGGTTTTCTAAGATTTTAGATGGGGAATTTCATATAATTAAAAAAGGTTGAAGCGCTTATTGCAATTCAAAGTTTTTAAATGTATTTTAACTTTGTTAACTTGTAATCTTTGTGATTTGTGCTAAGCGCAATGAAATCAAAACAAAAAGAAAAAATCCTTTTATTCCTAAATTTTAAAAGCTTAATGCTAAAATGAAACAATGTTTTTGTTGAGCATTGGAAAATGTATGAATTTGCCATGTATTTCTTTATCTTTTTCCTTTAATCATAACTTCTTTATATTCTAGAATGGTAATATATTAAATAATTATAATAGAATTAAGGAGATTAGTGATTGTTGCAAATTGATTAAAGATTTTATTTTCTTATATGCATAAAATAGATGAAGTGGGAAGCGACCATTCAGGAGAAAAAGACAAAGCAGAAGTAACTGATGTCCCTTCTACAAAAGGCCATATCTAGAAAAGAAGGTCGAGATCGGAGCGGATAGTCAAAGCAAAGAAAGGAATAGAGTGGCATCAGCGCAAGAAGACAAAACGATAGCTGAAGATAGAATATAGAGCAAATCCCTCAAGATCTCTCGATCCTAAGGGATCGCTGCTCAAGCTTATCTGTATTTCTTGTTTTGTCCACTGGCTATTATAAAAGGACAGGGCTTGTAGAAATCATAAGCCAGTATTACGATTATTCATATTTCCTGTTGTATTTTCACAATTTACTCTTCGACTCTCGTTGTTTAAAACAGAGGGCGATTGCTTGTAAACTCTGTTACATATGATTAATACATAATCCGGTTTCCGTTCCATTATTTTATAATGGAGTAGTTCGGCGGTGCTTCACTAGCGGCTAAGGGCCCGACCCTGGTGGATCCACTTGCTATATGTACCAATACTTTCCAATTCTAGTCGTGTGATGGTTTGCTTTAGTTCTCATTTTCTTTAGTCGCATTGCTTCACAGTTTCCATTTTTTATAGCTTACTGTTTCACTGTTTTATGAAATCAGTTTATTGCATCAGTTATGACTGAATTGCGTTGCTATTCCTTTTCAACATAACAAGATTATTTATGCCTGTGTAACTTGTATTGTTATGATTCTTAGATATAAAGCTTCGATGTTCAGATTTTTTTTTTCATTTCCATTAAATATATTTGTTGTTCATTTCCATTAAATAGCTTTGCTATTCATTTATGATAACTAGCTTTATTGTTTATTCCTTTCCTGTAATTATTTGGTTTTCTTTAGAATGTTATTGCAGAGAGCGTGTTTATTCGATTTTCATTAGCAGCATTATTGATTTAACTCAGTTACCATTTCCAATTAGTTGCTTTATTATGGAATGTAAGATCATCAACTGTAAAGGACATTGGCTATTACTATCTAAGTTCTCAGATTGAGGATCTTGTTTATGCTTGATTTCATTTACATCAGTTGAAAAAGGAAAGAGTTATTACTACTACATCCTTGACTGATGATTGCTGAGTGAGTGATTGGATTTTAGAGCATTAATTTTCATGTCATTGCAATTAGATTTCATTTTCAAGCATCCGTTTACTCTTGTATTTGAAACACTGTACTTCAAGTTTGAAAGCATTAATATTAGATTAAATTGCCACCTCAGACTGAGTACACTCTTGAGATAAACCTGGATTGATAATTAATGTAGGATAAATAGGAGTTAAAAAGACACCTTTTATACCTCAACATTTTGGTTTCATTGTCGGGGAAGAGTGTAGCCATTTAGAAAGAGTGATGTATATTTGATTTTCTCTTCTAAGGAAGAACTGGGTATTAAAAACGGAAGGTAAGAACCTGCGTAACGAACGAGGAACATGCTCATTCACTAGCTCGCTTCATAGCAGAACTGTGTAAGGTAGGAATGAATGTTTGCTTTTTTTTTGAATGACTAGAAAATCTAAACAAAACAAAATTCCTCCCAGAGCTGAAAATCCTAAGGGACCGGTGACCCTTGGGCAAACAACCTTTATCGAAAATATCATTAAGAAATTTGAATCTCAGCCATCAGTAGGCCGTAGAAAAATTTCTTCTAGACAACCTACTAGCTCCCTTTGGGCCACAGAATCACCATCTATAGCTTTTGCTGAGGTGCATAGCTAAACAGAAGAGACTGAGCAAGGTTCTCAAGAAATTGAGAATTATCGACCAATTTTTTTACAAGAAGGGAACCCTAGTAACCTCTGTGAAGGAGGAGGATAAACAGGGGAAATAGAAGAACCAAGATCCCCTCTTGAAGTAGTCCAAACACTAAACAAACCATATAAGGGAAGTGCTATCAAAATCATCCAAAACAAAGCTGAAGAACCTGAAGAAACAAAATCCCCTCAGATAATAGTTCAGCAAGGGAGACTCATTATCCCAGACCAAGGAAGTGTTGTTAAGGTCATCCCTACTCCTTCTAGTCAGCCTAGGAATAATTCCCTAGAAATCCCAGAAGGATATTGGCACATATTTGATCAAATGGCCCAAAACTAGCAACCACCTCAACAAAATTCTACACTGCAATATCCCATTGTGGACACTACAGTTAATGCACCTATGAAGGCCATTCCTCTTCAGCATATTCCTACATTCCATGGCTTAAAATCGGAAGATCCAGATGCATTTCTGTTTGAATTCGATGTATTATGCCGAGGGTATGACTATACCACCGATCCCGAAGAGCTAAAATTATTTCCCTCCACATTAAAAGGAGCAGCTTTACGATGGTTTATGGGGTTAGGTGGAGGTGTTATAAATGACTGGGATCAGATGAAAACTTCTTTTCTAAAGAAATATCATGATTATTGTAGGTCCAGGGAATAAAAGGATGAAATATTTCAGATGATAGAAAAACCTAATGAAACACTAGAGGAATATGTAGAACGCTTTCAATACAACCTCTAGAGATCACCTTATGCATCTTTACCCTTACCTGATAATGTGTTAAAAACTACATTAATTAAAGGGATAAAGGAACAATGGGTTGAAAAATTAAACATCATGGGCAAAGGTGACATATATCAGGAAAATTTCTCTGACATTATTAATTTATGTATCAGGAATTCGAGAGTCAGCACAAGACTAAAACCAGGAGAACGTGACATGATCACAAGGGATAGCAAGACCTCCAGTGGAGGGATAGCACAGAAATTGTAAATCTACTAGAAGAATTCAAAACTGATATTCTAGGGACTCTAAAAACGCAGCGCGATGTAATTGAAGCTAAAAAAAAGCAAGCAGAAGCAGAACAAAATTTGGCAATATTCTGCCCTAGATGCAGAAAGAAACAGAGCCATAAAGAGTTTCCGCTGGATACAGTCCAAGTTTGTGCCATTTGCACAAAAGATCACTACACAAAAAGATACCCCTCAATCTTGAGATTGAAAGCAATCTACAACGAAGTAGAAGAGGAAATAGAAATGGTATACCTAATCAATCAGCGCTGTCAATGGCAGGCACAACAAACAGGTATGCCCATTGATTCATCCTCTTCTTTTTAGTCTCCTCAGTATAATTCTCAACAATATAATGGAATGTGGCAAAATCAGCCACCCTTCCCCAGCTAGTCACAACAGCCATTTTCTACATCACCATGGCCAAATAAAACAAATCAAACCAATTGGTTGAACTTTCCTTACTATCCACCATTTTGGAAAAATAATACATATCCAACACAATGGTCCCCCTCCACCTCGCAGAGTCAGACCTGGCAGTCAAAATGGCAAAGATCTATGAATCAACCAGTTGGAATGATTCCTCTCCCTCCACCTACACTACCAGCACCATATACATTGCAACAAAATCCCCAGGCCAACTTAAGACCGCAACTCCTAGCCCAACCCAACCCGAACCCTAATAATAGGCCGGTTCAATCTGTTCAAATAATCAAAGCACCAGAACTAGAAACCGAATTAAGGGAGTGCAAGGACCTTCAACTAAGGTCTAGGCGCATAATATAATCAGAGGGAGATAAAAATGTTCAAGATGAAAATCCGTTACCTTCAGAACAAACATTGCAAAAGGATAATGTGGTTAGAAAACAAAATCATGAGCAAGAAACTACCTCTTCTCCACCATTCCCAAAATGACTCATCATATCTCGTCCAATAGAACATCCTGATTTTGATCTTTTGGGAGAACTGAAAAATTTGTGCATAAAAATCCCACTCCTCCAAGCTATCCCATATATTCCCATTTATGCAAAGACCATCAAAAAACTATGTATAAGAAAGCCAAAGAGGAGAATAACAACCAACCCAACCGTACAAGTAGTCGGCACTCTATCTGACTTACTATCAGGAAGAGAAGCACCTGTAAAGTATGAGGACCCATGAAATCCTATAGTTACGGTGAAAATCAATGGAAAATAATTTCCAAATGACTTATTTGATTTGGGAGATGCAATCAATATCCTAACAACCACCACTTGTCAAAAACTTGACATTACATCCTTAGATCCAACAACAACCTTATTGGAATTGGCTGACCAATCAGTAGTCAAGCTAGAAGGCACACTACATGATGTAATGGTATCTGTAGACTCCTGGGAATACCCCACCGACTTCCTGATTATTAACCCCAAAAACCGGCTAGATGGACACCCTTTAATCTTAGGTAGACCTTGGCTGGCAACTGCTGATGCTTACATTTGGCTGCCGACAAGGCAACATGACTATAACTTGAGGAAGTTATGTCAATAATTTATCCTTATACCCTCCAGCCTAGCCAAGCCTAATGATAATAAAAACAAATAAACAACCTGTATCATACCTCATATAAAAAATTAGAGCACCATTAACCAT
Organism: Pinus albicaulis; assembly: GCA_034641835.2. Lineage (NCBI taxonomy): Eukaryota > Viridiplantae > Streptophyta > Pinopsida > Pinales > Pinaceae > Pinus > Pinus albicaulis. The sequence goes on from MU968317.1 coordinate 30,634,506, forward strand.
AGAAGTTTCCCTCGACTTTAAATATCAAACAGAGGATGACATCATTAATAGTTTCATTAACCAACCAAAAACCAGATCCCATTTACAATGTCACATGATCAAGGTAGCATTTGATAATGAAGAAGAAAAAGATCCCCTGAAATACATTCAATATCAATCAATACCCACCACTTCTATTTACAATAGCAAAACAATAGAAATCGAGCCAGGAAAAACTCTAAACATTAACAAAAATCTGACTGCTGAACAAGAAGAGAAGATGGTCCAATTACTCAAAAAATATAAGGGAGATTTTGCATGGGATTACCTAGACATGAAAGGAATTAATATCTAGTTATGTACACACCAAATTTATATAGAAAAAGATGCTAGACCCATTCGCCAACCCCAACGAAGATTAAACCCTCATCTTAAGGATATTGTGAAAGCTGAATTACAAAAAATTTTGGATGTAAACTTTATTTATCCAATATCTGATAGGAAGTGGGTCTCTCCACTAGTAGTGGTGCCAAAGAAGAATGGAAAATGGAGGATAAGTTTAGACTACAGAGAACTAAACAAAGCAACCCAGAAAGACCACTTTCCCCTTCCTTTCATTGATCAGGTATTAGATACTTTAGCAAGAAAGAAATTCTTTTCTTTCTTAGATGGCTTCAGTGGATACAATCAGATCCAGATTGCCCCTGAAGACCAAGACAAGACTACTTTTACCTGTCCTTGGGGAATATTTTCTTACAGAGTTTTACCCTTTGGCCTATGCAATGCCCCTGCTACATTTCAAAGGGCCATTCTTAGCATCTTTTCAGATTTAATAAATGAAAGGCTCGAAGTAAATATGGATGATTTCACACCTTATGGAGAATATTTTGAGCCAGCATTAGAAACCTTGGAAAAGGTGCTACAAAGGTGTATTTCCACTAGGCTTTGCTTAAGCCATGAAAAGTGTCACATGATCATGACCAAAGGACTCATCTTAGGTCATTATATCTCAACAGCTGGAATACAGGTAGATCCAGCTAAAATTCAAATACTTTTTCTAATACCTGCTCCTACCACACAAACAAAAGTATGTAGCTTTCTAGGATTTTATGGTTATTATAGAAGATTCATAGAGCATTATTCTCAAATAGTTGCACCTTTATATGCACTAACAGGGAATGTTGATTTTATTTGGATAGATAAATGTGACCATTCTTTTGAGGATCTGAAAAATCTTGTATCAACAACCCCAGTGCTAAGGGACCCAAATTGGGATTTTTCATTCCAAATTTCATCTGATGCCTCAGAGACAGCTATTGGAGCATTCCTTGGGCGGGAAGAAGATAAAAAACCATATGCAGTTTATTATATTAGCAAGAATTTATCTTTTTCTGAATTAAACTATACTGTGACTGAGAAGGAATTCTTAGCTGTAATACATGCTGTAAATAAATTTAGACATTATATAACTGGGTTAAATGAGGCCCAAGTCAGTAGATTATAGAAAATCAATGAGTTAGATGAAGTTAGGCGCCCTCTGGCACGCTGCATTAATTCAACAGCAGAGAGCAAAATGGCACAATGCCCTCATTAAAAAGAAAATCTTCCACGAAGGAGATTGGGAATTCCTATATGACTCCAGGTTTCAGGATTTCCTCGAAAAACTCCAGACATGATGGCTTGGACCTTATGAGATACAGAAATCGCATGACAATGGCACCATTACATTAACTACCATCGATGGATCTGGACATTCTTTCAAAGCAAACGGTCATCGAGTAAGACTTTACCACAAACCACTTAATAGGGAATCCTCTTACCAGCAATTACGGTGAGATTCTACTATGTAGATTCTTGCTAAGGAAGATAACTCCTCCTCAACACTCATTCACTGAAAAATTCCTTTATTTCTGAAATTTGTACATAAGTTTTTCTTTTAATTTTTCTTATATGAACTGTTTTTTTGTACATTTTATTTTTTGCGTTGTTCTTCTTAAGGAACAACTGTTGTTCCTCTTAAGGAATAGCAGGCGTTCCTCTTAAAAGGAACAAAAATCTTGTGTGCATTTATTTTTCGTGATGTTCTTCTTAAGGAATAACTGTTGTTCCTCTTAAGGAACAACAGCCGTTCCTCTTAAAAGGAACAATAATCTTGTGTGCTTTTCTTTTTTGTGTTGTTCCTCTTAAGGAACAGCACATCTGCATGTTCATATTTTTGATGTTCCTCATGAAAGGAACATCATTTCTGCCGATTTATTTTGTTGTTCCTCTTAAAAGGAACAACATTTCTGCCAATTTTTTTTGTTGTTCCTTTTAAAAAGAACAACATTTTTGCTGATTTTTTTTTCTGTTCCTTTTAAAAGGAACAGCATTTACGTCGATTGTCTTTGTTGTTCCCTTTAAAAGGAACAACCCCTTCACCATTATTTTTCACTTTCTACTGTTCCTTTTAAGGAACAACAGTTTCGGTTTGGAATGTTTTTTTAAGCTATTCCGCCAAAGGATCAACATTTCTTGTTTGTTTTATCTGATGTTCCGCTTAAGGAACAACTGTTGTTCCTCTTAAAGGAAAATCAACTTGTGTGTTTTTACTTTTTGCTGTTCCTCTTAAAGGAACCACAGTTTTGCATGTAGATTTTCTTTTTGCTATTCCTCTTAAGGAACAACAGCTGTTTCATCTAAGGAACAACACTTTTTGAGTGCATTTTTCTTTTTTAGAACAACATTTTGAGAATTTTTGTGAATTCTTCATGATCCTTTGAAGGAAAAGATACAAATTTATGCAAGGACACAAAAATTAGAGGTTACTGGAATCAACATATCAAGGAGAAATTGTAATCTTTAAAGAAACTGTTGTGTATTGATAAGAAAAAAGGAAAGGACACAACTATCTATATCACTTTGTTGTCTTTATTTTCACTAAAACTAATTTGATTGATTATTTTTATCATGTTGGTTCTTCCCTAATCCTCATAATTCTCTTTGAATTTTATTATTGAATAAGAATAAGGGCATATTTTCCTCTTTTGAGATGTTCAAATTTCTTCCACCATCCCTACTCTTAAGGAGTGTCGAGCCATCCTTTATACATAAATAGGCAAGTGCTATATAAAAGAAAAGGAAAAGAAAAAAAAAAATCTATATGAGTATTAACAATTCTATGATATGTCAAATGGAGGATAGGGGGTCTCATCAAGAGCCAACCTACCATGATCATAAGGAATAAGTGAAGTGGCATTCCCATTATGGCCACCACACCAGGAATATGATCCAATGGGCAACTCAGAAAAATAGAAAAGTCCTTGGAATAGGAGGTCTCATCACGAGCCGGCCTGCCCACCTTTCACTCCTTCCTAGTGAATGGCATTGTGATTCATCTGGTTCTGAAGCTAGCACAATGGCCTCCATCATGACATCACAAAGCAATTTCCTAGGCATATATAAAGGATTATGATTCCAAGGGTGAAAAAGCAACTTTGTCAAGGTTATAGACACCTGTGGGTAATAGAGCTCTGCTGATGGTATTGGAGTCATATTTTTCAAAAATCAATAGAAATTATCAACAATTTTCTTATATCTTTATCTTAATTTCAAATGAGATTATGCTTTTAAACCCCTTTGTTGAACCTCTTATACATGAAATATTGTTTATAAATTAGTCATAATGGTTTAAGTGGATAATGACCACATAAGCACTTTTATTCATGTCATCTTTCCTTTCTCCTATTTCCGAATCATTACATAGAATTTCCATATCTATTCACGATTTCATAATGTGCCTCGATTTCAGTAATTCGATAATTATTGATCATGTCATGAATATGTATGACTATTGTTCGGGACGCTGATCCTCCATTTGAGGGCGACCCATCATATTTCAGGGGGGTGCGGGTGACTTCCAAAATATGCCTGCATACGGGTCAATTCCCTATTATCATTAGATCCTAGAAATAGCAAGTTTAACAGTATTTTCTGATATGCATGGGGTGTTGTTCCATTTCCATTTCTGTGTATTATTGTGAAACATTAAAAATGTGCAGGGCCTAGATGAAATGAGAGGGTGAGAAGTACGTAGTGAACCTCAAGTATTAACAGTTTCTGACGCTGCACGAGAAATTTTGGAGAGAGCAGGGTGGATTACCTACCTTAGACGACTACAACAACCCCATGAAACTATGGCCATCAAATTTTTGCAGAACTTGCAGGAGGACCATTCCATAGTAAGAGGAAGGAAAATAATAGTGACAAATGCAGTAATTGCTGAGGTGTCTGGTCTGCCAGCAGTTGGACCCGTATGGACCCATACGAAATTGAGACTTCAGGAGGCCATGAACATCTTTTGGGATGAAGGACAAACACTAATTGTTAAAGGAAAAGGATTCCAACCGGAAACTCTGGGAGAACCATGGGAAAAACTAGCTAGAGTAGTGCAAAGCTACATTACATGCGATGGAAGAAAGGATGTGGTAAGACCACACCACTTAAAATTATTAGCAGTATTAAAACAAAAATTTGCTGTGAATTTTCCTACATATTTAAATTTTTTACTGCATGAAGCTGCTTTGAGCATAAGGAAATCCCATCATACAAGTATGGTAGTAAGCCACCATTGTTTAATTCAATTAATAGTTAGTTACAGTCTTGCTCCGCAGTAGACTAGTTGGGAAGAATTTTTATTTTAGATAGACGGGGGAGTAGCCTTACCTGCCCCGAAACAAAAAAGAACTACCAGCACAGCAAACAGACCTCTAAAATGCAGACAGTCCTCCAAATTAAGAAGAAGCATGGGAATGTTGGGAAACCTCCAGAGTAGCAGCAGACTATAAGGCCAAATATGAATTACCTGAAGGGCATACAGGGCATATTTTTGAAGTTTTATCTGCAAATCATGGTTTTAGACCATTTAATGAAAAACCCTCTCCAGCCTATTCTCTAACTGCGTTACATGTAAACTATGGTTTTCATGAGGACATGAAAAAGGGTAAGCAGGGGGGTGTGTTGAGCATTGGAAAAGGTATGAATTTTCCATGTATTCTTTATCTTTTTCCTTTAATCATAACTCCTTTATATTCTAGAATGGTAATATATTGAAGAATTATAATATAATTAAGGAGACTAATGATTGTTGTAAATTGATTAAAGATTTTCTTTTCTTATATGCAGAAAATAGATGAAGTGGGAAGCCACCATTTGGGAGAAAAATACAAAGAAGAATTAATTGTTGTCCCTTATACAAAAGGCCATATCCAAACAAGAAGGTTTAGATTGGAGCGCATAGTCAAAGTAAAGAAAGGAATAGAGCAACTCAACACAAGAAGATAAGACGATAACTGAAGATAGAAGATAAAGTGAATCCCTCAGGATCTCTCGATCCTAAGGGATCGCTGCTCAATCTTATCTGTATTTCTTGTTTTGTCCGCTGGCTGTTATAAAAGGACAGCACTTGTAGAAATCATAAGGTATTATTACGATTATTTAGATTTCCTATTGTATTTTCACAATTACTCATCGACTCTCGTTGGTTAAAACAGAGTGTGATTGCTTGTAAACTTTGTTACATATGATTAATACATAATCCAGTTGCCGTTCCATTATTTTATACCGGAGTAGTTTGGCAGTGCTTCACTAGCAGCTAAGGGCCCGGCCCTGGTAGATCCGCTTGCTATCTATACCAATACTTTCCAATTCCAGTCGTGTGATGGTTTGCTTTAGTTCTCATTTTCTTTAGTCACATTGCTTCACAGTTCCCATGTTTTATAACTTACTGTATTACTATTTTATGAAATCGGTTTGTTGCATCAGTTATGAGTGAATTGCGTTGCTATTCCTTTTCAACATAACAAGATTATTTATTCCTGTGTAACTTGTATTGTTATGATTCTTACATATAATGCTTCGCTGTTCAGAATTTTCTGTTCATTTCCATTAAATATCTTTGTTGTTCATTTCTGATAACTGGCTTTACTATTTATTGCTTTCCTGTAAGTATTTGGTTTTCTTTAGAATGTTATTGCAGAGAGTGTGTTTATTCTATTTTCATTAGAAACATTATTGATTTAACTCAGTTAACATTTCCAATTAGTTGATTTATTGTGGAATGTAAGATCATCAACTGTAAAGTACATTGGATATTACTGTCTAATTTCTCAAATTGAGGATCTTCTTTATGCTTGATTTCAGTTACATCAGTTGACAAAGAAAAGAGTTATTACTACTGCATCCTTGACTAATGATTGCTAAGTGAGTCATTAGATTTTAGAGCATTAAGTTTCATGTCATTGCAATTAGATTTCATTTTCAAGCATCAGTTTACTCTTGTATTTGAAACACTATACTTCAAGTTTGAAAGCATTACTCTTAGATTAAATTGCCGCCTCAGACTGAGTACACTCTTGAGATAAACTTGGATTGATAATTAATGTAGGATAAATAGGAGTTAAAAAGACACCTTTTATACCTCAACAGTTTCTAAAATTCTATTTAATTTTTAAAGGGTCCCCATTTATTATTAAAATAAATGGGGGGTGTTGTATAGTAAAACACCTTCCTAGCATTCTGAAGGGAAGAACACACAAGAACCTTCATCTTCAAATCAAAAAATCCTTGTTCATATTGATGAAACAAAATTACCTATCAGATTGGTATTTTGATATTGTACACTTTCTGATTAACTTTGAGTGTCCCAGACAATTTTCAAGAAATAAATGTAAGACACTTAAGTTAAAGTCTATAAAGTATTGTATCATAAATGGAAACTTATACTGGAAGGATCCTCTCAACATCCTTTTGCTTTGCTTGACAAAAAGTGAAACACAAGGAATTATTGAGTAGTTTCATGCAGGTATATATGGTTGACACTATGCTCAGAGAGCCACAACATACAGAATAATAAGAGAAGGATTCTATTGGCCTACCCTATTTTCAAAGTAGAATAAAAGGTTAGAAGCTGCATTCCATGATAGATGTTTCCTGGAAAGAAAAAACTCCCAACCCTTCCACTAGTTCTAGTATTAGTTTCAACACACTTCTTAGAGTAGGGATTGGATTTCATAGGGGAAATTCATCCAGCATCAAGTAATGAGCATATATGGATTTTAACTACCACAGACTACTTCACCAAATGGGTGGAGGCAATTCTAGTTAGGAACACTGCAGATACTGCAGTGATCAAATTCATTGAAGAAAATATTTTGTCTAGATTTGGACGTCCTCAACAAATAGTAACTTATAATGCAACAACATTTAGTCGGGTAAATATTATTGATTTCTATCAGAAGTATCAAATATTATTACATCATTCTACTCCTTACTATCCACAGTGATCTGAAATGGGTGGCTGACTTGTTATGCTATGAAAGAAACTCCCTCTCAATTAAAACAAATTAATATCTTGCTTGTACATGCATGTGTGGAATTGTATACTTGAATCAGATGTATGCATTTTAACTATTTTAATGATTTATGTGTCAGGAGTTAAAAATTTGTTTATGTTGATTAAAAGCATGTATATCATTAATAAATTGTAGGAAATTAATCATCAACACATAAAAAAAACATAATAAATGATTTCACCCATTGGTCTTGGACTACATCTACTTGAGCCTTCGTCAATTGACTTGGCTCTTTTGGATTAAGATGGAAATTTATTTTACAAGTTACTACTCAACTCCAATGGTTGTTTGAACTGTACCAATGGGTTTATAATACCATCATATCCCTGGAATGACTGCCTAATCTCTGGAAATGGACCTAGGCTCCCTTGGGCTTGACCTCTTTTTTCAGTGTCCTTGAGCTACCCTGAGCTTCTTTATGGAACAAATTCTCTTAGAAGTCCTTTTCTATCCCTGAAACCTTGTAATATTCCCAAATGGGGAAGCAATAATATATGAACACAAAAACTAAAAAAATAGTAGTGAATAATGTTATACCAACATGTATGACAACCATGGAGCCATTTTAATATGTAAATCAATAGAAAATAAGTACAATAGAAGTGGGCACAACTCAAATAATCAAGGAAAGCAAGCCTCCCATGAATTCATATGCCAAATATGAAATGCTGCTACATAGAAGAATGTGAAAGGACAAGTACAACATAGTTTTAGATGATACACTTCTAATGGACATGAAAAATAATATAGATCTGCAAATATATGGCTAATAAAGTGTCAAGAATAGAGATCTAAGTTCCCAAACATATTTCCAAGACAAACCAGGAAGGGTTTCCTGAAATATACAAAAATACCAAAATGCCAAAATGCAGCCCTAGGGATGAATAGCAGCTGCTACTGAATAACTGGATGAACATGGCTATAGATAATACACATAATGAATAGATCTCCTCCAATATATCCTTCAAGTGAAAGGCTGATCCTAACATTGAAGATCTCACCCTCCAAATCAAGCATTGAAATCCCCACTACATGTCCTATTGAAATAATGCAGTCAAAGAGGGATACTGCGCTGTAGATGATGGGAATATGTTGGCCTAGTTCCAAGATGTGAAATAAAGCTCAATAACCTCCCTTGTTGATCTCCCAAATATAAGAATGCTTCCTCCTCTGAGAACTAGCTCCGGAAGTAGGTTTCTCAACCCTCCACTGCAACACCTTGCAACACAACACAATACTCTGCAGAAACTGTGTTGTAGCTGAAGGCTAAAGCTTTTCCTTAAGCCTAAGTGTGGAAAATGAAGTGAAATTATCCCCCAAGAGGCCTCTCAAGAAATTATATGGATTCCTACTCAGGAACACCTGGTGCTAAACATCACAACAATCTCAACTAAACAACTGAAGAATGCAAAATAGTCATGTAGACCATAAAATCAATAATCAATAATATGTCTCCTATGGCTGCCTTTCCCTCCTTATAAAAAAATGTGAGCCTTCTTACCTCGGGTCCCACTCATTTTGGTTTCCACCACCATGGAATCTTCTTCCCATTCACATTGCGCTATCTCTATTGATGATCCACTCCTCCCATACCAATGTTGTTGACTTGGTCAAACTTGACCTTTTCCACATGCATTAGCCCCTGTTCACACATGAGGGTGATTTATCTAGCTATGAATATGATTCATTTTCACATTAAGAGGGATTTTATGCCTACTTAAGAGATTTATGGGCCTCCCAACCCATTTATTCATCTAACTAAATATCAAGAGCAAAATTAATATTCCAATTAGCTACATGATAATTTAGGAATATTACAGTCCTCCCCTCCCAAATGTTTCTTGTCCTTAAAAAAATGCAGGGATAGAACTAGAGAGCCTCCTCTCCTCTTCCTGTAGCATACTCATATGATAAAATCTTCCAAGGAGCAAGATGTTGTCTTATCAATAAATCTCCAAGTTTCCTCTCCCAATTAGGTAAGTTAGCTTTTGGTAACCATCCCAAATAGCCATCATCATGTAGAAGTAAAACATTCATGGAGGAAACAATGTGTTGTCTAGAGGCCTTCTTGAGGCATGGGACCTGAAATATGTTGGGAACTATCATTCCCATGTGAGCCTCCCATCCCCAAGCTATCATCCATAGAAAATGAGCCACCCTCGAAAATGGTAACTCATGAAAAATATCCTCCACCTTTGGCTCCTACAGTGTAGGTGGGCTGCATAATTGAACATGGTAGATAAAATGGCCTAACCCATGATATCTCTCTCTCCACTCATGATAAGTGTAGAGTATCTGTTGATTTCTGGCTTCAATAATGTTTCCCTCAATAGGTAAGAAGAAGACTGGATCTTCAAAGATCCTCCCCCTAGATTCATGAATCATGCTGGCCCAAACATCCCATGTAAGGTGAATGGTACATCATCATCATATGATATCCAAATCAGAAAAGTGTTGAAGCTTATGTGCAAGTTTGGATGATACCAATGGTTTCTCCACTGGGTACAGCGCAGCTTTACCAACTGTTGTTTTAGAACATCATGTGGCAAGTTGTCTCCCAACAAGTTGCTAGCTGTGCATGTTTGCTCATCTACTATGAGGTAGTAAATGACATTATATATCAGCTGAGAATAATAAGAATAACACCATACTTTCCCAAGGTCATGGAAATAAGGGTTATCTCCATCACAAATGTTGGTCCTAGAAGGACCATGAAACCCAAAGATAATATTGCCCTCATGTGGAGCAATGCACTGTACATAGATGGTGCAAAGATGCAAATACTTTATGAAATGATCAATAAGTAAAAAAATACGTTTCTTACCATGCATAGTGAGTAGGCTGAAAGTGAGGTCCATAGATGAGCTCTCCCATGAGAATTTTCTCATAAAATTCTGCAAAAGGAAGGGATGCATACTCCACTTGGAACACTCCACCAATAGATACATACTCCCAAATGATAGCGTTTTTGGCCTTAGTGATAAGGCTCTTGCTACTCCATGAATCCATTCTGTGACATGCCATATGCCAAAGACATCCACCATCATGTTGTTATGCATGGGAGATTCCTTCCTATGTGGAAGTACCTCCTGATCCTCCAATGATGAAGGGTAGCCTCTTTGCATTTTGATTGTGCCATCCCTTTCCCCTGAAATATCATGCGAAGTATGGGAGAAATTTTTCCCATGCTCTCCCAAGAGTAGCCAAAGAAACAATAGCTATTGCTACCCCCTCATGCCTCCATCATGCCAATCATGAGGTGAAAATGTGATGATTGACATGAAGAATTTCATATCAACACAATGCACCCAAACTCCTTGATGCCATATGATGCAAGTTCCAAGTCAAGTTACACCCACCAACATACACTTAGGAGAAGAATATGTCACATGATGGCCAAACTCTTTCAAGATTAGCTAATGCAGCCATGCATCCTGCTGCCCTATGTCATAGATATGAAGGTGACTCACCAACCTATTTGTTCCCATCCACACCCCTTCATCCAAATGTGGGTGTCTCCTACCATGCTCCATATTGGTACTCCTCCAATGGAGAATACCATCCTCCCATATTATATTTCTACATTTTCATTTCATGGGATGTTGAAATGCAATCTCTTGGAGATCCCCAAGTGAAGACCACTCATCAATGACTATGTTGAATCCATAGGGATCCAAGTATGTTGAAGGCAAAGGCTTCTCATTGAGCTGTGAAATTCTCATTAAGAAGGATCCATCATAACAATGAAAGATAAGATGCCTCTCATCAATCATATTCCCATACAATATCACATAAGTAAAATGGTCATTAGAATGCTCTAATAATTGATGGCCCCCCAACTCATCACTGCTACTCAATGACAGCGCTGTTGATATCCATAATGGTGTTTTTGTTGTCTCATGCTCATGCTCAATGCTGAACATATAGTTATGCATTGGATTTTTTAGAACAATGCTCATCCTATCCTCCAGTAATCCACACTCCAACCCCAGGAGTTGAGTGCATCTCAAAAATAAATAACTAGGATGATTTTTTATACCTTCTTTGTACAACTCAGGGCTGCTCAGTGTATTGATAGTCTACTGCTCCAAATCAGAAATATGCTTTGACCCTTGGTCATGCAATGACATATTCCCACAGCCATCCATAAGATGTGCTGAAATAACAGAAAGTGGAAACATATGCATACCTTGGTAAAGCTTCGTAACATCTTGGACTGCTACAAGGGTTCCTTCCTCTAGTGTGATGACTTCCCCAACTACTGATGATGATGGTTGCTCCTCTATCGTTGTATAAGTGCTGGTACAAGTCTCCTCATCCTCATGCATCTCCAGAATAGTGCATGGGGCTCTAAATATCAAGAGATCAAGACCACTTTGCAAAGGTACAAGTGTTCTTTCTCCTGAAGCCTAATAAAGTTCCAAGAGTAGAGATCTAAGTTCCCAAACACATTTCCAAGACAACCCGGGAAGAGTTTTGATGCATCCAAAGGCTGTAAAACCCACATTCTCACCTTAAGATGCATATAAAAATGCATTTCAATTTAAAACCCTCAAATAATTCTGAGTCAGGGAAAACTCTAATGCGGAAGCTGTTGATTTCATACCCTATGGTTATACCATATAATAAAACCTATCTCATGAAGAATTCGAATCAACATCTAACTTTGTGTTAAGACCCAAATTATCATCACATATATATGTATGTAATGGCCCGCACTCACGTTTAAACAATGTTTATATGCACTCACCAACCCCAATGTCAATGAACATTAAGATATATTCGGCCCCCACTTATCATCTCATTTCATTACTTTTTGAAATTAGACTTTGGTTAAAACCCCAAAGTAAATCTTTGGGCCATAGCATACCAATTCAAATTTCCGCCCATTATATTATATAACCTTCACTTAAGTAAAGTCCTGACCTTGGTTATAATGTCAAATGCCGAAATAATCTGAATCCACAGCCTTTACCAACTTACATATTCACCGTCGATCATCATCAAATCCGACGGTTGGTGTTCCATCGACTCCAACTCAATGCTCCTTCATCCAACGGCGGTCACAACGCTTCAACCTATCATGCATAATCCAATGGATATCATGTTACAAGATGCATGACATTTAACATACCTTTTAACACTGTCGGGTCCACACCTCCGTTAACCACCACGCAGCTTCAAGCACGAATGCCGTCAGATCTCGAACACTTACGATCTGATGGAAATCACATTCAATCCACCACCAAATTTTATTGCTCAAAATCCACGCGAAACAAATGGTTTTGAGATACCTCTCAGGCTACGTGTAACTTGTCTAGGTGTATCACATGGACTTCATAGCTTACCTCTTACCACTTAAGGGCTACATGAAAACCATTTACGATTTTCAAAACCCGCTTCCACTGTTCACTACTTATGGTTCTGCTATAATGTTGCTCACAGTTCCACTTTCAATTTTCAATATGTGACCTTTGCATATGTGGTGAATAATTAAGCACTCCATCGATTAATATCCACTATGCCATTACTCTGCATTATCTGCCTTTATTCAACTCATGTTTGCGAATAGACTAGGGTTCCATCCAACCTTCAAACCCTCTCCAGCATATAGACAGTGCATGAATGAACTTCTATTGTTCAATTTCTATGATTCAAGTCCATCTATTTCCATTACAATAAAAACCCCGCATGCGACTTCAAAACCCCTGGATCTCATCCACTGTGTTTACACAACAAGGTGTGTAGTAAATCTTTAAAATGCTTCATACGATGTCAATTTAAATTGCTAAAATATATCCAAGCTAATTTATACCACAATTAGAAGTCCATGGCATCGATCCATTCTGTGATCGATTCACATAATTTCATAATCACCATTACACACACAGTCTCATACACTTAATCAGTCCTATAGCCCAATTTCATTTGGAAAGCTATATAAACTCAGTAATGAAACATGAACTCAGAAAATTGAATTCTGTGTATTAACACATAGTAATTATATAGGAAATTCTTCCTCTCTGGCCTGATATTCAATCAGTGCCCTTCTTTCTCTACAGCCCGTAGGCTTCAAACCCTATCTTTCTCAAACCCTTAATCACTCTCTATCTATTTTCCCTTTTTTATGCCTTTGAGGCTTACATTTTATACAAAAGGTCTTGAAAGTATTTTTGGTTTCAGTTTCTCCATCTCCTCAACAAAATCCTAAAATCACTACTTAATCCCTAAGGATCCTCTTTTATCCAAAAGATAATGAAACAAATTCTAATTTAGGATTTATGATTAATTCCTAAATCTCTCAATCCCTATACACTCTCAACTAGCCTAGTTCTCTCATGTTCTCCAACATTCGAGAACATTTACAAAATTCCACACAATATTTAATTAATTGTCATTAAAAATCACTTAAATCCTTACATAAGAAACCAACTCCCTTGAAAACACAAAATCCCTAAGTCTAATAAAATACAAGCAATTTTCTTGAGCCTAATGCCCCTGCATCAGACTCCCAAGGTAAAAAATAATCATGATCTCCTGATCATGTGCTTTTTAATCTTTGCCTCCTGGATCCCATACTCTATTTTGTTGTTGTCCATAAGCTGCATTATTCTTCTGTTGTACTTATCCAGGGTTCCATATTTTATTCTGCATCTTGCCACTAGCTATGCTTTCAAATTCTTTTCTTGTCTTCTCCTTGATGTAATTTCTTTTCTTTCTTGCTGCTGTCTTTTTCTGAGCTACCTTCATCATCAACCTTCTTATGCTTTCAATTTCTATGTCAAGTTTATCTTTTTTCTAGAAATTAATTTGTCCTTTGTTGTTGTTTTCAATTTCTGATGATGTTGTTTCTCCAAATATTGTTGCTTTTGTTCCTGCAGATGTTACCTCACATGTTGCTTTTTATTTTGTTACTGTTGTTTTTGTTGCTTCATATGTTACTTTTGTTTCTGTAGAAGTTACTGTAAATGTTGTTTCACGTGCTGCTGTTTTTGCAGATGTTGCCACCATAGATGTTGTTACCTCCCAAACTTCCTGAATATCTCTTAAGATATCTCCCTCTGTGACATTCTTCTTCTACTTATCACCTACAAATTTACTTTTAAAAAATAAATTATCATTTGATTCTTTAATCACAGTAGCATAATCATTAATTTTTCTTTTTATACTAGTAAGCATAGTCAAATTTGACAAACTAGTATCTGCCTCTGCTTCTTTCACAACTTTAGGCCTTTCCACTTTAGTGTCTGCAATTTCTTTCCCTTGTTCAAATGTTTCCAGCAAACATTTCAGCCATTCCCTTTGTACTTGTTTTATCTCAACCACATCATCAATATGCTGCAATTTAGTTTCAGTATATCCTTCTTCTTCTTCTTTGACAATCTTCAGTAATTTTCCATTACCTCCTTGATTGATTCTAGCAATCAATTGAACTTCTTCAAACACCATATCTTCATCCTTTATCATAATAGAATTCTTATTCTTTACCACTGTGCCAATTCTAAGAGTCTGTCCCACTGTCTTCTCTTGGTCAATCAGGCAAGCCAACTCCTCCTTGTCATCAACAGTAACAAGTTCCTTCATATGAGACATGACTGTCTCACCTTCCTTGGAATCTGTAAGTTCCTTCTTTTGCAGCATTTCATCTCCATTCAAGATAACTCCAAGAGATGGATTATCTTCTGCAACACCTGTAAACACAGTCAAATTATCAACTTCAAAGTTACAAGACCCAATGCTCTCATTTGATGATCCAGTCACCAAATATTCTTTTTGTAGTTCTAAGTCTCTTTCAAGACTCAGAAAATCTTCACTGTCTTTCTTTCCAGCTTCCAGGGTTATCTCCATTTTTCCAATCATCATGATAGAATGATGACCTTCCACTATGTTTTCAACTAACATAGTTTCCCTTTCATTAAATTCCCTGACATTTTTCATTTGTTGTCCTTCTTTGCCTGCATAATTAACACATGAATTATCAGTATTAAAAATACAAGATCTCAATGCTTCTTCCTCCTCTGGAAACATTTGAGTATGCTACTTTGAGTTTTCATTTAACTCCTTTGTCAGCACATCAGTGTGCTTATTTAAATTTTCCATGAGATTGTCAGCTAGTCTCTCTTTCTTATCATTTGTTTCATAAATGTCTCCCTGCACTGGCTCACAATAATGAACTCATTTTTCTGCAATTCCACTTTTTTGAACTCTTACATTCTTATCCTTTGTTTCCTGACTGTCATTCATGAAAAATTTCCTATATTGCTTCTTCAACAGTTTATCCTATGTATAGATCCTTAGCTTTTCCAATTCTCTTCTTTGAAGATCTAATTTTCTATATAATTCAACAATTTCAATTGGAGTATAACTTGGAAACTTTACAAAACTTTCCATACCTTCACTTGTTGTTGACTAATCATTAGATGGTCCTTCTTCCTCTGCTTCAATATTTTGCTGAATATTCTCATGAGACCCCTCTGTCTCCTTTTGTTTCTGAGATCTTGCTATCTCAGCATCATTCTGAACAGAATTTAGATTCAAATTCTTCTGCTTAACAAACTCTAAATCTTGCTCATCATCTTGTCATGTACCTGCAATCATAAAAAATTCATTAGTTTTAAAAACATAATACTTTTCAGCCTCGTTTGCTTCTTCAAGCATTTCTCTTTGAATAGATTTGCATGTGGAATCCTAAAATTCCATCTTTGACTCCAAAAACCTAAGCTCTTCCTTCCATAAGGCAATCTCCTTCTGCCTCCACTTTATTTTTAATGGTTGCCAAATTACCTTGTTTCCCTTCAGGGGAAAGATCCATCCTCCTCTCTGGTTTTCCTCTTCTTGTAGCCATTTCTGTAGTACCTCCAATTGTACTTTCATCACCGCAATCTCTCTTTCTGTATCCTTCATCTTATCTTTGTGGAATTCTTTAGAACCTCTTATTTGATCCTCCGTGATCATCTTATTCATGATTTTCTCACTCATTATGAGTTTCACTAAGCCTCTGCAACAACAAGCTCTTCCTACTGCCACTTGCCTCACCAATCCCCTCACTAGACTTGGTCTTTTGGCAAGTACTGGTTCACTATATATGGAACCTCTTGAGCACTCTCTTCTGCACTCTCTAGGCTTATATCCTCAACTCACCTTCTCTTGAGAACACTCCAGCTATTATCCCTATCCAAACTTTAGTTGGAATATTTAGGTTCACTACCATCATCATAACAATCTTTGTTTTCATCTTATCTGCAACCATAATTATGCAATCACAATTTTCAAACTAGATTAAAATTATCTCACCTTCAAGATCTATGCATGACCTTGTTTTCTTCATTGAATTGTACTTTGAATGTATTGCCTTCATTCATTTCTACAAGCATGTTCACTTTAAGTCTGTGTATCTGCTGCATATCAGATTTAGAATCTAATCTCCTTATTTTCCATCACACATGCATTCTGATTTAATTAAAAAAATCTTTAACTTTCAAAAAGAGCTCTTCCAGCTCTGATACCACTTGATGCAGCCAAAGGCTGCAAAACCCACATTCTCACCTTAATATGCATATAAAAATGCCTTTCAATTTAAAACCCTCAAATAATTCTCAGTCAGGGAAAACTCTAATGCGGAAGCTTATAATTTCATATCCTATGGTTATACCATATAATAAAACCCATCTCATGAAGAATTCGAATCAACATCCGACTTTGTGTTAAGACCCAAAGTATCATCACATATATATGTATGTAATGGCCTGCACTCACGTTTAAACAATGCTTATATGCGCTCACCAATCCCAATGTCAATGAACATTAAGATATATTCGACCCCCACTTATCATCTCATTTTATTAATTTTTGAAATTAGACTTTGGTTAAAACCCCAAAGTAAATCTTCAGGCCACATCATACAAATTCACCTTTCCAACCATTATATTATATAACCTTCACTTAATTAAAGTCTTGACCTTGGTTATAATGTCAAATTCCGAAATAATCTGGATCCATGGCTTTTACCAACTTACATATTCACCGTCTATCATCATCAAATCCGATGATTGGTGTTCCATCGACTCCAACTCAATGCTCCTTCATCCAATGGTGGTCACAAAATTTCAACCTATCATGCATAATCCAACGGATATTGCATTACAACATGCGTGACATTTAACATACCTTTTAACACTATTGGGTCCACACCTCTTTTAACCACCATGTAGCTTTG
Organism: Pinus albicaulis; assembly: GCA_034641835.2. Taxonomy (NCBI): domain Eukaryota; kingdom Viridiplantae; phylum Streptophyta; class Pinopsida; order Pinales; family Pinaceae; genus Pinus; species Pinus albicaulis. The sequence goes on from MU968317.1 coordinate 30,652,092, forward strand.
AGCGCGAATGCCGTCAGATCTCGAACATTTACGATCTGATGGAAATCGCATTCAATCCACCCCCAAAGTTTATTGCTCAAAATCCATGCGAAACAAATGGTTTTGAGATACCACTCAGGCTACGTGTCACTCGTCGAGGTGTATTGTGCAGACTTCATAACTTACCGCTTACCACTTAAGGGCTACACGAAAACCATTTACGGTTTTCAAAACCCACTTCGACTGTTCACTACTCATGGTTCTGCTATACTATTGCTCATGGTTCTGCTTTCACTTTTCAATATGAGACCTTTGCATATGTGGTGAATAATTAAGCACTCCATCGATTCATATCCACTGTGCCATTACTCTGCATTATCCGCCTTTATTCAACTCATGTTTGCGGATAGACCAGGGTTCCATCCAACCTTCAAACCCTCTCCGACATACGGACAGAGTATGAATGAACTTCTATTGTTCAATTTCTATGGTTCAAGTCCATCTATTTCCATTACAATAAAAACCCCGCATGCGACTTTAAAACCCCTGAATCTCCTTCATTGTGTTTACACAATAGGGTGTGTAATAACTCTTTAAAATGCTTCATACGATGTCAATTTCAATTGCTAAAATATATCCAGGCTAATTTATACCATAATTAGAAGTCCATGGCATCGATCCATTCTGTGATCGATTCACATAATTTCATAATCACCATTACACACACAGTCTCATACAATTAATCAGTCCTGTAGCCCAATTTCATCTACAAAGCTATATAAACTCAGTAATGAAACATGAAATCAGAAAATTGAATTCTATATTCTAACACATAGTAATTATATAGGAAATTCTTCCTCTCTGGCCTGATATTCAATCAATGGCCTTCTTCCTCTACAACCCATAGGCTTCAAACCCTGAATCACTCTCTATCTATTTTCTCCTTTTTTATGCCTTTGAGGCTTACATTTTATACAAAATGTCCTGAAACTATTTTTGGTTTCAGTTCCTTCATCTCCTCAACAAAATCCTAAAATCACTACTTAATCCCTAAGGATCCTCTTTTATCCACAAGATAATGAAACAAATTCTAATTTAGGATTTATGATTAAATCCTAAATCTCTCAATCCCTATACACTCTCAACTAGCCTAATTCTCTCATGTTCTCCAACATTTGAGAACATTTACAAAATTCCTCACAATATTTAATTAATTCTCATTAAAAATCACTCAAATCCTTACATAAGAAACCAACTCCCTTGAAAACACAAAACCCCTAAGTCTAATAAAATACAAGGAATTTTGTTGAGCCTAATGCCCCTGTGTCAGACTCTCAACGTAAAAAATAATCATGATCTCTTGATCATGTGCTTTTTAATCTTTGCCTTTTGGATCCCATACTCTGTTTTGTTGCTTTCCATAAGCTGCATTATTCTTCTATTGTACTTCTCCAGGCTTCCATATTTTATTCTGCATCTTGCCACTAGCTATGCTTTCACATTCTTTTCTTGTCGTCTCCTTGCTGTAATTTCTTTTCTTTCTTGTTGCTGTCTTTTTCTAAGATACCTTCATCATCAATCTTCTTATGCTTTCAATTTCTATGTCTAGTTTATCTTTTGTCTGGAAATTACTTTGTCTTCTGTTGTTGTTTTCAATTTCTTCTGTTGTTATTTCTCCAAATACTATTGCTTTTGTTCCTACAGATGTTACCTCACATGTTTCTTTTTCTTTTGTTACTGTTGTTTTTGTTGTTGCATATGTTAATTTTGTTGCTATAGATGTTACTATAAATGTTTTTTCACATGTTGCTATTTCTACAGATGTTGCTACATCCCAAACTTCCTGAATATCTCTTAAGATATCTCCCTCTACAACATTCTTCTTCTGCTTATCACCTGCAAATTTACTTTTAAAAAATAAATTATCATTTTATTCTTTAATCACAGCAACATAATCATTCACTGTTCTTTGTATACTAGTATGCATAATCAAATTTGACAAATTAGTATCTTCCTCTGCTTCTTTCACAACTTCAGGCGTTTCCACTTCAGTGTCTGCAATTTCTTTCTCTTGTTCAAATGCTTCCAACAAACATTTCAGCCATTCCCTTTGTACTTTTTTTTATCTCAATCACATCATCAACATGTTACAATTTAGTTTCAGTATATCCTTCTTCTTCTTCTTTGACAATATTCAGTAATTTTCCATTACCTCCTTGATTGATTTTAGCAATCAATTCAACTTCTTAAAACACTGTATCTTCATCCTATATTAGAACATAATTCTAATTCTTTACCACTGTGGAAATTCTAAGAGTCTTTCCCATAGTCTTCTCTTGGTCAATCAGGCAAGCCAACTCCTCGTTTTCATCAACAGTAATAAGTTCCTTCATATGAGACATGACTATCTCACCTTCCTTGGAATCTATAAGTTCCTTCTTCTGCAACAATTCATGTCCATTCAAGATAATTCCAAGAGATGGATTATCTTTTGCAACACCTGTAAACACAGTCAAATTATCAATTTCAAAGTTACAAGACCCAATGGTCTCATTTGATGATCCAGTCACCAAATATTCTTTTTGCAGTTCTAAGTCTCTTTCAAGACTCAGAAAATATTCACTGTCTTTCTTTCTAGCTTCCAGGGTTATCTCCATTGTTCCAATCATCATGACAGAATGATGATCTTCCACTATGTTTTCAGCTAACATAGTTTCCCTTTCATTAAATTCCCTGACATTTTTCATTTGTTTTCCTTCTTTGCCTGCATAATTAACACATGAATTATCAGTATTAAAAATACAAGATCTCAATGCTTCTTCCTCCTCTGGCAACATTTCAATATGCTGCTTTGAGTTTTCATTTAACTCCTTTGTCAACAAATCAGTGTGCTGATTTAAATTTTCCATGAGACTGTCAGCTAGTCTCTCTTTCTTATCATTTGTTTCATAAATTTCTCCCTGCATTGGCTCACAATAATGAACTCATTTTTCTACAATTTCACTTTTTTGGACTCTTACATTCTTATCCTCTGTTTCCTGACTATCATTCATGAAAATTTTCCTATCTTGCTTCTTCAGCAGTTTATCCTGTGTATAGATCCTCTTCTTTTCCAATTCTCTTCTTTGAAGATCTAATTTTGTATATAATTCAACAATTTCAATTGGAGTAGAACTTGGAAACTTTACACAACTTTCCATACCTTCACTTGTTGTTGACCAATCATTAGATGGTCCTTCTTCCTCTGCTTCAATATTCTACTGAATATTCTCATGAGACCCCTCTTTCTGCTTTTTTTTCTAAGATCTTGCTATCTCAGCATCATTCTGAACAAAATTCAGATTCAAATTATTCTCCTCAACAAAATCTAAATCTTGTTCATCATCCTATGATGTACCTGCAATCATACACAATTCATTAGTTTTAAAAACATAAGACTTTTCAGTCTCATTTGATTCTTCAAGAATTTCTCTTTCTAGGTTTTCTTCTTTAAGAATATATCAATCATCCTAAATAGGTTTTTCAGTTTCTCAAAATGAGCTCTGGCTCGTTAATCTATGCCTCCAACCCCTGCTGGCACTAGGCTCCTTGAAACTTCCTTTTTTCTTCTTCGGCTCTATAATTCTCCAAATGGCTCTGAAAAATCCCTCCATCGGATTCATAATGTCCATGATATTCAAAAATGAGTATTCACTTGTTGAAATTGGCCTCTGGCTACTATGGCTATGCCCCCAACACCTAGTGGCACCATGTGGCTCTAGGTTCACTGAAAAATTATTTGTAGCATCTCAGCCTTTAGAAGTCTCCAAATGCTTTTGAAAACCCCATCATTGGATTTAAGAGCTTCAATGTAGTCAAAATAGACTATTGGTTTGCTGAGAATGGTCTCTCGCTGCCCTGGCTAGGCCTCATTCTCCTGCTGGCTCGAAGTGGCCCTAGTGGCCCTTGTAACAAATCTGAAGTGAAATAACTCTTAGAGGTCCTTAGCTAGCTATGAAAACGTCAAAAATGGCTCCAGAATGCTCCAATGAGCTAATAATGACTCTTCATTCACTCATAAATGGTCAAAAAATGAGTCTCCCACACTTTTGTCGAGTTTCACCTAGAAAAACTCCACTAAAAGTGGAGAACTCCACTTAATTGGAGTTAATTTAGTAGATTCCACCTGAAAATAGGCACACTCTAAACCCCCGCCAAAATAACCATTTACATTAAACGTGTTCTGGTTGGGCACATGACCCACATAACATAGTTACATAACTATTGGCGGAACTATAAGCGAAACCACATGTTTCTAAGGTTTAAACTCCGGTTAATAAGATATGGTTAGAAGAGACTGCGCAGAAGCTTAACAAACCATTTCATGTGATAAGGTTGAAACTATTGTAATAAATGTCATGGTTGAAAACTGTCGGAGGTTACGTTTAACGTAAAGTTTGCAATGTGAATAATACACGATACCGCTAGCGGTCCCCAACCCCCAAACACCAACAAATTAAACTTTAAATATAAACTGCTACCCTATGAGGTTAATAACCACTTGTAGCAGAGGCGGTAGACTACTTGTTTGCCCGGCAGGATGTCTCGCGGTCAAAACCTGCAAACCCAACCGAAATTTTAAAACACAGTTGCAGGGCCACATGGCAGTTTTTCATTGGCTCATCCAAACCATTCAACAAATAAAATTGTGACACTTGTCAAGATCCAATTGGCCCAGAAGTAATATTTTGAGAAATATTCCAAGAATATTCCATAGAATATTATTTTTTGTTGATTATTCAAATGCCCAGTCAACCCTGGTAAACTATCAAAATCTCCAGTTTACTGGGCTTTTGAAAACACGATAACTTCTTCTTACGGGGTCGGTTTTTCGAACAATTCACGACGCCAGAATCAAGAAGATGAGATATATCCAGTTGCTTGGCTTCGACACACTTTTGAACACTTTTTAAATTTGAGCTATCAGTTAGGTCTTGATCCAATTCTGATCACTCCTCCCCATTGGGAAGCTTTTGGACCCCAAAATACTTGACTACCTATTCAGTAGATGAGGGTACAAATCCCTCACCTTTCCAACCTCCATCCAATTTTCCTTGCTTGGGTTAGTGCCTTTGAGCCCAACTCGAAGGTATTCAACACTTCCCCCTTTGGATGTTCTTGTCCTCCTATCAAGAATTGTATCTTCTTTGGGCTCATCCAGAAATTTTGGCGAGAAATCTTCAATAATAGGTATTTGAACATCACTTCCTTGATTATCGATCAAAGGTGGCTCATACAAATGTAAGTTTTCAACATTAACAACTAAATACATTTTCATATGTACAAAGGACTGTATGTCTTTCTAGGTTAAGAAATCAATCCAATTCTTACCAAGCCACTTCCATGGCGATTTTTCTTGCTGAATATCTTCTTCTTGTGAATCATCTAGACTCACATTGATCAGATTTGGATCAAGGACCTAAGTGATAGCTCAAATTTCAAAGTGTTCGGAAGTGTGCCAAACCTAAGCGACCAGATAGATTTCCTCTTCCTGATTCTGATGCCACGAAAAGTTTGAAAAACCGACACCGTATGAAGAAGTTATCGTGATTTGAAAAGTCTAGTAAACTACAATTTTTGGCCTTTGAGCAAGTTTGACTGGATTTTGAATATTCAAAAAAAGAGAATATTTTAGGGAATATTCCTAGAATATTCTTTGGGATATTCCCCATAATATTCCTTGTGGGCCAACTAGACATCGACAAGTGTCAGCATGTTAATGGACAATGGGTTGTACATGTTTTTGGTTTGGCCAATTAGAGGCCACCACGTGGCAGGCCCGAAGGCCGCCATGTGGCCCAAGTTTGATGGAACAAAATCTGGTTTGGGTCACTGGGAGTCGACCCTGAGACCTCTCCGCATGCACACAAGTGCTTTCCTATTTCATCTACCTATGGTTCTTAACCATATGAGTCGGCGCCTTATATTTATTCTTGAATGAAAATCCCGTTTGGAGAGGGAAGGATACAACCCCTCCCCATGTGGCTTGAGTCCATGAATCGTGGGAAAAATCACAACCGCAACCTATGACGGTTATGGCAATTAGCCTGTTCACATTAAAATTTAACGCAAATGGTTCTCTAGCCCGCCGGTTCCGCTCCAATGCTAAACATCCAAATGAAAATCGCAGAGTTTTGTGGGACATGTGTCTAACTCCTATTGGGCCCAAATTAAGGTATGTTCTCACCCTGTAAGTACTTCAAATTATGTTACAATTTCAAGGGAATTCCTCTTCATATTAACAATAAAGAGAATAAAAGATTATGAAAACAAGAAAAATTAGACTAATGATGAAAAGGATGTTTTTGTAACAAAAAATTGACCTCTCTTATCTCTGCATGCAGGAAGGTAGAATGGATGGACCAATAGGGAATGGAAGCTAACCAATGGACGCAAACATATAAGATCCCGGTAACTCCCAACGGCCGACAGAATGTAGACAGATGAATTCGAGTCCAAGAACTCAAACGAAAGCCACATGTAGTGGGCTGTCGTTTGGGAAATACTTTCGCATTTTTGAAATCGCCTTTAAAAGGCCAAAGGACGGTCGAGAAGGGGAGTCAGAGAAAGGATAGGAAATTCATTTTGTAATCGACACATTAGAAACAGTCTGTATAATTGTATTTTTGTAACTTCACTGGATGTTAACATCACTGGATGTAATATAGAGCTTTGAACAATAATATTTTGATGCTTTTACAGTGCTAGAGCTTCTGGTGGTTTGGGCCTAACCTCTGGAAGTTCCTCACAAGTTTTCATACTTTGTGTAGTTGCAGAACCAATGCTTAAGTATTTGATGCTATTGTAAAGTATATTTCCATTCAATAAAGTTACAATTATCTTTCTTCAGGATTTTTAGAAATCGCATTCTTGAATTAGGACAATCGCAATCGTATTTTCTGACTTATGTTAATATTTCATTATCAGTAGATAGTTCCAATTCTTTTAATACCATTGCATTCGAGTTACAGATCGTAGATTAAGTTGATTTCGATGTTATCTGTCTTTATGAATTTCATTCTTCTTTTAGCATAACGAAGCGTTCAACTGTTGATCAATGTTGATTAATTAAGTCATAAAGAGAATTCCATTGAAAAATTACTTAAATAATTGTTGTATGATTTATTTAAATTGCTTCAGTTATACTGTTGTTCCACTACTGCTCAGTTAGTTATATTGTCGTTCCATTACTGCTCATCTAGTTATATTGTTGTTCCATGATTGCTCAGTTAGCTAGACTACCGATTCAATTCAATTCCATTACTGTTGAGCTTAGTTAGACTGTTGTTCCATTCAATTCCATTTTTGTTCAGTTTATTTAGACTATTGTTTAATTCAATTCAATTGTTGCTTGATTTCTCTAGATTGTTGTTTAGTTTAGTTAGACTGTTGTTTAATTCAATTAGATAGCTTCTCAATCTTACTGCTCAATCTTAGGTTAAAAATAAATCCAAACCACCCCTCGTAGGATAAGAAAACTTAGGAAGTTAGAAAATTCTTCCTCATAAGTGACCAGGAGTAACTATTAGACGACTTGACTCGCATATATTGTGCCAACACTCTTGAAATAAGAAGACTTACCCCAGGTTAATAATTTAATGAGAAAGCACTAGAGTTGTCAATAATAAGCCACCTCTTTGAGTACCAACATTTTGGCACCGTTACCGGGGAGAGTGTTAAGATTCATCTCCTTTATTCATATTTCTCCATTGCTGTGAAGAATTTCATATTGAACACGAGAGGTAAGAGCCCGCGTACCAACAAGCAACATGCGTGCTCTCTAGACCACTTACCAGCTATTTGTGCAAAGAACTGTAGGATAGGTGCTCTTGTTTTATGCCTAGGAAGAAAAAGATAGAAACAATTCAAAATCATTCACAACCATCCTCATAATCCAAAGGACCGGTGATCCTTGGAAGAACAACATATATAGATGAAATCATTAAGAAATTTGAATCTCTGGCATCTATAGGACCCATAATTGTTTCCATTCAAAGTCCTAATACACTCCTTCAGGTGGCAGCCTCACCATTTGTAGCCTACACCGAGATTCACTGTGAGATAGAGAGGTCTGAGCAGAGCTTGTAGATTTCCATTCATATAGGCACTGACCCTCCAAAAGAGGGAGGCTCTTGCAACCTACAAGAAGGAGGGGGACAAACTAGTGGAGGAATTCACATAGAAATATCAGAACCTAAGTCCCCTAAAGAAGTGATCAAAACAAAGTACTCATCGAAACAAAAGTACTTAGGATCCTAGATTAGGGAAGTGTTGTAAAACCCCCACCGCATTCACCTCCCAAGCCTATTAGAATCACTCCTCCAGATCAACAAGTTCCCGAATATTTCTGGCACCTCTTTGATCATATGGAAAATAATAAAAATCAGAATCAGAGGTAGACACCAACATTAGAATACCCTATTTTTGATCATGCTACCAATGCCCCTATGAAAGCCATTCCCTTGCACAACATCCCCACCTTTCATGGATTAACCACAAAAGATCCTGATGCATTACTAATTGAATTTGATGTCTTATGTAGAGGATATGACTACACCACTGATCCATAGAAACTAAAACTATTTCCCTCTACCTTAAAAGGAACTGCACTCCGTTGGTTCATGGGATTAGGAGGGGGAACTATAAACAACTGGGACCAAATGAAGAATATTTTTCTTACCAAATACCAAGACTATGTCGAACCCGAGATCTAAAAGATGAAATCTTCAACATGTCCGCAAAAGACAATGAAACATTAGAGGAATACATAGAAATATTTCAATACAATTTACAAAGATCCCCATATACCATGCTATCCAAGGAAATTTTAAAAGCCACGATGCTTAAAGGGATGAAGGAAGAATGGGTTGAGATGCTTAACATAATGGGGAAGGGAGATATTTACCAGGAAGGGTATGATGAGATTATTTCCTTATGTATTATATGCTCCTAGGGTAGCTCACATAATAGGCCTGTTGGGCGTGATTCTATGAAGAAAGACCTTAAGAAGACCAATGGCAATGTAACCAGAGAAAAATTTGGAAATCTGTTAGAAAATTTTAAAACTGACATCCTAGGTACTTTGACAACACAACTTGATGTTTTACAAGCCAAACAGAAATAGGCTATAGCAGAACAAAACCTAGCCATATTTTGCCTAGGATGTTGGAAGAAGCACAGCCAGAGAGAATTTCCTTTGGACATGGTTCAGACTTGTGCTATATGCACTAAGGATCATACTATGGACCAGTGTCCTTCACTTCCCAGGCTGAAATCCATCTACAAGGAAGCAGAAGAAGAAACAAAGCCAGTCTATTTAATGAATCAGCGTCGGTAATGGAAAGCATGACCTGGCATACTGCAAGACCTGCTTTAATACTTTCCTTTGCCGCAGTTTAGCCAAAAAAACCTGCAACAACTTGGCAAACTCAAAAATCCTTCCCAACTTGGCCAAACCAAGCATTTCCTATGCCACCCTGGCCTACACAACCTCCATCAGGGAACAATTGGCAGAAATTTCCTTGCCCTTCCCCTTATTGGAAAAATATCCCATATCAAACCCAGTGGCCAAACCCCCCTACTCAAAACACCAATTGGAATTGGCAGCGACCCATGGGAATGGCCAATCTGTCGATAAGAGCAAGGACCCAAAGTCAACCTACGTGTCCAGCTCCCTACCCAGTTCAAAATAAACAACATCCTGCCATACACCCTCAATTTCCATCCCAACCCAATCCTAATCCCAATAACAAACTGGTTTAACTAATTCAAATAATAGAAAATCCAAAACCTAATACCGAATAGAAACAATGCAACAAACTAAGGTTAAGATCAGGACGTACCATCTTACCTATAGAAGCCACAACTCCACCTTAGTCCCAAGTTGAAACCTCAAAAGAACCTAGCTTAACGAATATAATAGAAACAGGTAAATATAAAGAAAAAATCGATCAACAAAGACCTGAAGAACTTAGGCTGACCCCGCCTCCATTTACTGAAAGATTAAATCTACCCAGGTCTATAATCACCCTAGATTTTGACATCCTGGGGGACTTAGAAAACCTTTGTATCAAAATTCCTCTTCTCTAGGCCATCCAAGACATTCCCATCTATGCAAAGACAATCAAAGAATTATGCGGAAAAAAAAAGTCAAGAAAACAAAGGTTGCACCCACTGTTCATGTGGTAGGAATGCTATCTGACTTGTTGTTAGGTAGGGAATCACCTGTGAAATATGAAGATCCAGGAAACCCCATTGTAACTGTGAGAATATCTGGCCATTCATTTTCAAACACATTGGATGACCTGGGGGCATCCATTAACATCCTAACTACTGGAGCTTGCGAAAAACTGGGCATATTAGCTTTAGAACCTATGGCCACACTTCTATAACTAGCTGACATATATGTTATCAAACCAGAAGGTATAGTGCAAGAAATCATGGTCTCTATGGACTCATGGGAATACCTAGTTGATTCTTTAGTAATTAATCCAAAAAACAGAATGGAAGGACACCCATTGATTCTTAGGCGACCGTGGTTGGGCATAGCAGATGCTTACATAGGTCGTCGAGCAGGAAGCATGACTATCACTAGAGGAGATTCTATAAAAAATATCCTTATTTATCTACATGCCAAACCAAGCCTGCCCACGGTAAAAATTCACAAACATCTAGATACATATTGGGAGAAAAAAATCTGTCCACCTCTGACACTAGTAGAAGCTCTCAAATTCAAGGATCAAACTGAAAATGATGTAATTAATTATTTTACGAATCAGTCACCCACGTCTGAAATCTGAAATGCCAAATTTTGAAAACATTCCTTGAACATGAAGAACAAGAGGATCCTATGATAGACTTCGAGACTCAACACATCTCCACAACCGTTGTTCGTAACAACATACTTATTGAGATCAAGCCAGAAAAGGTTCTGAATATTAATGGTAGTTTGGATGACAAGCAAACGAAGAAACTCATAAAAGTCATCCGGAAGCTCCAAGGTGCATTTGCATGGGACTACCAAGACATGAAGGGTTTCGACCCACAACTATGCACGGACCACATCTGTACTGATAGGGAAACACCCCCAGTTAGACAACCCCAATGAAGATTAAACCCACACTTAAAAGAGATTGTAAAAGAGGAGCTGCAAAAATTGTTAGATGTAAATTTCATTTATCCTATTTCAAACAGCAAATGGGTCTCCCCTCTGGTAGTTGTCCCTAAAAAGAATGGGAAGTGGAGAATCTAAGTAGATTACAGAGAATTAAAAAAGGCAATGCAGAAAGACCATTTCCCCCTCCCCTTCATTGACCAAGTCCTTAATACATTGGCTGGGAAACGACTCTTCTCCTTTCTTGATGGATTCATTAGATACAATCAAATCCAAATAGCTCCCAAAGACCAAGATAAGACAACCTTTACCTGCCCGTGCGTCACTTTTGCTTACAGATTTTTATCGTTTGGATTGTGTAATGCCCCAGCAACATTTCAGAGAGCCATAATTAGCATTTTTTATGACTTAATAAATGAAGGACTTGAAATCTATATGGATGATTTTACACCCTATGGAGAAGACTTTGATCAAGCTCTAGAAACACTAGAAAAAGTGTTAGAACAATGTATTACTACTAGACTATGTCTAAGGAATGAAAAATGCCACATGATGATGACTGAGGGGGTAATTCTAGGTCACTACATTTCTGCAGCTGGAATACAAGTAGATCCAGCTAAAATAGACGTAATCCTTCTATTGGCCACACCTTGTACACAAACAGAGGTGCGCATTTTTCTGGGATATGCAGGATATTATCGCAGGTTTATAAAAAAATTATCACAAATAGCTACAGCTCTGTATGCATTGACTGGGAATGTTGAATTCCATTATACTGACAAATGTGACACCGCTTTTACAGACTTGAAGAGGCTGGTCCCAACAACACCAACCCTGCGAGGCCTAACTAGAAACTGCCCTTTCACATCTCTACCGATGCATCTGATACATCAATAGGAGCATTCCTTGGCCAAGAAGAAGACCGAAAGCCTTATACTATTTATTATATTAGCAAAAACCTTACTCCTGCCGAATTAAATTATACAGTGATCGGAAAAGAATTTCTAGCTGTCATTTATGCTATCAATAAATTCAGGCACTATATAATTGGATATCAAGTGTACCTATATACTAACCACTCTGCTATTAGATATTTAGCTAATAAACCGATCATGAATGGGAGAATAACTCAGTGGTTACTGTTGTTGCAGAAATTTGATATAACAATAAAAGACCATCCAGGGAAGGAAAACGTGGTTGTAGACTTCCTTTCCAGAGTCCCCAAGAAAGAAGACACACTAACAGTTGACAATCAATTCCCTGACGAACACCTATTTGTTGTAGCGGTCAAAACACCATGGTATGCAGATGTGGCAAATTATCTAGCAGTGGGGAAGCTACCCAGACACTTAACAGCAAGAAAATGAAAATTGATTGTACAATGTAGCACAATTTTATCTTGGATTGCAGGATACCTATTCCATACAGGGGTTGATATGCACATACACATATGCATAAGGGAATACGAAATCTATGACATCTTACGAGCCTGCCACGATGAACCCTGTGGTGGCCATTTCACAGAACAACGGATAGGGCATAAAGTGTTGCAATTAGGCTATTATTGGCCTATGATTTTCAAACACGCAAAGAAGTATGTCTAGGCCTATGATAGCTGCCAAAGAATAGGCCGCCCAGGCCAAGCTAATGAAATGCCACTACAAACACAATTGGTGGTGGAACCATTCGAATGGTGGGTGTTGGACTTTGTTAGGCCATTCAACCCACCATCGAACTAGAAAGCCCACATATTAGTTTCCATGGATTATATCACCAAATGGGTAGAAGCAGTGGCCTTGTCAAGAGCCACAGAAGAGTCAGTAATTAAGTTTCTCTTTGAACTATTCGTATGATACGACTTGCCAAGCGAAGTGATAACCAATGGGGGGGCACAATTCACAGGAAATAAGATCACATCCACCATAAGAAATCACCATATCATCCACATAGTTATGTCCCCTTACCACCCGCAGGACAATGGGCAAGTCGAAAGCACCAACAAAGTCCTGGAGGAAATCCTTACCAAGATGGTAGCAGCACACTGCTGGGACTAGACCACTAGACTACCAGAAGCCTTATGGGCTTATCGTACAACCTGACGAAATACCACTGGATATTCACCATATCAGCTAGTATTTGGGAGAGAACCTATCTTCCATATTAAATTTGAAATTAAAACTATGAGAACAACCCAGGAAGTGGGATTGGACTTAACAGAAGCTCAAGCTAAGATAATCCAACAAATAAATGAACTAGATGAAATTCGACTGCTAGCCTTGCAACGCACAATGATCATTCAACAACAGCGGGCCAAGTGGCATGAAAACCTAATAAAGAAGAAGGTATTTCAAAAATGAGATTGGACACTCCTATAAGACTCTAGATTCCAAGACTTTCTAGGAAAACTGCAAACAAGGTGGCTCGGTCCATATGAGATTCAAGAAGTACATAGAAATGGAACCCTCACCTTGACCACCATAGATGGGTCTGGTTCAACATTTCGAGTTAACGGACACAGAGTACGACTCTATCACAAACCTCTCACGAAAGAATCTTTTTGTCAACAGGTACAAAGCGATCCCGCCATCCAAGTTGTGGTGCAAGGGGGTGATAACCCCACAAACTCAAGTACATGAGAGGTTTTCCAACATCACTTGTAAATAATGTATATAATTGTCATGTATTGTTGTACATTCTTCACATTTTCAATTTATTTCCCTTGTAAGAATGTGTTTTTATAGTTGTTCAATTCGAGAAAAGTTGTTGTTCTATCTTTGAATGGTTGTTGGTCAGTCAAATTGAATATCCATCCATGTGCTGTGTTTTTATTTTTGTTGTTCAATTCGTGGACAACTACTGTTCAATATTTGAACGACTACTGTTCAATTGAATTGAACAACCATTGGCTATGTTTTTCTTTTTACTGTTCAATTCGTAGACAGCTACCGTTCAATCTCTGAACGTTTGCCGCTCAATTGAACAACCATTTGTTATGTTTTTATTTTTGTTGTTCAATTCATGAATTTCCATTTAGTCTTTGAACAGCTGCTGATTCAACCAAAATTAAAAGGTCATTTTCATGTTTTTAACTTTTTTGCTCAATCTGTGAACAACTGCTGTTAAATATTTGAACGGTTGTTATTTAGACGAACTGAACAGCTGTTTGTTGGTATTTTTTATTTTTGTTGTTCGATTCGAGAAAAAATACTGTTAAATATTTGAACGGCTACAGTTCAACCAAATTAAACAAGCATTTTTTGTGTTTTCATTTTTTCTGTTCAATTCGTGGACAACTACTGTTCAATCTCTAAATGGCTATTGCTAAGTCGAATTGAACAACCATTTGCAGCATTTTTATTTTTTTTATTCAATTCGTGGACATCTGTTGTTCAGTCTTTGAACGGTTTCCGATACAACCACAATTGAACAACCATTTTCATGTTTTTAATTTTGCTGTTCACTTCTTGGGCAACTGTTGTTCGATTGAACTAAACAATTGTTCATTGCTGTGTTTTTATTTTTACTGTTCAATTCGGGAACAACTACTGTTCGATATTTGAATGGCTGCTGTTCATTCGAATTCAACAACCATTTTTTTGAGTGTTTTTAATTGTGTTGAGAAATTTTTGAACGATTGCTGCTCAATCTCTGAACAACTTCTATCTGGCCAACTTAAATAGCCATTCTTTCTTTTTTTTTCTCAAATTGACTAACCTTGAGTAGGGAATGGCAGTTGGAAGAGAGAGGGAAAATGGTAAAATTACAAATATGATGGCCCTTTGGCACTATAATTCTTAAACAAGAAGCTGACATTATGCACACATGACGTGAAAGGCTAAGTCACCCACAGTTCAAATATGATATCATACAATGCATGACCTTATGATAATATATCTTTTTTCACTATTCGAGTAATATGTCCCTACAACATGAAGAAATGGAACAAGGGGTATTAATGGTATTGGTATTTTCTTCCGCTCATTTCACCATCCCTCACTCTTAAGGAGTTAATGAGCCTCCCTCTATGTATAAAAAGCAATCATTATGTGTTCATGCAAATCTTTAAGAGGATAGGGGGTATCATTACGAGCTAGCCTACCATGATCATAGGGTTTAATAAGTGGCATGCCCACAATGGCTACCGCATGAGGGTAATGACCTTCTCATCTACTAGAAGGACAGGAGGCATCATCACGAGCCAACCTAATCACTCTGTTACAATTCTAGTGAATGACATTGTGACTATCTGGCTACCACACCAACACAGTGACCTCCTTATAGATCAAGACATTACAATTCAAAAAGCATCACTACACTTACATGCAGATTTTAAGAGAGGATAGGGGGTCTCATCACGAGCCAGCCTACCACGTTCATAAGAGTGTAGAAAGTGACATGCCCACTATGGCCACCACACTAGGGTAATGACCTTCTTAATGACTTGAAGGATAGGAGGTCTCATCACGAACCGGACTGATCACTTTGCTACAACTCTAGTGGATGGTACCATGGTTATCTGGCAACCATACCAGCATGGTGATCTCTCCATAAAATTTGCAGAACAACTATTCTTACATAAGGATTGTGGCTCATTTTTTAAGTTAAAATAGCAACCCTGTTGAGGCTATGAACACCTGCTGGCAGCAGTGGCTCTGCTTGTGGTATGAGAGTATGCTCCTTCAATAGCCAATTGCTTTTATATACACCTTGTCTTCCATTCTTCGACCTCAAGCTATTACTCAAATTAGTAATAATTATGACCTGCCATTAGAATAACTAACAAAGATATGCTTACTTATTTTGAACTTTGGGATGACAATGCCAATCATTACTTGACTCAATCTTGCTTCCATCATAACTTTTCAGTTGTACAAGGACATCATATCGCAATAATGGCTATGCTATTTCCTCTCGCTTTCCGGTCACTTTCACACAAGATACAATTATGAAAACTTATAAATCTGACCTTTATACCGCATATGTTAGTAACTACTAAACCACCTGCTCCTTCACACGCAGATTATCATTACCAAATTCTGAAATTCCCCTGTTTGCATTCATGAGCGACCAAATCTCTCCTATAGTTGAGGGTGTGGGCACCCTTTCTTCGAGGCAGGGGGTGTAATTGGTCTTAATTCTGAAAGCATGTGAAATCCCTACACAAATCTCGTTAGACGCATCGATAACACCAGAGGAACACTACAATTAAGGCATGAATATTATCTACGTAGAGCCACAATCTCTTTTTCGCTTGCATACAACATCCAGTCAAAACAACAGAGCCAAGAAGAAATACAACCAAAGGAAAAGAGCATATCAGCTATGGGAGAAAATACCCTTCGAAGCGAGCCTGCAAATTTTCCAATTTCAAAGACAGCGAGTGCCATCCTCCAGCGAGTTGGATGACTAAAATATGTACACAGACTACACAGATTCGACACGAGAATTGCAATATAATTTCTGCAAAATCTGTAGGAAGGGAAAACCAGAGTCAAAGGTCGAACTATACCAGTTACAAATGGAATTATCGTAGAAGTTTCTGGAAACCAACGGAAGGAGAAAGATGGGCAGAGAAACATCTCCTCCTGAGAGAAGCAGTAGCAGCATACCAAGATCTGGAGGAACCGTTGGAATGAAAAAACAGAGGTATTAACCTTGCCTCTTTACACCAGCCATGGCAGGAGCTGGTGGCATTCATAAAAAAATTTATTACATGCGAAGGATGTTGGGATGTGGTAAAACCTTAATAGCTCAAACTTTTAGCTGCACTTAAACAAAATATTTCAATTAATCTGCCTGCTTTTTTGAATTATGTATTGCATTATACTGCTGTTCCATTGAGGAAAGACAAGAATCCCCAAGCAGTGGTTAGTCACCAGGGGTTAATAAAACTAATCATCATTCATGACCTCGATAGGAAGCAAATATTCTGGGATAATTTTGTTAACCCTGAGGCACAGGAACCAGAAATAAACCCTGACGGAACCAAAATTGAGCCCCCAAGGGTAAATACACCAAGAAGAAAAAGGACCCCAACCTCAACGTCAGAGCCAAGAAGGAAAAAACGGTCCAAGACACTCCAAGGAACCTCGAACCTCATGGAGGAAGCAATACCATCCCATGCACCCTTTCAAGATTTTGAGGAAGAAATGGCTCGAGTCCTAGGACAAATAAGGACAGAATATGAATCAAGAAACCCATTGGGAACAGAGAAGCAAGAGAAATTTTTGATAAATCTGCCACCCCTAGTAGTTCTAGTCACACTAACGTCCTACCTGACCAAGAGGAACCACGAGATGATGAGGCTCTGTCCCCTATTGATAATTATGAGGTGTATAGTGATGGATAGACAGAGGAGAGAATGGAATCACAAGATCATTCAGATGACACTGTCCTTGTGGAGCAGAGCACACATACAGAGATAGCCCCCTTGTCACCAGGAGGTAGAATCGCTCCTCCTAGTCAAGACCCTCACATTGAAGTAAATTCCAAAGACATAATCAGAAACACCATTTTAGACACCATCCTTGAAAAGGGGAATTCCACTCCCCTACCACCTGTTGAAATAAGGACAGTTGAAGATTCAGATGAAAGGAGAAGTGAGAAACTAAGAAGGACCTGCAAGAGATTGAAGAAATTGGTAAAATATTTGAGAAAACAACTGAAGAAAGAAAGAAGGTCCCGGATGCAAAAGAAAGAAACCTCTATTGCAGGAACTCAAATAGAACCAGTAAATACTATCAAAGGTGAAATGAAAATTGACTTAGTCGACACCATGGTAACTGGAATACAAACCAATTTGATAACTACTACTGAGGCTGAAATACAAACCAACCTAGCAGACACCACCGAGGCTGAAATGCAGAAAGAATTGGTAAACACCATCGAAGCCTCCACCCAAACTTAGCATAAGGTTATAGAAGAAAAGGGGACCCAAACAGAGGAAGCCCCTGCCTATGCCCATCTAGTAGAGAAAGCTGCCAACCAGAAATTACACAATTAACTAGTACAAGTGCGGCATGAACTAACATAGTGTAAGAAGGAGGTGGTGCCATTACAAGAATATCAGGCACTGGTAAAAAAATTCACTAACCTCTCCTCCATAGAAGATGAGACATTCGCCCAGCTTAGAGGAGAATAGGAAAAGGTTAAAATGGTACAAGAGCAAGTGGAGCAATCTAAAAAGAAAATCTCTACAATTTGCGCTCTATATAATGATGCGCTATCATGTAGAGCTTCGGTAGCCAACTATGCCTTGTTCCTAATAGAATGGTATTTACTCTTGAAAGTTAAAGCTATCAGGGGAGGAAAATCGACTACTTCGAGGACCATAGAAGAATTTTTCCATTGTTGTAATCATCATGATGAGTAGGTCGAGCGCCTCCTGTGTGAAATTTACATGGATAAATTCTTCTTAGAAGATGACATGGAAAACAACCCTAGCCCCTTTATAGGGGATGTGCAGCTACAAGCCTTCCTTTCATTTGCTAAAAACAAGATTAGTTGGGAAAAATCCTACGACATATTCCAAAAAAGAGAACATAGCCTAAATTTATGAGTCAGGGGGGAACCTACAAAACCCCTGCAACTGATCATCCAACACAAAAAATTCATGAGAAGGAAATGTGTGAGGACTAGGCTACAGCCAATCCATAAAGATATCATAGAAAATGCACGAGAATACTTTGGGGACATTCATGAAGCGACCTTAGTAGCAGCCAAGCAAATATGGATGGCCTCCATGAAGAATGTGAAGAATAGGGAGCCATTCAGTTACAGGAAATTCAAGGCTGCTGCCTCCAGATTCGTCTCATACAGCAGCCTAGTCTATAGCATGGGGCCTGCATGGTTGGGATGTAGATACAGAAGCCCTCTCCTCTGTTATCCTCCTGAGGATTATAATCTCAATTAAAAATTACCATAAGGATCCACAGGCGTTGCCTTTGCACTCATGAAATGAAAACAAGGCTTTAGAGCATACAACGAAAATGCCTACCCTGCTTACTCCTTAACGCAGCTACATCTGAATCATCTATTTGCATGAGGACATGCAACTAGGTAAGCAGGGGAGTATGTTGGGCCCAAATTAAGGTATGTTCTCACCCTGTAAGTACTTCAAATTATGTTATAATTTCGGGGGAATTCCTCTTCATATTAACAATAAAAAGAATAAAAGATTATGAAAATGAGAACAATTAGAATAATGATGAAAAGGATGTTTTTGTAACAGAAAATTGACCTCTCTTATCTCCACATGTAGGAAGGCAGAATGGTTGGACCAATAGGAAATTGAAGCTAACCAACAGATGCAAAAATATGAGATCTCAGTAACTCCCAGAGGCTAGCAGAAGGCAGATAGACGAATTTGAGTCCAAGAACTCAAACAACAGCCATGCGCAGCGAGCTGTCGTTTGGGAAATACTTTCGCATTTTTGAAATCACCTTTAAAAGGGTGAAGGACGGATGAGAAGGGAAGTTGGAGAAAGGATAGGAAATTCATTTTGTAATCAACGCATCAGAAACAGTCTGTATAATTGTATTTTTGTAACATCACTGAATGTAATTTAGAGCTTTGAACAATAATATTTTGAATTTTTTACTGCGCTAGAGCTTTTGGTGGTCTGGGCCCAACCTCTAGAAGTTCCTCGCAAGTTTTCATACTCTGTGTAGTTTCAGAACCAATGCTTAAGTATCTGAAGCAGTTGTAAAGTATATTTCCATTCAATAAAGTTATAGTTCTCTTTCTTCAGGATTGTTAGAAATCGCGTTATTGAATTAGGACAATCGCAATCGTATTTTCCAACTTATGGAAATATTTCATTATCAGTAGATATTTCCAATTCTTTTAATACCATTGCATTTGATTTACATATCATAGAATTAGTTGATTTCGATGTTATCTGTCTTTATGAATTGCATTCTTCTTTTAGCATAACGAAGCGTTCAACTGTTGATCAGTGTTGATTAATTAAGTCATCAAGAGAATTCCATTGCAAAATTACTTAAATAATTTCTGTATGATTTATTTAAATCACTTCGATTATACTATTGTTCCATTACTGCTCAGTTAGTTATAATTCCATTCCATTACTGCTCAGCTAGTTATACTGCTGTTCCATTATTGCTTAGTTAGCTAGATTGTTGATTAAATTCAATTCCATTACTAATCAACTTAGTTAGACTGTTGTTCCATTCAATTCCATTGTTGTTTAATTTATTTAGACCATTTTTTAATTCAATTCAATTGCTACTTGATTTCTCTAGATTTTTGTTTAGTTCTGTTAGACTGTTGTTTAATTCAATTAGATAGCTTCTCAATCTTGCTGCTCAATCTTAGGTTAAAAATCAATCCAAACCACCCCTCGTAGGATAATAAAACTTAGGAAGTTATCAAATTCTTCCTCATAAGTGACTAGGAGTAACTATTAGATGACCTGACTCGCATATATTGTGCCAACACTCTTGAAATAAGAAGACTTACCCCGGGTTGATAATTTAATGAGAAAGCACTAGAGTTGTCAATACTAAGCCACCTCTTTGAGCACCAACAACTCCTAACCTCCATTTAATGTCAAGGTTAGCACTAGAGGATAAAATGGCACACCCTATTTTTGGCGGATTTTTCCAAATAATCTCCAGTTAGCTGTAGTGGGCCCAAATTTAGTGGAGGATTTTTAGGGGACATTGGGAAAAATTAGTTTAGGCTCTATCTTGAGCTACATTCGACCATTCTGAGAGTGTTATTAGAAAATTTTGACTATATCAGGGATTCCAGATTCATTTTTGATGGTTGCAAAGCCATATGAGGACTTTTTATCAGGTTTTTTCTTTGGATACGTTTTAGGGGCCATTAGGGCCACTAGGGGCCAGCAACAAAAAGAGGCTTAGCCAGTGCAACTAGAGGCCTTTCTTAGTAATAAAATAGTCAATTTTGGATGTTTTAGATATTATCGAACTAATGGTGAGATTTTTAGAGACATTAGATGATTTCTAAAGGCCGAGATACTTTTGATAAGTTCTGAGGGCGACCAAGTGCTAGCAGGAGAATGAGGCCTATCCAGAGCAGCTAGTATCCATTCTTAGCAAACCAATAGTCTATTATGACTATTTTCAACCTTATGAATCCATTGATGGAGTTTTTAGAAGCTTTTTATGACTTCTAAAAGTCGATATGCTTCAGAGAATTTTTCAGTGACCTTAGAGCCAAGGGGTGTCACCAGGGGTTGGAGGCGAAACCGGAGTAGCTGGAGGCCAATTTATGCAAGTGAATAGTCTATTTTGACTATTTTTGACATTATGAATCCATTTAAGGGATTTTTAGAGTCATTTGGGGACTTTTAAAAATCAATAAGCCATAGGGAAGTTTTTGGCAGTCGAGGGCCATCGGTGGTTGGAGGCCTAGATTGGGGAGCCAGTGCTCATTTTGAGAAAATGATCAGCCTATTTTGGATTTCTGATGTATGTTGGAGATATTAGGTGAGGTTTCAAGGATAGAAAATTAATTCTAGGGAGTTTGTGCCAAAGAGAAGCTTAGGGAAGCTTAAGGGCATCGATAGATGAGGTCAAGTCAAAGGAAGGCTAGTTCTATCTTCAGAGTGATGAGAGCCATACCAGGGATATAAATGGTATTATAAACCCTTTGGTTCAATTTAGATAACCGTTGGATTTGATTTTGTAACTTGAAAAATAAATTTTCCATCCTAATCCCAAAGAGCCAAGTCAGTTGACAAAGGCTCAAGGAGATATAGCCCACGATATTAAGGTGAGATCCTTTATTGAATTTTTTGTTATGTGTTGATGTTTATTTTCTGCATTATATGTTGTTTCACATGCTTAATATCAGAAAAAACAAATGGTCTTAAGGCACTTAAACAATTAAAAAACATACACCTGTTTCAACTATAAATTTCTGCACAAGTCAAGAATAAGCTAGATCTTAATTTGTTTAACTGAGTGGAAAGTTATTGAAAATCATAACAAATTATCCAAACCATTTTCAGATTAGGTTGATAACAGAGCACTAGGTTTCCTATTTGACTTGAAAGGTGTTTAACAGTGCAAAGATTTTGACTGTCTTCAAACTGACTGTTGCCTACAAGTTTGAGTTTGGTAGAGGTTAAGGGAAAGCTACTGATAGCTAAGTCCAAAATAGGAAAACAAGGAAGAAGGGTTGAAGGCATATTTATTATCCAAAGGACCACAAGGAAAACCTTGAAGCACAAAAGGGTTTGTTTGCAAAAGGCTGCTTGAATAAGAGCTTGACTCTACACCCATTTTGTTTTGAAGCTTTGTCAATTGTTTTTGAAAGCTTTGGAATTTTTTATTGAAGTTCTTTTGTTCATTCACATAATGATGAAAACTTCTTCAAGTGAGGTTTAAAAATCATCTTCCTTCACAAGATTCTTCGATGAAGACATGAAGCGAGACTTCTACATCTTGAAGGATATGGTGTAAATTTTGTATGAGGATGGAAGAGAAAACACTAGAATTCATGAGCAATTGGTTACAATGAAGCAAGAGAAAGAAGAAATTCTTCAAAGAATGCATGATATGGAGATGCAACTCCATCAAGCCCAAGAGGCCTTAACCAAGAACATGCTTGAAACAGAGGTAATTAACTCTAATTTGTCTTCAATTTCCTCTTCAGAAAGATGTGTAGGTTCATTTGAAAATCACACTAGAGGTATAGGGTCCAATTTGATGTTTAAAATGGGCTATGAAGGCAAGGTTTTAGGAAAAAATGCACAAGGCATGATTGACCCTATTTTGGTTGAGGAGAGGCCTAATAATTTTGGTCTAGGCTATGTTCAATCTTATGGTGAAAACTCTACAACCATGAAGGCATTTGAGGCAACTTCAAAAAGAGCTTTTGTTCCAAGTTCTAAACCACAAACATTTCAAGTTTGTTTTCAAGTTGATTTCCATTGTTTGAAGCCTATGTTGCAGCAAGATATTTGTATACATGCAGCTTATGGTGAAGTTGGAACCTCTACTAGTTCATTTCCTGATGAAGGTAAAAAATATGGAAATGCAAAGAAGAATTCGAGGTATAATTATTCCCATAGTCAAGTTGATTATGTTTTTGATAAGCATGGAAAATATAGATGCTTGAATGGAAGAAAGAGTTGTTGTTCCTATTATGGTATGTGTAACCATATTGTTTCAAAATGTTGAAAGAGGATGAAGGTGTACAGGAAACAATTGAAGTGAATGAAACTGCAAAGAAGGTGCAAAAGAATTGCACACATTCCCAGAGAAAGGGACATGTTGTTGCCCATTGTTGGACATTGCATCCAACTAATCGTCCCAAGAATTTGAAGTAAGAGGATAGAAAGAATGGTAAAAGTGGAACCAAATATTCCATCATTGATGTGAGAAAAGATGTTCCACATGAAGAAGATTTTCAGTAGCAAAAGTCGCCATGGAAGTGCCTTGATAAGAAGTGGTTTGACTTCTTAACTTAGTAAGACATACATTCATTTGTACATATGAAAATTTCGGTTATGTATGCATTTCTATTGGAAAATTACATTTGTTTGAGCCACCTTGGGTCAATTATCAAGGACATGATGTTCAACTACCTTCTGTAAATTTCTCACAAAAAGTTTCTGGATGAGCAAGGAAGACAGTTCTTGACAAGAGGACAAGAGCATCAAGAAGGGAAATTGTTGACTACCTTGGAGTTGTGGTTCAAGGGCACTAAGCCATGCAAGGAAAATTGTATGGAGGCTGAAATGTGAGGGTGATGTACCCTCATTTAGTAAACAGATTAGGTAATCAGTCTTTTTGGGTCCAAAAGATTCCCAATGGGGAGGTGTGATCAGATTTGGATCAAGGACCTATGTGATAGCTCAAATTTCAAAGTGTTAGGAAGTGTGCCAAACTTGAGCGACTGGATAGACCTCTTATTCCTGATTCCGGTGCCATGAACGGTTCGAAAAACCGACCCTGTGTGAAGAAGTTATCGCAATTTGAAAAGTCCAGTAAACTGTAATTTTTTTCCTTTGCCCAAGTTTGACTGGGTTTTGAATATTTAAAAAAAGAGAATATTTCAAGGAATATTCCCTAGAATATTCCTTCTAGGCCAACCGGACATTGACAAGTGTCAGGATGTTAATGGAAAATGGGTTGTACGTGTTTTTGGTTTGGCCAATTAGAGGTCGGCACGTGGCAGGCCCGGAGGCCACCACGTGGCCCAGGTTTGGTGGAAAAAAAATTGGTTTGGGCCGCTAGGATTTGACCCTGAGACTTCTCCACATGCACGTGAGCACTTTACCATTTCATCTGCCTAGGTTCTTAACCATATGAGCCAACACCTTATATTTATTATTGAATGAAAATCACGTTTGGGGAGCATAGTGGCCAGCCCCTCCGGAAAACCCTTCCCCATGTGGATTGAGCCCATGAACCATGGGCCAAAGTACAACCATAACCTCTGATGGTTATGGTGATTAGCCTATTCACATTAAAATTTAATGCAAATGGTTTTCTAGTCCGTTGGTTGTCGTCCAATGCTAAACCTCCAAATGAAAACTGCAGAGTTTTGTGGGACATGTGTCCAACTCCTGACCGCCATTTAATGTCATGGTTAGCACTAGTAGATAAAATGGCATGCCCTTAAATTTTTGTTGATTTTTCCAAATAATCTCCAGTTAACTGCAGTGGGCCCAAATTTAGTGGAGTATTTTTAGGGGACACTAGGAAAAATTAGTTTAGGCTCTATCTTGAGCTAGATTTAATCATTCTAAGAGCACGATTAGGAAATATCAACTATCTCAGACATTCCAAACTCATTGGTGAGGGTTTAAGAGCCATTAGAGGAATTTTGAGTAGGTTTTTGCTTCAGAGAAGTTCTAGGGGCCAACAACAGAAAGAGGCTTAGCCAGTGCATCTAGAGGCCTTTCTCAGTAATACAATAGTCAATTTTGGATGTTACAGACATTATAGAACTAATGGTTAGGTTTTCAAAGCCAATAGAGGACTTATGAAGGCCTATGTCCTTCCGAGAAGTTCCAAGGGCCACTAGGGCCACCAGGTCCCAGCAGGAGAATGAGGCCTATCCAGAGCGGCCAGTATTCATTCTCAGCAAACCAATAGTATATTATGAATATTTTGAGCCCTATAAATCAATTGATGGAATTTGTAGAATATTTTGAGGACTTCTGAAATTCGATATGCTTCAGAGGATTTTTCAGTGACCCTAGAGCCAGGGTGTGCCACCAAGTGTTGGAGGTGAAACTAGAGCAGTCGGAGGCCAATTTATGCAAGTGAATAGTCTATTCTGACTATTTTTTACAGTATGAATCCATTGAAGGGATTTTTAGAGTAATTTGGAGACTTATAGAGCTCTAGAAGCCACAAGGAAGTTTTGGGCAGCCTAGGGCCATCAGTGAATGGAGGCCTAGATTAGGGAGCTAGTGCCCATTTGGAGAAAATCATCATCCTATTTTGGATTTCTGATGAATGTTGGAGAAATTAGGTGAGGTTTCAAGGACATAAAATTACTTCTAGGGAGTTTGTGCCAAAGAGAAGCTTAAGGAAGCTTAAGGGCACCGACAGATGATATTTGTTGGGGTTCCCATGTTTTGTCAAGGTTGGAAATACCAAAATATGAGACAACATAAAAACCACTTTCGGACCTCAAGATCTAGCCCTCCTGGGTCTAGAGAGGGATCTCTCTATGATTGTCAAATATATATGTCTTTGAAGCTCAATGTTAAAATGTTAGGCTAGTTATAGGCACAAGGTTTGTTTGTTTCATTTGTTTTGATTTGGTTGCTGGTTATCAGGAAAGAAGGGTTCAATGTAAGACAAGGATGAGAAAAGAGGGATAAGGCAGAGGTGAAGTGTTCCAGGAAATATTCAAAACCATTGGGCAATGGATTCGGGAAAGGATTTTCTTGCTAATCAATAGGCAGGCTTTCAATTGGGCTAGTCATCTAAAGCATAGGATCTTAAAGATGATTGTGTGATATGGAAAGGTAGGAGAGGAGGAGATAACACAGATTTAGAGCACAAAGTTAAAGACCAGCTGGTCGCACAAGGATCCTAGTGGACAGGGCTAACTCTAATCCCCAGTGTTCTCAAATATTCCATCTAAATCCATAACAAGAAACATCTAAGAATAGATACATTTAATTCATACATCAGAGAGCAGGCAATAACATCCACTACACTGGTTAAATTAACTGAAATCGATTCTTAGATAACACATTTAGAAGAAAAACATCAATGGCAAGGAGAGCAGAAACACAGGGTACCTAACAAGGGTAAATCCTATGCCAATATTCTAATGCAAACCAGTAGAAACGAAATGAAATGAATATAAACATAGAGATACAAAAACATCACCGTTGCTTTAGATCAGGATCCAAATAAATGTGCTTGTCATATTAAATAGCAATACCATTCAAGTACAACATTGCCAATAGCTGAATACTCAGTCTGAAATCATATTCCTCAGCCTATCTAACACTTTACAGAGAGACTGTGTCTCAAAAGAAACTACTTTCAATTCTCTGATAACTGATCAACAACCTTTACAATGAGTTTCTTCATGAATTTATAGCTCCAGAGGAGCAGAGAAGGTAGGTGAAGAACTAAGTGTAGCATTAACAACTCAGAAGAGGAAGAAGGCCGAAGCCCATTCTGTATAAATTTTGTGCATTAATTTGCAATGCTCTTGGGAGGAAAAAATGGTCTTCGTCAGACTTCTATTTACTCCAGGTATGTCTCTGACGTACTTTGGCTGCAGTGATCTGTAGTACTTCTGATGATCTGAACAAAAATAAATCAATGATTCAAGTCTGCCATGCTGTGTAGCTAATGCTACTGATATCGTAGGACCGTTGTCAGGGTGGGAAATCCTTTAGGAACACGATATAGAATAAAAGTTGTATGGGCATTCTGTCCTTTACGAGGAAAATATTCTGCTGGTGTACAAACCCTGATATACATGAATTTCTGTATGTTGTACACTCTGTGTGATTCATGACATCGCTAATCTGGTGTTTTGCTTTTAAATCCCTGTGTTAAGGCTCAAAGCTCTTTGATGAACTGGTTTATCACTAGCTGGTATTTCTCTGCCGCTTCATAAATGTCTTGATCTACAAAATCTGGGCTTTAATGGTGCCAGATAGGTTCGTTTGCGGATATTGAACTATCCTGGGATAATATTTATGCTGCTGCTACCTTTTTGAGTATTTCCATTGTAGTACCAGCTTCCAAATTCAACCTTCCATGTGCAACACGCCATTACAATAGTACAATTGAAGCATGGCGGTTTCACGCCTTTCTGAAACCCTGCAAAACACGAGAACAGGTTAAGAAAAAAATGGGGGTGTTGGATGCAGTGCGGATGATGAAAATGATCATGCGGCTGGTGAATGGCGGAACAATGTAGAGGAATGATGGAGGAAAGCCTTGGTGAAGGTTGGCGGAGCGCAGAGGAAATTTAAATGAAAAAAACCTTAACAAACTCGACTTTTGAGAAAATATATGCAATAGGATGGGCGGATGTACGGTGGATACACATGGGGATGACATGGCGGGACCAAGAAATGGCAGAATAGTCAACAGCGGGGGAAAACAAATCTGGGCCATCAGATGTCAAAGGAGATCGACGGTTGAAAATGCAGCGGAGGGCGACAAACGGTGGACCAAGGGTACGGCTGCCATGGGTTAACTCGTGCACAACTCTGTGGAACGACGACTGTTGGATCAACTACCCCAGATCAGATGATGCACATGCATATCGCTACGCATCCATGGATGAACGTTAATGCACGATGGGGTAGTGGTTTTGGAACAGTGTCGGAGCCACGTGTTGAAAGCTGAGTGGAATTGCTGGGAAATGGGAAAATACCGCCTACTGCCCAAGGGCGGTGTGATAGATACCACTAGGTTTGTGAACAATGTTTGCGGGAGGGTCCACCGGGACGGATGTACTGTGGACCGTCAGATCTGTAGGTAAATAGACAGTGATGGCGTGATCGAAGAGGTGAACGCGAAGAACGACGGGCGCTTACGGAGTTAACAGGGACCGTCCGATCTGCGAAGATCAATAGTCGATGTTGCCCCCGATATCATATGCGATAAGCACCTTCTGCTTGGGCGCCTGGTCAGGGCACTGGGTCACGTAGAGGGAAACGGTAAGGGGGCTAAGACCCAATGTGTAGAGTATGGGTTTTTCGGCCCTTTTTAGTGAAATTTGAGGCCGAAAATGGGAAACGATAGAGGGAAGAAGGGGGAATTTGGCTAACCAAAGGGTGTAGGGATGTTTTAGAGGAGATTTTAACAAAGGGGAAAAAAGGGTTGAAAAGGGACACTTTGCATGGATACAAGGGATAAATATAGACCTTTTGGAGCACAATTTATGCAAACAATAAGACCTTATAAAGGGAGTCAGCGGAGGGAAATTTATCAAAGGCAAAGGCACATGAGACTTCAAGGATGATGCGTCTTTAGGGGAGATGCATTCCTTGAAGGCTCAAAAACAATTTAGCCCCCTAATTTGCTTGTCAAAAATTTACAGGGGGGCTAAAAGGGTCAAGTCAAAGGAAGCCTAATTCTATCTTCAAAGTGATGATAGCCATACCAGGGATATAAATGGTATTCAAAACCCTTTGGTTCAGTTCAGATAACCAATGGAGTTGATTTTTTAGCTTGTAAAAGAAATTGTCTATCCTAATCCCAAAGAGCCAAGTTAGTTGAAAAAGGCTCAAGGAGACGTAGCCCACGATATTCGAGTGAAATCCTTTATTAAATTTGTTGTTCTGTGTTGATTTATATTTTCTTCATTATAGGGCTGTTTCACATGCTTAATATCATAAAAAAAAAATGGTCTTAAAACACTTAAACAGTTAAAAAACATACACCTATTTCAATTATAAATTTCCACACAAGTCAAGAATAAGCTAGATATTAATTTGTTTAACTGAGTGGGAGGTTCTTGAAAAGCATAACAAGTTATCCAATGAATTTTCATATCAGACATCAATGATGGAATCTTTGGTTCCATTCTCACCAGTATTTTTATCCTCTTGCTTCAAATGTGTAATATTCCTACTTAGCCTAAGCTAAGCTAAGAAGAATATTCATTTTTGTTTTACTTTCTGTTGCATGAATAAAGGAGGACATGTAAAACTCCTGAAAATACTGAATAAATCAATGCCCATGTAAACAAAGATAAATCAGGGCCATGTAAATAAATCACTTGTAGGTGTGAAAGGGATTTGAGCTGTGAGACTAGGTCAACCATGGCCAAATCTATAGTGTTGTCTAATTTCAATGTATCTCC
This sequence comes from Pinus albicaulis, assembly GCA_034641835.2. Lineage (NCBI taxonomy): Eukaryota > Viridiplantae > Streptophyta > Pinopsida > Pinales > Pinaceae > Pinus > Pinus albicaulis. The sequence continues at coordinate 30,681,521 of MU968317.1, forward strand.
TAAAGGGACATCGTAGTTCTAGAAGGAGGCCCCTCATGTAAAAGGAGCTAACTCATCAAGGTGGTTTAGGGTTTGCAAAGGCTTCCATCTTATAAAAGGAAGGGGAGGGCAGTAAGAGAAGGTTGTTGATTGATTATATTTTTGAGTATCTTGTCTGCTTAGACAAATACTATTCTTTGTTGTTTAGTAGAGGATTGTGTTGCTTAGCACTTGGAGATCCTATGAAGGGATTTCACCTCTTCTTTTGAGGATTCTTGGAGGAGTGTTTGCTGATTTGATCCAATATCAAGCTTGAGGCCAAGATCTACTTCCAATTGTAGCATGGAATCAGTGAGGGTTTCACTTCTTTTGCAAGCTGCAACAAGTGGGATTCTAGATCTCGAGAGATTTAGTTTGTTTTGGGAGCCTCTTCTCATGGAGTGTGTCTTTTAACCTCCTGGAAGAGTGCCTCTCCTGTTTGCACTTCAGATCTGTAACTTGGTAGTGGAACATCTATGTCATTTGAGCTACAATGCTCTTTCCATTAAGGAACTGCGTTATTTTGATATGAGATTCTTCATGGTGTTTTGATCACAGTTTTAATGAGAGATCTCTAATGCTCGGCTTTGCCTTCCACTTTGGTGATCCTTGGATTAGCTTGCTGATCCATGTTCTATTTAGATTTGATCTTTCATCATGTAATTTTATATTCAGAAATTACTGTAGCATTTTACAGATCTGTGACTTGAAACTCAGATCTACTCTTTGTTATGCATGATTTTGTCAAAACCCCAAGGGGATCTTGTAAGCAAGACTATGTAGTTTCTAGATCTGAAATAGATTTGATGTTTTGTCCAAATATATTTCCTAGATCTGAGTTTTAATATTCAGATGTTGCAGCTCCTTAAAATAACGTTGTTGAGCCATTTCTGCATTTATATATGTGTTGCAGCCTTCTTTTCTGAGGATTTATTGCTCTATTGCCTCATGTATTCTACTGTATATTGAAAGAGCTCCATTATAATTCTGATTTTCTACTATAAATTCATAATTTAATCATATTTTATTCCCTCCTACTCATATTGTCCAAGACTGCATTATTCCTGAAGCAATTTTTTGTGCATAGCTGTAGCCCCTCCTGTAGGGTGTTTTTCAGCTAGACTAGGTGGTGGGAGATCTGTTTACCACACCTAGTTTGATTTGTTTTTGCTCCCCTTGTGGATATAGACTCCAGATATTCTTATCTAATGGATCCAAGGGTTTTAAAATCATTTCTATACATCAATATCCTAGGAGTGCGTTATTTCATCAGGCTTGCTGTGCTATTCCAGATTTGGGATATTACAGTGGTATTAGAGCTCCTTTCTTGGCACAACCTGCATTTGCATTGGAGCACCAGCCATGTTGCATTCAGAAGAATATTATCCTCTTAATAAGATGGAGAAGAGGTACCACAATAGAAGTCACAATAATTTTGATTACACTACTGATGATCCTGACAAGGGTAAAGCCCCTGAAGCTGTAAATGATAAAGAAGCAGAAGAGTTTGCAAGAAATATTTTGGTGGCCATGAAATATATTTCCAGAGATATCAAAGAGATGAGGGTGGAAAAAATGAGGGAATATCCTGGGATATTTCATCTAGGAGAAAGCTCTGACATGTCTCATCATGGTACTGGTCAGCTAGTGGATCTACCACAAGCTACACAACACTCCACTATGCCTAAATTCTTGGCTGTGGAGAATGAAGGACCACAAGAACAAGCTTCCCTTGAATATTAATTTGTGGAGTATGATTCCCAGAGTCATAGATTCAAGGATAACTTGAGTTTCCAATATTTTTTTCACCTCAAGGACAGAAGAAGACCAAGGCAGCAGTATAGAGATGGTGGGTTCTTTCATCATTAGGATAGACACCACTCTATGGGCAGATTTTTTTGCCCAAGTTTGATGGATCATCCTCCAGTTCTACTAAGGCATGGATAGAAAAGTTAGATATTTACTTCTAGTTGAACAAAGTCTTGAGACTAAATCCATCAAGTTTGCAGCACTGCACTTTGAAGGTGAAGCACACAATTGGTGGTTCCATGGGTTTTCTACACTGGGAAATATCAATGTGACTACCTATTTATAGTTTACTAGAATACTGATGGAGAGATTTGACAGGAAGGATCTTGAAGCACCCTTCATAAGCCTTACAAAGTTGAAGAAATCAGGGGATGCAGAGACTTATATCTCTGAGTTTCTAAGATTGTCAGTCATGGTCCCTGATCTATCTGTAGCAAGTAGAGTCTACATGTTCATCGATGGCATAGAGGAACCTTTGCATGGGTTGGTTAAATATACCAAGCCCATCACTTTGCACGATGCCATTGAGAGGGCTAGAGACCTCCAAGATGCCTTGCCAAAAGAAAAGGAAACTTTCCAAAGCAAGGCCCCTCACTTTTCTAAGGGGAAGGAAGGAAAAGCTGCTCCTCCCAAGGAGAGATCTTTTAAGAAGCTTCCTGATATTGATCTGAGGAGGGAATTGAGGAATAAGAAATTGTGCTTCACTTGCTAAGAGTCATGGGCACCAGGACATAGATGTGCTGCAGGAAAAGAACACTACATAGAAGTCTTCTCAAATATTGAGGAGGAAGATGAAGATGATGAACCTAGTAGGGGTCATAGCACTGATGATGATGATGAGGAAGATCAAACACCATCCAAAGATGGGAAGGGAGCCTTTGCTCCAACAAGTGGGACTCTTGCCTCTTTGAGAGGAGTGCCTAAGTACTTGACCCTAAGAGTACAAGGTTCAGCCATGAATTAGAGAGTATATGTCCTGATTGACAGTGGGGCAACCCACAACTTTATTGATGCTCATATTGTGCAAAAGAGAGGAATCCCCACTGATACTTTGAGGGATTTTCTATTTTGGTCCTAGGAGATAGGACCATGCAATGCATGCAATATGTTCCCTCACTCTCTTCCAGTATGGGATCCTACACTTTGGTGGATCACTTCTTTGTGGTTGACATACCAGACACCAACATCATCTTCGGTGTCCAATGGTTGATTACCTTGGGGAAGGTTACCACTGATTGGAAAGCTTTGAAAATGGAGTGGGTGGACTTGAAGAGTGGGAAACCACAAATGATTCAAGAAATGCATACTTATCCTTCACATAGTACTTCCACACAAACAAGAGAGACAGATTTGTGCAGTGGAAGCATGGATCTCACAATTCCTTCTCTCATGTTCATGCGGATACTGCAAGGGACATTATTACCTCATGGAAAGCCACCTAGAATTCCATCAGAGTCAAATATTGTGGAAAGGCTCCACAAAGTGCTGATCCAAATCTAGATCCAGGAAGGATTGGAGTAATGAGAGACCAAGTTACAATGCTAGGAGGCTTGGGAAATCCCAAGGATGAAGAGGATCTTCTTCCTACATCACTATCACCCTCTCACTTTTCTGAATCTGTGCTATGGGAGGAGAAGAATGGGAGGATCAGCCTTCCAACAAACAATTTTGGCATGTGTAATGTTAAAAGGGAAATCAGCAACATGACAAGCACTTCCATGGATGTATCAGTAGCGCTGTCATTGTTGAGCAGTGTGGATCTTTATTGGAAATCTCAACTTCTTGTAGAGTATTCCAAAGATCTCCACACAGGTATGATACTAGATGGCATGCATCAAGAAGAGGGCTACTTAGTCCAAGGGGGAGTCATCCATTATCATGGTAAGGTCTTCTTGGCTAGAGCTTCCAAGCTCAAGTAGAATATCCTACAAGGAGCATGTGAAGAATTCTTCCTCAGCCATATGTATTCGATGAAGATCTATACCCTGATCATGAAGAGTTTTGCTTGGGAAGGAATGAGAGAGGAATTACATCAACACTTTCAAGAGTGCAATAGCTATGGAGGATTGGGGTAGAAAATGGACTCTTTGCAAGAGTCATCTCAGCCAGCTCTTCCTTTGCTTGAAAGGAGGGGAATGCTCATGCACAAATCCATGTGTGTGAGGGACTATGATGGTAAAGGATTTGATCATGCCAAGCAAGTTCTATTTTATGATCTATTACATTCCTTTGCCATGTTTTTGTAGAATAATACTCCTAAAGGGAGTGAGAGATCATGTGGATCTCATATCTTGTTGGGGGTGAATAGAAATTCTGAACTTGGCCACTTCCTTGTTGTGCAAAGGGAGATTCCTTTTCATGATGGGTGCTTCCCAAAGGCACCAAACTTATGTAACACCTTCAGCCATGTTAAGGCGACTCATGTAGAAAAAGTGTTGTGGGAATGCCACTTGCCACACCTGGATCTAATGAAGAGAAGATGTGCATTGCGCTAGCATCTTATGTGGGATTTTGACCCACCCCCTCAAGTGCAGATTTCAGTTTGCATATATGTAGTCCTGCTTCCATACTTGGATGATATAGTTGTATTGTTTATGGTATTGTATGGATAGAAGGTAGGAAGCTTGTATGTACCACATGGCTTGGAACTTCTACCTTTACTTCATGATACATGTTTTAGATGTAGCATTGCTTCAACCATTTTTATCTCTATTGATTTTTTCACTCCTGAAGGGATGGATTATGCACATATTATGTTGGCCTTGGAGGAAAAATTCATGATGTATTGGCTTGTTGAGCACTTGGCCTATGATGAGGGCTTGAACCTTGATGATGACATCAATGGAGGAGGAGAAGAACTACAACTCTTACCCTATCAGTTGCTTGAGGACAAGAAAAATTTTGGAGGGGAGGACTGTAATATTCCTACTTAGCCTAAGCTAAGAAGAATATTCATTTTTGTTTTACTTTCTGTTGCATGAATAAATTAATAAAGGACATGTAAAACTCTTTAAAAGACAGAATAAATCAATGCCCATGTAAACAAATATAAATCAGGGCCACATAAATAAATCACTTGCATGTGTGAAAGGGGTTTGAGCTGTGATATTGGGTCAACCATGACCAAATCTACAACACTTTCTAAGTTCAATGTATCTCCTAAAGGGACAACGCAGTTCTAGAAGGAGGCCCCTCATGTGAAAGGAGCTAACTCATCAAGGTGGTTTAGGGTTTGCAAAGGCTCCCATCTTATAAAAGGAAGGGGAGGGAAGCAAGATAAGGTTGTTGATTGATTATATTTCTGAGTATCTTTTATGCTTAGACAAATACTATTCTCTGTTGTTTAGTAGAGGATTGTGCTACTTAGCACTTGGAGATCCTATGAAGGGATTTCACCTCTTCCTTTGAGGATTCTTGGAGGAGTGTTCGCTGATTTGATCCACTATCAGGCTTGAGGCCAAGCTCTACTTGCAATTGCATCTCTGATCCAGTGAGGTTTTTGTTGCTTTTGCAAGTTGCAGCAAGTGGGATTCTAGATCTGTAGAGATCTAGCTTGTTTTTGGAGCCTCTTCTCATGGAGTGTGTCTTTTAACCTCCTGGAAGAGTGCCTCTCCTATTTTTACTTTAGATCTGTAACTTGGTAGTGGCCCATCTATGTCATTTGAGCTACAACATTGTTTCCATTAAGGAACTGCATTATTTTGATATGAGATTCTGCATGGTGTTTTGATCACAGTTTTGATGAGAGATCTCTAGTGTTGGGCTTTGCCTTCCACTTTGGTGACCCATGGATTAACTTGATGATCCATGTTCTGTTTAGATCTGATCTATTTTCATGTAATTTTATATTTATAAATTACTGTAGAATTTTACAGATCTACAACTTGAAAATCAGATCTACTCTTTGGTATGCATGATTTTGTCAAAACCCCAAGAGGATCTTGTAAACAAGAATATGTAGTTTCCAGATCTGAAATAGATCTGATGTTTTGTTCATAGATCTATCCTATATCTAAGTTGTAATATTCAGCTGCTACAACTCCTTAAAATAACTCTGTTGAGCCATTTATGCATTTATATATGTGTTGCAGCCTTCTTTTCTGAGGATTTCTTGCTATATTGCCTCATGTATTCTACTGTATATTGAAAGAGCTCCATTATAATTCTGATTTGCTACTATACATTCATAAGTTAATCATATTTGATGCCCTCTTGCTCATACTATCCAAGACTGCATTATTTCTGAAGCAGTTTGTTGTGCATAGCTGCAGCCCCTCTTGTAGGGTGTTTTTCAGCTAGACTAGGTGGTGGGAGATCTGTTTACCACACCTAGTTTGATTTGTTTTTTCTCCCCTTGTGGATCTAGACTCCATATCTGCTGATCTAAGGGATCCAAGGGTTGTAAAATAATTTATGTACATCAATCTCCTAGGAGTGCGTTATTTCAGCAGGCTTGCTGTTCTGTTCCAGATTTGGGATATTACAAAATGCCTGGGATGATTGGTTGGATGCTGTGTCCAACATTGGGAAATGAGATGTCCCTTTTTCTGGAAATTTGTGCAAATATTTTTTTCAAGTTTCCTTTGCTTTGACTATTTCTTGTATGCCTTCATTCTCTTCCAAAATTTTCAAAATCCATGGCTACACAAACAACAATAGGAACAACAACTCTTTCTTCCATTCATGCACGTAGATTTGTAATGCTTAACATAATCATAAAAAACTTGACTATGGGAATAATTATACCTCGAATGTTGCTTTGCATGTCCATATTTTTTACCTTCTTTAGTAGATGAACTTCAAGAGGTTCCAACTCTCTTTTGAAGACCAACATCAGTGGTCATGTCTTGATAGTTGTCAAAACTCTCTTGCTTTCCATAAGCTGCATGTCTACAAACATCTTGCTACAACATGGATTTCAAACAAAGGCAGTCATCTTGAATACAAACTTGACATGTTTGTGGGTTTGAACTTGCAACAAAATTTCTTCTTGGAACTTTCTCAAGCTCCTTCATGGCTTTGCAGTTTTCGCCATAAGGTTGAACATAGCCTAGACCAAACTGCTTCGACCTTTCCTCAAGCATAATAGGCTCAATCGTGCCTTATGCATATTTTCCTAGACCCTGTTAGTCATCAATAATTTTCACATGTTTTATATGACTAAATGCTTTGTCTCAAATTTCTGGAAATCAAAATTGAAGAATCATTGTGTCTTCTAGAAATATCCTCGAAGAGAAAATTTCCACTATCCCTCCTCTCCGTTCAAACATGGCCAATTTTTTTATCTAGATAAAACCGCATCCTGGACTAGTGTCCCTCACTCTCTCTATATTTGTCACCCTTGCCTATAATCCTCTGTCTCATTTTTTTTAAGCCTTCTATTTCTCACCCCTTGTCTCGCCAAGTAAACCAAACATTTTCTCCTATTCAGCATGTACCTCAAGAAATGGTGTTTTCAAAGGTCCTTTCTAAAAAACCCTTTGAAACAAATAAAAATTTTCTAGTTGGATGGTGGTGCATAAGTAGAGTGTCAAAACCCTATATGTTCATCCAAAACCCTGATTCAAACTTTCAATCAGAAACCCATTCTAAAAAAAAGACTTGCAAATAAGTCAAATAGGTTTTCTTAGGTCAGTACACTATCATGGTTCTCATTCCATTACTTCCACAGGAATTAAAAGGTAAATTCAAGAGAAAATAGATTTGATGATGATAATTATCTAAAGATGTACTTAAGCAACCTCCAGAGGCACCCTCTTGATCCAACAACAAATCTGCAAAGGAATATACTATCATATCCAAGCATTTTTGTAGGAATGCCTTGAAGATTAGTCTAAAGCAAAACAGAGGCAAAGAAAGACACCTAAGTGACTTCATGAAGTCATTTGCAGTTGATAAAAGGGTACAACCAGCTGGAGGCTACAGGGAAGATCAAGAGCTCATAATAAGTGGTAAAAGTACTTCTCATCAAAATGTCTATGTAAATTTCAAAGGGACAGTGGCATATGAGCAACATGGCACATTATAGAAAAGAGATCATTGGAAAGTATTTTGGCCTCAATCATGAAGCTGGTAAAGGGATAGCTGCCCTTTGCCACATTCCTACAACAAGACCAAAAAATTTATCAGATGAGCCATAAGGTAAAGGTAAATACTAAGACCAACATCAAGAAAGACAATCACACTCATGAAGAAAGAAGTAGGTGTGTTTTGGTTGAAAATGCAAATATATGACTATTGTGACCAAACAATGAAAAATTATTTGGGCTACAAAGGCTAAAGATTTCCTCCAACCCTCCAAATAAACATTGCAGACTTTATTAGGTAATTAGAAGTGAATTCAAATATATATTTTCTTTTAAAAGAAAAACTCTGAAGATAGCCTTGTTTGTCTTACTAGATATCCCTAAAATCTCAAAATTAGGATAATGAGCAAATAGGCATGATAAGTGGAAATGAGTACCTCCTTCATCAACAGTAGAGGGTGTAAAAAGGAATTCCTAAATTGTCTTCTAAGATTGGGTAAAAATGGCACAAACTCCACTAAATCAAAGGATGAGATCTGAATTCCAAAAAGGGTGAAAGAATGAGGTATTGGGGCACTGTGTGCCATTGCACTGAAGAAACAAAAATCAAGTTTGATAGTTAAATTTTTTACAAAGGAACATTCAAAGGTTTGTTTCAAATGATATGGAAGAAAATATAGTTTTAATTACTCTGCAGATGATCACAACAAGCATGAGCCATCATGAGCCTAACCAATTTCCCAAGTGCTAAAGAAGAAAGTGGTTAAAACACTGAAAAGGCAGTCAGAGGCATTGGCAAAAAGAAAGAAAAAAAAGAAAATGGTGCAAATCGGACTTTATAATGAGGGTTTTTAAAAGTTAATTACTTCAAAAAGGGTTATTAATACTACAACAACTCTTTTTCCCCCTTCATTTCACCTTTCTCAAAGACATAGTGCAAATTTTTGGCTTCCATAGGCATCCTTGGGAAAAATTCCCTTAGTGTTGTGCTCCTATAGGTGGACGCTGCGCACCTGTAGCTGCCGCCAGTGTAAATTATTTCTGAGCGCTGCGCACCTGTAGGTAGGCGTTTTTCTATTTTAATTATGCCCGATGTGCAGAAGACACCCGAAATCTCGTGCAGATATGCCCACCGTAGTTGCACTCCTACCATACTCTCTACCGCCCGACTCCACGTTTGGGGTGACCCAACACCTGGGTGTTGCGCGTTCACCATTGCCTCTACCACCCGACGCTACGTGCAGCCCTTCCTGGGCCAACGACGTTGCGCTCTTTCCATGGGTGTGAAGCGCTGAACGAAATTTCATTTAGGCTTCCCCAGGGCGCTGCTCTCCTGGCATAAAAATGCAGCATCACCCAAAAAATGTGCAGAGGTGCCCAAACTACCCGGAGAGCTAAGAAATGACATCATTTTACTGTGGAAGAAAATTTTAAGAGGTATTTTCCATAAATTATCACCTTTTCATGAATTTTATAACTAATAAGGGCACCAAGTAGATCCAAATTGGTGTCAAAGAAAGCTTGAAGAAAAATTGAAAAGGAAGCTTAACCTACCTTTTGTGAAGTCTCATAACCTTGTTTAAAAGATCAGCATATCTTAAAACCTTTTTTACCATTATTTCACAAGAAAAATCCTTTTTTTTAAAGAGATGGAGGAAGGGGTGAATAAAAAACCATGTCTCAAGAAGGGACGGTAGACCTAAATGAAGAGACAGGTCCAAGAAAATAGCAGAAGAAAAGAGGAATGCCCAATAGGTTTCAACCCATAAGCACTGCAAAACTGATATCCTCCCCTTCTATTCTTTCTTATTTCCAAGAGTTAGGGTGCTATGAATTCTGTAACAAAGTGCAAGAAATCAAAAGTCACCCTCATTTGACCAAGTTATTTTCCTTGAGGCTTCATAGGCATAAAGTACATCTAGCATGGGTAAGATTTGAGTTGACCACCAGTGCCATCTCTGAGGCCACTGGAATACCTGGCATAGGAGAAAGGTGGTTTAAATAGAAGCATCTTGACTTAAGCCATTATCATCCATTCTTAAAACCTAGTTGTCAAGCTGACTGTAAAACCATTTTCCCTTTTTCTCATATATTGGACAAATATGCCCTCCTCATGAAGTTTGTCATGAAATACTTCACCTGTCAAGGTAGGTTCTCTAGAGTCTATTCCTATGATATTAGACTCCTCATGTATTTCACTAGAACCAAGCTACTACACATGCCCTAATACCTTCACAAAAGCATTGAGAAAATGTCCTCCATCATGCAAAAAAGGCCTCCATCCCAACAAATGTCAAGCCTCTTTCACCATTCCCTCATCAAAGTAATTGTCTCATACCAGCTAGAACAACAAGGCATTCCCTGGGAGTTTTTTATCGCCCATGATGATTTCACAACTCCACAGCCCATCCCTCTGCAAAGTATGCCATCATCATCTAAAAATCCCCCTCACTCGCCTCCATCACCCTCCACTAACCTTGGTTCATCTTCTTCACATAAATTATTCCCTCAAACAGACCCTCCTCATTTTCCTTCCCCTAAGAAATCTGATCATGAAGAAAGCAGTGATGGCCTTGAAGAAAATAGTGGGGACCTTGAAGAAAGCAGTGATGATCAAAATGAACAAAAAAATGAGAGATAGGGTGATGAAGATAAGGGAGAAAATGATGAATATGAGGGAGAGAGTGATGATCAAAATGACGAAGATAAGGGAGATGATGAAAAAATTAAGGGAAAATATGATGAAAACAGTGAGGGAAAAGATGATGAAAATGAGGGAAAATATGATGAAGATGAGGGAAAATATGATGAAGATGAGGGAGAGGATAAAGAAGATGGAGAGGATAAAGAAGAAGATGAAGATGAAGAAGAAAATGAAGAAGAGGGAGATGGCCAAGAAGAAAGCAGCAATGGCCAAGAGAAAAATAGTCAAAGTAGTAGCAGGGATGAGGATGGAGATGAAGAATAAAATAGAGGTGGAAGAAATGAAACAGATAATGGTCAAGGGAGCCAAAGAAATGGGTCTCATAATGAAGAAGAAGGCTCTAAAGACACAGAAACAGAGGCAGCCTCTCAAGAAAAGGACAGTGGGAAAGAAAACAAAGTTCTGATAACTAAATCCCATGATGAGCTAACATGTCTAGTCAGTGGGTCTTGTGAAGATGGAAATGACACAGAAAACACTACAACAGGCGATGGCAAGGAAGCAAAAGAAAGCCATGACAGTGACCAAAATGACAAGGGCAGCTCAGAAACAGATTTTAAAATTGTTTTCAATAAACAAGGAAATGATTAGAAAAGTCCAAATAATGAAGGAAGAGATGCAGAAAACAAATTTGGTAGTGAAAACAGTAATGAAAAGGGTGAGGAGGAGGATACTCATGAAAGTGAAGACATGCGAAGAAAAAATGCCTCTGATATTGTAGAAACAGAACATAGTAGTTTTAAGGGTTTGATAGTGACAAAAGCATGAAATATGTTGATCCAGAGTACAACTAGTAGCAAGGTAGGGAGGATATACACACAGAGAGCATTTTTCAAGGAGGAGATAGTCCTAAGATTGTTAATGATCAAAACTTTTGCAAACAAAGTTTATGGCACCTCTCACCATCACTTATTAGAGGGGAAGGAGGCATGTGTTTGCTACCTCCAAAAGGCAAGGGGCCATGCACTCCTCCTCAAAACCAGTGAAGGACAAAATCACCAAACCAATGAAGAGAAAGGGTAAACAACAAATGAAGGACAAGGGTAAAAAGCCAATAAAGGAAAAAGGAAAGAAAACAATGGAAGAAGAGGAAATCAATCATGAGGAAGAAAGGGAATTTGAACTCATTCACAGATAGTGATGAGGAAAATGAAACAACCATAGTTAATTCTCTCCTACATGACCAGAATGCACAAATCAGAGACTTGGACGTTGAGCTAGAAAGATCAAAGGATCTCATTCACTTCCTCCATGTGCGAAACAAACAAATGAGTGGCCAGTTGGCCATCTATGAAACAAGGGTGCTAAAATATAGGAAAGAAGCTCAAATATCGCAAGTGAAATTGCAGGAGTACATGGGCGCTTATGAGGAGAGAAGTGATGAAGAGGGGCAAACAAGAAGGAGACCTAGGACTATGGGTCTTAGGAAAGCTTTGGAAAACCAGAAAGAGGAGGAATCAACCCAAGCCCAACAATTTCCTCTCACTGAGCTCCTTGCCTTAGAAATTGAGCATAACAAAGAATCATGGCTTAAAAGGTCAAATATACATTTGGCGGCTAAATTAGAGAAGTCCAACAAAAATTTGGGTTTATAGAGAAAGATGGCTGAGCACTACGAAAAGAGAAATCAATTTGTAAGGAAAAAGCTCAAAACTGCCCAAAGGAAGGGCCTGACGCAAAATGATGGAAAGGACCAAGCTAGGCTTGGAATTTTGGCTCAAGCTTCACTGCAGGTCTCTAAGGACCCTTGAGGGACCCACTTACCAAATTTGAGCAAAATTGAACAAGTTTTTGTTTTTTGTAAAATCTAAGCCTTGGAACGTAGCACCCTGGGTGTTGCGCTTTTTACTAGCGAAATTTCACAGGGATCAGCTTACATTTTGGATTCCTTATTATGAGAGGAGTATGCTCACCAAATTTCAGCTCAATTGGAGTTGTTTTGGTTCCTCAAAAGGGCCAAAAACACCCAAATGTTCACCTTTCTGCCCTCTTTTTTGAGCAGGTGTTGCACTCCTAGAAGCTTTGAATTGTTACAATTTTTGGGAAAATTTCAGAGCTAATTTTGAGGTAAATAAGGTATATTTGGAAATTATAGATACAAATCTTTCCAACAGGCCATCACGGAGCCTTTTCTGACATCGGGAAGGCCTTCAAAACTCTGTTGCAAAAAGACCTTTTCTGGTGTTGCGCTCCTGGAAAAGTTTCAAGTTTTGAGACAGTATGCTACGTTCCTATGTGTAACTAAGAAAATGTGCATTAGGAAAGTTTCCTCATGTATGTTAGAGCATAAAAGTCAATTTTTTTTTATTTTAGTCCGGAAAAGATATTTTGGAAGATATTTTGTGCCTTGGACCTTGCAAGGCCTCAAGGACAAGTTAGGATATTTGTTTTTGGCCAATAGGCTTCTAGATGCTCTAGTGAGCTCTCTTCCCCCTTGCTTGTTATATAAGCTATGAGGATTGATTTTAAATGTTTGGACTTGATGTGTTTAAGAGAAATACATGGTTTTATGAGCTTGGAGAAGATATTGGTCTTGTGAAGTGGATGAATGGCATGCTTGGCTTGATGATGGAGAAGCATGTTTGCAGGATTCCATAGCTTGGATAATGGTGATTTTTTCTTGATTTGTTAGTGTTTTCTTGTACTCATTTATGTTTCATTCTTCTTAGTTGTTATAGATAAAAAAAGTATAGGTTTAGACCTGCTCATGGAAGCACCTCAAACCTCCTGTTTGTTATAGCTTTGACGTTTTCTCTTTTAGCCATCTTAAGGAATTCTTGACTACTCGTTAGGTCCACTATTTTTTTATTTATTTCATGAATGGTTAATATGATAGCTTACAAGTATGATTCACGGTATGCCCTGCTTATTTGAATTTTTCAAAACCCTATTTTGAAGCCTTTCTATGGGTTATTGATTGAATAGGTTAAGTCAAAGAGGTCTCGTTCGATCTTGCCTTTTTTCCATTTTTACCAACTTATCTCATAGTTCCCAATTGCTTGATATACATTTTTTAGGAGTTCCCTCTCCATAAATTGAGTTATTTGTTTATCGTATGTGTTTTCTCCAAAAGATGAAGGTGAATTTCTAAATTTAGGAGTTCTTATGCTTCTATGTTTCACCGGAATGTTCATCTTACATGTTTATCAGTTTGAGTATTGTTCATAGAGATTAATGGTTTGCCCTACCTCATGAGTTGTTGCTTCAGACTATATATGTTTAAGACCTTTTAGTTTTTTCTCAAACTTAATGTTCATTACACCTCATACACCACCCAAAGGATCCATAAACCTTTCTAAATCGGCCTTGCAGTACACCCTTTTCATCATTTAGACACTCCTTACTTCATCTAACCCCATAGCCCTATTGATTCGATCATCTCTCTTTCCACCTATCCTACTTTAACATCTTACCCCAACCCAAAACAAACAAGCCAACTATGCTTAAACAACTAGCCTAAAATCAATTATTCAAAGCGAACAAGTTCACATCCTTTGCATAATAGAGAGAACCCTCTCTGAGTCCAGGAAGGCTAGGTCCTAGGACTCCAAAGATTGGTCTGATGTTACCTTGTCATTTGGTTTATCAATCTGCCAAATTATGGGATGCTAACATAATGGTGATCATAGTGGGACTTTGAGTCAAAACATCCTAGGGATCCCTTAGGAACTCCCAAAATCCTAGTCAGACTTAGAAAACTTAAGTATTGTCTAAAAGAGTAGAAACTAGCTATTTCATCATCCTAGAGAATTGATAACTCGGCTATAGGACACTCTTACAAGCCATTTGGGCTGCAAATAAAAACTTAGAAAAACCCCAAAACATTTCTAGATTGGATTTTTCTCAGTATTGGTGGTGGACCATAGACAACATACCTTCAAAAAAACTAAAAATATCCACCTGGAGACTCCACTAGCCTCCAGTAGGCCTTCTAAATTTTGCTAAAGTATCTATAGACTCCTATAGGACTACATCAAAACAACCTCAAGAAATCTAGAACCTTGGTCACATAGTGCTATTTTTATAGCACCTAGAGAGTTCAACCTTCCAAAAACAGTAATAAACTTTCAGCCTCTCTAAATTTTGAATTTGAAAACTGGCTCCACGAAGAATCAATACCAGATCTCATCCAGACCCAAACCCTCCTACTATAGTTGATGACCCGGAAAGAATTTTGTGGAAAACTTCTGAAACTGGAAACTTAGCTACTTATAGGACTATTCATAGAGCAAGCTCTATACCTAAACATCTTACAGCATTGCAAGACCCCAAATTTGACTTGCACCATACTAGAAACCTTTTCAGAACCAACTCACAAATAAAATCGACCATACCGATCTTGAGCCCATAAAATTGCAACAGATTCCTAGCGAGGAAGCTTCTCCTTCCACACCACTCGATCTACAACTTCTCCATCACTTCGGCTCTTTCCACCCCAAGTCTGCTCAGAGTCAGTTTACCAGTCCAAGTAGTTCAACCACACCCATTCACACCACCAATGTGCAAACCACTCCATCTCATAGCACAAATCTTCCGCTTTCAAATCCACCCTTAGCTCCCACCATGGTAGCATGGTATGCGCCCCTTGTGTTACCATAACCTTTGGTACCTTCTCCAAATGATTACCAATCTAGAATCCCACACTTCACGTGGGTTGAATCCACTACTGCCCAGCAACATGTAGATAGAATGAATGATGCTTTTGATTACATGGAATTAGAAGAGGAAACCATGAAAATGAGAATGTTCGCCCAAAGCCTAGGAGGAGAAGCTAAGAAATGGTTCAAAAGACTAATTCCCAACAGTATTCATGATCTCCCTTCCCTTTACCAAAATTTCATAAACAAATGGGAAATCAAGCAAAACCCTCTTCAAATCCTCTCGAAATATAGCAACCTCAAAAGAAACACAGGGGAAAGTATCCACGACTATTGCACTAGGTTCAATAGTGTTTACAATGCACTACCACCGAACATGAAACCCCCATTAGGCCTAGCCATAGCTAAATTCCTGGAGGGTTTTGACCCCGACATGGTCTATCAACTAAGAGAAAGAGAGCCCCTTACTTTAGAAGACATGCAAAAAGGAGCTATAAGTGTAGAGGCCAACTTAATTGAAAAAAGGGCTAGGCTAAGATTAGAGAAGAGGGTGACATACAAAGATGACACCATGTCATCCACCTCTTCATCTGATTCCAAGATGGAAAAACTTCTTAGTGTTACACCATTTTTTTGTCATCTAGCCCACTATCATTAGATGGACCCAAGTACACCATGTAAGACCAATTTTACCCTAAGTAAAATTTCCTTCACTATGTAAAATAACTTAATAAAACACTTTTATTAGGTTGTTTATGGTCTAAACAGGAAACCCCAAAAGGAAATATTAAACAAACCTATATTTGTTTGATTTTCCTAGTCATGTTTAACCCAAAACAAACAAATTAATTAAATAAATCCTTATTTATCTTATTATTTTCTAGGAATAATGATTTAAACCTTATTTAAATAATATTCCTTGTTAAATATGACTAAATCACCCATAAATAATTAAATAAATCATTATTTATTTTTACTATCATCCAACCACTTCAAATGATAAATAAATCATTTATTTATTTATTACTTACAATAAGATTTGACCCAAATAAATACCTTTTCCTCCAAATAAATATAATAAAAATATTCCATAAAAGGATCTGACTAAGCATGTTATTTAACTATGCACTGGGATCTAGAATGACCCAATATTTTGTTATAAATAGGAGGGCTTTTCCTACCACTATTCACCTTTTGTTGCCTATTAGATCACACTAGATCTAAACTCTTGGTCTGACTTTGAGCCATTATCATTGTCATATTTTCCATCATTTGCTGTGTGAGCTTCCTTTGAGCTCTATATTTGGAAGAGGGTCACCTCACCGAGAGAGAGAAGATGCTAGACTGGTGTTGAGGACTTCCAAGAACCCATCCCATCGAGGAGAATTGGAAACATCTTCTTGCTTTCTCCTGTGCTCCTTAATACAAAAAAAAATTCTTTCAAAAATCAGGTTTTGTCTTGTCTATTGGATATATGGAGCAAAACCTTCTTTTTACTGCTTAATGTCTTTCTATGCATAGATCTGGTTTTTTGCAGCTCTTGTCTTGATCAAATAACTACAGATCTGAAGATATTGGTAGTCACATTTGATGTTAGGGCTATTAGTTATGCGTAGCTAAAGTGGTCTTTTTTCGTACACTTCGACAAAGGATTCATACTAACAATTGGCGATTCCACACGGGTTTTCAATTACGACCGCTGTCGTTTTTCATATTCCTGCATATCCAGCTACTTCAGACCCTAGGGTTTCTTTTCAGCTTTTTGTTTTTCCTATTTTCATGTTTTTTTTCACCTATAAAACCCTAACACATTAAAATTTCTAACTTCCATGTGTTTCTAGCCCTATTGCGCAGGTGACAGACATCAGCCGCAACTGAGACGACAACTTTTCCGCAAATCTGCCGTCGGGACAACCGGAGTTGGAGGTCACACTTTTCAGCCCAAAAAATGTGACCTGGACTCTAGGTCGCACTTTTCAGCCCCTTTTCGGCGACCTGAACAAGAAAACAGGTCAGAACCTCCGACCTGTGCTTTTTTCTACTGTTTTTCTGCAATTTTAGCCGGTTTCCAGTAGGGTTTTCCAGCCTCTGTCTCTACCCGTTTGGACCTGTTTCTGATCCGTTTTTCTCATCTAAGTGGGAACCTAGCCCCCTAGGGCTTCAGTACCCTCCAATTTTGGTGGAAGAGTTTTAGCTGTTTGAGGTGTCTGATTTTTCAGAGTTTCAGCCTTCTCTTTTTCAGATCTAATACCTCATTCTCAGATCCCTTTAAATCAGCTCTTATTCCTTTCAAACCACCTCTTGTAGTTTTGTTTGGACCTCCCTTTAGGACTTCCTCCCTGTCCTTTCTGCTTTTTGCTGATTTCCTCCTTTTTTCTAGCCACCTTGCCTTTGCCTCTTGGCTGTGATCTACACCTCTTTTCAGCAGCTTTCTCCTTTAGATCCCTGTCCCTTTCGACCCTAGATCTATTAGCCTCTATTAGTGTGTTTTGACTAGATTTTTTCCCTCTTTTAGATTAGTTTTGAGAGACCCGCCTTTTTGGGTTGAATCGATGCACTAGTAGCTGTTAATTTTCTGTTATTTCAGCATTATATACTATTTTTGCAGCATTATTTTCAGTTATGCAACACACTTTTTCTCTTGCTCTCAAAACGAAAAGGGTTTAAAAATTAAAATTAACGCAACGCCACACACTCACCCTAAGCAAAGAAGAGCCTGGTTTACACTGTCAGGAAAAGACTTTAAAATAAATTGACACTGCACCTTTTTGCCCTTGTTTCTACATTGTAATCATTTGATTCTGCACCTCCCTACCTTTGTCGGTCATTCTTCTTCCCCTCGTGCCGTGTTTGTGTTGTCACCATTGCGCCCCCAAAGCGCACATCCCAGAGACTTCTTGGCCTTCACCCTCAGTTTCCGGTCGGTCGACCTACTCCTTCCCGCCGTCGTCGAGTTAGTCCTCCTCCGAGTCCACCCTCCAAATCCTCTTCTGATTCATTGGGTTCTCCTTTTACTTTTGGTTCTCCCCCTGTCACCTTCACTATGTCTGGTCCAGGGCCTAACGCTAGCGGTAATCCCGGCCCTAATTCTGGAACTACTACTAGCGGAACCGCCACATGAACTACCTCGGATGCACCCTTGCTATCGTACATCGCAGGCCTTAGCCTCCCTGATTTCAATCAGTTGATCAATGACCCTATCTGCCACGATGTTGGTTGGCCTGCTATGCCAACTAAGCTCCCCTCTGACATCCATAAGTTCGAAGGTCTTGCTGGCCAAGATCCAACCAACCATGTCCGATATTTCCACATGTGGTGTTCCTCCAATTCCATTACCGATGATTCCATCCATCTTTGGTTGTTCCAATGCACGCCACCGCGTCCCTTTCTAAATGGCCACTCCACTAACCAAATTGTGAAAAGCATCGATCCTTTCCCTTAGCAAGGATTCGTGGCTGCCCAACCACCCGACGGACAGTCGCCACTCAACCTCTCTTCGGTTCCTCCCATGCCGATCCCGCGATGAACTCGATCCTTCCTAACCGTCGACTCACCTTAAAACTGGCCTTGCCGCATTCTGCCTCCCGGGCTCCGTCCGCCCCCGAGTCCCTTCTTCCGGCCGCCAGCCCTTTCGACATCACCGGCCCTTACATATCCCTCAACCCAATGATTCCTAAGGGACCATTACGCCGAAATGCTGCTCCTGGTCGAGTTGCTCATTCATATAGCATAGTAGATGATTTGGCGCAGTCTCCTGCTGCCATTTCCACATTGGAACTCCTCCAGTCGTGCCCTTCCCAAAAGAAGGCTCTGCTATCTGCCATGGGCGCTGTAGATCCTGCTAATGACCAAATGATTGTTTTCGACGCCCATCAATCAGAACATCCTCCTCTTCCTGCTTCCGTCACCTTCCAAATCCTAGTCAAAATCTGGAATGCCAATGTTTCTCGGTGTATAATTGATGAGGGGGCATCCACCTATGTGATGTTCGCTTCGGTTTGGAAGCAACTCGGATCTCCTGACTTGGCCCCTTCCACGATCACCCTTCGAGCGTGGGACGGCCACGCCTCCCAACCCATTGGCCTTTTTCGTAATTGTCCTATCACCCTTGCCGCAAGACTCGTTTTGTACGAGACCAAAGTCATCGATGCCGCTCTATACTACAACATTTCTATTGGGGCGAAGCTACACCTATGCTATGTTCACTGTCCCATCCGCGATTTTTCGCAAGATGTCTTTTCCTCACAATGGAAAGATAGTCACCATCGACCAGTTGAATTATCATGAGCCAAAGTCTCAGACCTCCCCTGAGACGACCATCTCTTTTGTAGCCAATAAGCAAACTGTTGATTCCTTGACCAGTGTCTCTCCCGGCGTCTACAAAGACTCCTCTTTGCTTGGAACTTTCCCTGGTCTCCCTCCTCCTATCTCTGATCCCAGCTTATCAAATGTTTGCATGATGCAATCATCTCGGGCTGCCCTTAAGCGACCCGCTTTGGCTAGTCAGCAACCTCTGACTCAACCTTGCCCACCGCAACCTGCTCCTAGCCCTTCATCTCCACCAGCCGGACCTCCTCCTTCTGGCCCTGCTCTTACAGCTGGTGTCCCTGAACCCCTTTATCCTCCTGGCTCAGTTCCCCCAGGCCTTAACCATCTCGGAGCCGTCCCTCCTGGTCATTACCCCCGCTAGTCGCATACCTTTCCCGGGTCTCCTCCCGAGTTCATTTGGTCCTCGTCATGGCCACCATATCTCTCCCTTAACCCGAGGGGACCCGGGGTGTATACCCGTCTGGTACCTTGACCCTCCAGCCGCTACCCCTCCTGGTCACCCCAAACCCTATCTTGCTTTGACACCAGTTAAAACAGTCCCCCTCACTTCGTTTGTTGCTACCATGCCCCCTGCACCTCCCCAGGACCCTACCCCTGTGGTGACAGCTTCAGTAAAGAAAGGAAAAGCTCGCAAGGGGGCATCCAAAGACAAGGTCACCCCAACTGACCCGGTTCCTTCTCCGCCCGCAAAGCCTTGCGCCTTGTGTGATGTCGTCGCTCATGCCACCCAAACTTTTCCGAAATTGCCCCGCATTCAACCCATGGTTAAAGTCTCGTTCCCTGAATCTATAGTCCCTGACCCCTCTCTCCCGTCCTCGTCCATAACCAAGAACCCAAAAACTATTCGCACCAGCAAACCCTGTGCTTTGTGCGGTGTCCATGGCCATTATTCCCACCATTGTCCTCACCTGACGCATTACCGCGCCTCTTTAGAAGTAGTTCGAGAGTATGAGGTTGAACAAAATCAGTCTGCCTCTCCCATACTTGTGCAGTATGCTTCAGGACAGCTTGAGGATCCCCCCGCTCCCATTGACATTCCCCCCCCTGATGTCCAGATGACAAAGTCTATTACCACCATCCTCTGCCTATCATCCTCTTTGAGACCCCTGGAGAACATTCCCCTTGAATCCTCCCCTATTGTTTCGCTTGATCCCCCTTCAACGACCACCTTGGGCTCAACATCATTTGACCATTTGTTTCTTCGTTCTTCCATCCTTCCCCGTAACGATCCGTATGTGAGCCTTCCTTCCTATACGGATGATTTAGGTAACTTTGCTGTGTCATGTGGTTTCACTTCCATTCGTCATCCCCTCTTTTCCCGTCCAGATGCCCCCTTGGAAACCTTTTCCACCCATGACCCCATCCTTCTCGCCCACATACAGGATAACCCCACTCGTATCCATGTTGACCTCCGTAGCCCGAGTCCCATCCATACCTCCTATAGCCCTCATATACCACCATCTAGTTTGTATATGTGTCATAGCCATCCTGCCCATCACACTCCCTCCTGCAGTTGCTGCTCGATGTATACTATACACTCACGCTACCATCCTTTTTCCCCCTCCCCCCATTTTTTGTCTTGTAGCATCATTCCGCAGGACCTCCCGTCCACAAAATATATCGGTTACGCCGATGGTGCAGGTCGTTACTCCTAGAATCTAGCCTCGGCAGGTTGGGCCATTTTCACCCCCTTGCATGCCCTTGTTCTCTCCAATGGGGTATGCATTGGACCTGCCACCAATAATCAGGCCAAATATGATGCAGTGCGTGGTCTCTTAGTCGATGCCCTCTCTCATCGCATCCTCCATTTGCATGTTCGTTTAGATTCCCTACTTCTTATCATGCAACTAAATGGTGTCTATCGTGTGCATAATCCTGTGCTGTTTAGATGATATTTATGAGTGAAACTCTTGATACGTGAGTTTGAAACCATAACTTTTACCCATGTACCTCGAGAAAAAAATCACTATGTAGATAGCATTGCAAACCATGTTCTAGATTGGCATGTATCACATGCATTTTATACAATACAATAACATTCATAATCATTAAACAAGATGAATATCCATAATATGTGTCGTAAAACAAGTGTTTAGAGTCCATCTACTCTGATACATATGGCATGTCCGTAGCATGTTACAAAAAACTCAAAACTAGGAGCACCACCTGCCCCTACATACACACTAGGGGGCACCACATGTCCCACACCTAATCACTATCTGGCGGATCCTGAGCCAATGGCTCTGCTCTTGCAGCCTGTAGATCATGTATCCCCTGACCGGCCATTGCCATTCACCACATGACACCTCTCCATTCCGAGGGTAGACCAATACATGGCTCTATGTACTGGTCGTCTAAGTCTTGCCACCCACGCTCTAACACTACGGTCAGCAACCTCTCGCATCTATGGCGGATGTCCTCCAGAAGGGCGGCCGCATCCTCATTACACGTTTCTCTCAACCCACTCAGACCTACAACTCTAAATGCTGTCGGTCATCCCATATATCCGGCCAGTTTTACCGGAGCTATATCTGCATACCAAAAGTACATGAATCAGTACCCTATCTACTACTCACTAACTTTAACATGCCCAAAAAATAATAGTTACTTATCACTTACCATCGGGTCCCCATACTCGACCAGGTGGAAGTGGTAGGTCCGGATCCCCATAATAACTCATCCCACTATAGGGATATTCGTTTATGTATAACGGAATATGATCCCAATGGGCAAAGAAATCAGGTCAAAACACTCGTCCGACCGCCCCTCCTCCTCCTCTGCACAGTAGCCTCCCCCACCGGCGCATCTTGGGCTCTTTCGGGCCCCCATCTAGGAGCTGTATACAAGGTCATAAGGTCAGGATCTTCTCAAAAAAGAAGGAACACAATAAAGTCCCATACGAGCAATCGTGGTTCACTTGCCGCTTGCACAGCGATAGCTGTTTTTTTAACGACACCAACATCATTTGGGCCCACCCATAGTAGTTCCCACTCAACACACTCTCTACGATCATCATCTGCCCCCCAGTGATGTGATGGAATGCCTGGTTGCCCAGGATCTGCAGCACCGCTGTGGCCACTGCCCGGGTCTCCAATCTCTCTAGGTCCCCGATCGGTATCTGTGTCCCTTTGACTTGTAGACCCAGTCGACAATGCCGCTCCACAAACTCCATGATGTTCCGCCCCCGTGGTAACACTGGCTGTGTATTTCCCACCATCCCAAGTGGCGAGAGACCTGTCCGGAAATACACATCCTGGACTGTCAGTTCGATCCTTTGCCCCTGCACTACAAAGACCTCATGCTCTGGATCCCAATAAATGATCATCCGGGCCAACAAGGGCTCTCCAGCTCTCGTCAAAGGGTTCTCCAAAAAATTCAGAACCCCAAACCTGGCCAACACACGATGGACACCCTGATCTGCCTGGATCTCTGCCCGTAATGTACCTAGGTCTCTCTCTCTCCAGTTCACCCGTATATCTACCATATCTACACAAAACACCATCTTTGTTAGCCTATAGATAGGGAATTCTGTAACCAAACAAAAAAACCAAACTCTCAGCCATCAAACAACACTAAAACCCCCTCATCTTCCAGGTCGCACTTTTCTGCCAAATCCTGAGACAGGTCGCACCTTTTTGTCCAAAACCTGCATCCCAAGTCACAGATTTTGGCCCAAAAAGTGCGATCCGGCTGAAAATATGCAAGAGGGTCTGTTCCTGAGATTTTGGGCCCTAATCTGAACTTTCAATCCATCAAAATGAAAGATTAAGGTTAGGCCTCTTACCTGCAACTGACGGATCTCGATTCCAACGGTCGGTTTGTCCGCTACACTCACCGCAAGATTTAGGGCCTTCTCTCCTCTCTACATTCACCACAGCAACACTAGCAAATGAGTGGATTTGGGGGGAAAACTGCCTTATTAAAAGAGAACCCTTGTTTCTTCTTTCGCCTGCTGAAACCATACCGTAGCTCTGTTTGACAAGCCGTTTGCACCGTTGGAAAGCTCTCATTGAGCCCTCAAATGGGTATCTGTTAGTTTTTTGTGATTTGATACTTCACTAGGACACATTTTGTCCAAGATGGGTCACTTCACCTCTCCTTAAAATCACATTTCTTCACTTACAACACTTGTACTTGGGGCACCACTTTGCCTCCTTACTTGTCTTTGTTCGTGTTGATTTTCGTCGTGAGTTACCATTTTGTACTCATGTTTTCATGGTCCCCCATTGGACCTTTACTGTGTGGCAGCACCATCGAGTCGCCCTTGTTTAGAGCATCCAAGTGGAGTCATCATCACATTCATGGAGTCTATCCCGAGTCCCTTTGTACCCCACTATAGTCCTCCATCCTTCATTGCTTGGTTTCTCCCTTGTGTCGCACATTATGGCCTTCAGTCCCACTGTCCCTTATCCTTGATGATATTGTGTCAATCGCTGCCATGTCATTCATGCCCTTTATGCTCTAGCAAGGGAAGTCGTCCATTCGCTACTCAGTCCCCTCCATTCCACCATCATCATTGGTATTAGTCTGTCCGTCGCTCTACTATTTTCTCTCGTGCCTTATTTGAGGATCTCTCATTGCCTCACCTATGGTGGACCTCCTTCTGTCGACATCAGCTCCTTCGTTCCAGAAGACATGTCTAGAGGGCGGTGTACCTTGGTTCCAGCTTCCACTCTTGTTCAGTGCCTTGGATCAGGCAAAGGGATCTCTCATTTCCCTTTGACTTGATTGTTTCTCCACTCCAACTCCTTTCAGCATGATCGAGATCTGTATACTTGATGGTTCAGTGATGTAGCAGCAGCTCTTGGTGATTCCCGGGTGTGTGTGAGATGTCTCAGCCCTCATGAGGGGGTGGCCCTGCAGGTAGCCCCCCACATGCTCGGATGACCTCTTCATTGCAGCCTTCGATGCAGCTCCATATATTTGATGATGTCGGCCTTAGCCGCTTGCAGCGCCTCTTTGATTTGCATGTATCAGTCAGATTTTGTGAGCCCTTCCCCACTTATAGGGGGCATTTGGGTTGTATTTGTATATCATGTACTTAGATATTATTGTATAAGTCCTGGCTGTTATCCCAGGCACCGCATGTATGTGGGATTCCTCATTGTATTATTATCTGGCTCATGTTTATGCCAGTTGTACTTTATGGTTTGGTCCCTTGTTTACTGGACACACTATTCTTTTGTACTTTGTCTTGGCGGGCATAGGTATGCCTCCCCCGCCGCCTTTAGCACAGGTACCCTCTCATAAAAAGAGACTTGTTGCACCTGTAAGTCTCGTCTCCTCAGGGTCTAGTTCTTCAGCACATTAGTCTACCTCACATTTCTCTCTCTGACTTCCCTTTTGATGTCTAGTGATTGAGTTCTTACAACGTACTTCGGTCATACGATTTTCTCCTAACACTCGCACGCTGGGGGGCAATCTGTTACACCATTTTTTGGTCATCTAACCCACTATCATTAGATGGACCCAAGTACACCATGTAAGACCAATTTTACCCTAAGTAAAATTTCTTTCACTATGTAAAATAACTTAATAAAGCACATTTATTAGGTTGTTTATGGTCTAAACAGGAAACCCCAAAAGGAAATATTAAACAAACCTATATTTGTTTGATTTTCCTGGTCATGTTTAACCCAAAACAAATAAATTAATTAGATAAATCTTTATTTATCTTATTATTTTCTAGGAATAATTATTTAAACCTTATTTAAATAATATTCCTTGTTAAATATGACTAAATCACCCATAAATAATTAAATAAATCATTATTTATTTGATTAGCATCCAACCACTTCCTTAAAATGATAAATAAATCATTTATTTATTTATTACTTACAAATAAAGGGATTTGACCCAAGTCAAATACCTTTTCCCTCCAACAAATATAATAAAATATTCCATAAAGGGTGGATCTAGATTTGGTTAATGTTATTTTAATCAGGCACCAAGATCTAGAATGACCCAATATTTTGTTATAAATAGGAGGGTTTTTCCTACCATTCTTCACCTTTTGTTGCCTATTAGATCACTCTGGATCTAAACTCTTGGTCTGACTTTGAGCCATTGTCATTGTCATATTTTCCATTATTTTTTGTGTGAGCTCCCTTTGAGTTCTATCTTTGTCTGGGTTTTCTACACCAACAGGAGAGAGAAATGCTAGATCTGAAGTGCTGAGGACTTCCAAGAACCCATCCCATTGAGAAGAATTGGAAACATCTTCTTGTTTTCCTCCCAGGTGCCCTTAATACAAAAAATTCTTTCAAAAATTGTTCTTGTCTTGTCTATTGGATATATGGAGCAAAACCTTCTTTTTACTGCTTAATGTCTTTCTATACATAGATATAGCTTTTGCAGCTCTTGTCTTGATCAACTAACTGCAGATCTGAAGATATTGGCAGCCATATTTGATGTTAGGGCTATTAGTTATGCATAGCTAAAGTGGTCTTTTTTCATGCACTTCGACAAAGGATTCATACTAACACTTAGGACCATGGAAAGAATGACGGAAATAATAAGCATAAATGAAAGAACACCCCCTAAGGACAACTAAACAAATCCCCAAAATAGAAACCAGAATCAAAACTTTAGAAGAGACCCTCCCCAAAAAATACCAAGGGAAAATGATCAACAAATTAGACCACCCTTCCAAGATAACTATGTTGACGAAGGGGAAAGAGATATTGAAAAACCAGATGAGAATCATCTAAACTTAATAGGCTCTGATAGTGAGAGAGAGGTTTTTCTCACAAAAGAAAAACAATCTTTTTTCTCCTCAAACCAAGATGAAACAATCTATGAATATTCTGAAGATCATGAATTGGGATTATAAAATGCCATAATGGAATTCCATAGGCAATATGACCTTAGGATTAAGAAAAACCAAGACAAATCCAAGAAAAACAGCTCAGACACTATTGTTAAGAAAACTCCAGAAAAAATTCTTAAGAGAACAGTAGAGAATAACAATACCATGGCTAGCAAAGTTGATCCTAACATAAATAAAACCATCCAATCAAGTATTGGTGCAAGTTGTCCTAGCACCTTTGCTAGTGGCCATGAGAAAAATCTAATTACCAAAGCCTCGATTCAAAATCAACAAATTAAAAATGTGGAGAAATTTATGGCTGATAAAATTGATGTAAATATGTCTAAAACTCAAGTACCTTTCAGTTTTGAATGAGAGATCGCAAAAATCAAAATAACCATCCCTCTCACTAAACTGGTAGCTCACTATATGTACCACTCCAAAGTATTTAACGTCTTAAACATAGGAAATGATACCAACACTCTGAATTTGACAGATGATAAACCAGAGTTGTTGTTTGGACCTGAAGTAGATGGAAAATACCAGGAAGGAACCATTCCCCCATTCTACGCTAGCCTAAACATACACGACAAAATCCTACATAATGTAATGCTAGACTTTGGTGCCTCTCAAAACCTCATGCTAAAGGTAGTGACGGAAAGATTGGGCATAGAAATAACAAGGCCCTACAAATATCTGTATTACTTTGATTCAAGCAGAGTTAAATGCTTAGGACTAATCAAGGACTTATGTGTCAATCTCGCACAAATCCCTGCTAAGAGCCTAGTCATGGATATAGTCATGGCTTACATTCCCCCCAAATATCGCATTCTCTTTTCTCGATCTTGGGGAGCTAAGCTTCTGGGAAACCTCCAAATGGACATGTCTTATGCTACTATCCCCGTTTTTAATAAAACCAAAATATTGTACTGAGAAACCCGCATCAAATATATGGTGAGTAGCCTAGATAGGATGAACAACACCCTAGTTTATTCCATACATTCAGATTTAGATTCTTTTATCTTGTATAATGAACATGAGATTAGTGCACAATTAAAAGGAAGTGAAAAAGATCTAGGCCCACCAGAACACTCATATTCGCCCTCGAATGAGGAAAATGATAACCAAAACTCTATTAACCCTGAACCACAACTCAATGATAAAAATGAAATATAAACACTTTGGAACATGAGATTTGACGGTTCATGTGGCAAGGCCAATTCAGGGGCTGGTATTTGGATACATAACACAAATGAAGGTCATTCTTACAAGTTGGAATTTCAATGTACTAATAAAATTGTAGAGTATGAAGCTCTCCTCCTCGGTTTACACTTGCTTGAAGACTTAGGAGCTAAGAAAATATTAGCCCGGGGAGATTCAGAGCTGGCCATTAAACAAATCAAAGGTGAATATTCATCCAAGAACCCAATATTAAGATAATATAGAAATTCGGCCCTAGACCTCCTCAAAACTTTCGAGAAATATGAGCTCACCTACATTCCTAGAGCCCAAAATAGCCTTGCCAATGAGCTCGCCTTTGCCACCAGTAATTGCCAAATATCACTTGCAAATAAACAAAAACTTATAAAAGTCAAAAATCACCCTACAGTAGCCGACAAAATTGATCATTGGCAGGTATTTGAGGGTGACGAACAAATTTATGATTTCCTACAATCTAGGAGTGAATTTACATTGACTAAACCTATCTTGGAACATGGGAAAGATGACCCTGCTGAAGATAGAACTCATGAAATAGAGTTGCCCTCTTTTGTTGATATAAATTTGATCACACATCCTTATAAAGATGATATGTGTGAGGACCTAGACCAAATATACCTTGAAGTCTTACACTGTAAGAATGACACATTACCAAGAGGCCTTGCACCTTTGGAAGAGCTGTTCGATTTTGATGATGTAGCTAAGAAACAAAAGATAAAGTCTACTGAGGCTGATGTAGAGGAATACAACATAAAAAACACTAGGTAACCTAAAATGATTGAACTTTATAAGACCCTTCCTCCTCACATAAAACAAAAATACATTGAGCTCTTCAAAGAGTTTAAAGATGTGTTTGCATGGGGGTACCAAGATTTAAAATCTTATGACATAAGAATTATTCAACACAAAATCGCTCTCAAAGAGAACCAGAAACCTTTCAAACAAATGTTAAGAAGAATAAACCCTGTCTTATTACCTCTAGTTGAACAAGAGATCAAAAAGATGTATGATGTCGGGATAATGGTTCCTCTCAAATACTCCGAATGGGTTTCTAACCTTGTGTCAGCTAGGAAAAAAAGGGGAGAAATCAGACTTTGCATTGACTTTAGAAACTTGAACAAGTCCTCCTTGAAAGATAACTATCCTTTGCCTGAAATGGACCACATACTTCAAAAGGTAGTTGGCTTGAAGAAGATCTCACTACTTTATGGTTTTTCCAATTATAACCAAGTGCTAGTATTCCCAAGTGATCAACACAAAACCGCCTTCACCACACCTTGGGGTACATTCATGTATGTTAAAATGCCATTTGGGTTGATGAATGTGAGGGCCACTTTCCAAAGGGCCATGGACATAGCCTTTTCAGATGACATTGGCTACTTCATAGTTATTTACCTCGATGACATCATTATTTACTCTAAAACCGATGAAGAGCACTTGGTCCATCTTAGAAAAGTTTACGAAAAATGTAGGAAATACGGCCTATATTTGAATCCCAAGAAAACATTGTTTAGTATCGAGGAAGGAAAACTCCTCGGCCACATCATCTTTGAATAAGGAATCAAAATAGACCCCAAAATAATTGAAGGCATATTGCAAATCACCCATCCCAGAAACATTAAGTAATTGCAATCCTTTAATAGGAAAATCAACTTCTTAAGAAGATTTATCCCCAACCTTGCAGAAATATTAAGAAATATTACAAACATGCTAGAAATATAGGTAGGACTTAAGTGGACTTTGGAAGCCAAACAATATTTCGAACTGGTTAAACAAGCACTCACCCAAACACCAGTTCTGATAAGTCCTGATTTCACCAAAGACTTCTATATTTTCTCATTTGCATCTGAACATACTGTGGCTGCAATGTTATTACAATAAAATGCGAGAAGGCAAGAACAACCCATAGCCTTCTTCAGCAAAGCCCTTAGGGATGCTCCCCTAAAATATAACATCATGGAAAAGCAGGCCTTCGCATTAATAAAAGCACTGAAAGACTTCAGAGTTTATATTTTGCATTCTGATATTATTGCTTTTGTTCCGCACACAGCTGTCAAAGATATCTTAAATTAGGATCTCGATGTTTAAAGGGGAAATTGGATTGGTATTATTTTAGAATATGATCTAGAAATCAAACCCACTATGTAATGTTCCAAAATTTTAGCACAAACGCTAAATGGAACATTAGAGTTAGCAGCAGCTCTTGCCGGTGAATAAATAGGGAGAAAAGCCCATAAGTCTCCTAAGTAGGAATAAAATAATCCCAATGTGAAAGGGGACACTCTTTCAAGCCTAATAAAACACCTCCATGTGTGGACAGGGTTAAAATCAAGATGCTTTGACCAAGTCAACAACACAGTTTTAGTGGAGGAGGAATCCAAGGAGGAATAACGCAATTTTGGAGGGAGATGCATATTTGGATGGAGATGGCCTAATTGAGTGGGGAAAAAGGAAAAAAAATCATATCTTATATAAGGAAGAGGATGGCAGCATTATTCTCCATGTCTTAGATTTTTATTGAGGTCTGCCAAGACTTGTTGCTGCTTTGCTGCTTAGCAAAGTTCTAGTGTTGTTTAGCACTGGGTGTTCCCAATTGGGAATCCCACCTCTCTCCTTGAGGAGCTTCATTGAGAGGGTTTGTATTTATCATTCCATATCAGGTTTTTAGGCCAAGCTTCAGCCTACATCATCAGCATAGCTTTGTTAGATATTTTGTAGTGTTGTTGGGTGCAGCAGTGGAAGGGATTGGAATCCTGGCTTCTGAGCTACTTTCTCATTGGAGGAATATTTCCTTCACTTTAAATATCTGTTTGGAGGGCTCCAGAGCTTATTTCAGATCCATGCTATCAGAACACACATTTCCCATACATTCCCAGCGCTTTTTCTGCCAGGGAATGCATTATTTTGGAGGCAATGTTTAGTGCATGGTTTGGTGGCTCCGTTGCTGAGTTTCCTTGTGATTGAGAGGTTCATCCTTTCATGGGAGGAAGCCTTTGAGGGATATACATCAGATAAGACATATTTTTAGCCTTTTACACTCATTTTATTTAATGTTGCAGTGGTGATTCAGTAAATTACTGAATATCACATTCTTGTATGTAGAGTGTTTGACAAGAAACCCTTGCCGGGTTATCTTGTGTTTTGTATAAGGAGACTAGATCTCAGTTTATGAGCATGATTATCTAATAAACGAGTAGATATATTTTTATTCTTATTTTTTGAGTTAATACCCTCATAATACTGCGCAGTACCTTGATGCAGCAACTCCGGTAAAATGCAGTTTTGGGGTTTTTAGACATTTTCAGCTACACTAGTGTGGGAGGTCTGTTTAACCCACCTAGTTTCATTTCTTTATGATCTCCTCTTGTATTTAGATGATATATGGATGTATATATGGGATAAAAGTGATCATTTCACTTTTTTATTGCATATTTTGCTAGAAATGCATTTTTCATGTATGATTCATGAGCTATCCCGATTGTGGAATATTACAGTGGTATCAGAGCATGATCTCTCGCTCAGCCTGTGAGATCCAGTTATTAGAGTAAGGAGAGATGGAAAAAATATATAAAGCTTCTGTATGTGAAAGGAGAAAGGAATACAAGCTTAGAAATCTTTTTCCAAAATCTATGCAGAGATTTTGAGGAGAGCTGAAGAAAATGAGATTGGAGATGGGATCTCAAAAGGAGGTTGAATCTAGAGCTGAATCTAGATTTGGACATGGTGAGTGTGATCATGTGGCTACAATCCATGATTCACAGTGCAGTCAAGTTCCCAGAGCTATCTTGAGATGGATGGGAAGAGGAAAAATTCCTAAGAGGAGAACTCTTAGTGATTGGTTGCAAGAGTATGAATCTCAAACTGAGAGGTTTAGAGATCATACTAATTTCCAAGTTTTTTTCAAGGTCCAGGTGGAGAAGAAACAACAGCAGGATGTAGGTATATTTCTTCTATCTACTTTTTCCGGATCACCTACATGTTCAGCTCGAGCTTGGGTGAAGGAGCTAAAATCCTATTTGCAGCTGCACCATATTTCCAGAGATGAAGCTATCAGAGATGCAGCACTGCATTTCAGAGGTAAGGCTCATGCATGGTGGATTTTTTAATCTTGTAATTTAAATAATGCAAACACTTCCTCTTATGCAAGATTCATAGAAACATTGGTGGGAAGGTTTCGTGAAAAACTTCCTAAGACACATGAGCAAGGAAAACTTGAGAAAACCAAACCCTTGCATGTCATAGAGGAAACCCCACTTCAGAAAACCATGGGAGAGGATGATATATTTCATTACACCTTGTTGGAAGCAAGACCTCCAGTTCATATTATTGAACAAGAGGGCATGGGGATCTCCTTTTCACAGTAGGATCCAACTATTGAGATGTTTCCCATACACACTGATGAGGATGAGGGAAACAATGTTGTCACATCTGGAGCACATCCAGTGCCTCATGCAGAGGGAAGAGGAGCACATTATCCAATAGGAGGGATTCTTGTATCCTTGCAAGAAGTTCCCTAGGATCTCATACATGGAGGTCCAAGAACAATCAGTGAGCAACATGATTGTGTAGCATTGCAGCTGGAAAGAGGAGGTAGGGAGGAAGAGTAGCATCAGTTGATGAGAAGCACACACTCTTCTCTGTTTCAGAAAGCTAATGCAAGGGAGAGGTAGATTGATTTGTGCAGTGAGGGAAAGGGCAAGTTTTCCCAATCATATGTACAGTCTACTCTTGACATTGATGTCTCACTACATGGAGGCATTCCACCAAGGAGGCCACCATATCTACAATTGATGAGAGATATCTTGTCTTTGGGTTCACCACTCTTGGATTTTGGAGAGGTGAAGAGTTTGGGGGAAGACTTTGGCATGGGGGATCTCAAAGTAGTAGGCAGCATCATGAGGAGAGCTTCACATGCCAAATCACCAACATTGTCTTTGAGGAGCATTGATCCTTATTGGAGATCTCAGCTTTTGGTAGAGTACTCCAAGGATCTTGGTGCATGCATGATTCTTGATGACCTGGATGGAGATGACAATTACATGGTGGATGATGTGGTCATCTATTCCTATAGTAGGATATTCTTGACTAGATCTTCTAGTCTCAGGGAGAAGCTGCTACATGTGGCATATGAGGACTTCTCTTTTATGCACTTTGATGCATATTTCCATTTGATGGAAGACTTCACTTGGGAGGGCATTCATCATGACATATTTCAGCATATGGAGAGATACATAGCCCAGATGGTGATAGAAAATATGTCACATCCACCTTCCTACTCATTGGGAGTAAGGGAGAATTTCCAGTTGAGACATTTCAGCTCAAGGCCTCAAGCACATGATGGAGAAGGTATAACTTCATATTTTGTATTGTACTTATTTTCCTCATTTGAGTAGGATGATGTAACAAGAAGAATCATCTCTTCTTTCATATTGTATGATGATGTACTTGCAGCTACTTGTAGCATTGATTTTGGTTATCATTTTGATGGTCTGTGGGGGAAGCCACATGTTCCTTGGTGTGCACCATTAACACCATAGTGTACTTTCATGTTTTCATCTTATGAGATGACTGTGGCAGCAAAAAAGTGGCTGGTAAAGAACTTGTTATTTTTTATTTTAATGCAGGCAAAAGATGCACTGCACTGGTTCCATGAGAGGGACCATGATTCACTCTCTGGTTGTCATTTGACAACTTGTTTTTATTGCACCTTGCTTTCATATATTGCTGATATGTATTTGCTCAAGGGAAGCTTGGTATGGAGAGAAAAACAAATTGGAGGGCATGGCACCGACATGTTAGAGTATCAGAAGACTTATTTGTATAGGGCATCATAGAAGTTGACCATCATGATCCTACTTCATGGCTTGTATGAAGGGGGGGGGGGGGGGGGGGGGGGGGGGGGGGGGGGGGGGGCACATTCATGGTGCAAGGAGGCTACCCTTTAGCATTGGAGGATCATGAGAGGCTTCCCTATAGGAAGAAGATATTCTCACATAGAAACATGAGGGTGGATGACTTTGACATATGGAATGTCAAAGAGAGGAGTCATGGAGCCTTATTACAAAGGCCTACAACATTGTCACATAGGAGCATGTTCTTATGGATGAAATATTCCAAGAAGAGAAGGTATCCCTTCTTCTTGCAGATTTTTATGAAGAGATTCTCATGGGAGGACTTATTGGAGAGCCTCACTTTCATCCAACTCACTATGTATGGTACGGAATGAATTTTTGTACTTATTGATTACTCCATTGAGTATTTGTACTTTCTCACCATGTTTGCACAGTGGATTTCTCCTCAAAAGAGCAAGAGTATTTTTGGGTTTCATGGTCACTTTGGGGCCAATGTTTATGATGATAGTAGCCCATCTATACATGACTTGTTGTTTAACCAGCTCCAAAAATAGAATAAAATAGATATCAACGCCTTATAAATGAGCCACTTAGAGGGGGCAACCTCCAATACATTACATAAATGAAAAATTCTTGGATGATACAATTTACAAAACCTCCTTTCTATATATAGGAGTCCATGTGGCCATAATGTAATCCTAGTGGGCCACAATGTAATCCTAGCCGACCTAACAATAATAATTTAAGGGAACAATAATAACAAAATGGGGGTTACAAAGGTACAATAATAACAATAAGGGGGTTACACTAATAACAATAAGGGACTATACTAGTAATATAGGGACCTAACATGCCCCTCTCCTTCAAAAAAGTGTTGTCCTCGACGCTTGAGTAGCTCTGGGTGCTTCTGTATAAACTTCTCATCCTCCCATGTAGAATCTTCAGTGGGTAAGTTCTTCCACTTGATGAGATACTCTAAAATTGATCGATTCCGTAGCTGTCGAGTTCTTGTTTCCGTGACCGCTTTAGGTTCCAATATGACTTTTCCTTCCTCATCAAGTTTTGGCAATATTGTTTGAATTGGAAGATTTTCACCTATAGCCTTTTTTAAGCATGAAACATGGAAAACTGGATGCACTCGCGAAGAAGCAGGAAGCTCCAATTTGTATGCCATAGTACCAATCTTTTGCAACACCTTGTAAGGACCATAGTACTTTGGTGATAATTTATTATCCTTCTTAGCTTGCTTGAGGGACATTTGTTCGTATGGTTTTAGCCACAAAAATACCCAATATCCTACATCAAAATGTTTCTCGCTACGATGTTGATCTGCCTATTTTTTCATTCGATTTTGTGCCAAATTTAGGTTAACCTTTAAGAGTTGGAGAACTTCTTGCTGATGCTTGATGTGATCTTCCACTGCTTGAACCTTCGAATTTTCCCTTAAAGATGATGTGATAGATGGTGGATGATATCCATAAAGTGCCATAAATGGGGTCATCTTTGATGTAGTATGGAAGGAATTGTTATACCACCATTTAGCGAGAGGTAACCACTTGACCCATTGTGCTTGTTTATCAGATACAAAAAAACGAAGATATCCTTCCAAACATTTATTTACTATCTCAGTTTGACCATTAGATTGAGGATGATAAGATAAGCTATGAGATAATTGAGTACAAAAACAAGAAAATAACTCCGTCCAAAAATTTCCAGTAAAAATGGGATCTCTGTCACTCACAATAACCCTTGGGCTTCCATGTAGCTTTTGAATTCTGTCCATAAATGTAGTAGCAACTGTACTTTCTTTAAATGGATGAGATAATGAACAAAAATGTTCATACTTTCTAATTCTATCAACTACCACCATGATGACACTCTTTCCTTCGGACTTAGGTAAACCTGTGATAAAATCCATTGAAATCTCCTCCCAACATTGACTTCGAATGGATAAAGGTTGTAGAAGTCCCAGGGTCTTAATTGTCTCAACTTTATTCTGCTAGCAAACCAAACATTCCGCCACAAACTTTTGAATATTAGATTTAAGGCCATCCCAAAAAAATTCTTTCTTCACCCTGTGGTAAGTTTTTAAAAATCCTGAGTGTCCTCCTAAACGAGAAGTGTGCAATTCCAGAAGAATCTTTTGTTTTAGTTGGGAATTCTTACAAAGATATAAGCGATCTTTGTACCATAAGGAATCATTTTTCCAACTAAATGTATTAGATGTAATAGGATCTTGCTGCAACTTTTGAATGAGTGCCCATACATCTTTGTCTTTCTTCCATTCATCTCTTGCTTCGGTTATCCAATCTCGTTGGATAATAGAAATGGCACAAAGCAATGCTTCCACCTCTTCATTCTTTCTTGAGAGTGCATCTGCAACAACATTAAGCTTTCCTTTTTTGTAGATTATTTCAAAGTCATAACCCAACATCTTTGTGACCCATTTTTGCTGCTCTTCTGAAGATAGTCTTTGTTCCAAAAGTGTTTAAGACTATCATGATCAGTTTTTACCTTGAAGTGTCTTCCCATTAGGTAAGTTCTCCATTTCTTTAGTGCATGCAGTATTGCTAACATTTCCTTCACATAAATAGGTTTCTGTAAATACTTTCCTTTGATTGGACGACTTTCAAAAGCAATGGGTCTTCCTTCCTGCATTAAAACTGCACCAATTCCATTTCCTGAGGCATCACATTCCAAAATAAAGGTTTTTGTGAAGTCTGGCGTAGCTAAGACCGGTGCTAGGCACATTGCCTCTTTAAGATGTTCAAAGGCCTTAGTTGCTTCAAGAGTCCATGAAAATGCATCTTTCTTCAATAATGTTGTTAGAGGTGCTGCTATTCTCCCAT
Organism: Pinus albicaulis; assembly: GCA_034641835.2. Taxonomy (NCBI): domain Eukaryota; kingdom Viridiplantae; phylum Streptophyta; class Pinopsida; order Pinales; family Pinaceae; genus Pinus; species Pinus albicaulis. Next base: position 30,717,732 of record MU968317.1, read on the forward strand.
AATTCTTAACAAACTTGCGATAATACCCTGTTAACCCGAGAAATCCTCGCAACTGCTTTATGGTTGTGAGGACTTTCCATTCCTTAATGGCTTTAATTTTGTTAGGGTCTACTTTAACACCCTCGTGAGATACAATATGACCCAGATATTCCACCTCTTGTACTCCAAAGAAACATTTGGATGTTTTTGCATATAATTGTTTCTCCTGCAATAGTTTGAGAACCCTGTCAACATGTTCAACATGATCCTTCCAAGACCTGTTATAGATTAGTATATCATCAAAAAATACTAGCACAAATTTTCTAAGGAAGGGTTTGAAAATGGAATTCATCAACCCTTGAAATGTAGAAGGTGCATTGGTAAGGCCAAAAGGCATGACCAAAAATTAATAATGACCCTCATGAGTTCAAAATGTTGTTTTTGGAATATCTTCAGTCTTCATTCTAATTTGATGATATCCTGAATGAAGATTCAACTTGGTAAAATAAATTGCTCCATGTAATTCATCCAATAATTCATCAATCACAGGAATGGGAAATTTATCTTTAATGGTGAGCTTATTGAGCTCCCTATAATCCGGACACATTCGCCATGATCCATCCCTCTTGTGTACCAATACTACAGGAGCAGAGAAAGAACTTTGACTAGGTTGAATTATACCCGCCTCTAACATTTCTGCAATCATACGTTCAATTTCGCTCTTTTGGAAGTAAGGATATCTATAAGGCCTGATGTTTGGAGGAACACTTCCTGGAATCAAATGAATAGCATGATCATTATCACGAATAGGTGGGAGTCCTTTGGGAGTTTCAAACACCTTGGAATGATTGTCCAAGACTTGTTGGAGATCTGCAGAAATAGATGATTTTGATGTTGGAACTTCTAGTGAGCATAATTGTGCAATTACACCTCGTTGTTATTTCTTTAGAAGCTTTGTCATGACATTAGAGCTTATTATCTTTCCCGGTTTCCCTACAATACCCCGTAATTTGACTTCCTTTCCTTCTGAAAAAAATTTCAAGAAAAGTTCTTGAAAATTAAAAGCTACTGTCCCCAAAGATTATAACCATTGTACTCCTAGTACAACATCAACACCTCCCATAGGAATGGAAATCATTGGACTAGTCAATACATATTCCCCGTGGTTATATTGATATTATGGAATTTTTCAGAGAAATTTATAGTTCCTCCATTTTCCACCATCACTTGACATTCTGGTGCTAGGTATAGGAAACAATTTAATTCCTTGGCTACCTTACAATGAATAAACTTATGGGTGCTACCTGAATCAATCAACACTATTACCTTTTTCTTCTCGATCTGTCCTTCTATCTTGAGAGTTTGAGGAGTGGTAATTCCTGCCAGTGCATTACACGATATGGTCAGATTCATTTCTTCCTCTTCTAGGGCTGGTTCCTGGTGTATATCCTCTTCTTGTTAATTTTCTTCTTCCTCTTCACAATCTATGTAAAATAATTTCTTCTCAGCACACTTATGACCTTTAGTGTATTTTCTATCACAACTGTAGCAAAGCCCTTTTGCTCTTTTTTCTTCCAATTTTTGTGGTGTCAACCTTGTAGGTTGTGGAAATCTAGGCATAGAAGCACTTCCTTCTTTATAGAAGTGAGTGGTAGGCTTCCTTGTCGCCATAATTTTACATTCAATTTTTCTTGCCAAAATAAATGCTTTCTCCAATGAATCAGGTTCCAAAACATGAACGTCATGTTGAATGTTATCCTTTAAAGTGCCTATGAAGAGATCAATCATGTGTTCCTCTAGAATATCAGTTACCCTTATATTCAATTTTTGGAAGTCATCAATGTGCTCCCCTACTAAACCCTTTTGTTTGAGATTTATTAATTGGCTAAAGAAGGTGTTGCTCTTTGTATCCTCATAATGTGCTATCATTTCCTCAGTAAAAATTGACCAAGTGACAATTTTTTTATGGGAGCAAAGCCATCGATACCATACAAATGCATTTTGTTCTAAATTTAAAGTTGCAATGCATACCTTTTGTGTGTTTTGCACATTATGGAGATAAAAATATTGCTCCATCTGTAGTATCCATGTTACAGGATCCTTTCCATCAAACTTCCTCATATCCATTTTTGGAATATGGTGGTTCTTCCTACCAACATTAGATTTTATGAAATCATGATTAACATTTATTTTGTTTTCATCATGAGTTTCCTCTACTATATTTTCACCATTAGGAAACATTTCTTGTATCAACTTTGTGAAACCTTCTATGTCTACTTTTAGATCATTCTTCATGTTTTCCATTTTATATTCCATGCTAGCTTCCATGTCATCTATCTTAGCTTCCACATATTTCTTCAAACCATCCATATTATTAGTCACACCATCCATATTTTCTTCCACGCCTTTCTTCAAGACTTCCATTTCATTTTTTGCTGCTCTTTGCGAGAGCGAAATTTGGTGCACTTGGTCTTGTAATTTTGATATATCATGTTGCAATTCTTCATCTTCATGAGTCATAGTAGAGCCTTCTAAAGGCTTAATGGGTGTTGAATTATTTTTATGGGGCATTTTTTAGAACCCAATACTGATATCTATTCTACAATATGCCCTTGGAATCAATTCAAATTGATTTTTCAAACAAGACTTATGCAATTCAGAAAAAAATACACACCTTTTCTTGCTTTTGAGGAGCTCGATATTGAAATTTTATTATCTTTGTGATTGTGGCTCTTTAATATCTAAAATTAAGCACTGAAGTAACCCTCTGAATTCTCTTTTGAATGCCACAGGTCTGACCTAATTTGTATTCTCCAAGACAAAGTTATGTCCAATCTCCCAAAATGACCTAATTATGGACTGGTTCAGGAGAAGGAACTTGTATGACTTTCCACGTGTCACTGTTTCGTCCTTCACCTCTAAAATTGATAGCCACGAAACTAAAGTCCGTGTAATTATGATCACCTTTTATGGTACTCCAATCCGATGCTCAGAGAGAGCGTTATTGAACTTTTCCCACGATCACCTCTTTGAGATGAAATTCGGGAGCCGGAAATAGCACCACCTTCCACAGATCATATCTCTAAACATGTTGCGAATCAAGCTCTGAAATTTTTCGATAAGTTTCCTCAGGATTTCATATTTGCACTCTAAAAATTTCATATTCTGAACCTTCGTAGAAAAAAATTATAGCGCAAATGCCACGATGACCTGTTTAGGAGCCTGAAAAAATACCTAAATTCCACAGATCATATCTCTGTAAATATTGCGAACCAAGCTCTGAAATTTTTAGAAGATCTTCCTCAGGATTTCGGCTTCGCACCCTAAAAATTTCAGCTTCTGAAACTTCGTAGAACAAAATTTATAGCGAAAATTCCATAATGACCTGTTTGGAGCAGCTAAACCCTAGAATCCAAAGCTCTGATACCAAATGTTGTGCAACCAGTTCCAAAAATAGAAGAAAAAAGACATCAACACCTTAGAAATGAGCCAATTCGAGGGGGAAACCTCCAATACATTACATAAATGAACAATTCTTGGATGATACAATTTACAAAACCTCCTTTCTATATATAGGAGTCCATGTGGCCATAATGTAATCCTAGTGGGCCACAATGTAATCCTAGACGACCTAACAATAATAATTTAAGGGCACAATAATAAAAAAATGGGGGTTACAAGGGTACAATGATAACAATAAGGGGGTTACACTAATAAAAATAAGGGACTATACTGGTAATATAGAGACCTAACATGAATTTGGGCAAGTGTATTTTTATTCTATCTATGTACAGCTGATAGACATTGATGCTTACTTCCCCATGTTGGGAGAACAAACGTCTACAACTTGTATCTTGTTGTAGGAACACTTGCCACATGAAATTATAAAGTAGCAGTTGGGAAGACCACATAATATCCACTTGGAGAACCTTTGGTACCATCCAGTATTGTACATAACTTCCAGCAATTTTCTGATTTGGAGGCCAAATGGTGATGATGTGCCATTCATCTTCAATGGAATGGTTTGGGTTAGCATGTCTCATTACTTTGGAGGAAGAGTCATTGCAGGCTTAATATTCTTCTTGCCATTGGAGGGAAATCATGTTGCAGCCCAATATCAGCATACCCTCTACACTTATCATAAGTGGAGAGGAGGACAACATGGGATAGGCCCTCTTTCCTATCATGTTCATTTATTCAGCCCAGCTACCTTTTCGAAGCACAAGGTGGAGAATATCTTTCATGAGTTGCCATGTTGGAGGGTGACTCACTTCATTTGGATGATAGCATGGGTGAGGGAGGCACTCAGTCACCATGATAATCATCACTCCTACTTTGTGTAGGCCATGAGATAGCTAGCAAGTTTCCATTCACACTTTCCACCTTTGACTGATGCAGACACTTTGGTGTTTCACACATGGGAGGAAGCATTGGATGACAGTATATTTGCAGATTCTCTTGATGCAGTGATGGAGGCTATTGATGGGAGGCCACATGAGTAATAGGGGAGAAATTTTGTTCTCCTTATGCATTTTCTTGAGGACAAGCAAAGATTTTGGAGGGGAGGACTGTAATGTTCCAAAATTTTAGCCTCCAAGCTAAATGGAACATTAGAGTTAGCAGTAGCTCTAGCCAGTGAATAAATAGGGAGAAAAGCCCATTAGTATCCTAAGGAGGAACAAAATACTCCCAATTTGAAAGGGGACACTCTTTCAAGCCTAATAAAACACCTCCATGTGTGAACAGGGTTTAAATCAAGCTTCTTTGACCAAGTCAACAACACAGTTTTAATGGAGGAGGAATCCAAGGAGGAATAACGCAATTTTTGAGGGAGATGCATCTTTGGATGGAGATGACCTAATTGAGTGGTGAAAAAGGAAAGAAAACCCATATATTATATAAGGAAAATGATGGAAACATTATTATTCATGTCTTAGATTATTATTCAGGTTTGCCAAGACTTGTTGCTGCTTTATTGCTTAGCAAAGTTATAGTGTTGTTTAGCACTAGGTGTTCCGGAGCAGGAATCCCACCTCTCTGCTTGAGGAGATTCATTGAGAGAGTTTTTATTCATCATTCCACATCAGGTTTTCAAGCCAAGCTTCAGCCTACATCATCAGCACAACTTTTCTAGATATTGTGCAGTGTTGTTGGGTGCAGCAGTGGAAGGGATTGGAATCCTAGCTTCTGAGCTACTTTCTCATTGGAGGAAGATTTCCTTCACTTGAGAGATCTATTTGGAGGGCTCCAAAGCTTATTTCAGATCCATGGTATCAGACCACACATTTTCCATACATTCTCAACATTGTTTCTACTAGGGAATGCGATATTTTGGAAGTAGTGCTTAGTGCATGGTTTGGTGGCTCCGTTGTTGAGTTTCCTTGTGGTTGAGAGGTTCATCCTTTCATGGGAGGAAGCCTTTGAGGGATATACATCATATCAGACATATTTTAAGCCTTTTACACTCATGTGCTTCATTTTTTCAGTGGTGATTTAGTAAATTACTGAATATCACATTCTTGTATGTAGAGTGTTTGACAAGAAACCCTTGTTGGGTTATCTTGTGTTTTGTATAAGGAGACTAGATCTCAATTTATGAGCATGATTATATAATACATGATTAGATCTATTTATCTTCTTATTTTCTGAGTTAATACCCTCATAATACCGCGCATTCCCTTGATGCAGCAACTCCGGTAAAATGCAGTTTTGGGGTTTTTAGACATTTTTCAACTACACTAGTGTGGGAGGTCTGTTTAACCCACCTAGTTTCATTTCTTTCTGATATCCTCTTGTATTTATATGCTATATGGATGTATCTATGGGATTCAAGTGATAATTTCACTGTTTTACTGCATATTTTGCTAGAAATGCGTTGTTCATGCATGATTCATGAGTTGTCCCGATTGTGGAATATTACACACTAAACTAGTTAAACGACAAGGAATTGCAAACATCATGGCTGAAACAAATATACAAGAATTATATATGAATTTTTTTGAATCTTTAGAAGAACAAGAAGAATGCACAGCTCCTCATGTTGAAGAAATATTTTTAAATTCACCTTGGTATGCTGATATTCTTTATGTGCTTTTTTATCTTAATGCTCCTCCTACCTTATCAAAGACAAAAGAAATGTTCCTGAAACAAAAATATTTAAAATTATGCATTTTAGATGGATTTATATATTGGTATACTGCTTAAATGTTTTCTTAAGGATGATGCAGGAAAAATCATGTATGAAATGCACGACGGAGAATGTGGGGGCCATATTTATTGGAAAACCACAGGTAACAAGGTCCTTAGAGTCGGTTACTATTGGCCTGACATTTTTCTCAACAGCCACAAACTGGTCATGACTTGTCATAAATGTCAAATCTTTGATGGCAAGAGAAAACTTTTACCTTTGCCTTTGCATCCGATCATTGTTGAAGCTCCATTTCAACAGTGGGGTTTAGACTTCATTGGAGAGATCCACCCTTCTTCATTTTCCCAACACAAATGGATCCTCACTGCTACTGATTACTTTACCAAATGGATAGAAGCCATCCCCTCTAGGAATGCCACCAATTCAGTCTATCAAATTTCTTGAAACCAACATTCTGTCTAGATTCGATTTCCCCAGGAAAATCATTACGGATAATGTAGCCACCTTTAAATCCAAAAGAATGGTTGACTTATGCTATAAATATCACATCACATTAGGACATTCCATAGCTTATTACCCTCAAGGTAATGGGTTGGCCGAGTCCTCCAATAAAATCCTGGTCAGTATCATTAAGAAACTTCTGGAACAAAATCAAAAGGCATGGCATGGAAATCTAGTGCATGCACTATAGGCTCATAGACTAACCACCAATAAATCAATCGATATTTCTCCCTATCAATTAGTGTATGGCATGGACGCTATTTTCCCGACATATTTGGGGGTCCCAATAATGAAACTGTTACAAGAATTACAATCAGAAGAAAATTACATGCAAAGGAGACTAATCCAAACTATCCATTTACAATAGATAAGAGAGGAGGTGTACAAAAAGACACAGCTAGAACAGGAAAATAAAAAAAAAATCTTTGACAGAAGAACCAAAGGCAATGATTTCCATATTGGAGATAAGGTGCTAAAATGGGACTCAAGGATAGAAGACAAAGGTAAACATGGTAAGTTTGAAAACTTGTGGAAAGGTCCATTCATTATCAGTTCAAATATAGGAAAAAATGCCTTCTTTTTACAAGAACCTGATGGAACTGAAACATTTGGAGGCCCTGTCAATGGTAGGACACTAAAACACTACTTCTGCAAAGAATCCTACCTTTATTTTTTTTTAGTCATTGTACATACCATGGTTTGAAGAAAAAAGTCAAAAAGAGAGAAAAACACAAAAACATAAGAAAAGTAGAAAAAGAGGGCATATTCTAAGAAAGGTACAGCCCCATACCCAAAAATAGTAATACTGAAAGTGTGCAAGTCTAAATGTCACTACTAGTGCAAAATGATGTCTTGTTCATTCATCTAGCCTAATCATGGCTGAAAATATTTTAAATTTATTGTTGATAAGTTAGTGAAAAGAATGCTGGTCAAATTCTTGAAGCTTGAATTATCAGAGAAAATAGATTAGGAGAGAAAATACTGGTTCCACATGCTCAAAATAGAACCAAGGAGAAAAATAGGGACGAATAGAAAACTATGCATCTTAGCCTTGATATTTCTACTCTTATTTTGTACAAAAATAAAATTTATGTGCAGCTTGTTTTTATGCCACAAACCCATGATAAATCAGATTTTCTAATCTTGATTTAGTCACGTTTTCAATTTCTTGTTCTTAGCTTAGTGAATAAATCCTGTCAAACAGTTTAACCTTGACAATTGAGTAGAATAGGTAGAGAATCAAAGGAGTTCAACAGCTCAATCTGAATTCCCAAAAGAGACAAGTGTAGAAGTAGATAGTTTGTTTCCATTTTCAAAATAAATATCAATGGGTTTGCCAGTTCAAGTGAACTCAAGGAAGAAAAAATGTTAGGCAAGTAGGTTGGGTAGGTAAAGGCAAAGTTGAGCTAATCATGCTTTCAGATTTTCAAAATTACTACTTCAGGGAAAACATCAACAAAATAAAAGAGAGAATCCGCCTAATGGATGAGGCATTGGTCTTCATAAACCATAGATTTGAAATTCTGGACACCTCCTAAAAAGGAGATGCCCTCCCCAAGTGGAGCCACTATTAGTCATTAGTAATTTTCACCTGTTTTAGATGACTAAATGCTTTGTCTTAGATTTCTAGAAATCAAAATTCAAGAATCATTGTGTCTTCTAGAAATCTCCTCAAAGAGAAAATTTCCACTATCCCTCCTCTCTGTTCAAGCATGGCCAATTTGTTTATCCAGATAAAACCCCATCCTAGACTAGTGTCCCTCACTCTCTCTATATTTTTAACCCTTTCCTATAACCCTCTGTCTTATTTTTCCTAAGCCTTCTATTTCTCACCCCTTGTCTCATCAAGTCAACCAAACATTTTCCCCTATTCAGTATGTACCTCAAGCAATGGTGTTTTCAAAGGTCCTTTCTAAAAAACCCTTTGAAACAAGAAAATTTTTCTAGTTGTCTAGGATGGTGGTGCATAAGTAGAGTGTCAAAACCCTATATCTTCATTCAAAACCATGATTCAAACTTTCAATTAGAAACCCATTCTATAAAAAAACCTTGCAAATAAGTCAAATAGGTTTTCTTAGGTCATTACACTATCATGGTTCTCATTCCATTACTTCCATATAAATTCAAAGGTAAATTCAAGAGAAAACAAAGTTGAGGTTGATCGTTACCTAAAGATGTAATTAAGCAACCTCCAAAGGCACCCTCTTGATCTAACAACAAATCTGCAAAGGAATAGACTGTCATATCCAAGCATTTCTGCAGGAATGCCTTGAAGATTAGTCTAAAGAAAAACAGAGGTAAAGAAAGACACCTAAGAGAGTTCATGAAGTCATTTGCAGTTGATAAAAAGGTACAACCAGCTGGAGGCTATATGGAAGATCAAGAGCTCATAATAAGTGGTAAAAGTGTTGCTCATCAAAAGGTTTGTGTAAATTTCAAAGGGATAGTGGCATATGAGCAACATGGCGCATTATAGCAAAGAGATCATTGGAAAGGATTTTGGCCTTAATCATGAAGCTGGTAAAGGGGCAGCTTCCCTTTGCCACACTCCTACAACAAGACCAAAAAATTAATCATATGAGCTATAAGGTAAAGGTAAAGACTAAGACCAACATCAAGAAAGACAATCACACTCATGAAGAAAGCAGTAGGTGTGTTTTGGTTGAAAATGAAAATCTATGACTATTGTGACCAAACAGTGAAAAGTATTTGGGCTAGAAAGGCTAAAGATTTCCTCCAACCCTCCAAATAAACATTGCAGACTTTTATTAGGGAATTAAAAATGAATTCAGATATAAATTTCCTTTTAAAAGAAAAACTCTAAATACAACCTTGTTTGTCTTACTGGATATCCCTAAAAGCTCAAAATTGGGATAATGAGAAAATAGGCATGATAAGTGGAAATGAGAACCTCCTTAACCAACAGAAGAGGGTGTAAAAAGGAATTCCTAAACTTTCTTCTAATATTGGGTAAAAAGGGCACAAACTCCAATAAATCAAAGGATGAGATCTGAAGTCCAAAAAGGGTCAAATTATGAGGTATTGGGGCACTGTGTGCCATTGCACTCAAGAAACAAAAATCAAGTTTGATAGTTAATTTTTTTACAAAGTAACAGTCAAAGGTTTGTTTCAAAGGATATGTAAGAAAATATAGTTTCAATCACTCTGCAGATGATCACAACAAGCATGATCCATCATGAACCTAACCAATTTCCCAAGTGCTAAAGAAGATAATGGTTAAAATACCGAAAAGGCAATCAGAGGCATTGGGAAAAAGAAAGAAGAAAAAGAAAAAGATGGAAAGGGGACTTTAGAATGAGGGTTTTTAAAAGCTAATTATTTAAAAAAGGGTTATTAATACTAAAACAACTCTTTTTCCCCCTTCATTTCACCTTTTTCAAAGACAGAGTGCAAATTTTCGACTTCTGCAGGCATCCTCAGGCAAAATTCCCTTAGTGTTGCACTCCTATGGGTGGACGCTGCGGGCCTATAGCTTCTGCGAGTGTAAATTCCTTCTGAGCACTGCACGCTGATAGGTGGGCACTGCACTCTTTTAATTCTTCCTGGTGTGCAGAAGATTCCCGAAACCTTGTGTAGCTGTGCCCACCGTCGCTGCTCTCCTACAATACTCTCTGCCGCCTGACTCCACATTCAGGGTGACCCGACACCCAGGCGTTGCACGTTCACCACTGCCTCTATCGCCTGATGCTGCGTGTAGCCCTACCCAGGCCAATGACACTACGCTCCTGCGATGGGCATGCAGCACTGAATGGAATTGCGCTCAGGCTTGCCTAGGGCCCTACGCTCCTAGCATAAAACTGCAGAGGCACCCAAACCGCTCGGAGAGCTTAGAAATGACATCCTTTTGCTGAGGAAGACAATTTTAAGAGGTATTTTCCCTAAATTATCACCTCTTCATGAATTTTATAACTGATAAAGGCACCAAGTAGATCAAAATTGGTGTCAAAGAAAGCTTGAAGAAAATTTTTAAAGGAATCTTAACCTACTTTTTGCTAAGTCTCCTAACCTTGCTTAAAAGCTCAGCATCTCCTAAAACCTTTTTCCCCATTATTTCACAAGAAAAAAGCTTTTCCGTTTAAAGAGTTGGAGGATGGGGTGAAGAAAACACCATGTCTCAAGAAGAGAGGGTTGACCTAAATGAAGAGACAAGTCCAAGAAAACAACAGAATACAGGAGGAATGCCCAATAGGTTTGAACCCATAAGCACTGTAAAACTGACGGCCTCCCCTTCTATTCTTTCATGTTTCCAAGAGTTAGGGTGCTATGAGTTCTGTAACAAACTGCAAGAAATTAAAATTCACCCTCAGTTGACCAAGTTATTTGCCCAAAGGCTTCATAGGCATAAAGTACATCTAGCAGGGGTAAGATTTGAGTTGACCACCAGTGCCATCTCTGAGGCCACTGGAATACCTGGCATAGGAGAAAGGTGGTTTAAACAAAAGCATCTTGACTTAAGCCATTATCATCCATTCTTATAACCTAGTTGTAAAGTTGAGTATAAAACCATTGTCCCATTTTCTCATCTATTGGACAGATATGTCCTCCTCATGAAGATTATCTTGAAATACTTCACCTGTGAAGGTAGGTTCTCCAGAGTATATTCCTATCATATTAGACTTCTCATGCATTTTACCAGAACCAAGCTACTACACATGCCCTATTACCTTCGCCAAAGCATTGAGAAAATTTCCTCCATCATGCAAAAAAGGCCTCCATCCCAACAAATGTCAAGCCTCTTTCACCATTCCCTCATCAAAGTAATTGTCTCATACCAGCTATAACAACAAGGCATTCCCTGGGAATGTTTTATCGCCGATGACGATTTCACAACTCCACAGCCCATCCCTCTGCAAAGTATGCCATAATCATCTCAAAATCCCCCTCACTCGCCTCCATCACCCTCCACTAACCTTGGCTCATCTTCTTCACATAAATTATTCCCTCAAACAGACCCTCCTCATTTTCCTTACCCTAAGAAATCTGATCATGAAGAAAGAAGTGATGGCCTTGAAGAAAACAATGGAGGCCTTCAAGAAAAAAGTGATGATAACTATGAACAAAACAGTGAGAGAGATGGTGATGAAGATAAGGGATAAAATGATGAAGATGAGGGAGAGATTTATGATGAAAATGATGAACATAAGGGAGATGATGAAAACAGTAAAGGAAAAGATGATGAAAATAATGAGGGAAAAGATTATGAAAATGAGGGAAAAGATGATGAAGATGAGGGAGAGGATAAAGAAGAGGAGAGGATAAAGAAGATGATGAAGATGAAGAAGAAAATGAAGAAGAGGGAGATTGTCAAGAAGAAAGCAGCAATGGCCAAGAGAAAAATAGTCAAAGAAGTAGTAGGGATGAGGATGTAGATGAAGAAGAAAACAGAGGTGGAAGAAGTGACACAGATGATGGTCAAGGGAGCCAAAGAAATGGGTCTCATAATGAAGAAGAAGGCTCTAAAGACACAGAAACAGAGGCAATCTCTCAAGAAAAGGACAGTGGGCAAGAAAACAAAGTTCTGATCACTAAATCCCATTATGAGCTAACAATTCTAGTCAATGGGTCTTGTTAAGATGGGAATGACATTGAAAAAACTACAACAGACAATGGCAAGGAAGCAAAAGAAAACCATGACAGTGACTAAAATGACAAGGGCATCCTAGAAAAATATTTTAAAATTGTTTTCAATAAACAAAGAGATGATTACAAAAGTCCAAAGAATGAAGGCAAAGATACAGAAAATGAAGTTGGCAGTGAAAACAGTAATGAAAAGGGTGAGGAGGAGGATACTCATGAAAGTGAAGACATGCCATGCACGGATGCCTCTGATATTGTAGAAACAGATCATAGCAGTTTTGAGGGTCTAAAAGCATGAAAGATGTTGAAAATGTTGATCCAAAGGAGAACCAGTAGCAAGGTAGGGAGGATATACACAGAGAGCATTTTTCAAGGAGGAGACAAACCTAAGATTATCAATGATAAAAGCTTGCAAAAAAAATTTATGGCACCTCTCACCATCACTTATCAGAGAGGAAGGAGGCATGTGTGTGTTGCCTCCAAAAGGCAAGGGGCCATGCACTCATCCTCAAAACCAGTGAAGGAAAAAATCACCAAACCAATGAAGAGAAATGGTAAAAAACAAATGAAGGACAAGGGTAAAAAGCCAATAAAGGACAAAGGCAAGAAAACAATGGAAGAAGAGAAAAGCAATCATGAGGAAGAGAGGGAATTAGAACTCATTCACATAGATAGTGATGAGGAAAATGAAACAAGGATAGTTAATTCTCTCCTACAGGACCGGAATGCACAAATCAGAGACTTGGAGGTTGAGCTAGAAAGATCAAAGGATCTCATTCACTTCCTCCAAGTGTGAAAAAAACAAATGAGTGGCCAGCTGGCCATCTATGAAACAAGGGCACTAAAATATAGGAAATAAGCTCAAATATCACAAGTGAAATTGCAGGATTACATGGGTGCTTATGAGGAGAGCAGTGATGAAGAGGGGAAAACAAGAAGGAGACCTAGGACTATGGGTCTTAGGAAAGCTTTGGCAAAACAGAAAGAGGAAGAATCAGCCCAAGCCCAACAATTTCCTCTCACAGAGCTCCTTGCATTGGAAATTGAGCATAAGAAATAATCATGGCTTGAAATGGAAAATATACATTTGGAGGCTAAATTGGAGAAGGCCAACAAAAATTTGATTTTACAGAGAAAGATGGTTGTGCACTACAAAAAGAGAAATTAGTTTGCAAGGAAAAAGCTCAAAATTTCCCAAAGGGAGGGCCCAATGCCAAATTATGGAAAGGACCAAGCTAGGCTTGGAATTTTAGCTCAAGCTTCACTTCAGGTCTCTAAGGACCCTTTAGGGAGCCACTCACCAAATTTGAGCAAAATTGAACAAGTTTTTGTTTATTGTAAAATTTTAAGCCTAGCAACGCAGAACCTTGGGTGCTACGCTTTTTCCTAGGGAGATTTCAGAGGGAGAAGCTTAAATTTTTGGATTCCTTTTCATGAGAGGAGTATTCCCAACAAATTTTGGCTCAATTGGAGTTGTTTTGGTCCCTCAAAAGGGCCAAAAACACCCAATTTTTCACTTTTCTGCCCTCTTTTTTTAGCAGGTGCTGCGCCCCTGGAAGCTTTAAATTTTTTCACTTTTTGGGAAGCTTGTAGAGGTAATTTTGAGGAAAAAAATGTATATTTGTAAAGTATACATCCACATCTTTCCAACAGGCCATCACAGAGCCTTTTCTGACATCGGGAAGGCCTCGAAAACGCTTTTGCAAAAAAACCTTTTTTGGTGCTGCACTCCTAGAAAATCTTCAAGTTTTGAGACAGTATGCTGTGTTCCTGTGTGTAACTGAGAAAATGTCTGTTAGGAATGTTTCCTCATGTATGTCAAAGCATAAAAGTCAATGTTTTTGCTATTTTAGTCTGGACAAGATATTTTGTGCCTTGGACCTTGCAAGGCCTCAAGGACAAGTTAGGATATTTGTTTTTGGCCAATACACTTCTAGATGCCCTAGTGAGCTCTCTTCCTCCTTGCTTGTTATATAAGCCATGAGGATTCATTTTAAATTTTGGGACTTGATGTGTTTAAGAGAAATACACGGTTTTATGAGCTTGGAGAAGATATTGGTCTTCTGAAGTGGATGAATGGCATGCTTGGCTTGATGATGGAGAAGCATGTTTGCATGATTCCATAGCTTGGTGAATGGTGATGTTTTCTTGATTTTTTACTCTTTTCTTGTACTCATTTATGTTTCATTCTTCTTGGTTGTTATAAATAAGAAAAGTATATGTTAGGTATAGTCCCTTATTTTTATTAGTGTAACCCCCTTATTGTTATTATTGTACCCTTGTAACCGCCATTTTGTTATTATTGTGCCCTTAAATTATTATTGTTAGGTCGGCTAGGATTACATTTTGGCCCACTAGGATTACATTATCGCCACATGGACTCCTATATATAGAAAGGAGGTTTTGTAAATTGTATCATCCAAGAATTGTTCATTTATGTAATGTATTGGAGGTTTCCCCCTCGAAGTGGCTTATTTCTAAGGCGTTGATATCTCTTTTCTTCTATTTTTGGAGCTGGTTACACAACATTTGGTATCAGAGCTTTGGATTCTAGTGTTTCGCTGCTCCAAATAGGTCATCGTGGAATTTTCGCTATAAATTTTTTTTTACGAAGTTTCAAAAGTTGAAATTTTTAGGGTGCGAAGCCGAAATCTTGAGGAACATCATCAAAAAATTTCAGAGCTTGGTTCGCAATATTTTTGGAGATATGATCTGTGGAAGTTAGGTCTTTTGTCAGGCTCCTAAACAGGTCATCATGGAATTTTCGCTATAACCGTTTTTCTACGAAGTTTTAGAAGCTGAAATTTTTAGGGTGTGAAGTTGAAATCCTAAAGGAAATAGTGAAAAATTTTCATAGTTTGGTTCACAATATTTTCGGAGATATGAGCTTTGGAAGGTAGTGCTTTTTTAGGCTCCTGAATTTCATCTCAAAGAGGTGATCATGGGAAAATATTCATAACTCTCTCTCTGGGCATCGGATTGGATTTCCGTAAAAATTGGTCACAATTACACGGACTATAGTTTCTTGGCTATCAATTTTAGAACCGAAGGACGAAATAGCAACATGTGGCAAGTCGTACAAGTTCGCTCTACTGAACCAGTCCATAATTAGGTCATTGTGGGAGATTGGACACAACTTTGTCTTGGAGAATCCAAGTCAGGTCATACCTATGGCAATTGAAAGATAATTCAGAGGGATACGCTGGTACCAAAATTAAAATATTTAAGTGCTGAAATAACAGATATAATCCAATTTCAATATCGAGCTCCTCAAAAGCAAGAAAAAGGTGTGTATTTTTTTTCTGAATTGCATAAGTCTTGTTTGAAAAATCAATTTGAATTGATTCGAAGGGCATATTGTAGAATATATATCAGTATTTGGTTCTAAAATATTCCCCGTAAAAATAATTCAACACCCTTTAAGCCTTCAGAAGGCTCTACTATGACTCATGAAGATGAAGAATTGCAACATGATCTATCAAAATTACAAGAGCAAGTGCAACAAATTTCACTCTCGCAAAGAGCAACAAAAAAATGAAATGGAAGTTTTGAAGAAAGGCGTGGAAGTGAAGATGGACGGTTTGAAGAAAGGCATGGAAGCTAAGATGGATGGCGTGGAATCTAAGATGATGGAAAAGAAGCCGGCATGGAAGCTAAGATGGATGACATGAAAGACAACATGGAAAACATGAAGAATGATCTAAAAGCAGACACTGAAGGTTTGACAAAGTTGATACAAGAAATGTTTCCTAATGGTGAAAAGATAGTAGAGGAAACTCATGATGAGAACAAAATAAATGTTAATTGTGAATTCATAAACTCTAATGTTTGCGGGAAGAACCACCATATTCCAAAAATGTATATGAGGAAGTTTGATGGAAAGCATCATGTAACATGGATACTACAGATGGAGCAATATTTTGATCTCCATAATGTGCAAAACACACAAAAGGTACGCATTGCAACTTTACATTTAGAAAAAAATACATTTGCTGTAAAATTATCGATGGCTTTGCTCATAAAAATTATCACTTGGTCCATTTCTGAGAGGAAATGGCGCATTATGAGTATACAAAGAGCAACAGCTTCTTTAACCAATTGATAAATCTCAAACAAAAGGGTTTAGAGGGGGAGCACATTGAGGACTTCCAAAAATTTAATATAAGGGTAACTGATATTCCAAAGGAACATAGGATAGATCTCTTCATAGGTACTTTAAAGGATAACATCCAACATGAAGTTCGCATTTTGGAACCTGATTCGTTGGAGAAGGCATTCGGGTTGGCAAGAAAAATTGAATGTAAAATTTTGGCGACAAGGAAGCCTACCACTCACTTCTATAAAGAAGGAAGTGTTGCTACTCCTAGATTTCCACAACCTACAAGGTTAACACCACAACAATTGGAAGAAAAAATACCAAAATGGATTTGCTACAGTTGTGATAGCAAATACGCTAAAGGTCATAAGTGTGCTGAGAAGAAATTATTTTACATAGATTGTGAAGAGGAAGAAGAAAATGAACAAGAAGAGGATAAACACTAGGAACCAACCCTAGAAGAGGAAGAAATGAGTCTAACCATATCGTGTAATACATTGGTAGGAATTACCACTCCTCAAACTCTCAAGATAGAAGGACATATCAAGAAGAAAAAGGTAATAGTGTTGATTGATTTAGGTAGTACCCATAATTTTATTCATTGTAACGTATCGGGAATTAAATTGTTTTTTATACCGACACCGAGAAATGTCAAGTGATGGTTGCAAATGGAGGAAGCCTCAGTGCTCTGGAAAATGCCATAATATCAAGCTAACCAGGGGGGAATATGTATTGAATAGTCCAATTCTTTCCATTCCTATGGGAGGTGCTGATGTTGTACTAGGAGTACAATGGTTACAATCTTTGGGGACGGTAGCTTTTAATTTTGAAGAACTTTTCTTGAAAATTTTTTTAGAAGGAAAGGAAGTCAAATTATGGGGTATTGCAGGGAAGCCGGGAAAGATAATAAGCTCTAATGTCATGACAAAGATTCTAAAGAAAGAATAACGAGGCATAATTACACAATTATGCTCACTGATTCCAACATCGAAATCATCTATTTCTGCTAGATCTCCAACAAATCCCGGACAATCATTCCAAGAGTGTTTGAAACTCCAAAGGAATCCCACCTATTCATGATCATGATCATACTGTTGATTCAGGAAGTGTTCCTCCAAACATCAGGCCTTATAGATATCCTATTGTCCAAAAGAGCGAAATTGAACGTATGATTGAAAAAATGTTAGAGGCGGGTATAATTCAACCTAGTCAAAGTTCTTTCTCTACTCCTGTAGTATTGGTACACAAGAAGGATGGATCGTGGCACATGTGTCCGGATTATAGGGAGCTCAATAAGCTCACCATTAAAGATAAATTTCCCATTCCTGTGATTGATGAATTATTGGATGAATTACATGGAGAAATTTATTTTACCAAGTTGGATCTTCATTCAGGATATCATCAAATTAGAATGAAGACTGAAGATATTCCAAAAGCAGCATTTCGAACTCATGAGGGTCATTATGAATTTTGGTCATGCCTTTTGGCCTTACCAATTCACCTTCTACATTTCAAGGGTTGATGAATTCCATTTTCAAACCCTTCCTTAGAAAAATTGTGCTAGTATTTTTGATGATATACTAATCTACAGTAGGTCTTGGAAGGATCATGTTGAACATGTTGACAGGGTGCTCAAATTATTGCAAGAGAAACAATTATATGCAAAAACATCCAAATGTTTCTTTGGAGTACAAGAGGTGGAATATCTGGGTCATATTGTATCTCACAAGGGTGTTAAATTAGACCCTAACAAAATTAAAAAGCCATGGGAATGGAAATTCCCCACAACCATAAAGAAGTTGCGAGGATTTCTTGGGTTAACGGGGTATTATCACAAGTTTGTTAAGAATTATGAGAAAATAGCAGTAGCTCTAACAAAATTATTGAAGAAAGATGAATTTTCATGGACTCTTGAAGCAACTAAGGCCTTTGAACATCTTAAAGAGGTAATGTTCTTAGAACTGGTCTTAGCTACGCCAAACTTCATAAAAACCTTTATTGTGGAATGTGATGCCTTAGGAAATGGAATTGGTGTTATTTTAATGCAATAAGTTACACCCATTTGTTTTTAAAGTCATGCAATAAAAGGAAATTATTTACAGAAACCTATTTATTAGAAGGAAATCTTGGAAATACTGCATGCACTAAAGAAATGGAGAACTTACCTAATGGGAAGACACTTCAAGGAAAAAAGTGATCATGATAGTCTTAAACACTTTTTGGAACAAAGACTATCTTCAGAAGAACAACAAAAATGAGTCACAAAGATGTTGGATTATGACTTTGAAATAATATTAAAAAAGGGAAGCTAAATGTTGTTGAAAATGCACTCTCAAGAAAGAATGAAGAGGTGGAAGCATTGATTTATGCCATTTCTATTATCCAGCCAGATTGGATAACTGAAGCAAGAGATGAATGGAAGAAGGACAAAGAAGTGTGGACACTCATTCAAAAGTTGCAGCAAGATCCTAGTACATCTGATACATTTAGTTGGAAAAATGATTCCTTATGGTACAAAGATTGCTTATATCTTTGTAATAATTCCCAACTAAAACAAAATATTCTTTTGGAATTGCACACTTCTCCTTTAGGAGGACACTCAAGATTTTTAAAAACTTACCACAGGGTGAAGAAAGATTTTTTTTGGGATGGCCTTAAATCCGATATTTAAAATTTTGTAGCCGAATGTTTGGTTTGCCAGAAAAATAAAGTTGAGACAATTAAGACCCCGGCTCTTCTACAACCTTTATCCATTCCAAGTCAACGTTGGGAGAAGATTTCAATGGATTTTATCACAGGTTTACCTAAGTCCGAAGGAAAGAGTGTCATCATGGTGGTAATTGATAGACTTACCAAGTATGCACACTTTTGTGCATTATCTCATCCATTTAAAGCAAGTACGATTGCTACTACATTTATGGACACAATTCAAAAGCTACATGGAAACCCAAGGGTTATTGTGAGCGACAGAGATCCCACTTTTACTGGAAATTTTTGGATGGAGTTATTTTCTTGTTTGGGTACTCAATTAGCTCATAGCTCATCTTATCATCCTCAATCTGATGGTCAAACTGAGATAGTAAATAAATGTTTGGAAGGATATCTTCGTTTTTTTGTATCTAATAAACAAACACAATGGGTCAAGTGGTTACCTCTCGATGAATGGTGGTATAACACTTCCTTGCATACTGCAGCAAAAATGACCCCATTTATGGCACTTTATGGATATCATCCACCATCCATCACATCATCCTTAAGGGGAAATTTGAAGGTTCAAGCAGTGGAAGATCACATCGAGCATCAGCAATAAGTTCTCCAACTCTTAAAGGATAACTTGAATTTGTCACAAAATCGAATGAAACAACAGGCAGATCAACATCGCAGTGAGAGAAGTTTTGATGTAGGAGATTGGATATTTTTACGGCTACAACCATACAAACAAATGTCCCTCAAGCAAGCTAAGAAGGATAATAAATTGTCACCAAATTACTATGGTCCTTACAAGGTGTTGCAAAATATTGGTACTATGGCATACAAATTGAGGCTTCCTGCTTCTTTGCGAGTGCATCTAGTTTTCCATGTTTCATGCTTAAAGAAGGTTATAGGTGAAAATCTTCCAGTTCAAAAAATATTGCTAGAACTTGATGAGGAAGGAAAAATCATATTGGAACCCGAAGTGGTCACGGAAATAAGAACTCGACAGCTACATAATCGATCAATTTCAGAGTATCTCATCAAGTGGAAGAACTTACCCACTGAAGATTCTACATGGGAGGATAAGAAGTTTATACAGAAGCACCCAGAGCTACTCAAGTGTTGAGGACAACACTTTTTTGAAGGAGAGGGGCATGTTAGGTATAGTCCCTTATTGTTATTATTGTACCCTTGTAACTGCCATTTTGTTATTATTGTGCCCTTAAATTATTATTGTTAGGTCAGCTAGGATTACATTGTGGCCCACTAGGATTACATTATGGCCACATGGACTCCTATATATAGAAAGGAGGTTTTGTAAATTGTATCGTCCAAGAATTGTTCATTTATGTAATGTATTGGAGGTTTCCCCCTCAAAGTGGCTTATTTATAAGGCGTTGATATCTCTTTTCTTCTATTTTTGGAGCTGGTTACACAACAGTATAGGTTGAGACTTGCTCATGGAACCTCCTTAAACCTCCTGTTTGTTATAGCTTTGAGGTTTTCTCTTTTAGCCATCTTAAGGAATTATTGACTGCTCGTTAGGTCCACTAATTTTTTTTTTTGTTTCATCGATGGTTAATATGCTAGCTTAAAAGTATGCTTTTGTTAGGTCCTGCTTATTTGGAGTTCTCAAAACCCTATTTTGAATCCTTTCTATTGGTTATCGATTGAATAGGTTAAGTCAAAGAGGTCTCATTCGATCTTTCCCTTTGTCCATGCTTACCAAATTATCTCATAGTTCACAATATCTTGATATACATTGTTTAGGAGTTCCCTCTCCATAAATTGAGTTATTTGTTTATCTTATGTGTTTTCTCCAAAAGCTGAAGGTGAATTTCTAATTTAGGAGTTCTTATGATTCTATGTTTCATTGGAATGTTCATCTTATATGTTTATCAGTTTGAGTATTGTTCATAGAGATTAATGGTTTTCCCTACCTCATGAGTTGTTTCTTTAGATTATATATGTTTAAGACCTCTTAGTTTTTTCCCAAACTTAATGTTCATTACACCTCATACATCACCCAAAGGATCCATAAACCTTGCTAAATTGGCCCTGTAGTACACCCTTTTCATCATTTAGACACTCTTGACTTGATCTGATCCCATAGCCCTATTGATTCGATCATATCTCTTTCCACCTATCCTACTTGATCATCTTACCCCAACCCAAAACAAACAGACCAATTGTGCTTAAACAACTACCCTAAAATCAATTATTCAAAGCGAACAAGTTCACATATTTCGCATAATAGAGAGAGCCCTCTCTAAGTCCAAGAAGGCTAGGTCCTAAGACTCCAAAGATTTGTTTGATGTTATCCTGTCATTTGGTTTACCAATCTGCCAAATATGGGACACTAACATAATGGTGATCATGGTGGGAATTTGAGTCAAAACATCCTAGGGATCCCTTAGGAACTCCCAAAATCGCAGTTAGACTTAGAAAACTTAAGTATTGTCAAAAGAGTAGAAAGTAGCTATTTCATCATCCTAGCAAATTGATAACTCGGCTATAGGACACTCTTACAAACCATTTTGGATGCATATAGAAACTTAGAAAAACCCCAAAACATTTCTAGATTGGCTTTTTGTCAGTATTGGTGGTGGAAAATAGACAACATACCTTTAAACAACTAAAAATATCCACCTGGCGACTCCACTAGCCTCTAGTAAGCTTTCTAAATTTTGCTAAAGTATCTATAGACTCCTATAAGACTGCATCAAAACAACCTCAGGAAATCTAGAACCTTAGTCACACACAGTGTGAGTTTGATAGCACCTAGAGAGGTCAACCTTCCAAAAACACTAATAAACTTTCAGCCTCTCTAAATTTTGAATTTAAAAATTGACTTCGTGAAGAATAAATACCAGATCTCATCCGGACCTAAACCCTCCTACTATAGTTGATGACCTGGAAAGAATTTTGTGGCAAATTTCTGAAACTGGAAACTTAGCTACTTATAGGACCATTCATAGAGCAAGCTCTGTACCTGAAAATCTTACATCATTGCAAGACCCCCAGTTTGACTTGCACCATACTAGAAACCTTTTCAGAACCAAGTCACAAACTAAAATTGACCATACCGATCTTGAGCCAATAAACTTGCAGCAGAGTCCTAGTGGAGAAGTTTCTCCTTCCACGCCACCTGATCTACAACTTCTCCATCACTTTGGCTCTTTCCAACCCAAGTCTGCTTAAAGTCAGTTTACTGGTCCAAGTAATTCCACCACACCCATTCACACCACCACTGTGCAAACCACTCCATCTCATAGCACAAACCGTCCACTTGTAAATCCACCATTAGCTCCCACCATGGCAGCATGGTATGCGCCCCTTGTGTTACCACAACCTTTGGTACCTTTTCCAAATGATTACCAATCCAAAATCCCACACTTCATGATGGCTGAATCCACTACTACCCAGCAGCATGTAGATAAAATTAATGATGCTTTTGATTACATGGAATTAGAAGAGGAAACCATGAAAATGAGAATGTTCGCCCAAAGCGTAGGAGGAGAAGCTAAGAAATGGTTCAAAAGACTAACTCCTAATAGTATTCTTGATCTCCCTTCCCTTTACCAAACTTTCATAAACAAATGGGAAATCAAGAAAAACCCTCTTCAAATCCTCTCAAAATATAGAAACATCAAAAGAAACACAAAAGAAAGTGTTCACGACTATTGCACTAGGTTCAATAGTGTTTACAACGCGCTACCACTGAACATGAAACCCCATTAGGCCTAGCCTTAGGTAAATTCTTGGAGGGTTTTGACCCCGACATGGCCTATCAACTAAGATAAAGAGAGCCCCTTACTTTAGAGGACATGCAAAAAGGAGCTATAAGTGTAGAGGCCAACTTAATTGAGAAAAGGGCTAGGCTAAGATCAGAGAAGAGGGCAACATACAAAGAAGACACCATGCCCTCCACCTCTTCATCTGATTCCAAGATGGAAAAACTTCTTATGACCATGGAAAGAATGATGGAAAGAATAAGCATAAACGAAAGAACACCCCCTAGGGACAACCAAACAAATCCCCAAAACAGAAACTGGAATCAAAACTTTAGAAGAGACCCTCCCCAAAAAAGACCAAGGGAAAATGATCACAAAATTAGACCACCCTTCCAGTATAACTATGTTGACGAAGGGGAAAGAGATATTGAACAACTAGATGAGAATCATCTAAACTTAATAGGCTCTCATAGTGAGGGAGAGGTTTTTCTCACAGAAGAAGAACAAGTTTTTTTCTCCTCAAACCAAGATGAAACAAGCTATGAATATTTCAAAGATCACGAATTGGGATTAGAAAATGCCATAATGGAAGTCTATAGGCAATATGATCTTAGGAGTAAGAAAAACCAATACAACTCCAAGAAAAAAAACTCAGACACTGTTGTTAAGAAAACTTCCGGAAACATTCTTAAGAGAACAACAGACAAAAGTAATACCATGGCTAAGAAAATTGATCCTAACACAAATAAAACCAGCCAATCAAGTAATGGTGCAAGCTATCCTAGCGCCTCTGCTAGTGGCCCTGAGAAAACTCTAATGACCAAAGCCCTGAATCAAAATCAACAAATTAAAAATGTGGAGAAATTTATGGCTGATAAAACTGATGTAAATATGTATGAAACTCAAGTACCTTTCAGTTTTCAAGGAGAGATAGCAAAAATCAAAATAACCATCTGTCTCACTGAACTGGTAGCTCACGATATGTACCACTCCCAAGTCTTCAAATTATTAAACATTGGAAATGATACCAACACTATAAATTTGACATATGATAAACAGGACTTGTTGTTCAGACCCGAAGTAGATGGAAAATACCAGGAAGGAACCATTCCCCCGTTCTACATTAGCCTAAACATACACGAAAAAATCCTACATAATGCCATGCTAGACTCTGGTGCCTCTCACAACCTCATGCCAAAGGTAGTGATGGAAATATTGGGCCTAGAAATAACCAGACCCTACAAAGATCTGTATTCCTTTGATTCAAGTAGAATTAAATTCTTAGGACTGATCAAGGACTTATGTGTCAATCTGACAGAAATCCCTGTTAAGAGCCTGGTCATGGATTTAGTCGTGGCTGACATTCCCCCCAAATATGGCATGCTCTTGTCTCGATCTTGGGGAGCTAAGCTTCTGGGAAACCTCCAGCTGGACATGTTTTATGCTACTATCCCCGTTTTCAATCAAACCAAAAGATTGTACTGAGAAACCCACATGAAATATATGGTGAGTAGCTTAGATAGGCCAAACAACAACAAAATTTATTCCATACATTCAGATTTAGATTATTTTATCTTGTATAATGAGTATGAGATTAGTGCACAAGTAAAAGGAAGTGAGAAAGAGCTAGGCCCACCAGAACACTCATATTCGCCCTTGAATGAGGAAAATGATAACCAAAACTCTATCAACCTTGAACCACAACTCAGTGATAAAAATGAAATAGAAACACTTTGGAACATGAGCTTTGATGGTTCATGTGGCAAGGTCGGTTCAGGGGTTGGTATTTGGATACATAACACAAATGAAGGCCATTCTTACAGGTTGGAATTTCAATGTACTAATAACATTGCAGAGTATGAAGCTCTCCTCCTCGTTTTACACTTGCTTGAAGACTTAGGAGCTAAGAAAATATTAGCCCAGGGAGATTCAAAGTTGGTCATTAAACAAATCAAAGGTGAATACTCAGCCAAGAACCCAAGATTAATAGAATATAGAAATGTAGCCCTAGACCTCCTCAAAACTTTCGAGAAATATGAGCTCACCTACATTCCTAGAGCCCAAAATAGCCTTGCCAACAAGCTCGCCATTTCCCCCAGTAATTGCCAAATATCACATGCAAATAAACAAAACCTTATTAAAATCAAAAATCTCCCTACGATAGCCGACAACATTGATCATTGGCAGGTATTTGAGGGTGACAAACAATTTGATGATTTCCTACCATCTTGGAGTGAATTTACATTGACTAAACCTATCTTGGAACATGGAAAAGATGACCCTGCTGAAGATAGAAATCATGAAACAGAGTTGCCCTCTTTTGCTGATATAAATTTGATCACACATCCTTATAAAGATGAGATGTGTGAGGACCTAGACCAAAGATACCTTGAATTTTTACACTGTAAGAATGACACATTACCAAGAGGCCTTGCACCTTTTGAAGAGTTGTTTGACTTTAATGATGTAGCTAAGAAACCAAAGATAGAGTCTACTGAGGCTCATGTAGAGGAATACAACATAGGAAACACTAGGGAACCTAAAATGATTAAACTTTATAAGGCCCTTCCTCCTCACATAAAACAAAAATACATTGAGCTCTTCAAAGAGTTTAAATATGTGTTTGCATGGAGGTACCAAGATTTAAAATCTTATGACACAAGCATTATTCAACACAAAATCCCTCTCAAAGAGAACCGAAAACCTTTGAAACAAAATTTAAGAAGAATAAACCTTGTCTTATTACCTCTAGTTGAACAAGAGATCAAAAAGATGTATGGTGTCGGGATAATAGTTCCTCTCAGATACTCCGAATGGGTTTCTAACCTTGTGTCAGTTAGGAAAAAAACTGGAGAAGTCAGACTTTGCATTGACTTTAGAAAATTGAACAGGTCCTCCTTGAAAGATAACTATCCTTTGCCTTAAATGGACCACATAATTCAAAAGGTAGTTGGCTTGAAGAGGATCTCACTACTTGATGGTTTTTCCAGTTATAACCAAGTGCTAGTATTTCCAAGTGATCAACACAAAACTGCCTTCACCATACCTTGGGGTACATTCATGTATGTTAAAATTCCATTTGGGTTGATGAATGCGGGGGCCACTTTCCAAAGGGCCATGGACATAGCCTTTTCAGATGACATATGCTACTTCATAGTTATTTACCTCTATGACATCACTATTTACTCTAAAAACGATGAAGAGCACTTCGTCCACCTTAGAAAAGTTTTCAAAAAATGTAGGAAATATGGTCTATCTTTGAATCCCAGGAAAAAATTAATGGTCTCGAGGAAGGAAAACTCCTTGGCCACATCATCTCTGGAGAAGGAATCAAATTAGACCCCAAAATAATTGAAGGCATATTGCAAATCACCCATCCTAGAAACAGTAAGGAATTGCAATCCTTTTTTGGGAAAATCAACTTCTTAAGAAGATTTATCCCCAACCTTGCAGAACTGTTGAGAAATATTACAAACATGCTAAAAAAGGAGGTAGGAGTTAAGTGGACTTTGGAAGCCAAACAATATTTTGAACTGTTTAAACAAGCACTCACCCAAACACCAGTTCTGATAAGTCCTGATTTCACCAAAGACTTATATATTTTCTCATTTGCATCTAAACATATTGTGGCCACAATGTTATTACAAAAAAATGCGACAGTGAAAGAACAACTCATAGCCTTCTTCAGCAAATCCCTTAGGGATGCTCCCCTAAAATATAACATCATGGAAAAACAGGCCTTTGGATTAATAAAAGCGCTTAAAGACTTCAGAGTTTATATTTTTCATTCTCATATTATTGCTTTTGTTCCACACACAGCTGTCAAAGATGTCTAAAATCAAGATCCTGATGGTAAAAGGGGAAAGTGGATTGCTATTATTTTGGAATATGATCTAGAAATCAGACCCACTAAACTGGTTAAAGCACAAGGACTTGCAAAACTCATGGCTGAAACAAATCTACAAGCATTAGATATGAATTTTGTTGACTCTTTATAAGAACAAGAAGAATGCACAACTCCTCATGTTGAAGAAATATTTTTAAATTCACCTTGGTATGTTGATATTTTTTATGTGCTTTTTTATCTTAATGCTCCTCCTACCTTATCAAAGAAAAAAGCAAGGTTCCCAAAACAAAAATATTTAAAATTATGCATTTTAGAAGGAGTTCTATACTGGAGAAATCCTATTGGTATACTGCTTAAATGTTTGCTTGAGGATGATGCAGGAAAAATCATGTATGAAATGCACGAGGGAGAATGTGGGAGCCATATTTATTGGAAAACCATAGGTAACAAGGTCCTTAGAGCCAGTTACTATTGGCCTACCCTTTCTCCCGACACCCACAAACTTGTCATGACTTGTCATAAATGTCAAATCTTTGATGGAAAGAGAAAGCTTTTACCTTTTCCTTTGCATCCGGTCATTTTTGAAGCTCCATTTCAACAGTGGGATTTAAAATTCATTGGAGATATCCACCCTTCTTCATCTACCCAACACAAATGGATCGTCACCGCTACTGATTACTTTACCAAATGGATAGAAGCCATCCCCTTTAGGACTGCCACCAATTCAGTCATTATCAAATTTCTAGAGACCAACATTCTGTCTGGATTCATTTTCCCAAGGAAAATCATTATAGATAATGCAACCACCTTTACATCCAAAAGAATGGTTAACTTATGCTATAAATATCACATCACATTAGGAAATTCCACAGCTTATTACCCTCAAGGTAATGGGTTGGTCGAGTCCTCCAATAAAAGCCTGGTCAGTATCATTAACAAACTTCTGGAACAAAATCAAAAGGCATGGCATGGAAAGCTAGTGCATGCACTATGGGCTGATATACTAACCACCAAGAAATAAATCGGTATGTCTCCCTATCAATTAGTGTATGGCATGGATGCTATTTTCCCGACATATTTGGGAGTCCGAATAATGAAACTGTTACAATAAGTACAATCAGAAGAAAATGACATGAAAAGGAGACTGAACCAAACTATCCATTTACAACAGACAAGAGACGAGGTGTACAAAAAGACACAGTTACTATAGGAAAATATAAAGAAAATCTTTGACAAAAGAACCAAAGACAATGATTTCTAGATTGGCGATAAGGTGTTGAAATGGGACTCAAGGAGAGAAGACAAAGGTAAACATGGTAAGTTTGAAAACTTGTGGAAAGGTCCATTCATTATCAGTTTAGATATAGGAAACAATGCCTTCTTTTTACAAGAACCTGTTTTTACTGAAACATTTGGAGGTCCTGTCAATGGCAGGACACTAAAACACTACTTCTGCAAATAATCCTAGCTTTATTTTTTTTAATCATTGTACATACCATGGTTTGAAGAAAAAAGTCAAAAAGAGAGAAAAACACAAAAAAATAAGAAAAGTAGAAAAAGAGGGCAGATTCTAAGAAAGTTATAGCCCCATACCCAAAAAATAGTAATACTGAGAGTGTGATAGTCTAATGCCACTACTAGTGCAAAATGATGTCTTGTTCAGTCATCTAGCATAATCATGGCTGAACATGTTTTAAATTTATTGTTGATAAGTTAGTGAAAAGAATGTTGGTCAAATTATTGAAGCTTGACTTATTAGAGAAAATATATTAGGAGAGAAAATACTGGTTCCACATGCTCAAAATAGAACCAAGGAGAAAAATAGGGATGAATAGCAAACTATCCATCTTAGCCCTGATATTTCTAGTCTTATTTTGTACAAAAATAACATTTCTGTGCAGCTTTTTTTTATGCCACAAACCCATGATAAATCAGATTGTCTAATCCTGATTTAGTCATGTTTTCAATTTCATGTTTTTAACTTAGTGAATAAATCTTGTCAAATAGTTTAAACTTGACAGTTGAGTAGAATAGGTAGAGAATCAAAGGAGTTCAACAGCTCAATCTGAACTCTCGAAAGAGATAAGTGTAGAAGTAGATAGTTTGTTTCCATTTTCAAAATAAAATATCAATGGGTTTGTCATTTCAAGTGCACTCAAGGAAGAAAAAATGTTAGGCAAGTAGGTTGGGTGGGTAAAGTCGAGGTTGAGCTAATCACGCTTTCAGATTTTCAAAATTACTACTTCAAGGAAAACATCAGCAACAGAAAAGAGAGAATCCGCCAAATGGATGAGGCAATGGTCTTCATAAACTAGAGATCTAAAATTTTGGACACCTCTTGAAAAGGAGTTTCCCTCCCCAAGTGGAGCCACTGTTAGTCATTAGTAATTTTCACCTATTTTAGATGACTAAATGCTTTGTCTCATAATTCTAGAAATCAAAATTCAAGAATCATCGTGTCTTCTAGAAATCTCCTCAAAGAGAAAATTTCCACTATCCCTCCTCTCTGTTCAAGCATGGCCAATTTGTTTATCCAAATAAAACCCCATCCTGGACTAGTGTCCCCCACTCTCTCTATATTTGTCACCCTTGCTTATAACCCTATGTCTCATTTTTCCTAAGCCTTCTATTTCTCACCCCTTGTGTTATGTAACCAGCTCCAAAAATAGAAGAAAAGAGAGATGAACGCCTTAGAAATAAGCCACTTCGAGGGGGCAACCTCTAATACATTACATAAATGGAAAATTCTTGGATGATACAATTTACAAAACCTCCTTTCTATATATAGGATTCCATGGGGCCATAATGTAATCCTAGTGGGCCACAATGTAATCCTAGCCGACCTAACAATAATAATTTAAGGGCACAATAATAACAAAATGAGGGTTACAAGGGTACAATAATAACAATAAGGGGGTTACACTAACAATAATAAGGGACTATACTAGTGATATAGGGACCTAACATGCCCCTCTCCTTCAAAAAAGTGTTGTCCTCAATTCTTGAGTAGCTCCGGGTGCTTCTGTATAAAATTCTCATCCTCCCATGTAGAATCTTCAGTGGGTAAGTTCTTCCACTTGATGAGATACTCTGAAATTGATCGATTCCGTTGCTGTCGAGTTCTTGTTTCCATGACCACTTCAGGTTCCAATATGACTTTTCCTTCCTCATCGAGTTCTGGCAATATTGTTTGAACTGGAATATTTTCACCTATAACCTTCTTTAAGCATGAAACATGGAAAACTGGATGTACTCGCGAAGAAGTAGGAAGCTCCAATTTGTATGCCATAGAACCAATCTTTTGCAACACCTTGGAAGGACCATAGTACTTTGGTGATAATTTATTATCCTTCTTAGCTTGCTTGAGGGACATTTGTTTGTATGTTTGTAGCCGTAAAAATACCCAATCTCCTACATCAAAACTTCTCTCGCTGCGATGTTGATCTGCCTGTTGTTTCATTCGATTTTGTGCCAAATTCGGGTTATCCTTTAAGAGTTGGAGAACTTCTTGTTGATGCTCGATGTGATCTTCCACTGCTTGAACCTTCGAATTTTCCCTTAAAGATGATGTGATGGATGGTGGATGATATCCATAAAGTGCCATAAATGGGGTCATTTTAGCTGCAGTATGGAAGGAAGTGTTATACCACCATTCAGCAAGAGGTAACCACTTGACCCATTGTGTTTGTTTATCAGATACAAAACAACGAAGATATCCTTCCAAACATTTATTTACGATCTCGGTTTGACCATCAGATTGAGGATGATAAGATGAGCTATGAGCTAATTGAGTACCCAAACAAGAAAATAACTCCGTCCAAAAATTTCCAGTAAAAATGGGATCTCTGTCGCTCACAATAAACCTTGGGCTTCCATGTAGCTTTTGAATTCTATCCATAAATGTAGTAGCAACTGTACTTGCTTTAAATGGATGAGATAATGCACAAAAGTGTGCATACTTGGTAAGTCTATCAACTACCACCATGATGACACTCTTTCATTCGGACTTAGGTAAACCTGTGATAAAATCCATTGAAATCTCCTCCCAACGTTGACTTGGAATGGATAAAGGTTGTAGAAGTCCCAGGGTCTTAATTGTTTCCACTTTATTCTGCTGGCAAACCAAACATTCCGCCACAAACTTTTGAATATCAGATTTAAGGCCATCCCAAAAAAATTCTTTCTTCACCCTGTGGTAAGTTTTTAAAAATCCCGAGTGTCCTCCTAAAGGAGAAGTGTGCAATTCCAGAAGAATCTTTTGTTTTAGATGGGAATTCTTACAAAGATATAAGTGATCTTTGTACCATAAGGAATCATTTTTCCAACTAAATGTATCAGATGTACTAGGATCTTGCTGCAACTTTTGGATGAGTTTCCATACATCTTTGTCCTTCTTCCATTCATCTCTTGCTTCAGTTATCCAATCTGGTTGGATAATAGAAATGGCACAAAGCAATGCTTCCACCTCTTCATTCTTTCTTGAGAGTGCATCTACAACAACATTAAGCTTTCTTTTTTTGTAGATTATTTCAAAGTCATAACCCAACATCTTTGTGACCCATTTTTTCTGCTCTTCTGAAGATAGTCTTTGTTCCAAAAAGTATTTAAGACTATCATGATCAGTTTTACCTTGAAGTGTCTTCCCATTAGGTAAGTTCGCCATTTCTTTAGTGCATGCAGTATTGCTAACATTTCCTTCTCATAAATAGGTTTTTGTAAATACTTTCCTTTGATTGGGCGACTTTCAAAAGCAATGGGTCTTCCTTCCTGCATTAAAACTGCACCAATTCCATTTCCTGAGGCATCACATTCCACAATAAAGGTTTTTGTGAAGTCTGGCGTAGCTAAGACCGGTGCTAGGCACAATGCCTCTTTAAGATGTTCAAAGGCCTTAGTTGCTTCAGGAGTCCATGAAAATGCATCTTTCTTCAATAATGTTGTTATAGGTGCTACTATTCTCCCATAATTCTTAACAAACTTGCGATAATACCCTGTTAACCCGAGAAATCCTCGCAACTTCTTTATGGTTGTGGAGACTTTCCATTCCTTAATGGCTTTAATTTTGTTAGGGTCTACTTTAACACCCTCGTGAGATACAATATGACCCAGATATTCCACCTCTTGTACTCCAAAGAAACATTTGGATGTTTTTGCATATAATTGTTTCTCCTGCAATAGTTTGAGCACCCTATCAACATATTCAACATGATCCTTCCAAGACTTGTTGTAGATTAGTATATCATCAAAAAATACTAGCACAAATTTTCTAAGGAAGGGTTTGAAAATGGAATTCATCAACCCTTGAAATGTAGAAGGTGCATTGGTAAGGCCAAAAGGCATGACCAAAAATTCTTAATGACCCTCATGAGTTCGAAATGCTGTTTTTGGAATATCTTCAGTCTTCATTCTAATTTGATGATATCCTGAACGAAGATCCAACTTGGTAAAATAAATTGCTCCATGTAATTCATCCAATAATTCATCAATCACAGGAATGGGAAATTTGTCTTTAATGGTGAACTTATTGAGCTCCCTATAATCCGGACACATTCGCCATGATCCATCCTTCTTGTGTACCAATACTACAGGAGCAGAGAAAGAACTTTGACTAGGTTGAATTATACCGCCTCTAACATTTCTGCAATCATACGTTCAATTTCGCTCTTTTGGAAGTAAGGATATCTATAAGGCCTGATGTTTGGAGGAACACTTCCTGGAATCAAATGGATAGCATGATCATGATCACGAATAGGTGGGAGTCCTTTGGGAGTTTCAAACACCTTGGAATGATTGTCCAAGACTTGTTGGAGATCTGCAGAAATAGATGATTTTGATGTGGGAACTTCTAGTGAGCATAATTGTGCAATTACGCCTCGTTGTTATTTCTTTAGAAGCTTTGTCATGACATTAGAGCTTATTATCCTTCCTGGCTTCCCTTCAATACCCTATAATTTGACTTCCTTTCCTTCTGAAAAAAATTTCAAGAAAAGTTCTTGAAAATTAAAGCTACCGTCCCCAAAGATTGTAACCATTGTACTCCTAGTACAACATCAGCACCTCCCATAGGAATGGAAAGCATTGGACTAGTCAATACATATTCCCCCATGGTTAGCTTGATATTATGGAATTTTCCAGAGCAATTTATAGATCCTCCATTTGCAACCATCACTTGACATTCTGGTGCTGGGTATAGGAAACAATTTAATTCCTTGGCTACCTTACAATGAATAAAATTATGGGTGCTACCTGAATCAATCAACACTATTACCTTTTTCTTCTTGATCTGTCCTGCTATCTTGAGAGTTTGTGGAGTGGTAATTCCTGCAAGTGAATTACATGATATGGTCGGATTCATTTCTTCCTCTTCTATGGCTAGTTCCTGGTGTATATCCTCTTCTTTTTCATTTTCTTCTTCTTCTTCACAATCTATGTAAAATAATTTCTTTTCAGCACACTTATGACCTTTAGTGTATTTGCTATCACAACTGTAGCAAAGCCCTTTTGCTCTTTTTCTTCCAATTGTTGTGGTGTCAACCTTGTAGGTTGTGGAAATCTAGACGTAGCAACACTTCCTTCTTTATAGAATTGAGTGGTAGGCTTCTTTGTCGCCATAATTTTACATTCAACTTTTCTTGCCAACCTGAATGCCTTCTCTAATGAATCATGTTCCAACACACGAACTTCATGTTGGATGTTATCCTTTAGAGTACCTATGAAGAGATCAATCCTGTGTTCCTCTGGAATATCAGTTACCCTTATATTCAATTTTGGAAGTCCTCAATGTGCTGCCCCACTAAACCCTTTTGTTTGAGATTTATCAATTGGCTAAAGAAGGTGTTGCTCTTTGTATCCTCATAATGTGCTATGATTTCCTCCGTAAAAATTGACCAAGTGACAATTTTTTTATGGGAGCAAAGCCATCGATACCATACAAATGTATTTTGTTCTAAATGTAAAATTGCAATGCGTACCTTTTGTGTGTTTTGCACGTTATGGAGATCAAAATATTGCTCCATCTGTAGTATCCATGTTACAGGATCCTTTCCATCAAACTTCCTCATATCCATTTTTGGAATATGGTGGTTCTTCACACCAACATTCGAGTTTATGAAATCATGATTAACATTTATTTTGTTCTCATCATGAGGTTCTTCTCCTATATTTCCGCCATTAGGAATCATTTCTGGTTTTAAGCTTGTCATCAAGCCTTCCATGTATGATTTTAGATCATTCTTCATGTTTTATATGTTGTCTTTCATGTCATCCATCTTAGCTTCCATGCCCACTTCCATGCCATCCATCTTAGCTTCCATGCCATTCATCTTAGCTTCCACGCCATCCATCTTAGCTTGCACACCATCCATCTTAGCTTCCACGCCTTTCTTCAAACCTTCCATCTTCACTTCCATGCCATCCATCTTAGCTTCCATGCCTTTCTTCAAACCGTCCATCTTCACTTCCACGCCTTTCTTCAAAACTTCCATTTCATTTTTTGTTGCTCTTTGCAAGAGTGAAATTTGTTGCACTTGCTCTTGTAATTTTGATATATCATGTTGCAATTCTTCATCTTCTTGAGTCATGGTAGAGCCTTCTGAAGGCTTAATGGGTGTTGAATTCTTTTTAGGCGCCATTTTAGAATCCAATATTGATACCTTTTACTTGCTTTGAGGAGCTCGATATTGAAATTGAATTATCTATGTAATTGAAAATCTTCAATATCTGAAATTCAGCCCTGTGGTAGCCCTATAAAGCTTCTTTCAAATGCCATAGGTCTGATCTAATTTGGATTCCCCAAGACAAATTTGTGTCCAATCTCCCACAATGACCTAATTCTGGACTGGTTCAGTAGAGAAAACTTGTAGGACTTGCCACGTGTCACTGTTTCGTCCTTTGTCTCTGAAATTGATAGCCAAGAAACTAAAGTCCGTGTACTTGCGACCAATTTTAACGGCACTCAAATCCCACTTGCCCCGAGAGAGAGAGTTGTGCTGAATTTTCCCACGATCACCTCTTTGAGATGCAATTCAGGAGCCTGAAAAAGCACTACTTTCCACAGATCATATCTCCAAAAATATTGCGAACCAAGCTCTGAAATTTTTTGAAGAATTTCCTCAGGATTTCAGCTTCTCACCATATGAATTTCAGATTCTGAACCTTCGTAGAAAAAAATTTATAGCGAAAATTCCACGATGACCTGTTTAGGATCTTGAAAAACAACCTAACTTCCACAGATGATATCTCAGAAAATATTGCGAACCAAGCTCTGAAAGTTTTAGATAAGCTTCCTCAGGATTTTAGCTTCGCACCCTAAAAATTTCAACTTCTGAAACTTTGTAGAAAAAATGTTATAGCGAAAATGCCACGATGACCTGTTTGGAGTAGAGAAACCCTAGAACCCAAAGCTCTGATACCAAATGTTGTGTAACCAGCTCCAAAAAGAGAATAAAAGAGATATCAACGCATTATAAATAAGCCACTTCGAGGGGGAAACCTCCAATACATTACATTAATGGACAATTCTTGGATGATACAAATTACAAAACCTCCTTTCTATATATAGGAGTCCATGGGGCCACAATGTAATCCTAGTGGGCCACAATGTAATCCTAGCCGACCTAAAAATAATAATTTAAGGGCACAATAATAAAAAAATGGGGGTTACAAGGGTACAATAATAACAATAAGGAGGGCTACACTAACATACTAAGGGGCTACACTATTAATATAGGGACTTAACACCTTGTCTCACCAAGTCAACCAAACATTTTCCCCTATTCAGCATGTACCTCAAGCAATGGTGTTTTCAAAGGTCCTTTCTAAAAAAACCTTTGAAACAAGAAAAATTTTCTAGTTGTCTAGGATGGTGGTGCATAAGTAGAGTGTCAAAACCTTGTATCTTCATTCAAAACTTTGAATCAAACTTTCAGTCAGAAGCCCATTCTAAAAGAAAACCTTGAAAATAAGTCAAATGGGTTTTCATAGGTTAGTACACTATCATGTTTCTCATTCCATTACTTCCATAGGAATTCAAAGGTAAATTCAAGAGAAAACAGAGTTGAGGTTGATCATTATCTAAAGATCTACTTAAGTAACCTCCAAAGGCACCCTCTTGATCTAGCAGCAAATCCGCAAAGGAATAGACTGTCATATCCAAGAATTTCTATAGGAATGCCTTGAAGATTAGTCTAAAGAAAAATAGAGGCAAGGAAAGACACCTAAGAGAGTTCATCAAGTCATTTGCAGTTGATAAAAAGGTACAACCAGCTGGAGGCTACAGGGAAGATCAAGAGCTCATAATAAGTGGTAAAAATCATGTTAAATTTCTGTAATTTCAAAGGATAGTGCTTTCTCAAACATCCATGATACAGTATAGCAAAGAGATCATTGGAAAGGATTTTGGCCTCAATCATGAAGCTAGTAAAGGGATAGCTGCCCTTTGTCACATTCCTGCGAGAAGACCAAAAAAGTTATCAGATGAGCAATAAGGTAAAGGTAGAGACTAAGACCAACATCAAGAAGGACAATCACACTCATGAAGAAAGTAGTAGGTGTGTTTTGGTTGAAAATGAAAATATATGACTATTGTGACCAAACAGTGAAAAGTATTTGGGCTAGAAAGGCTAAAGATTTCCTCCAACCCTCCAAATAAACATTGCAGACTTTATTAGGGAATTAGAAGTGAATTCAAATATATATTTCCTTTTAAAAGGAAAACTCTTAAGACAGCCTTGTTTGTCTTACTGGATATCCCTAAAAGCTCAAAATTGGGATAATGAGAAAATAGGCATGATAAGTGGAAATGAGCACCTCCTTCATCAACAACAGAGGGTGTAAAAAGGAATTCCTAAAATTTCTTCTAAGATTGGGTAAAATGGTACAAACTCCACTAAATCAAAGGATGAGATCTAAAGTCAAAAAAGGGTCAAAGAATGAGGTATTGGGGCACTGTGTGCCATTGCACTGAAGAAACCAAAATCAAGTTTGATAGTTAAATTTTTTACAAAGGAACAATCAAAGGTTTGTTTCAAAGGATATGGAAGAAAATATAGTTTTAATCACTCTGCAGATGATCACAACAAGCATGAGCCATCATGAGCCTAACCAATTTCCCAAGTGCTAAAGAAGAAAGTGGTTAAAAGACTGAAAAGGCAGTTAGAGGCATTGGCAAAAAGAAAGAAACAAAAGAAAAAGGTGCAAAGGGACTTTAGAATGAGATTTTTTTAAATTTAATTATTTCAAAAAGGTTTATTAATACTACAACAGCTCTTTTTCCCCCTTCATTTCACCTTTTGCAAAGACAGAGTGCAAATGTTCGACTTCTGCAAGCATCCTCGGGAAAAATTCCCTTAGTGTTGCGCTCCTGTAGGTCGACGCTGTGCGCTTGTAGCTGCCGCGAGTGTAAATTCCTTCTGAGCATTGCATGTCTGTAGGTGGGTGCTGCGCTCCTTTATTTCCGTCCGGGATGCAGAAGACACCCAAAACCTCGTGTAGTAGTGCCCGTCGTCGCTACACTCCTACCATACTCTTTATCGCGCGACTCCACCTTCTGGGTGACCCGACAACCGAGTGTTGTGCTTTCACCACTACCTCTACTGCCCGATGCTGTGTGCAGCCCCACTAGGGCTAACGATGTTGTATTCCTACCACGAGCGTGCAGCGCTGAATGGAATTGCATTTAGGCTTGCCTAGGGCACTGTGCTCCTAGCATAAAAACGCAACATCACCCAAAAAATGTGCAGAGGCACCCAAACTACTCGAAGAGCTCAGAAATAACATCCTTTTGCTGAGGAAGAAAATTTTAAGAGGTATTTTCGCTAAATTATCACCTCTTCATGAATTTTATAACTGATAAGGGTGCGAAGTAGATCCAAATTGGTGTCAAAGAAAGCTTGAAGAGAAATTGAAAAGGAAGCTTAACCTACATTTTGCTAAGTCTCTTAACCTTTTTTAAAAGCTCAGCATCTCCTAAAACCTTTTTCCCCATGATTTCACAAGAAAAAAAAAATTATGTTTAAAGAGTTAGAGGCAGGGGTGAAGAAAACACCATATCTCAAGAGGGGAGGGTTGACCTAAATGAAGAGACAAGTCCAAGAAAACGGCAGAAGAAAGTAGGAATGCCTAATAGGTCTGAACCCATAAGCACTGCAGAACTGACTCCACTGCTGGAATGCCTAATAGGTTTGAATTCCACAGCCCATCCCTCTGCAAAGTATGCCATCATCATCTCAAAATCCCCCTCACTCACCTCCATCACCCTCCACTAACCTTGGTTCATCTTCTTCACATAAATTATTCCCTCAAACAGACCCTCCTCATTTGCCTTACCCTAAGAAATCTGATCATGAAGAAAGCAGTGATGGCCTTGAAGAAAACAGTGGGGGCCTTGAAGAAAGCAGTGATGATCAAGATGAACAAAATAGTGAGAGAGAGGGTGATGAAGATAAGGGATAAAATGATGAATATGAGGGAGAGAGTGATGATGAAAATGATGAAGATAAGGGAGATGATGAAAACAATAAGGGAAAATATGATGAAAACAATGAGGGAAAAGATGATGAAAATGATGAAAAATATGATGAAGATGAGGGAGAGGATAAAGAAGATGGAGAGGATAAGAAGACGATGAATATGAAGAAGAGGGAGATGGCCAAGAAGAAAGCAGCAATGTCCAAGAGAAAAATAGTCAAAGCAGTAGCACGGATGAGGATGTAGATGAAGAAGAAAATAGAGGTGGAAGCAGCGACACATATGATGCTCAAGGGAGCCAAAGAAATGGGTCTCATAATGAAGAAGAAGGCTCTAAAGACACAGAAATAGAGGCAACCTGTGAAGAAAAGGACAATGGGCAAGAAAACAAAGTTCTGATAACTAAATCCCATGATGAGCTAACAAGTCCAGTCAATGGGTCTTGTTAAGATGGAAATGACACTGAAAACACTACAACAGGAAATGGAAAGGAAGCAAAAGAAAGCCATGACAGTGACCAAAATGACAAGGGCAGCCCAAAAAAATATTTTAAAATTATTTTCAATAAACAAGGAGATGATTACAAAATTTCAGAGTGAAGGAAGAGATGCAGAAAATGAAGTTGGTAGTGAAAACAGTAATGAAAAGGGTGAGGAGAATGATACTCATGAAAGTGAAGACATGCCAAGCACAGATGCCTCTGATATTGCAGAAATAGAGCATACCAGTTTTGAGGCTCTTGATAGTGACAAAATCATGAAAGATGTTGAAAATGTTGATCCAAAGGACAACCAGCAGCAAGGTAGGGAGGATATACACACACAGAGCATTTTTCAAGGAGGAGACAATCCTAATATTTTCAATGATCAAAGCTTGCAAACAAATTTTATGGAATCTCTCACCATCACTTATCAGAGAGGAAGGAGGCATGTGTTTGCTGCCTCCAAAAGGAAAGGGGCCATGCACTCCTCCTCAAAACCAGTGAAGGAAAAAATCACCAAACCAATGAAGAGCAAGGGTAAACAACAAATGAAGGAGAAGGGTAAAAAGCCAATAAAGGAAAAAGGAAAGAAAACAATGGAAGAAGAGGAAAGAAATCATGAGGAAGAGAGGGAATTTCAACTCATTCAAATAGATAGTGATGAGGAAAATGAAACAAGGATAGTTAATTCTCTCCTACAAGACCGGAATGCACAAATCAGAGACTTGGAGGTTGAGCTAGAAAGATCAAAGGATCTCATTGACTTCCTCTAGGTGCCAAACAAACAAATGAGTGGCCAGCTGGCCATCTATGAAACAAGGTCACTAAAATATAGGAAAGAAGCTCAAAGATCACAAGTGAAATTGTAGGAGTACATGGGTGCTTATGAGGAAAGCAGTGATGAAGAGGGGAAAACAAGAATGAGACCTAGGACTATGGGTCTTAGGAAAGCTTTGGAAAAACAGAAAGAGTAAGAATAAACCCAAGCCCAAAAATTTCCTCTCAAAGAGCTCCTTGCCTTATAAATTGAGCATAACAAAGAATCATGGCTTGAAATGGAAAATATACATTTGGAGGCTAAATTAGAGAAGGCCAACAAAAGTTTGGGTTTACAGAGAAAGATGGTTGAGCACTACAAAAAGAGAAATCAATTTGCAAGGAAAAAGCTCAAAACTGCCCAAAGGGAGGGCCCAACATGAAATGATGGAAAGGACCAAGCTAGGCTTGGAATTTAGGCCCAAGCTTCACTGCAGGTCTATAAGGACCCTCGAGGGATCCACTCACCAAATTTGAGCAAAATTGAACAAGTTTTTGTTTTTTGCAAAATTTTAAGCCTAGCAACGCAGCACCCTGGGTGTTGTGCTTTTTCCTAGGGAAATTTCAGAGGGATAAACTTACATTTTTGGATTCCTTATCATGAGAGGAGTATTCTCACCAAATTTCAGTTCGATTGGAGTTGTTTTGGTCCCTCAAAAGGGCCAAAAACACCCAATTTTCACCTTTCTGCCCTCTTTTTTGAGCAGGTGTTGCGCTCCTGGAAGCTTTGAATTTTTCCATTTTTTTGGAAACTTTCAGAGCATATTTTGAGTAAAAAAATGTATATTTTGAAATTAGACATCCCCATATTTCCAATGGGCCATCATGGAGCCTTTTACGACATCGGGAAGGCCTCCAAAACTCTGCTGCAAAAAGACCTTTTTTGGTGCTGCGCTCCTGGAAAATCTTCAAGTTTTGAGACAGTATGTTGCGTTCCTGTGTGTAACTGAGAAAATGTGCGTTAGGCAAGTTTCCTCATGTATGTCAGAGCCTAAAAGTCAATGTTTTTGCTATTTTAGTCTGAAAAAGATATTTTGGAAGATATTTTGTGCCTTGGACCTTGCAAGGCCTGAAGGACAAGTTAGGATATTTGTTTTTGGCCAATAGGCTTCTAGATGCTCTAGTGAGCTCTCTTCCTCCTTGCTTGTTATATAAGATATGAGGATCCATTTTAAATTTTCGGACTTGATGTGTTTAAGAGAAATAAATGGTTTTATGAGCTTGGAGAAGATATTGTTCTTGTGAAGTGGATGACTGGCGTGCTTGGCTTGATGATGGAGAAGCATGTTTGCAGGATTCCATAGCTTGGTGAATGGTGATGTTTTCTTGATTTGTTAGTGTTTTATTTTACTCATTTATGTTTCATTCTTCTTGGTTTTTATAGATCAGAAAAGTATAGGTTGAGACCTACTCATGGAATCACCTCAAACCTCCTGTTTGTTATAGCTTTGATGTTTTCTCTTTTAGCCATCTTAAGGAATTCTTGAATGCTCTTTAGGTCCACTAAAATTTGTTGTTTTTTCATGAATTTTTAATATGCTATCTTACAAGCATGATTCACGGTATTCCCTACTTATTTGAAGTTCTAAAAACCCTATTTTGAAGCCTTTCTATGGATTATTGATTGAATAGGTTAAGTCAAAGAGGTCTTGTTCAATCTTTCCCTTTGTCCATGCTTACCAACTTATCTCATAGTTCCCAATAGCTTCATATAAATTTTTTAGGAGTTCGCTCTCCATAAATTGAGTTATTTGTTTATCTTATGCGTTTTCCCCAAAATTTGAAGGTGAATTTCTAAAGTTAAGAGTTCTTGTGCTTCTATGTTTCACTGGAATGTTCATCTTATATGTTTATCAGTTTGAGTATTGTTCATAGAGATTAATGGTTTGCCCTACCTCATGAGTTGTTGCTTCAGACTATATATATTTAAGACCTCTTAGTTTTTTCCCAAAAAAAATGTTCATTACACCTCATACATCACCCAAAGGATCCATAAACCTTGCCAAATCGGCCCTGCAGTACACCATTTTCATCGTTTAGACACTCTTGACTTCATCTGACCCCATAGCCCTATTGATTCAATCATCTCTCTTTCCACCTATCCTACTTGATCATCTTACCCCAACCCAAAAAAAACAAACCAACTGTGCTTAAACAACTAGCCTAAAATCAATTATTCAAAGTGAACAAATTCACATCCTTCACATAACAGAGAGAGCCCTCGCTGAGTCCAAGAAGGCTAGGTCCTAGGCCTCCAAATATTGGTCTGATGTTACCCTATCATTTGGTTAACCAATCTGCCAAATTATAGGACACTAATAGACCCTTGCCTTAATAGCCCATTTTTAACATCAATTTGGACTCTATACCTCTAGTTTGCTTTTCA
Organism: Pinus albicaulis; assembly: GCA_034641835.2. Taxonomy (NCBI): domain Eukaryota; kingdom Viridiplantae; phylum Streptophyta; class Pinopsida; order Pinales; family Pinaceae; genus Pinus; species Pinus albicaulis. Next base: position 30,759,478 of record MU968317.1, read on the forward strand.
AATGAACCTACACATCTGTCTGAAGAGGAAATTGAAGACAAATTTGAGTGATCTACCTCTGCTTCAAGCATGTGCTTGGTTAAGGCCTCTTAGGCATGATGGAGCTTCATCTCCATCTCATGCATTATTTGAAGAAGTCCTTATTTCTCTTGCTTCATAGCAGCCAATTTCTCATGAAGTCTAGTGCTTTCCCTTACATCTTCATACAGACATTGCACCATATCCTTCAGGATGTAGAAGTCCTTCTTCATCTCTTTCTCAAAGAGTCTTGCAAAGGAGGAGGATTTAGAAACCTCACTTGATGAAGTTTTCATCACTATGTAAATGAATTAAATAACTTCAACAACAATTCACAAAGCTTCAAAAACAATTGATAAAGTTTCTTAACAATTTGGCTATATATTCAAGCTCTTCTCTGCAGCTTGTATCTCTTCTTCAAGCAACCTCTTTTCAAAACAATCCCTCTTGTGCTTCAAGGGTTTCCTTGAGGTCCTTTGGGTAAGGGGAATTCTTTCAACCTTATTCCTTCTTGTCCTCTTCTGGACTTAGCTAGGAATAACTTCCCTTCACCTCTAGGAAACTCAAACTTGTAAGCATCAGTCAATTTTGCAAACAGTTAAATTATTTGCAATGTTAAATACCCTTCAAGTCAAACAAGAAAGAAAGAAACATTGTGCTCTGATACCATTTGATATGAAATGGGTGGCTGAATTTTTATGCTATGCAATCACCTCACACTTAATTAAAACAAATTAATATCTTGCTTATACTTGCATGTGCGAAATTTCATACTTGAATCAGGTGTATGTGCTTTAACTGTTTTAATGCTTTATGTGTGAGGAATTAAAATTTTTTTTGTGCTGATTAAAAGCATGTACAACAAAAATAAATTGCATAAAATTAATCATCAACAAATAACAACAAACATAATAAAGGAGTTCACTTGTATGTCTTGGGCTATGTCTCCTTGAGCCTTCATCAATTGACTTGGCTCTTTGGGATTAAGATGGAAAATTTCTTTTACAAGTTACTACTTAACTCCAATGGTTTTTTTAACTATACCAATGGGTTTATAATACCATCATATCCCTGGAATGACTGCTTAATGTTTGGAAATGGACCTAGGCTCCCTTGGGCTTGACCTCTTTTGTCGGTGTCCTTGAGCTACCCTGCGCTTCTTTGTGGAACAAAATCTCTTAGAAGTCCTTTTATTTCCATGAAACCTTTTATAATATCTCCAGCATATATCATTCATCCTAAATAGGCTATTCATGTGCTTAAAATGAGCTCTGGCTCCCCAATCTATGCCTCCAACCCCTAGTGGCACTAGGCTCCCTAAAATTTCCCTATTGCTTCTTCAGCTCTATAATTCTCCAAATGGCTCTAAAAATCCCTCCATTGGATTCAAAATGTCAAAAATAGTCAGAAATGACTATTCACTTTCTGAAATTGGCCTTTGGCTGCTATGGCTATGCCCCCAACACCTGGGGGAACCTTGTGGCTCTAGGCTCACTGAAACTTATCTGTAGAATATCGGCCTTCATAAGTCTCCAAATGACTCTAAAAACCCCATAATTGGATTTAGAAGTTTCAAGATAGTCAGAATAGACTATTGGTTTGTTGAGAATGGTCTATGACTGACCTGGCTAGGCCTCATTCTCTTGGTGGCTCCTGGTGGCCCTAGTGGCCCTTGGAACCTCTTTGAAGAAAAATAATGCTCAGAAGCCCTCAAATGGCTCTGAAAACCTTACTAATGGCTCCATAATTCTCCATTTAGCTAATAATGACTCTTCATTCACTCATAAATGGTTGAAAATTGAGTCTCCTACACTTTTTCCCTGTTTCACCTAGAAAAACTCCACTAAAAGTGGAGAAATCCACTTAACTGGAGTTGATTTAATGGATTCCGCCCAAAATTAGGCGCGCTATAAACCTCCAAAGAAATAATCATTTACATTAAATGTGTTTTGGTTGGGCATGTTGTACCTTAAGAGACAATCCCTTAGCTGTGATAAGGAATCCGTGCTTAAGACATTTATATAGTTATGTCACATAAATATTGGTCTTTGTTTAATCACCTTCAAATATTTATCATGAAACCATCAAAGATCAAATATAATGAATGTCCCACAATGCTATTATTCTACTAATATCGAATGGAATGATTAGAAGAACCTGTAAGAAAGAAGCCCAAACTGATATGTTGTTGTACAAAATATATCACCTCTTACTCCAGAAGAATTATAAGGAAAGAATCCGTTAAAATGAAGGAGCGCCTATTAAGGATATTAAATCTTATTTACATAAGTAAAAATATACTTGCAGCTTCATTACTTCATTTTATTCAAAGATGAAAAGTACACAATTTAAACTAGAAGACACATCAACATCAACAAATGCCAGAAACTTGCTTTTCATTCATTAATAATTTGAAATCCTAGTACAAAAATTGTAGTCTGAAGGTCCCAAACTTGGAACCCTTCTCTTTCTTCTCTATCTCATTAAATACAATAGAAAGTAGTTTGTAATTGTTGTAACTGATCTTAACTACTTCAACTACTTAGGACTTCATACACTATCTATTACATGTCCTCAAAATGTCTTATTACAATTACATTCTCTCTTTTAAAAGAGTAAATAAAATAAAATTAATATCCTAATCTATATGTTGAATATGAATTTATGATGATGCTTCTACATTTCCTTGATTGGTTTATTTATCCTTCTTTTAAGTCAAGGGATCCTTTGGTAAATCTTTCATCTAGGCTATGCACTTCTTCCATATTTCAATGTTTGTCTTTGGTGAATGAACCAGCTTATGATATTCCAATATGAAAGAAGTGATTCTGTTGAAAGATGGTCTTTCCACAAACAAAGTTTTCACTAACCACAACAGTTGAAAGTGTCTCTGAAGGAAATTGATCACTATTCCTCCTTTGAGAACCTGAGTCTTCTCATGAGTGCTGTCTACCTTACGTTTTTCCAACACTAGCAAGGGTTCATAAGAATTACATGACATAAGACCACCTCCAAGATCCCAATATGATGGAAAACCTTCTCTTACTATTTTATCAAATAATTTATCAAACTGACTCACTGATTCCTTTAGCTCAATCAACTTCTTTTCTGTAGACTTCCTGTAATCATTTTTGACAATAATTTTGTTAATTTCCACAACATATAAAATCCTGTCTTTAATTTCATTTTCTTCCAACTCCTGTTCTATTTTAGAATCAATGAAATTAATGAAATTTCTTGCCCAAATAGCCCTATTGATTGTCTTCTGTTTGTATGTCATGAATTGCTCTTCAAATTCCCTGATAACGCTTTTTTCGTCTGCAATAACAGTCACAAAATCCCAGATTGTTCTCATTTCTTCAATAATATCATTCTAGATGATATCCTTAGCTTGTATTAAGGATATATGTCCCTTCAATTTTTCTTCGAGATTTTTAATCTCAGCCTCAGTAGTTTGGCAGTCCATTTTATATTTATTGACTTCTCTTTCAGTGACCTTTATAATCTTCATTGTTGTTTCTAAATCAGCTTGTGCCCTTTTTCGATCTCTCTCTTCCATCTTCAATTCAGTGGTTAATTGAGAAATTTGTGTTGATGGATCTTCACTACCTGATGGAAAAACAAAAGTGCAATTATGAGATTCGATATGGTTTTGTAATGACAGTGCAGTTTTCTTTAATTTAGTGACTTCTTCTTCCTTTTTCATGAGTTGATGTGTTAGCCCCCCCTATGAAATTCTTGGCAAGAAAGCTGGGGGCTGGATGGTTGGGGAGCCTTCAAGGAATGTCTTTCCCCTGAAAACCCATTCCCCTTGAAGTCTCTGAGTGCTTTTCCTTGTAAAAATCCTCTCTGATGATCCATTTCTCAAAGAGACCTATTACTCCCTCTTTTACCCCTATATCCTTGCAAAATTCCCTATCACAACCTCTATTTTCCCTATGTTAAAGTTTCCCTTTAATCCCTCCATTATCGCCTTAAATTCCCCCTAAATCCTATCTAAACCCCACCATCACCCTTTGTTCCTTCAAATTTCCACTTCACCCCCCTATCGTTACCTTCCATGGGCCTGGAAGTGCATTAAAATTGAAACAAAATGATAAAATCCACCATATCAGGCCTTAGCCCCTTTCTCCATTAACCTTTGCACTTTTCTCTCCCATGAGACCCAGCGCCGGGACCAACGCTAAATCTGCTAGGTGCTTAGCCCCTCCAAACCTTTCTCCACGCGAAAATCATCAAAAACCTTTGCAAACGCGCATTTGTGGGTTTTAATTTTTTTTTTAGATCAATGGATCTTCGTCGTCCATTTACGTTTCGATCCGATGGTCCACGTCTCCTCCGCTAGTGGACCCCGCAGTGCACTATCCCTGAAACCGCCGGTTCATTCCACACCACCCTCGCGCGCTGAGAGGTTTTCCTCCATCTCCTAGCGATTCCACTCATCGTCTGCCACCTGTCCCGTGCACTGTTCCGAAACCATTGTCTTCCCGCGCATTAACTCTCGACTCAAGACGCCCGGCGAAATTACCCACATCCGTCCAATCTGCGATCGCGCATCCAACGGTCTCCGCTCCTCGGAGTTGCGCCCCCGTTAACCTGTCTCCGCTATACTGCGGGTCCTCAGTCTGTCGCCCACCTGCGTGTTCCCACCGTCGATCTCTGCCACGATCGACGGTCCTGATTCGTCCTCCATCGTTGAATGTTCCTTTGTCCCCTGCCTTGCCACGTCACCTCCACGTGCACACCCCGTACATGCTCCATTTCTGTCACAATATAACTGGTTCTTTCGTGCTTTTTAAGGTTTCCATTCATTTACTACGTGTATTTTCTCTGTGTTTCACCATTCCTCCATCAGAGCAATTTTTATCATTTCCATTGCAAATTCTCCCCTCCATTTCACCGTCAGTAGAACCATGTTCGTCGCCCTCGCCGCCTTCATCATTCCTGTCCATGGTTTTCTTCACATTTTTTTGTTTTGTAGGGTTTCTAAGGGTAGAATACTGCCATGGTTCTACATGGCAAACTGTGCAGACAATATTAAATCCGAGAGCTGGTACTGCCGTGGGATAGTCAAAGAAAGCAGCTGGCAGGATTCGCATTAAGGAAAGGGCAGATTTCGAACACTGGAAACCTTTCAACCCCATTAAAACCCAAGCTACCCTGTCAGAAGCAAAATGGAGCAGCAAAGTGTTTCAGTACATAGCGAAAGGAAGATTAAGGCGAGCTAATGACGATCTCGAGCCTTTAATCAGAGGTTTAGAAGGCAAAGCAGTAGTTTGAAGACCCCGAGGATCGATCCAAAGATCCTGAGAACAGTAACAGGTACCATCTGGGTTTATTCATCAGCAAAATGCTTTTCTCCATCAAGTACAAGGCACCCATATAGCTCTTATTATGCAGAATTTCCCTGAAATAATTTCCGCCCTAGCTACAGTTCAAAAACAGTCAGACATTTATGAAGCAGACCTCTCAGCAGTTGTGCACCATTTGTTTATTCCACGCAAGTACAACACAGTACCACAGCCCAAATAAATCCAGGGTCATATCAGAGTAATTGGAAAACTAAAGAAGATCACCCTATCATCCAAGGAATGACAGAGATTAAGTGTTCAGCATTCAAGCAGGGTGAGCTTCGGCTTCCTTCCCTCTCAGAAGTTTTAATACTGCATTTAGTGTTTCGCCTGCCACCTGAGCTCTTCTTTGCTATAAAGCTCAGAGAGAAATATTGTAATGGTTGTTGATGAGATATCAGTGAAACGTAAGCATTTCTCCTCTTGAGACAAGTTCTCTATGTAATAGTGTAAGATAGACCGAGAAGTTGATGTATTCAGATTGAATGTTCAAGCTGTGGGCAACGTTGTACTTGATTGGTTTTGTTTTAATATGAAAAGCATATTTATTTGGATCCTGATCTAAATCAGCTGGTGATGTTTTCCTTTCTCTGTATTTGTGATTGACTTGCTTTCATTTCATTATATTTCTTCAGGATCGCATCAGAAGTTTGGCATAAGACTTACCCTTGATAGGTACCTTATGCTGTTGCTCTCCCAGCCTTTATGTTTTCTGCTTATATGTGTATCTAAATATCAATTTCAATTTATCTAACCAGTGTAGTGGATGTCATTTCCTACTCTCTGATGTATGGATTTATGGAATCTATGTTTGGATGGTCTTGTTAGGATTTAGTTAGATGTGTTGAGAACACTGGGAGGTCTAGAACCTAGTCTCTGCCTCACTAGGATCTTTCCATCTCATTGAGCCTTTCTAAGATCCCTGGTCTCACCTCCAATTTTGTCCAAACAGGTCTGGAGTTAAATGACCTCTGACCTGATCTATACACAGAATCGGTTATTTCCCCTTCACTTACTTTCAGTCCTTAATGTTCCATTCCATCAACCATCTTTAAGATCCAAATGCTCTAGATGACTAGCCCAACTGAAAGCTTGCACATTGAACACAAGTAAATCCTTTCTTGACTCCATTTCCCAATGGATTTGATGTTTCCTGAGTTATCTATCTTTGTCTAGTTTCCTCTTTTCTCACCCTTGTTTTATATTGGACCCTTCATTCCTGATTCCCAACAACCAAACATAAACCAATAAACAAACCCTATGCATATAACTAGCCTAAAATCATAACATCCGAGCTTCAAAGACATAAACCTTTCACTATCATAGAGAGATCCCTCATTGGACCTAGGAGGGCTAGATCCTAAGGTCCCAAAGTGGTTCTATGTTATCTCATCTTTTGGTCTCTGTCAACCTGGCCAAAACATGGGAACACCAACATAATGGCGACTCCACTAGGGAATTCTGAGTTCATTTTTCCTTAAACATTCTTGGAGACTCAGAAACTTAGAACTCTGGTTAGGTTGATAGTAAGTCGCTCCTTTCTTGAATCGACCTCCATTATTGAATATCCATCACACTCTTAGACAGAGCCTGGAAAGGGTTAGGTAGCCTCCGGATCTCACCCTCTTTGGGAGGTGACACATCTGGTAAATGCCCCTCCGGTCAATCTCTGGTTAGAGTTTGCTATTTTTGAGGTTATTGTTGAAAGGTGACAGTGCTTGACCACTGTGGTGGATAGTGTAACCCCTTAGATATACCCTAAAACCCTCCACCTGGAGACTCCATTATTCCTGAATGAAAAGACTCCACTAGGAGACCAGCCTCTGAGACAACATTAACCACAGAAGAAGTAACAAGTAGGGTTAAGCTGCTTAGTTAGAAGCATAGCATTCTGGCTTTTAGAACCATTAACACGAGAGCTTATCCCAACCCTGACCCACCTGAAATAGTTGACAACCCGGAGAGTATCCTCAAAGGAGCTCCTACACCCAACAGACCAACTATTTCCAGACACATTCTTAGAGCTAATTCTTCACCAGAAAACCTAACAGCTCTAGCAGCTTTTCTCCCTGACCTAGACCTACCTAACAGTTTATCAAGAACCAGGTCAGTCAATCACCTAGACCAGCAAGACCTTGAGCCTCATATCACACCATCTAACAGTGGTCAAAACACTAGGAACAGAGAAACCCCTCCATCTACACCACCTGATTTTCACTTCCTTCAAAACTTGGGGCTCTCTCACCCTAGATCTGCTCAACAGACTTCTACTGGTTCGAATATCCCTGTCATCCAAATACCAGCTGCTCAAGCTAACCCTTTGCCTCACTATAATATCATCATGGCAGCTTGGTATGCACCTCTGTTTTTACCTCAGCCTATGTTACCCTTACCAAATGATTATCAGTCAAAAATCCCACACTTCACTGCAAAAGAGTCCATAACAGCTTAGCAACATGTAGATAAAATGGAATATTCCTTTGATTACATGGAGATTGACGATGAGTCGATCAAAATGAGAATCTTTGCCCAAAGCCTAGGTGGTGATGTAAAGAAATGGTTTAAGGGCTTACCTCCTGGCAGTATCCCAGATCTTCCTGCATTATATCAGACCTTCATAAACAAATGGGAGACTAGGGCAAACCCTCGTCAACTCCTAGTGGAATACCTGACCCTTAAAAGAAATGTAGGAGAGAGTGTCCATGATTACACAAAGAGATTTAACAGCATTTACAATGCCCTCCCTCCACATATGAAACCTCCACAAGGTATGGCCTTAGCAAAATACCCTGATGGGTTTGACGCTGACATGGCCTATGAGCTTAGGGATGAATAATACACCACATTGGAAGACATGCAGAAAGGGGCTGTAAACATAGAAGCCAATTTGATTGAGAAAAGAGCAAGACTGAGGTCTGAGAGGAGGGTAACCTATAGGGATGAAAATGTAGCTTCCACATCCGATCCAAACTATGAAAAATTGTCTAAAAACGTGGAGAAACTACAACAGATGATGGAAAAAATGGTTGTCACAGTTAGCAATCAGAACATAAACTAGAACCAGAATCAAAACCAAAACTTTAGAAGGAACAACAATGCTCCCAACAGACAAAAGGAGTCAGATCAGCAAGTCATTCTCCCATTTCAAAAAATTTTATATGAAGATGAGGGAATTATAGAAGAGTCTGGAGGGGATGTAATTAACATGTTTGAAACAGAAGACTCGGTCCTTAACTGTGATTTAGGGGAATACCAACCCTCACCCTCTTATTGGGATGAGGAATGGTTGGAAACTGAGGATTACAGATTAGGATTTGAAAATGCCATGTTATAGGTCAGGGAAAAATATGAACTTAGGAGCAAGAAAAGCCAAGATGCTTCCAAGGCCAAAAATCCTGAGGTAACCATCAAGAAAAGACCTGATAAATACTCTAAAGCATCTGCTGCAGATAATAAAACAGCAGCTGAAAGTTCTGGTAAACACAAATAAAAATACAACCAAGACACCGAAAAACCAAGCCTACCAGCTAGCAGCACTAGCACTGCAGCCAGTGCTCCTGATAAAACGATTCCTAACCCTGTACGTAGTGATAAATCACAAACTGATTCAGCTACTAAATCAGTAGCAAATAAAACAGAATTGAGTATTACAAAGGTCTAGTCCACTTTCAATTTAGAGAGTGAACTTGCAAAAATCAAAATCTCTATACCATTATCTCAGCTAGCCACTCAGGATGTATATAAAAGCAAAATTTTGAAAGCATTGAATCTGGGAGAAATAAATGATTCTATAAACCTGAATGATGACCAACCAGCCCTACTCTTTGGTCCAAAATTTGAGGGAAAGTTTCAGGAAGGGGTAGTTCCACCTTTCTATGTCAGTCTCAACATTCATGACAAGATCCTTCATAATTCCATGCATGACTCTGGTGCATCCCACAATCTAATGCCTAAGGTAGTGATGGAAAGGCTAGGCCTAGAAATTACCAGACCCTACAAATACTTATACTCATTTGACTCAAGTAGAGTAAAATGCCTAGGCCTAATCAAAGACTTATGTGTGAGTTTGACCCAGATTCCTGCCAAATGTATGGTCATGGATGTAGTGGTGGCAGATGTGCCACCTAAGTATGGCATGTTATTGTCTAGATCATGGGGAGCCAAACTGCAAGGAACAATGCAGATGGATGGCTCATATGCCACTATCCCTATATTTGGCCAACTTAGAAGACTGTATAGGGAGTCTCAGATAAAATTCCTAGTCAGTAGCCCCGAGAAGCCTGAGAATTCACCACTGTACTCTGTGCAGACAGACCTAGATTCTTTCATTATTTATAACGACCAATCCATGGAGGAGTCAGTATCTGGAAACATGGGTGCAAACGTAGAGGCTGAAAGCACAGACCTGAACATAATGGCTACCTTGGAAGAAATTGAAGAAGAAAACAATAGTGAAACCTGTAGAATATGCGGTGGGGGCCTAACTCAGATTGATCCAAGAATGCAATGCAGTCAGCCCATTAGTCACATCCCTCAAACTAACATATCACGTGAAGAAAAAGATATCCCGGAACCTAGTACAGACCCTCTAGTGCAAAATAATGGCGAACCCCTATGGGAAATGAATTTCGATGGGTCCTGTACCAGAAAAAATGCTGGAGCAGGGGTGTGGCTACGAAACATAGAAAATGATCAGGCAGAGAGCCATGCTATGAATCTGCACTTCAAATTCACAAATAACATTGCAGAATATGAGGCTCTCGTCCTTGGCCTAAATCTGTTGAATAAATTAGGAGCCCATAGGATAGCTGTGAGAGGAGACTCTGAGTTAGTTATCAAACAGGTGAATGGTGAGTATTCAGCAAAACACCCCAGGCTTAGGGCATACAGGAATGACACTTTGGATTTGCTGAAAATGTTTGTTGAATATGAATTAGCGTTCGTTCCTAGGGGTCAAAATGCAATTGCAAATGGATTAGCTTTTCTAGCTAGCTCATATCCTAAGACCCCAGTTGACCAACAAATCATCATTCAGACCAAATTTAGGCCTGCAGTGCCAGACAATGAAAAATATTGGCAGGTCTTCGAAGGAGACAAACAAATCGAATATTTCCTGGTGGGTAGGAATGAGTTTGAATTTTCTGATTTAGACTCGATTTCTGATGACAGCTGCCCAAGCGAGGATCCCCCCAATGAACAAGAAACACCCTGTAACATAGAAATAAAATCTTTTTCTGAGCAAACTAGAAATCCAGCCAACAACTGTGAAAATGTAGATATCGAAGAGGTAGAGGTGCTGAAGGCCAAAGTCAAGAATATACCCAAGGGCCTGGCACCCTTAGAGGACCTTTTTGACTTTGATGGCGTAGCAAAGAGGCCCACAATAGAGCATGCAGATGCAGATGTGGAAGAATGCAACATAGGCACTAAAGACAGGCCCAAAATGATTAAACTGGCTAAGTCTATACCTACAAACATGAAGCAGAAATACATTGAGCTGTTTAAAGAATTCATAGACGTGTTTGCATGGAGATATGAAGACTTAAAGGCATATGACACCAACATCATTCAACACAAGATACCCTTGAAGGAAAATCAGAAGCCTTTCAGACAGAAACTCTGTAGGATCAATCCGAAACAATTGCCCGTAGTCAAGAAAGAAATTAAGAAGATGTATGATGCAGGCATAATTGTTCTTGTGAGGTTTTCTGATTGGGTGTCAAATCTATTGGTTGTGAGGAAGAAAACAGGGGAGATCAGATTATGCATAGACTTTAGAAACCTCAACAGAGCCTCCCTAAAAGACAACTACCCCTTGCCTAGAATGGAGCACATCTTACAGAAGGTAGTGGGCTCTAAAAGAATCTCCCTGCTTGATGGTTTTTTAGGATATAACCAAGTATTGGTTCTCCCAGAAGATCATCTCAAAACAGCATTTACCACTCCATGGGGCACCTTCATGTATGTGAAAATGCCCTTCGGACTGATGAATGCTGGCGCCACCTTCTAGAGAGCGATGGACATAGCTTTCTCAGAGGAGATAGGACACTTCATAGTTATCTACTTGGATGACTGGACTGTCTTTTCCAAAACGGAAGAAGAACACTTGAAACACCTGATGAAATTTTTTGAGAAATGTAGAAGGTATGGCCTGTCCTTAAATCCTAAGAAAACTGTGTTTGGGCTGCAAGAAGGTAAACTTATAGGCCATATTATTTCTGAGAAAGGTATCAGGATAGACTCACAGAGAGTTGAGGGAATACTCCAAATCATACATCCAAGAAACATCAAATAGTTACAGTCCTTCATTGGGAAGATCAATTTCCTTAGGAGATTCATTCCCAATCTTGTTGAGCACCTTAGGAAAATGACTGAAATGCTAAAGAAATGTGCAGGAATTAAGTGGACTGTTGAAGCCAAGAAATATTTTGAGTCAGTAAAACTTGCACTCACTCAGGCCCCTGTCCTTATCAGCCCTGACTTCTCAAAATATTTTCTGATCTTTTCATTTGCTTCCCAACACACAATAGCTACAGTTTTGCTGCAGAAAAATTCAGAAGGTAATGAACAGCCTATAGCTTTCTTCAGTAAAGCCTTAAGAGATGCACCCTTAAAGTACAACATCATGGAAAAGTAGGCCTATGCCCTGATTAAGGCCTTAAAGGACTTTAGGGTGTACATCCTGCATTCTCACACCATTGCTTTCATGCCAAATGTAGTGGTCAAAGATATCTTGTCCCAAGACCCTGATGGGAAAAGGGGAAAATGGATTGCTACCATCTTGGAATACGACCTTGAAATAAAGCCCACTAAACTGATCAAAGGTCAAGGCCTGGCCCAGTTAATGGTAGAATCCAACTTGCAGGCCCTTGACATTAATATGATAAATGCCCTAGATGAGCAGGAAGGATTGCCCCATCCAACTGTTGAGAAGCAGTTTCAAAACTCTCCTTGCTATACTAACATCCTTTATGTGCTCACCAACCTCAATGCCCCTCCAGAACTATCCAAAACTAAGGCCAGATTCATAAAACTCAAAGCTAGAAATTACTACATTTTAGATGAGAATCTATACTAGAAGAATCCAAATGGCCTATTGCTGAAATGCTTGTCTGAACCTGAAGCTGAAAGAATTAAACAGGAATTCCATGCTGGGGAGTGTGGAGGCCACCTGAGTTGGAAATCCACTGCAAATAAAATAGGGCGGGTTATTATTGGCCTACACTGTTTAATGATGTCCATAAAATGATAACCACTTGCCAAAAATGTCAGATCTTTGAAGGTAAAAGAAAACTCCTTCCCCTTCCCCTACAAACCATCACCATTGAAGGTCCCTTTCTGCAATGGGGCCTAGAATTTAATGGGGAAATTCACCCTTCTTCTTCTGGGCAACAAAAATGGATCCTGACTGCCACAGATTGCTTCACTAAATGGATAGAAGCCATACCCACTAGGAATGCCACCGATTCTATCATTATTAGGTTCCTAGAAGACTTCATCCTGTCTCAGTTTGGCTGTCCAAGGAAAATAATCACTGACAATGCTGCTTCTTTTGGATCCAAAAGAATGGTTGATTTCTGTCACAGGTACGGAATAGCACTTGGACATTCAACTGCCTATTACCCCCAAGGTAATGGCCTAGCTGAATCATCAAATAAAATCCTGGTTACAATCATTAAGAAGCTGCTGGAAGAGAACAAAAATTCATGGCACAAAAAGTTGGTGCATGCTTTGTGGGCTGACAGGCTCACTACAAAGAAATCTATTGGCATGTCACCCTTCCAGCTGGTTTATGGGACTGAAGTAGTTTTTCCTACTAGTCTTGGAGTTCCAGTGATCAAACTTGTCCAGGAGATCCAATCAGAGGAAGACAACATGATAAGGAGAATAAATGAAACAATACATCTTTAGCAGACAAGGGATCAGGTCTACAACATAGCATTGAAAGTTCAGCAAAACATGAAGAGGCAGTTCGACAAAAGAACCAAAGCTTCAGATTTCAGAATTGGTGACAAGGTTCTGAGATGGGATTCAAGAAGAGAGGACAAAGGCAAACATGGCAAATTTGACAGCTTGTGGCAAGGTCCATTTTTCATCCAAGCCATTGTGGGTCCTAATGCATTTTTCTTACAAGAACTTGATGGTACAGAGCTGTTTGGGGGTACTGTCAATGGCAGGATGCTCAAACACTATTTCTGCTAATTTTTTATTTCCAGTTCCATTTCCATTGTACATACCATTGAAGTTTTACTTTCAAGAAAATAGAGAAAATGTCTCCAAAAATAGAAAGGGTAGAGGTTCAGACATGCTCAAAACATGAACCTCTGAAATGCAAAAGAATGGCTCAAACATGGTCAAAATCTGAACCAAAAGAACAGAATAGCTGGTCCTAATATGCCCAAAACCAGAGCTGAAATCAAAGGAAGGGTGACTCTAATATGCTCAAAATCTGAGTCACACATAGAGAAGGATACTTCAAAGCCACAGATTTCTTGCCTTCATAGTTTTGTTTGCAGTTGTCTACAAGTTTTCACTCTACAGCAAGTCAGACAGTCCAATCCTGACTTGGATGTTTCTCAATTTCTTGTTTAGAATATAGGAGAAGAAACTTGTTGGACCGTTTAATCCCAACAGGTAGTAGATTAGGTAGAGAAGCATATGAGGCCAACAGTCTAATCTGGTCTCATGGAGAAATAAGGTTAGATTTAGAATAGGTTTGCTTTTGTTTTGAAAAATAAAATGTAAAGTGTCTGCTAGCTCAAATGCACCCAAAGGGAAATGGCTAGGACTGTAGTTTGGGTAAGTAGATTGGTTGGGAAATATTTCTGCTGATGTTTCTATCATATTGTGGCAGCTAAAATTGAAGAAAAAGGGATGTGCCAAGCAACACGCATCTGGCCTACTCCAAAGATTATTTTATGGTTTCTTGACTCCTTCAAGAAGAAGCCATCCCCATGTGGAGCCACTGTTAGCCCCCCCTATGAAATTCTTGGCAAGCAAGCTGGGGGCTGGATGGTTGGGGAGCCTTCAAGGAATTTCTTTCCCCTGAAAACCCATTCCCCTTGAAGTCTCTGAGTGCTTTTCCTTGTAAAAATCCTCTCTGCTGATCCATTGCTCAAAAAGACCTATTACTCCCTCTTTTACCCCTATATCCTTGAAAAATTCCCTATCACAACCTATGTTTTCCTTGTGTTAAAGTTTCCCTTTAATCCCTCCATTATCGCCTTAAATTCCCCCTAAATCCTATCTAAACCCCACCATCACCCTTTGTTCCTTCAAATTTCCACTTCACCCCCCTATCGTTACCTTCCATGGGCCTAGAAGTGCATTAAAATAGAAACAAAATGATAAAATCCACCATATAAGGCCTTAGCCCCTTTCTCCATTAACCTCCGCACTTTTCTCTCCCATGAGACCCAGCACCGGGACCGATGCTAAATCCGCCAGGCGCTTAGCCCCTCCAAACCTTTCTCCACACGAAAATCATCAAAAACCTTTGCAAACGCTCATTTGTGGGTTTTAATTTGTTTTTTAGATCAATGGATCTTCGCCGTCCATTTACGTTTCGATCCGACGGTCCACGTCTCCTCTGCCAGTGGACCCCGCAACGCACTATCCCTAAAACCACCATTTCATTCCACACCACCCTCGCATGCTGAGCGGTTTTCCTCCATCTCCTAGCGATTCCACTCATCGTCTGCCACCTGTCCCGTGCACTGTTCCGAAACCACTATCTTCCCACGCATTAACTCTCAACTCAATACGCCCGGCGAAATTACCCACATCCGTCCGATCTGCGATCGCACATCCAACAGTCTCTGATCCTCAGATTTGTGCCCCCGTTAACCTATCTCTGTCGTACCACAGGTCCTCAGTCCATCGCCCACCCACACGTTCCCACCGTCGATCTCCGCCACGATCGACGGTCCTAATTCGTCGTCCATCGTTGACTGTTCCTTTGTCCCCCACCTCACCACGTCACCTCCACGTGCACACCCCATACATGCTCCATTTCCGTCACAATATAATTGGTTCTTTCGTGCTTTTTAAGGTTTCCATTCGTTTACTACGTGTATTTGCTCTATGTTTCACCATTCCTCCATCAGAGCAATTTTTATCATTTCCACTGCAAATTCTCTCCTCCATTTCACCATCAGCAGAACCATGTTCATCGCCCTCGCCGCCTTCATCATTCCTGTCCATGGTTTTCTTCACAGTTTTTTGTTTTGCAGGGTTTCTAAGGGTAGAAGACTGCCATGGTTCTACATGGCAAGCTGTGCAGACAATATTAAATCCGAGAGCTGGTACTGCCGTGGGATAGTCAAAGAAAGCGGCTGGCAGGATTCACATTAAGGAAAGGGCAGATTTCGAACAATGGAAACCTTTCAACTCAATTAAAACCAGAGCTACCCTGTCAGAAGCAAAATGGAGTGGCAGAGTGTTTCAGTATAGAGCGAAAGGAAGATTAAGGTGAGCTAATGACGATCTCGAGCCTTTAATCAGAGGTTTAGAAGGCAAAGTAGCAGTTCGAAGACCCCGAGGATCGATCCAAAGATCTTGAGCACAGTAATAGATACCATCTGGGTTTATTCATCAGCAGAATGCTTTTCTCCATCAAGTACAGGGCACCCATACAGCTCTTATTATGCAGAATTTCCCTGAAATAATTTCTGCCCTAGCTACAATTCAAAAACAGTCAGACATTTATGAAGCAGACCTCTCAGCAGTTGTGCACCATTTGTTTATTCCCCGCAAGTACAACACAGTACCGCAACCAAAATAAATCCAGGGTCATATCAGAGTAATTGGAAAACTAAAGAAGATCACCCTATCATCCAAGGAATGACAGAGATTAAGTGTTCAACATTCAAGTAGGGTGGGCTTCGGCTTCCTTCCCTCTCAGAAGTTTTAATACTTCATTTAGTGTTTTGCCTGCCACCTGAGCTCTTCTTTGCTATAAAGCTCAGAGAGAAATATTGTAATGGTTGTTGATGAGATATCAGTGAAACATAAGCATTTCTCCTCTTCAGACAAGTTCTCTATGTAATAGCGTAAGATAGACCGAGAAGTTGATGTATTCAGACTAAATGTTCAAGCTGTGGGCAGCGTTGTACCTGATTGGTTTTGTTTTAATATGACAAGCATATTTCTTTGGATCCTGATCTAAAGCAGCTGGTGATTTTTTCCTTTCTCTGTATTTGTGATTGACTTGCTTTCATTTCATTATGTTTCTTCAGGCTTGCATCAGAAGTTTGGCATAAGACTTACCCTTGATAGGTACCTTATGCTGCTGCTCTCCTAGCCTTTATGTTTTCTGCTTATATGTGTATCTGAATATCGATTTCGATTTATCTAACCAATGTAGTGGATGTCATTGCCTGCTCTCTGATGTATGGATATATGGAATCTATGTTTGGATGGTCTTGTTAGGATTCAGTTAGATGTGTTGAGAACACTGGGAGGTCTAGAACCCAGTCTCTGCCTCACTAGGATCTTTCCATCTCATTGAGCCTTTCTAAGATCCCTTGTCTCACCTCCAGTTTTGTCCAAGCAGGTCTGGAGTTAAATGACCTCTGACCTGATCTATAGATAGAATCGATTATTTCCCCTTCACTTACTTTCAGTCCTTAATGTTCCATTCCATCAACCATCTTTAAGATCCAAATGCTCTAGATGACTAGCCCAACTGAAATATTGCACATTGAACACAAGTAAATCCTTTCTTGACTCCATTGCCCAATGGCTTTGATGTTTCCTAAGTTATCTATCTTTGTCTAGTTTCCTCTTTTCTCACCCTTGTTTTATATTGGACCCTTCATTCCTAATTCCCAACAACCAAACATAAACCAATAAACAAACCCTGTGCATATAACTAGCCTAAAATCATAACATCTGAGCTTCAAAGACATAAACCTTTGAATATCATAGAGAGATCCCTCTTTGGACCTAGGAGGGCTAGATCCTAAGGTCCCAAAGTGGTTCTATGTTATCTCATCTTTTGGTCTCTGTCAGCCTGACCAAAACATGGGAACAACAACATGATGAAGAAGTTTTTCTTTCTCATTTTCCACCTTTGCAAACTCTGCTGCCATGGAATGTTCTCTATAGGAAATTCAAATTTTTTCTTCAGTGCAGATATTTCTAATTCGACACTTTTCAGAAGCTTCTACACAACAGACCTGTCATTGGGATCTACTCCAATCTTCACTATGATCTTTTTAAGCTCTTCGTTCTGGATTGTCAAACCCCTGGAATTGGCTTTGTCTAACTTCAACTGCTTTATCACTTTTCCAATCATATTCTCTGCCTTGATTGCCATTGCATTACCTTTTGTTAGGTCATTCACAATCAGCTGACCTGTTTGCATGTGTAGATTCACTTTGTCCAAAAATGGGATTTTCTTCACATCTACAGTCAAATTCACAGTATTAAAATTGTTAGAAGAACCAATTGACGTATTAGAAGGATGTGAAAGGGAAATTTTGAATTGATCTTTTTCAAGATCCATTGCAGCTAGAAGTCTTGTTTGGTCTGGAGCTATCTGGTACTCAGCTTGAGCCTCCATGCTTGCCTTCATCTTCTAATTTCTCTCTGCAATTTGGGAAAACATTTGTTTAATTAGATGCACTTGTTATTGAGTGCTCTCATGCTTCCTGGGTGAGGCAGGGAAATATTTTTCATCTCCGAATTGTAATGAAAAACCAGGTTGAGAATCTACAGAATCTTCATTGAACTTTTCCCTCTTCTCAACCCTTTTTTCTTCATACTCTGTATCAACCACTACCTCTTTACCTCTTTTATTTGATTTCTCTAATATAATAGGAGTCTGAACATTTGAACTTACTGAACCCACAACACCTTTACTTGCCACTTTTTCTAGATCTGGTCTGCTCTCATGAATGAAGGCTGAATATCCATTATAAATTCTTCTACTAGAAATGACACTGTGAGGGTCATAAGCCCACTTCTCTCCTAACAGTAAGTGCATTCCATCTAACATCTTAGTGACTTCATCAAATTATTGTCTCATATTTACTATAAAGGGACCCACAGTCATTGGCGATTTGAACATATGACCCTTCTTCATAGGCACAAAGTGAATTTGGTCAACATTTAAACTTTGCCTAATGAACTCCAAAGAAAATAATCTCATAGGCACAAATACAGGAAGCCTATAAGGTTCTACACTAGCTCCATAAAGTATAATTTTAAAATAATCTTCAAAGACAAACCAATCACCAAATTTACAATTTTCCCCCAAATGCAAGAACTCTTGAGCTTTGGGAAAAAAACAGGGGGGAGAACTTCCATTCAAAAATTTATATGCAGAAGACATAAAATGACCATCAAAATCAAATAAACCACCCTCATTCTATTCTTTTATCACTATATTTGTCCAAAATATTACCAATTTTCTCCTTTTATTCATATCCATAATGTTTAACCCCAGATGCATGAATTCTTCTACATTTTGATATAAAAATAGGTAAACAATAAGTGAGGGAAACCCGAATGAACCCGTTAATGATAAGCTCATGAGCTCAGATTTAACAGCTTATTGCCAATAAGATGGAATATCCAGCACCACTCCTGGCTTCATCATCTGGCGAACATTCCCAGAATTGACTTTAACACTATAATGTCATCGTCCTTTCCCAAAATCTTTTCAATGTAGCTTAGCACTGGTTTAACTTCAATATCAAAGACCTACATAGGGAACTCTTTACTGTCAGGTACAAACTGCTGTGTATTTGGCTTCAGAAAATGAATGAATTGATTAAACTCTTGACCTGCAAGATTGTTATAATATGCTATCAAGGAATCATCAGAGAATTGGACATATGACTCTGACTCAGGGTAACATAGATCTTGGCGAATTAACTAAACTGAAACTTGCCGAACGCTTTCCCCTTGACAATTCATTACGAAAAATTTCCTAGGGTACATAACAGACACTAGCCAATAGATAAATTTGGGAAAGAGATGAGTTTTCAGGATACATGCAAACAACACGCCAGTTTTTTCCATGGCAGTATAAATTGGAGAAGTCTTATCGTTTAGGAGGAATTGCTGATAAAAAGAAAGGTGGTCAAGGGAACAATCTGTATTTTGGATATCCCTCTCCGTATCCATTAGAGGGATGTGATTGGAAGAACCTGACAGGGATGAGTATTTAGCCATAGTTTAACTTTGGGATGGTAGATGATTTACAGGGTGGCCAATAATTGACAGGGTGACAGAAGACTGAAAAATATGCAGAACAAACAAACTTCAAACACCAACTAATCAATAATAATTTCAGAAAGAATGAGAATTTCCCTTAAATAGGTGGCATGACTTTGAACTTAAATGTTGATAATATGTGCCAAAAGACCGTTAAAAAATCCTGACGTGGAAGACAACTGTAATGAACTTGGCAGCATACGTCACTGTGGGAGGCCTCGGGGTACAGAGGATTCATTTTGCTTATGTCCCCATAATCAACCTCAACTGTTCATTTGGGTTACTCCCACAGTCAACACGGTCAATTGCGCAGGCACCCTCTATGTTAACCCACGCGCTAAAAGTGCCCACGGGTTGAGCCCTTTGCATATTGCTTGATCAATCATTGAATCCCGCTTGATAAAGTGATCGATATTTAAACTTTGAACTAGGACCCACTTTCATAAAGCCTGCAAGTATTTAATCTTTTAACTTTAATATAACGAGCAGATATATTTTTATGCTAAAGTATATGAATTGTAATACTCTAACACATATTTTTAGTAGTTTTCTATTCTTTTGTATTTTTGAAAATTAAAATAAAGGGATATTGTAGATGATCCACAACAGTGCACATGACCCACATAACACGGTTACATAACCATTGGTGGAACTATAGGTGGAACCACGAGTTGATAAGGTTTAAACTTCGGCTAATAAGATATGGTTAGCGGAGACCACGTGGAAGGTTAACAAACCATTACATGTGATAAGGTTGAAACTGTTGTAATAAATGTCATGGTTGAAAACTGTCGAAGGTTATGTTTAATGTAACATTTTCAATGTAAACAATACACGAGACCGCTGGCGAGTTGGGACCGCCGGCAGTCACAAACCCCCAAACACCAATATATTCAACTTTAAATATAAATCGTCGCCCTATGAGGTTAAGAACCACATGTACCGGAGATGATAGACCACTCACGTGCCCAACAGGAGGTCTTGCGATCGAATCCTGTGAATGCAACCACAATTTTAAAATGCAGTTGTGGGGCCACGTGGCTGTCTTAGGTTTGGCCACGTGGCAAATTTTCATTGGCTCATCCAAACCATTCAACAAATAAAATTGTGACACTTGTCAAGATCCAATTAGCTCAGAAGGAATATTTTGGGGGAATAGTTCAAGAAATATTCCACAAATATTCCCTAGAATATTCTTTTTTACTGACTGTTCAAATGCCCAGTCAACCCTGGGCAATTGTCCAAATTTTGCAGTTTACTGGGCTTTTCAAAATGCGATAACTTCTTCATACGATGTCGGTTTTTCAAACCATTCGTGGTGACGGAATCACAGAGATGAGATATATCCAGCCGCTCAGGTTTAGAACACTTTTGAACACTTTTAAATTTGAATTATCTATGTGCTTGAGGGGTCTTGACCCAGGTTCACAGGTTAAGGTTTGCCCAAAAAACCCTACTCTACTAGCCCTTTCGGCAATGACCTATTGGCACAGGCCAAAGTCTCACCTGAAGTAGTATGGGAGGGTGTTGGAATGAGGTTTCCACACCTTGAGAGAGAGTAGGTAAGTGAGGCAGACCTGTGTTCAAATCTTATCGGATTTGCACAGAGTAATTCTATTCGTAGGGTTTTACCATAACATAGGTATTACCATTCTCAGATATAGTTAGTACCTTTGCATCCAAGCGCGTATCAACAATTATCATCACATAATATCATAAACACAGCTACAGATTCAATTCCAGCATAAACAGATATCACAGAAGTATTCGTAGCTTAAACAAATACCATCATAGAGCATTTACAGATATACTTATGCAAAAATTAGATATATTCGCAGCTAAATAACCATCATAGATACACTTCAGTAGTAAAAATAACTGAGCCAGATAATGCGTAGATACTTTAACAATAATTTTCATTCATTATCATTCAGATCCACTTACAACCAAAACTAGCCTGCACACACAGCCTAGCAGTGTTCACACACAGCCAGCAGGAGTCCTTACCCAAAACAGCCCAAAATATATCTAACAATTCACACATAGCATTAGTCTTAATTCATGCCTACCTCTAGACTCAAACTATTCATCTATTTATATCGATATTTCCTACGCTAGCCCATGGTCTGAAAACTATGGTTTGCAGACTCTAGGTCTACCCTTGGACCCATTACAATGTGTTTGAGGTTTTGACCCACCCCAAAATGCCTGCGCTAGACTACTTAATACAAAAAATATACAAAATTGGCCAAAAATATAAAAAATTCTCAACTTAGGGAGCCCCGTTCCAACAACCCCCAAACACAATCTTGTGACTCATCCTGAATCATTGTGGCCATTGGTTCTCCATCTTTTCCTGCAACTACTTGATTGCCTCAACCAGTGGGGGCAGCACACCTTCACTTTGCGCAGCCACATTATGGGATATCTCCACCAAATTTTGTGAAGTTGGGCCTTCTGTAGTGGTAGTGACACTTTCCAACATCTGGTTTAGTTGCTTGATTGCGATGTTGACATCCTGAGACAACCTAAGGGCCTCATCAACCCATGGCTTGAGGTGATCACTCAAATTCTTCTTCCATTTCCGAAGGGATTCCATGTCATCCCTGATTGCGTAGCTGGTGCGCAGTCATGCCAAGTGTTGAGCGGGGACCAAAGTGGTCAGTGTAGCCTCCGTTTGGTCAAACTCTTCTTTTTTCTGGCGCAATTCTTGGTTGATTTCGCATAGGAGATGGTCGCACTCCACCTTGGTCCATAGCTTCATAACAGTTTCCAACAGTTCTGTACCTTGAGAAATTTGACCTGTAATGACATTTGTAGCCTCTGTAATGAGCATAGCTCACTGGGCCCATACCTATGGTGGCATTTCTGGTTGTAACTTGGCCTGCAAGGCCACAATATGTTGTTCCATCTCTGTTTTGACTGCCTGGATCTTAGTCCTTGAGGCCTTTAGCACTGCAACCAACCCTTCAATTTTATCCTAGGGGTGGCAGAAGTCAGGATATATTTGGTGACGTCTGCATAGAGCCTACTAATGAGGTGCTCCAACTTTGTCTGTTGCGCGGTGGCGAGGGTACATGAAACTTGTGCCTGAGGATGATACGAGGTGCTTTTCATGTGGTGGATCTGAAATTATTCAGTCAAGGCCTATATTGTTTCATTAAAAAAATGTGTACCTTTTGTTAGTTCCCAAATCCACCTCAGGCTGAGGTAAGGCAGAAAAAGGACAACACCAAACTACGCTCAGCCTCGTAGCTAGCCCTACGAGGACAGGAGAGGGCTCTCTTCAGGTCAATCTCAATGAAAATATTCAAAGGGGCTTGAGATGACTAAAACAACAACTGATCTTAGGCTAGATAAACAAATAGGAGGGTTTGATTTTGATTTCTTGGGATTTTGTTGGAAAAAGGGGAAAGACAATTTTTGGGCTTGGGGATGAGGCCAAATTCTTGCAGAGTTCAAGTTGAGGCAGGGAAGGCAATGAATTTTATTTCTTAGATTCAATGAATGGATGGAAAAGACTGCTGAGGAGCTGAAGAGGGAAAGAGAGTGCAAGGATCCTCTTCAAACTGACGAAAACATATAAAACTAAACAAAAATTTAAGGCAGAACACCAACAAACTAATGAATTCTACCTTAGTTACTCTTTTGTTTAATTCAGAAGCAAAGAGAAGCGAAATGGAATACATAAACGTCAATGAAACTTACAAATACATGAAGAAAAACATCATCAAAACTCAGAGCCACAAGGATCCCAACAAGTGCTGCAAAACTCCGGTCTTTCCTTTGCCAAAAATCTGAAATGAATATACAATGAGGTGCCAAAATATTCCCAAGTATCCAACCCTGAAAAGGACTCAGAAAATACAATATATAGACCATCCTAACCCCTTCCCATGCCTCTAGGGGTCGATCTCATCCTTTTAGGAGCTATTTCAACCAATTCTAAACATGGAATTGAAATCTAGGCAGCCAAACAACTTGCCTCTATATGCTAGGAAATTGATCCATTCACTTAATTTTCACTTTTTAGTGAATGAATCCTCTAGAACAAGTAAAAAAATGCAAAATTTACATCATAGCTAAAAAATTACATCAATATAGATCAATAATTACATCCAAAAGTGAAACTAGTCAAACTGGCCGAATTTCTGAGCTGAAAAGTGAAAATTGGGCAAAATTCCTCTATGCTTCATGCCAGAAAACTCAATGCACCATGCCACTTTGAGCCTGTTTTTGGGGCACTTCCTGAAGTCCAAATCGGGCTCATGATAGCTTGCTGGAAAGCCCTATCTGTCGGCTATCCAACCCAAGTGGAATTTTTCAATTTGGATGTCATTTGCCCCTCCAAAACTGCAATCTCCCAAGACTGGTTCCTGCTGGTGCAAAAAGTGGCAGAAAGGCCATTTTTGGAGTGTTTTTTACCCTTAAGATGACCCAGAACTTCATGAAATATCTCAACCATTCCTGAGCATGCATAATTTACCTTAAAAAACCCAAAAATATCAATTTTTCCTCCAGAAGATGTCCCGATCATAAGCACGCGTCAGGCAGAAAAACCTGTTTTGCAACCAAAATTTCAAAAATGACAAAATTTACTCCAAATTTGCTGAAATTTGGAGTGAAGGTCTCTCATCATGTCTCATGCTTAACCAAGGAGGCTTCGGCCAAGTTTTGGAGTGGATCAGGCCTTTTCCAATGTTTCAGTGCTTTTCTCAACCTCGCCTTCAGGATCTTCATTTTTGCTTTGCAAACATGTGTGCGGGCCCAATAGTGGTTCTTCATATGTTTGAGCATGTCTTTGTCCCTATTGGCCTTTTCCAAGAGCTTCTCCAGATGAATGTTGACTCTCGTAAGGCAAGTCTCTCGCTCAAATGGTGTCATGTCACTTGGTCTCTTTCGGGCCAATTCACGGTCTTCACAGATTTGCCGCAACTCTATGAGTGTTTGCTGATCCTCCAATTGTTTATTCCACTTCTCCAAGTAATTTATAACCCACTGAGCTCTCTGCAATTTCTCGGTCAGCGTGTCGATCTCATCTTTCTGCTCCTAGATGATCTCTTTCAGCTTTTAGCTGGGAGAGCTCGAATCAACATCGATCAATATAAAATCAGTATCTCGGCCTCCTGAGGGGCCCTCATCGTGCATAGGCCTCTTGCCTCTGTCCTGTACCTGTGATGATGTAGAAGACGAGACCCCTTCCACGACATGTGGAGATAGTACTCGCGCTGCTGATTAAGGTAACGAGACCCCTCCCACCCCTGGTGGAGATAGTACTCGTCGTGCTGCTGCAAATAAGGCTCTGGTACCTCTTTGATAGGTAACACACACTGGAACACTGATAGGCCCTATCTCAGGAACCTCAAACTGATGCAAAGGCTCACCTGCATCGTGAAAAATATCTGGAGGAGGCTGAGGGGCTGCAAAGAAGTCACAGGAAACGAACTCATCCCATGCGATGCCCTGCAATCCACGCTGATGTAATACAATGATTTTAATGAGCGCATAATGATAAATGCTATTATGTTGCAGCTCTGGAGTCTTCTTCTGCACAAGGGTAGTCATCCGCTCTATATTTTGGCACATGAAGTATGGAATATTCATCAGTCTCACTCTCGGGAAATGCATCAAAAGTCTGATATGGTATGCATAAAGGCGTGAGAATCTACCCTCACAGCTGAAGTATCCAATGATGAGTTTCATTAATGGCGCATAGGACTCCTTCAGAAACCGGAATGGAAATACTCTACTCAGCTTCCTCAAATATCCAGGCCTGATGTAAGGTTCATAATATGCTCTATCCAGCTGTTGTCTCTTATTCCACTCCTCACCTATGTTTGGTATCCCGGTTGCCTTAGAAATGGTCTCTGGTGTCAAGGTGAAGTTCACTCCAGCAAGGTTTACATGACCATCACACAAATGTAGGACAAATAAGCGAACCAACTCCTGATGATGCTGAATCTGAGCAATCATCTCACAATACCAAAAACATGAATGTTGCTGAAAGCATGTCATTGCAAGCGGGCAGGCCTGCAATTGAGCCAAAGAAGTGGGCTCCGCCATGACGTGCCTGCCACTTTTATGAGACCTCCTTGGTACATTTAGCTCGGTGGTTGAATCAATGTCCTTCTCATATCCCTACTCATATGATGAATTTGTCTCTGACATGATGCTGAAAACAAGGTGTTTGACAAGTGTATATTGATATGTATGGTGAAAACAAAAGTTTGTCTTTCAATACCAAGTGTGCCACATATGAAATAAGGTGTTGTGAGGAAATATCACAATGAATGCAATAGACTGTCAAGTGAATTTGGAGTGGAAGGACAGTCACTTACTGCTTGGGGAACTTCGGGATTTGGAGACTTTATAAGTGATATGGGAATGGGTGATGGTGATAGGGGTAGTTTTTAGGAATAAGAGTAAATGAAATGGAAAAATATACCTGGGTTAAGTGAAATCAAGGATATAGAGACAGTCCTTGAATGTTTTGGAAATGAGGATTTTATCAATGATATGAAGGGAGGGAAGTGATGGCAAGTGATAGGGTTTGAGGATTAAAACATGGGAACCAAGGGTATAATGGATATGGGATAGCGAGAAAAGGAGAAGGGATTATGATAACCATATGATAATAGTATGATAACAGTGATCAGAGCACAAATGGTGGGAGTGTTAAGCACCAATATTCAAATTTCATCACCTCTTTTCAAACCCTAGGGAGCAGATTTTAATATGAATATAGGGTTTATTATTTCACCAACCAAACTCCAATGTCTTCGCCTCTAAACCACACCACACATAACTAAAATCACTGGGCAAGCATGGTCGAAATTACTTGGAGAAAAATGCGCTGAATCAAATTGAATTTTTATGGAGCGGAAATGATTTTGGCCTTGGAGGCTCTGTGCATCGTGCACAAGCCCAGTGTGCTACACCCTATGGATGCGCCACGCCAGAGGAAAATTGCACTGTGGCAAACCGCCCAATGCGTCACGCAGCCTGTGTGCGCCGTGCTCCTACCCAATGCGCCACACAGACTTGCAAACACAGTCTTGGTTTTCGAAATGACAATTCGCCCTCTCACCACTCAAATCAACTTCAATCGATCTTCTTGGATGCAAATGAATGTTTCAAAACAAATGAAAATTTCTTATTGTGGTGGATTAAATTTTTGTTTCTCACAAAACCCATTTTATAATGTTTGGCATCGGCACTTTTTCACATTTTAATACAATTCTATTTTTTGTTTCCTCACTAATTTTCTGGCTTGAAATAATGATTTCTTGGTTGATTTTTGCAGGGATGGTGGCATTGAACTTCGGCAAAGGAAGACTAGGGCTGCATTTGAAGTATTTCATGACGGAAAACTTTAAAAATACATATTTGTTACAAACAGTTAATTTGACGATTTCTTCTTCAAAACGGAGTTTTGAAGAAGAAACATCCTTGAGCATTGTTAATGGTGGAAATCTTGAAATGAAAACTTATTGAAGACATCCTCATGGCCTGCGGGCATTATTTGACATTCTGAAGATGAAACTTGCGAAACCCTAGACCTAGAAAGACCTAAAAAACCCTAAAATAACTCTTTGCTGACCAAGAGACGAAACAGGACTATGAATGACCGTAAAATTGATTTTAATGAACTTCGATAAACAGACCTAAGCCAGTAGGATAAGGCATGAGGGGTATGACTGAGAAGGCCCTTCCGTTAGATAATGGCATGCCCCTAACGAAATGCAGATGAATGGATTGAATGGGACAGCTAAAAATGAAATGCAACAAAGATTTTTGATCTCTGACGGAGGGATGTCAAGACCGACTCTAACATTAGCTCCAATGGGGCTGGTAGCTCCAGTTCCTTGGAGGTTCCAAGAACAACAGATCTTTGGGAGAGCAGATAGTGCCTTCGTCCATTGGGCTATGGAGTCATTATTTTGACAAAAAACACAAAACTCTTGACTCATTTTATTGACTGAAACTTGACTCAAACTGACTCAACCTTGAAACTAAAATGACTGAAAAAACTGACTCGATGAAAAAATAAATGACTCATAACTGACTTAACTAAAACAAGTACTTACAAAGCTTTGTTTAATGGCAGCAGTCCATCAAGATTCGAGGGTTCCAAATCATGATGAAAACCAACTGCCTGCTAATGGAATATGTACAATCATGTGTAGTGTGCCTTCCAATGTAACCAATCCAGCAGATGGCTACATACCGAAATTGTGCTCTCACTTTTCTTGAGAAGGTAGAATGATGTACATGTAGGCAACTCACAATAACCACTGAAACCAAATCTTTTGATAACGAACTGGGCAACATTTATCTTTCCTGATGCTTGCAAAAGAATGCTGAAGGGATCTTGAAAATACTGAAGCACTATTTGGTCTTTGTTGGGCCGTTAATATGTCATTATTATTATCACTTGTGAACGCTTATTCCACCCATTTCTACCATTCTTCATCACGTCATTTATTATAATTTACTATTTAAATCCATTTTATGATGATTTATGCTTCTATGAATGAATGTTATTTATTCTCCTTTATTTCTAATAAATTGATGATTATGAATTATTTTATCAATGATAGTTTTAATAAGTTGGTTATAACATTATTCACCATTTTTAGCCTCCAAGGTAATTTCCAGATTGAAGATTTGATCATTAAAAGTGCCGACTCAGAAATGCGCTGGAATAAGGAGTGACAGTTTTGCGGTTGAGATTCTGAGCAAATGAAGACGAATCTGGAAAATCCGGAACATGGGTTTTGTTCAGAACGGACCCAATTAACTTTAGCAAAGAACGGTTTGCCCAAATTCGGCTTGTACTGAGAGAAACACAGGGTTCTTTGAGCACGATTTTCTCAGATCTGTGGTTG
Organism: Pinus albicaulis; assembly: GCA_034641835.2. Classification (NCBI taxonomy): domain Eukaryota; kingdom Viridiplantae; phylum Streptophyta; class Pinopsida; order Pinales; family Pinaceae; genus Pinus; species Pinus albicaulis. The sequence continues at coordinate 30,787,958 of MU968317.1, forward strand.
CGGCCGTCCTCCAAATCTCAGCTACAAAGCCAAATTCGACTTGCTGTTGTTGAAAGATGGATGTAAATATATTTTATTGTTGATCAATTGGTTGGAAGAAATTCAATATTATTATTAGATATCCTATTTGCTATTTAATTTCTCCTCCTTCTGATTATAAAAGGAGAAGCATGTATTGTGTATGGGAGGATGGAGAGACTTTTCTTATTGTAATTTGCAGAATTGTGCATCGGCTCTTGTTAAGAGAGTGTGAAACTGTTTGTAAACATTATTAATGCCTGATTAATAAAAGAGTTCACTGTTGTTCCATTTCTCAAGCGCTGGAGTAAAGCACAGCAACGCTTCACCGGTGGTTGAGGGCCCGGCCCTGGTGGAGCGATCTGATGTTGGTATTTCTATTAGTTTATTTCTGTTGTGTGAAGTTCGTTTATTACAATTAAAGAATTGAGTTATTGCGAATTGGATCAAATACAGAGTCATTGTTATTCCATTCTTTACAAGAAGCATGATTCATGATTTAATTGTTATAAAATGTTGTTTTTCTGTATCTAATTCCAGTTGTTGTTCCTTTTGTTTATGAATTACGATAGTTGATTGTTGCGTGGCTGTCGACAGGATTAAAGAGTATAAATCTAGTTTGCTTGGTTATGAATTGAATTCACTGTTTATTTTACGCTACTATTCAATTCCTGTTCATTGCTTTTAGATTGTTGTTCCTTTCCAGTTTGCGTTTTAGATTTCATTTCTTTTGAGTTGTTTTCACTTGCTTTGAGATCTCTAAACTGTAGAGGGCAGAGCTAATCATTCCAGGTCCCCAGATTTGGTCATCTCACATCGATTTCTAGGGGAAAGAGTTATTACTACTGCGTCCCTAATCGATGTCTAGCAAGGTTGCTATAGTGTAGTCTTTACATTTCTGTCATTTGTAATTAGATTTCCTTTCAAGCAGATTTCTTTTCAAGCATTTATTATTTCTGCATTTGTATTTCTATACATCTTCACAAACATTACTCTTGAGTAAATAGCCGCCTCAGACTGAGTACACTCTTGAAATAAAAAGTCGTCCCTGGGTTGACAATTAATGTGAGGTAATTAGGAGTTACAAAGACACATTTTTATCGCTCCACATTTTGGCGTCGTTGTCGGGGAGAGTGTAGCCATTTCTAAAGAGTAGTGTGAATATGATGAGTGCCTGCTAGGGAAGAGTTGGATCTTAAAAACGGAAGGTAAGAACCTACGTGCGGAGCATGTAAAAGCCCTGCTCCACTGTCCGCTTTCCTAACAGATTTGTTGTTGCTTTGTTGGGTAGAAATAGATGTTTGAATTTTTGTGAATGATTAGGAAAAAGATAGAAATTTTTAAAAAATGTATCACATGATCTCATGCAAGTGGTGATGTAAGCACCACCCATTTCAGTAACCGATTGACAGGAACATTTGAAAAAGGAGCTTTGAAGGAACACATGAAGGACATCTTATATTATGGTAAGAAATGACTCACGTTTCTACTTTTGAATTTCCTATCAAAGATCTAGGAGGAGTGACACAAATGCACATAATTCCCCCATCTTTACCAAATTTTCATGGTTTAGCAAATGAAGATCTGGATACATTTTTATTTGAGTTCGAAATACTTTGTAGAGGATATGATTATTACACTAATGATCAAAGGTTGAAAGTGTTTCCTCTTACTCTAAAAGGAGCAGCTCTCCGATGGTTCATGAGCCTAAGTGGGAATTGCATCCAAACATGGGAGGACATGAAGAACATATTCTTGAAAAAGTACCAAGACTATTGCAAATCCAATGAAGATATTTTCGGTATAATACAAGGGGAAGATGAAAGTTTGGAGGATTATGTAGATCGATTTCATTATAACCTTCAAAAATCAAAGCATAAGCATTTGGAAAAAGAGATCTTAAAAACACTCCTTCTTAAAGGAATCAAAGATGAATTTTTAGAACTCTTAAATCTGATAGGAAAAAGTGATGTTTTTCAGTTATCATATGATGATGTTTGTGAGTTGTGCATAAGGTATTCAAGAGGAATCTCCAAGGCTGGTAAGAATTCTAGAGATGTTTGTTCTTTGTTTTCCAAATCTGCTACAAGAATAGGAGACATAAGAGCTGAAATCAATGATTTATTTGAAAATTTTAAAGTTGATTTTATTAGCTCTCTAAGCTCAAAATCGGACGTTTTGCAGGTTCATAAAAATGAAGAATTTGATGAAGTGTTTTTCCCTCATGACCGAAAGGAGCAGCCCATAGATACTCACTCTTCCTTATCTAGGATGGAAGTAGCATATCAAAGAGATAAGGAAGCTACAACAAGGTCAACAGGTATGGTTCAAAACACTTCTTCTCCATTCTCTTACTTGCATAATCCATTATGGAATACTCATGTTCTAGGGCAACCATGTCAATTTCAATATAACCACCAATCTTATCTACAAGTTTGGCATGGTTCACCTTATGATTGCATGACTACTCTCCCTCATCTTGTAGCACAAGCACATTCTCCATATTCTCCACCAGCTCTTTCACAACATCCTGCTTGCATATCAAATTTATCCACTCAACCCAACCAAACACATCATCACAATGCTCCATTCCATACACAATTTCCTGCTCAACTAATTCCACACCCTCACCACAATAAACCAGTACAACATGCTTACAATGTTGAACTGCCAAATTTAACCACCCTTCCCACCCATTCTATCTCACATGCGCCATTAGAGAAAATTTACAATGAGATTCAGAATGTTTCAAATTCAAAAATTGTAGAAGCTATGGAAGCAAATGAGGTTTCTTCTAGGTTGCACCAACAAACCATTTTAAAAGCTCAAGAACTTCATGGTATGATGGGAAATCAAGAAAGTAACGGATATATTGAAGATTGGTTTCACTCCATCACGTGTTTGCATCCTCACTCTATGCTTCAACAATTTTTGATACCATTTTTTCAAGGGAAGTTGGCTTCTCATACCCTAATTTTCATTAATATGCATTTTTCAAATTTGGGTATGTGTATACATGAAGCCTTATTTCAAAAATGGCTCCACTGGAAGTACTCATATACGTAGTCATATTCATTTTTCAAATCAAAATAGGTTAGTATAAAACATAAAATAAATAAGGGAATAAATAAATGCATTTTGTTTTTTATGTAAAACTAGTTGTTTTTTTTGTTGCAACATGCTATGCAAATCAATATTGGTGATATTTTTTTTAATTCATTTGTGTATGTAGATGACTTATAATGGAAATAATAGCTCTACAAACACTCATATTCATTTTTTATCACCAATTTGAAAAAATGCTTGAATATCATTTTTTTGGCTTGCGGGCTTGATGAACTTTCTGGAAAAACAGTCGGGACAGTCATGTTTTGAGGGACCAAAAATGAATATTTTTAAAACCTGTTTCTACCCTAGATAGCCCTTGATGTCTAATTTCTAACCCAATTTGAATCAATCAATTTGGATTTGAAACGAAAACGTTAGAACCAAAACATTGACCGGATGTCTAGCGGGCAGCTTAGGAACAGAGTTGGGACAGTCAGTTTTTGGAGGCCTAAATGACCATATTTTTAAAACCTGTTTCTACCCTAGATAGCCCTTGATGTCTACTTTCTAACCCAATTTGAATTAGTCAATTTGGATTTGAAACGAAAAATTTAGAACCAAAACATTGACCGGATGTCTAGCGGGCAGCTCAGGAACAGAGTTGGGACAGTCAGTTTTTGGAGGCCTAAATGACCATATTTTTAAAACCTGTTTCTATGGTAGATTCCCCTATGAATCTAGCTTCCAATGCAATTGGAATCACTCATTTTAGATATCGTATGGGGAAGTTATGATCAAAATACTAACTGTCTATCGTAAATCAGCACCCTTAAAACTCTGTTTTTCCGGATGTTCCTTACAGTATTTCACCTATCAATTCTTTTTTTCTTCAAAACCTGTTTTTATTGGAGATAAATAAATGAATCTACTTTCATTTCCAATTTTAATCATTCGAATCCGACATCAAATGAAGAATCTATGCTTAAAACATTCACTGTTGTTCTAAGTGGGGTAAGCGAAAATGACTCTGATATGCAGGTTGTTCTAAGTAAAATTGACATATCATATCATTGAATTTTTAAAACCTGTTGCTATTAGAGATTAACCTTTGAATTAGCTCTCATTTGGCTTTTGGAATCACTCAATTTGGACAAAAAACAAAGAATTTGTGACTAAAACACTGCAGGTTAGCATGATTGGCCACTGCTCTCCTGCAGGTAACAAATATATTTTACTTTGTTATTTTCTCCGTGGATTTGTTCTACAGAGTAACTACTTGTTAGTTTTTTTTCATAATTCTTGGATTAGGGGAGTCCGCGCACCTCTCTTTCTCCATGATTTAATGTTTTCTTGCAGGTAGACACTCGTTTTTTGCAGGTCTTGGGAAAATAAAGAAGGTCAATTTATGGACGAGTGATTCTTGAAACAAATTTTAATAAAACAAAGGAATTTAATCCAACTCATGACCCAACGGATTCATAATAGAAGAAATGAAGAATTGATTTCCATTTAAAGATTCATGTCTTGTCACTGCTGCCAAAACATTTTTCAAAAAGATCATTTTTTTTACATAATATCATAGCTGTTGTAACTTAATTGACATATTGTTTTTTAAAATGTTGTTTCTTTTCTAATTTCTCTTATATTTTGTGTTTCAGGTGTTGCTTCATTCAAAGTGTAACTCATCCTCAGCATCAATACCGTGAACAGCTAATTTGTTTTTTTGCATGTTTGCATTGTATGACTGTCCATTTTCCTGTTCCTTTTCCAAAGGAACGGCACTTGCGTTTTTGCTGTTCCTTTTCTAAAGGAACGACACTTTTAGTTTTTGTTGTTCCTTTTTCCAAAGGAACGACATTTGCATTTTTTGCTTTTTTTGTGTGCATTTCCTTTGTTGTTCCCTACAAGGAACAACACTCTTTTTGAGTGTTTTTGTTGTTCCTTCAAAAGAGCAGCACTTTGGGAGTATTTTCGAGAGCAACCCTTCCTTCCTCTTGTGGAATTATTTTTAGTTCATCTCAACCACATTTTACTGATTCCCTTTTATGGCATGAAGTACACTATTTTTATGAGGACAAGAATTATGGATTTTATTGAAGCGAGCTAATATCATTCACATTATGATCTTTAACAGGACAACTCCTTGATGATAGATTATTTTAAAAAGGAACACAATTATTTATATACTACTTTACTGCATTGTTTTCTGTTGAACATGATATTGATTGATCATCTTAATACCATGCTGGTTCCACCCTTCTGGATTATAATCTTCTCTGTCTGTAATAAATGAGATTATGGGTATATTTTTCTATTGACATGTTCAACTTCTTCCACCATCCCCGCTCTTAAGGAGTACTGAGCCTCCCTCTTTTTATCATAAAAATGTGTAATAATAACAAAATTTTGTTCGCAGATGGAGGATAGGGGGTCTCATTACGAGCCAACCTACCATGTTCATAAGGCTGTAACAAAGTGACATTCCCATTATGGCCACCACACCAGGGTTATGATCCATTGGATAGCCCAATTATCCTTGGAACAAGAGGTCTCATCACGAGCCGGCCTGATCACTTTTGCTACATCCCAGTGAATGGCAGTGTGGTTATCTGGTTACCACGCCAACACACTGATCTCTTCTGTAGAACAACAATGTAACTCTCTAGTTATAAATTGAGGATCCTGGCTCATATGGGTTAAAAAGCAACCCTGCCGAGGCTATGGACGCCTGCTGGCAGCAGCGGCTCTGCTTATGGTATTGAAGTTATATCTTATCGTCAATTATTATTATAATACCCTTTTCTTATTTTATTTTTTTCTTTTTATCAGAGAAGTTATTTCCTTAACTTTTTCCCTGTTTTGAACCTTTATGCATGAGAAATTGTTTTATGATCAATCACATCATTTTCAGCTAGCATACTATCAGTAAAGCATCTTTTTGGCATATTGTTGTTCTTTTTCTCTTTTTCATCACCTATCATCAATTCAAAGCATCCTATCTCTTATTCATAACTATCTTTACACACTCTGCTCTCATTATAACCATAACTCCCGCTATCCTATCATTGATATGTGTACTCTGCTTCATTCACTGCTATATTGTTCATTCCCTTGCCTTGCCATCAGCACAACACCTCTCATACGCTTTATGGTCATGGAATTCCTTTTCCAATTGGAGGGGGAATGTATGCATTATGGGATAGCATGCGATATGATTACTACACTCTGCCATAACTTGTTGATTTTACAAAAGTTTTTCTGACTGAAAGTTTTGCATGCATCTTATCTATTTCTATTCAAAACTAACACTATGGATTCAAGAACATTGTATGCACAATAGTGCTTTGTTTACAGGAGAACAACAAGTATGGGCATAATTCTATTCACAGCATGACCACACTATTGCAACTAACAGAAGAGGCTCGAGCGACTCGCGCACGTGAACAATTCTTCAGACATGATGTGCTTACCTGGATTCCACCTTTTGCATCACTTTCAGCACCAACTCTGCCTACATCAGCTTCAACAACTGCCAGTCCATATATGTCATTCCACATTTTTGGAGGTAAAACTTGAGGTAAAATAGCATAATTTTCTGATATATTGTGAATTCAGGAGAATTTCATGCAAATCCATTTTGAGCATTATTTATCATCCTTCATTCCACATCTTTACCACCTTCCCTTTTTCAGCAGCATATCATTTTCGAGTATGGGGGAGTGTTCCTTTCATTCATTTCTTTCTTATGACCATGTTATTCATCTTCTTTATCATCCATTGCTATTCTTATTCACTCTCACCACCTCCCTTATTCCATGTTGTTTTACACCAAGCATAGAATTCAACAGCTGGTAGCAACCACCTCAATTTTTTTTTTCTAGCATCGCATGAGGGCATGCTAATTTTTCAGAGAGGGGGAGGAATTGCTACGCATGATGGATGTTTTCAATTTTCTTTCTCATTTAAGGCATACAATTTCATTTTTACACAATGCAAAAATTGATTTCCATAATATTTTAAAAAAAAAAACATGAACTCAATTCTTGTGATTTCTGGAAAACACAGACGTATCATTAATACAAACCCAGATAATTTCAAGATAAATTGGTTCATAAAATTTCGGAAATCATGCACTCTCACCTACAGCCATTTTGTTTATATCTCATGATCCGTGCATCAAAACGATCTGATTTTTGGATCATAAAGGCATTCATATATTATAAATTTACTTTCCTAATTTCAACAAAAGCTAGTTTGTAGTTTTGAGAAAATGGTTAATGAAGTTTGCTGTTATCTATATCATATTTTGCTGCAACTTCATACATATAGTTGAATGTCAATATAAAAATTGTTATGCCTTCATCAAGATTACTAAAAGTGAATATTCATTAATTAAGAAAGAATTCATTTGTTCTATCCATTTCATGAGCTGAGATGAACATATTTTTTATTGCTTGGTTAACACATGGGTTTTTGTCTTTGGGTTGCATGAGGACATGCAATATATTCAGGTTTTCGTTGCATGAGGACATGCAACATATTGAGTGTGGGGGTATGTTGGGCCGTTAATATGCCATTATTATTATCACTTGTGAACGCTTATTCCACCCATTTCTACCATTCTTCATCACGTCATTTATTATAATTTACTATTTAAATCCATTTTATGATGATTTATGCTTCTATGAATGAATGTTATTTATTCTCCTTTATTTCTAATAAATTGATGATTATGAATTATTTTATCAATGATAGTTTTAATAAGTTGGTTATAACATTATTCACCATTTTTAGCCTCCAAGATAATTTCCAGATTGAAGATTTGATCATTAAAAGTGCCAACTCAGAAATGCGCTGGAATAAGGAGTGACAGTTTTACAGTTGAGATTCTAAGCAAATGAAGACGAATCTGGAAAATCTGGAACATGGGTTTTGTTCAAAACGGACCCAATTAACTTTATCATAGAACGGTTTGCCCAAATTCGGCTTGTACTGAGAGAAACGCAGGGTTCTTTGAGCATGATTTTCTCAGATCTGTGGTTGCGGCCGTCCTCCAAATCTCAGCTACAAAGCCAAATTCGACTTGCTGTTGTTGAAAGATGGATGTAAATATATTTTATTGTTGATCAATTGGTTGGAAGAAATTCAATATTATTATTAGAGATCCTATTTGCTATTTAATTTCTCCTCCTTCTGATTATAAAAGGAGAAGCATGTATTGTGTATGGGAGGATGGAGAGACTTTTCTTATTGTAATTTGCAGAATTGTGCATCGGCTCTTGTTAAGAGAGTGTGAGCTGTTTGTAAACATTATTAATGCCTGATTAATAAAAGAGTTCACTGTTGTTGCATTTCTCAAGCGCTGGAGTAAAGCACAGCAACGCTTCACCGGTGGTTGAGGGCCCGGCCCTGGTGGAGCGATCTGCTGTTTGTATTTCTATTAGTTTATTTCTGTTGTGTGAAGTTCGTTTATTACAATTAAAGAATTGAGTTATTTCTAATTGGATCAAATACAGAGTCATTGTTATTCCATTCTTTACAAGAAGCATGATTCATGATTTAATTGTTATAAAATGTTGTTTTTCTGTATCTAATTCCAGTTGTTGTTCCTTTTGTTTATGAATTACGATAGTTGATTGTTGCGTGGTTGTCGACAGGATTAAAGAGTAGAAATCTAGTTTGCTTGGTTATGAATTGAATTCACTGTTTATTTTACGCTGCTATTCAATTCCTGTTCATTGCTTTTAGATTGTTGTTCCTTTCGAGTTTGCGTTTTAGATTTCATTTCCTTTGAGTTGTTTTCACTTGCTTTGAGATATCTAAACTGTAGAGGGCAGAGCTAATCATTCCAGGTCCCCAGATTTGGTCATCTCACATTGATTTCTAGGGGAAAGAGTTATTACTACTGCATCCCTAATCGATGTCTAGCAAGGTTGCTATAGTGTAGTATTTACATTTCTGTCATTTGCAATTAGATTTCTTTTCAAGCAGATTTCTTTTCAAGCATTTATTATTTCTGCATTTGTATTTCTATACTACATATTCACAAACATTACTCTTGAGTAAATAGCCGCCTCAGACTGAGTACACTCTTGAAACAAAAAGTCGTCCCCGGGTTGACAATTAATGTGAGGTAATTAGGAGTTACAAAGACACCTTTTTATCGCTCCACAGTCTTGAGATCCAGCAACAAAAATACAACTATTGGTTTCATTCTGATCTGAAAGAACAATTGATTGACAAGTAATAGGAAGGCACAGAGAGTTATAGGTTTCCTCCATCTGAATGTTAGCTGTAAGTTCCTTGACCATGAGAAATTCTAGCATATTGTCTCTCTCAAGATCATATTCCTCAACTTCACGGTCTAGGTCATTCTTAAACAGAAAACAATCTTCAAGATTATCAAACATGACAGCCTTATCATCTTCATGACAGAAAATATTATCTATTTGCTGATCTATAAAACTAATTACAAAACCGTCATCATTTTCAAAAGAGGAAGAAGTTTCACCAACACTTTCTTGACCATGAGCATACTGCAAATCTACTTTAGCTTGGGCTATAACATGACCTTTCAGGAGTTGATCTATTTAATTTTCAGACAAAGGAGATAATGCTTTTTGTTTTCTTTTGCTCAAATAGTGATTGTCTTCATAAAATAACATTTTAAAACGTGAAAAACCTGAATGACAGTCCTTAATTCCCTGATCTTCTGAAATTTGAAAACATGGTTGATCATCTTCATATGACACGGCAATAAAATTATCATTTATCACTGAGTTATTGAAAGAAGATTTGTCACTTACTTGAACAAATATCTCATCTTGTTTTTCATGAACTGACTGGATTACCTCCTCACGAAGGCTTTGTTCTAATGAAATGAGAACATTTGGATCAAAAACTCCGTCTTCTTCCTTCCAGATGATCTCAACAGCATAGTTCTCCTTCATGGGATTCAACACAAGGTATTCTTGATCATCACAATATGAATCTAGATTTGAAATAGTTGTCTTGATTTTATCACATTCTGAAATTGAAACTTGACTTTTCTGCATATTGTCTTCTTCTATGGACAGATCTAAAACAAAATATTCTCTTTCATAATTTTCCATTGTACTAAGATCTTGATCCTGCTGCAAAGTTTCCTAAGCATCTTGTTGAGTATCTTCTAAGTTCTCTTTATGCTGCTAAAATGGATTTTCGTACAGAGCCTCCATGATCTCATCGTCCATGAAGTCATCATCTTCATCAACTTTTTCAAGATTTTCAATAGAACTATAAAAATGGCTACAACAATTCTAAACTAAAGTCAAGGATGGATAAGATTCCTTATACCTTTCAAAGAACATGGTATGAAAATCCTTTAAACAGTAAATACAAGCAAGCGGCAAGCTTTCATACCAAGATCGAGCTTCACCTTCCAGAGTGGCCATGAATATTTTCATCGAGCAATCTTCAGGAAAATCAACCTTCAACTTGCGGATATGTATGTGAAATCTAACCAGATGTAAAGCAGCATCCTTCCTATCATCATCTTTAAACATAGGCAAATTACTTTGCCAATCTACCTTAGGAATTTTATTTGGAAAACCTGGAATGTGATCTCAGCTCATGGGAGCATACCTTCGATCCAGTGAAACCATTTTGATAACAATGAATTCACCAAGAAATTCCTCAGGCTACTGATTCTTGAAGAATAGAGTCACCATAAAAATTATGAACCTTAGGATTCTTCGACACTAGAGTCGCCAAGTGAATGATTTCAGCCTTGCGGTGTCTGATCGTTGTCCACCATCAATGATCAGATCAAACTTGATACATGTACTGGGGCAAGACAATCTACAAGTCGAGTGTCACATTCACAAGCTAAACCGGAGATTGACTGAAGCAGCGTTTATCTACTTCCGCTAATGCAAAGCAAAAGCGTTTCGAAAGCTACCTAGCGTAACTTCAGGCTCTGTCTATAACTTATGAAAAAAATAACACCAAAAAGCAAACCATTTTCTTCCCTAGTATGGTCGCCACTATGTTAGTTCCCAAATCCACCTTAGGCTGAAGTAAGGCAGAAAAAGGACAACACCAAACCACGCTCAGCCTTGTAGCTAGCCCTACGAGGACCGGAGAGGGCTCTCTCTGGGTCAATCTCAATGAAAATATTCAAAGGGGCTTGAGATTAATAAAAAAACAACTGATATTAGGCTAGATAAACAAATAGGAGGGTTTGATTTTGATTTTTTGGGATTTTTTTGGAAAAAGGGGAAAGACAATTTTTGGGCTTGGGGATGAGGCCAAATTTTTGCAGAGTTCAAGTTGGGGCAGGGAAGGAAATGACTTTGATATCTTAGATTCAATGAATGGATGGAAAATACTACTGAGGAGCTAAAGAGGGTAAGAGATTGCAAGGAGCCTCTTCAAACTGACGAAAACATATAAAACTAAACAAAATTTTAAGGTAGAGCACCAACAAACTAATGAATTCTACCTTAGTTACTCATTTGTTTAATTCAGAAGAAAAGAGAAGGGAAATGGAATACATAAAAATAAATGAAACTTACAGATACATGAAGAAAAACATCATCAAAACTTAGAGCCATAAGGATCCCAACAAGTGCTGCAAAACTCTGGTCTTTCCTTTGCCAAAAATCTGAAATGAATATACAATGAGGTTCCAAAATATTCCCAAGTATCCAACCCTGAAAAGGACTTATAAAATACAATATATAGACCATCCTAACCCCTTCCCATGCCTCTAGGAGTCAATCTCATCCTTTTAGGAGCTGTTTCAACCAATTCTAAACATGGAACTGAAATCTAGGCAGCCAAACAACTTGCCTCTATATGCTAGGAAACTTATCCATTCACTTAATTTCCACTTTTTAGTCAATGAATCCTCTAGAACAAGTAAAAAAATGAAAAATTTACATCATAGCTACAAAATTACATCAATATAGATCAATAATTACATCCAAAAGTGAAACTAGTCAAACTGGCCGAATTTCTGAGGTGAAAACTGAAAATTGGGCAAAATTCCTCTATGCGCCGTGCCAGAAAACTCAATGCGCCGCGCCACTTTGAGCCTATTTTTGGGGCTCTTCCTAAAGTCCACATTGAACCCATGATAGCTCGTTGGAAATCCCTATTTGTCTGCTATCCAACCCAATTGGAATTTTTCAATTTGGATGTCATTTTCCCCTCCAAAACTACAATCTCCCAATACTGGTTCCTGCTGGTGTATAAAGTGGCAGAAAGGCCATTTTTGAAGTGTTTTTGACCCTTAAAACCACCCAGAACTTCATGAAATCTCTCAACCATTCCTGAGCATGCATAATTTACCATAAAAAACCCAAAAATATTAAGTTTTCCTCCAGAAGATGTCCCAATCATAAGCGCGCATCGGGTAGAAAAACCTATTTTGCAACCAAAATTTCAAAAATGAAAAACTTTACTCCAAATTTGCTGAAATTTGGAGTGAAGGTCTCTCATCATGTCTCATTCTTAGTCAAGGAGGCTTCAGCCAAGATTTGGAGTGGATCAGGCCTTTTCCGACGTTTCAGTGCTTTTCTGAACCTCGCCTTCACGATCTTCATTTTGCTTTGCAAACATGTGTGTGGGCCCAATAGTGGTTCTTCATATGTTTGAGAATGCCTTTGTCCCTATTGGCCTTCGCCAAGAGCTTCTCCAGATGAATGTTGACTCTCGTTAGGCAAGTCTCTCGCTCAAATGGTGTCATGTCACCTGGTCTCTTTCGGGCCAATTCACAGTCTTCACAGATTTTCCGCAACTCAATGAGTGTCTGCTGATCCTCTAATTGTTTATTCCGCTGCTCCAAGTAATTTATAACCCATTGAGCTCTCTGCAATTTCTCGGTCAGCGTGTCGATCTCAGCTCTCTACTCCTAGATGATCTCTTTCAGCTTTGAGCTGGGAGAGCTCGAATCAACATCGATCAATATAAAATCAATATCTCGGCCTCCTGAGGGGCCCTCATCGTGCATAGGCCTCTTGCCTCTGTCCTATACCTGTGTTGATGTAGAAGGTGAGACCCCTTCCATGACATGTGGAGATAGTACTCGTGTTGCTGATGAAGGTAACGAGACCCCTCCCACCCCTGGTAGAGATAGTACTCGTCGTGCTGCTGAAAATAAGGCTCTGGTACCTCTCTAATAGGTAACACACACTGGAACACTGATAGGCCCTGTCTTAGGAACCTCAAACTGATGCGAAGGCTCACCTGCATCGTGAACAATCTCTGGAGGAGGCTGAGGGGCTGTAAAGAAGTCACGAGAAATGAACTCATCCCATGCGATGCCCTGCAATCCAAGCTGATGTACTACAATGATTTTAATGAGCGCATAATGATAAATGCTATTATGTTGCTGCTCTGGAGTCTTCTTCTGCAAAAGGGTAGTCATCTACTCTATGTTTCGACACATGAAGTATAGAATATTCATCAGTCTCACTCTCGTGAAATGCATCAAAATTCTGATATGGTATGCAAAAAGGTGTGAGAATCTACCCTCACAGCTGAAGTATCTAATGATGAGTTTCATTAATGGCGCATAGGACTCCTTCAGAAACCGGAATGGAAATACTCTGCTCAGCTGCCTCAAATATCTAGGCCTGATGTAAGGTTCATAATATGCTCTATCCAGCTGTTGTCTCTTATTCCACTCCTCACCTATGTTTGGTATCCCAGTTGCCTCAGAAATGGTCTCTGGTGTCAAGGTGAAGTTCACTCCAGCAAGGTTTACATGACCATCACGCAAATGTAGGACAAATAAGCGAACCAACTCCTGATGATGCTAAATTTGAGCAATAATCTCACAATACCAAAAACATGAATGTTGCTGAAAGCATGTCATTGCAAGCGAGCAGGCCTGCAATTGAGCCAAAGAAGTGGGCTCCTCCCTGACGTGCCTGCCACTTTTATGAGACCTCCTTGGTACATTTAGCTCGGTGGTTGAATCACTGTCCTACTCATATCCCTGCTTATATGATGAATTTTTCTCTGACATGATGCTGAAAACAAGGTGTTTGACAAGTGTATACTGATATGTATGGTGAAAATAAAAGTTTTTCTTTCAATACCAAGTGTGCCACATATGAAATAAGGTGTTGTGAGGAAATATCACAATGAATGCAATAGACTGTCAAGTGAATTTGGAGTGGAAGGACAGTCACTTACTTCTTGGAGAACTTCGGGATTTGGAGACTTTATAAGTGATATGGGAATGGGTGATGGTGATAGGGGTAGTTTTTAGGAATAAGAGTAAATGAAATGGCAAAATAGACCTGGGTTAAGTGAAATCAAGGATATAGAGACAGTCCTTGAATGTTTTGGAAATGAGGATTTTATCAATGATATGAAGGGAGGGAAGTGATGGAAAGTGATATGGTTTGAGGATTAAAACATGGGAACCAAGGGTATAAGGGATATGGGATAGCGGGAAAAGGAGAAGGGATTATGATAACCATATGATAACAGTATGATAACAGTGATGAGAGCACAAATGGTGGGAGTGTTAAGCACCAATAATCAAATTTCATCACCTCTTTTCAAACCCTAGGGAGTAGATTTTAATATGAATATAGGGTTTATTCTTTCACCAACCAAAATCCAATGTCTTCGCCTCTAAAACACACCACACATAACTAAAATCACTTGGCAAGCATGGTCGAACTTACTTGGAGAAAAATGCGCTGAATCGAATTGACTTTTTATGGAGCAGAAATGATTTTGGCCTTGGAGGCTCTATGTGCCGCGCCCTGTGGATGCACTGCGCCAGAGGAAAATTGCACTGTGGCAAACCGCCCAATGCATCGCACAACCTGTGTGTGCCGTGCTCCTACCCAATGCGCGACACAGACTTGCAAACACAGTCTTGGTTTTCAAAATGACAATTCGCCCTCTCACCACTCAAATCAACTTCAATCAATCTTCTTGGATGCAAATAAATGCTTCAAAACAAATGAAAATGTCTTATGGTGGTGGATTCAATTTTTGTTTCTCACAAAACCCATTTGGTAATGTTTGGCATCGACACTTTTTCACATTTTTATACAACTCTATTTTTTTGTTTCCTCACTGATTTTCTGGCTTGAAATGATGTTTTCTTGGTTGATTTTTGTAGGGATGGTGGCATTGAAGTTCGGAAAAGGAAGACTAGGGCTGCATTTGAAGTATTTCATGACGGAAAACTTTAAAAATACATATTTGTTACAAATAGTTAATTTGACGATTTCTTCTTCAAAACAGAGTTTTGAAGAAGAAACATCCTTGAGCATTGTTAATGGTGGAAATATTGAAATGAAAACTTATTGAAGACATCCTCATGGCCTGTGGGCATTATTTGACATCCTGAAGATGAAACTTGCGAAACCCTAGACCTAGAAAGACCTAAAAAACCCTAAAATAACTCTTTCTGACCAAGAGACGAAACAGGACTATGAATGACTGTAAAATTGATTTTAATGAACTTCGATAAACAGACCTAAGCCAGCAGGATAAGGCATGAGGGGTATGACTGAGAAGGCCCTTCCGTCAGATAATGGCATGCCCCTAACGGAATGCAGATGAATGGATTGAATGGGAAAGCTAAAAATGAAATGCAACAAAGAGTTTTGATCTCTGACGGAGGGATGTGAAGACCGACTCTAACACCTCTATCTCTCATTAAGATTCTCGGACAACCAAACTTGGTCAGAATATTCTAAAAAATGAAGTGCGCATTGGTGTACATAGTGCAATCCTTCAGAGCTTGTGCTTCGGCCCATCTGGTTACATAATCAGTCGCGGTGATGATGTAGCACGCACTTGTCTTCTTTCCTGGTGGGTTGATGGGCCCAACGAAGTTGATGGCCTATTTTTCAAATGCTTGCAAGGCCATCTGTGGTTGTAGGGTCATTTCATCTCTGTGAAATGGCCTTCCCATCCTTTTTCATGTATCGCAGGCTTTGCAATAGTCATGAGAGTCACTATGCATTGTAGGCCACCATAGCCCAGCTCTCAAGATCTTTTGTGTCATTTATTTCCTTGATTAGTGTCCTCCTGTTATGCCCTCATGAGCTTCTACTAATATGGCATGTCGTTCATGCTCCAATACATATTTTAACAGTGTCTCATTAGCTCCCATATTATACAAATGGCCTGCGATGATGGTAAAATCTACTTCTCGGGTGACCAATTCTTTCTCCAGTTGTACGGAATACTTTGCGAGCGCCCTCCTTGTAGTTAGGAAATGAATGATGTCGACGAAGTGTGCATCAACCACCTTAATCACGAACAATTGTGCATCAGGCAATCCTTCTTCTAGGTTGGTGGGTTCCTCACCGTTCTCGATTCAAGATAAGTGGTCTGACCCAACATTCAAGCTTCCCCGCTTGACAATGATCTCAAAGTCATATTATTGAAATAGTAGCAGCCACCAGTAGATTCCCCCCCCCCCCCCCCAATATAGCTTTATTCAGTAGGTACTTCAAGGCCTAATGGTCCGTAAAAATCTTGAAGTTCCCTCCTCACAGATAATGTTGGTATTTCTGCAGTGCGTAGACCATGGCCAACCCTTCACATTCAGTAGTGGAATAGTTGCGCTTCGCACCAGAAATTTCCCTACTAGAAAATGCAACTGGATGGTCAATATCTCCATCTCTAGGCTGCATAAGGAAATCTCCCAAGGAAATTCCCAACGCATCTACATGAACATGGAAAACCTTCGCCCAATCCAGAAAGATGAGAATAGGCACAGAGACCATCTTCTCCTTGAGTAGCTCGAAGCTTTTCTGACATTCGTCATCCCGAAAAAACGAAACATCCTTCTTTAGAAATTTTTCCATAGGGGTTGTGATCGACACGTATCCTTGAATGAAATTCTTATAGTAGCCTATATGTCCAAGGATAGAGAGCAGTTGCTTCTGAGTTGTAGGTACTGCCAGATTGATGATAACTACTATTTTGGTGGGATCAACCAACAATCCTTGTCGAAAAACTATGTGGCAGAGAAAGATTCCAAAGGGTACGCAAAATATGCACTTCTTGATATTCAGGGAATTCTGGTGCTTTCTACAGGTATCCAACATCAGACACAGGTTTGAGACATGCTTCTTTACCAACCCAAAGACAGTCCAATCATCAAAATATACCTCCAAAAACTTGTGGATGAACTCTTGAACACTACGACTACCACCCATGAGAAGATGGTAGGTGCATTCGTGAGCCCAAACGACATGACCGTATACTGGAAATATCCCCATTTGGTGGTGAACGTAGTTTTTCTATGATCCTCATATGTGATTTTGATCTGATGGTAGCCTAAAAACCCGTCCGTGAATGAGTATGCTTCCTGCCCCCCTACGCTATCAAGTATTTCATCTGAGTATGGCATAGGAAAGGGATCATGTATGCATGCATCATTTAGTTTTCATAATTCAACACAGATCCATATCTCTCCCTTAGTATTTTTTTCCTGAACCACCATAAGGCTTACCCAATTTGACCATTCGACTAGTTCGATGATACTTGCAGCGAGAATTTTTTCTATTTCTTCCTTCACTTTTTGTTTGTACTTGGGGTTCAACCAATAAGGGAATTGCTTCACAGGGCACACATCTGGTTTTAAAGTGATACGCATCACTCCTAGGTCCCCTGTAATCCCTTTGAGTTCTGAAAATTTTGTCGGGAATAATTCTTGATATGCCGTGAGGAGTTCTGCAAGTTTTCCCACATTATCATCATCCCAGTAGTCCCCAATTTTTGATAACTTAGGTTGTGCCTCCATTCCAATGTTTACTTCTCACAGCTTCAGAGGCTTAGTGACATTGACGGTCTATAGTGGGGGTCCATCAATTGTGCGCTCTCCCTATGACTTCAGGATAGAGAAATTCCGCAGGTTGTCGTCGCACTCCTCTATTGATAAATTGCGGTAGTTGACAATATCCTGCATCTGTGTTTCCCATGTTGGTGCCCCCTGTGTTGAGCATAGGCATGATTCATCAAATACTAAGGCATCAATTGTTGGAAATGTTGTCATTGATGGCAAAGGAATTGGCAAAAGAGGAGCATCTGAAAGAGTAACTAGGAAAAGAGAAAAGAAAAGTAGCAGAGTCCAAAGACAGAGTAGGAGAAAAAGGCCATCGAATAGAATAAGTGAATGTTCTTGTAAATGGTTACATTTGTATATAATGATGAGGGATTGCTTCTAAATTCTCTATGAATTATATGTATATTCTTGATTGAATTCAGTAGGAAGGATATTTGAGTCTCTGTGGACAATTATGCATGTGTAGATTGCTTGAATTTATTGTGGAAACGTGAATTTGTTACTCATGGTTTGTAAACATCATAACCTCTGTGGAAGGGGTAGATTCATGAATCTGTATAAGATAACGGGTTGCCACGATACAGTAAGCAATGGGGAATGTATAACCTGATGAAGCAGCGCGTTATAGTATGTGAAGGAGTCATGTTGAAACATTAATGAATCAAAGGGTTAGAATATAAATTGACGGAACCTTGAGCCGAGTCATATGGTGGTAGCCCAGAAGAATTGAAGAAATTGTTGTGTATGGATAGAAGCGAGTTTCATTGAAGGCAAAGAGTGGAATTCATATATATAAGCGAGACAGAACCCTGAGCCAAAAGGGAGCGGAACCCTGTACTAAGCGGAACTCGGAAGACAGAACCCGGTAGTGGAACGCGGAGTTAGGTGAAACCTAGAGCCAAAAGGGCGGAACCATGACCAGATGAACAGTGACGGCAGTTTATGGTTTTCATCGCACCACCTTTACACGGTGGGCGGTATTTGAGGAGTTGGGAGCGATTCCACAGGATGGACGACGTGTGTCCCAGAGCAAGTTGGAAAAACCACTCTCACTGCATGCCATCGCGCATTAACTCTCGACTAAGGACCCTATGCGATATCGATACCAGCCATCGATCTGGAGGGAATACATCGGACGGTGACCATATTGAGAAGATGCGCGAAGGTTAAATTAAGGTATGGGCGTGTGTATTTGATTTATTTCGTCGATTGTATGGTGGGGCCGAGGCCTATAGTAATTTATTAAAAACGTTGGTTATTAATATAAGGATGGAAACCTTATTATAAGACAACGACTGAACATATCTAAGGGTTTCCATAGTCATAATATGGAAGAGGATAAATTATAAAATGCATACGTATGACTGTGTGTGTGAAATCAAAAGGAAGTTGAGGAAGACCATGTAGAGGAGAATGGGGTATAGTGAGAGCTAAACGGGACTGTGGATGTGAGCATTATCAAGTGATATATTTAAGTGGAAAACATATACATATGCTGATATATATACTACGCTGATATTTAATATAGTGAGCTGTAATATTTCTTCGAAATTGTATTAAAACATTGATTGGGTTTATTACAAGAGCATATTATGTATTTTATGGGCCTTATAATCGTGAGTATAAGAAGCCTCCATAGTTGATTAAAGTGCCAGCCCAAGAGATTAGAACCTTGAGAGTTTGCCCAGATTTAAATCAGCTATTATATTAAAAAGCAGTTATATATGCAGCAGGTGCACAAAAGTACAGTGAACAGACGAATAGACACAGAAGTGAACCACAATATACAGAACAGTCACTCAACAGTAGCAGAAAAGACAAATCCAGTAAAGCCAAAGTCCAGAAAAGGAGCTGAGTGGAATTGAAATGTGTAACTGAAAATGTAAATATTTTTGTTTATATTGTTTGTGATGCAAAGGAAAGTAGCCTAAGGAAAAGAAAAACTCCCACTGTAATTTGTACATATTGTTATATTTTTTTAATAAGTTGGACAAAAAATTGAGAAGGCAGAAGTCAAAGAGTCATGGCTGGTCACTCAAAATTCCTTGTGGAATACAAACAGTCATGTGAGGAACTCTATAGATAATTTGATATGCATAAGTAAAGAGAGAGAGAGAGAGAGAGTAAAAAAAAAAAAAAGGAATGAAAAATATAGAAGATTGAGGCAAAGAAGAGAAGGAAGAGAGGAGCAGAAAGAAATGTTACAGAATAGAGCTGATATCTTAGGTAAATCGGCAAACACTTCTTGTGATAAATTGAGGAAGTTAGAGCTTCCCTATCAAGTTGAAGCTTGATGATATCAGTTTTAGCTAACTGAGGTTGGAGCCTCCTGTAGGTTGGTGCCTATAGAAAATTGAAGGGAGTTGGAACTTCCTTGCAAGTTGTAGCTTGCAGAATTGAGGTTGGAGCCTCCTGTAGGTTGGTGCCTGTAGAAAAACAGTGGTGAGAGGGATTTGGAGCTTGCCTTTGCATCACAACAATAATAAGATGTGGTTTTCTCCCTTTACGGGTTTCCACTTATATCTGGTGTCTCTGTGCATGATGTTTATTTGATTGATCTGATTTATATCATCTGCTTAATACCTGCTGCGCTCATATTAAAGTCTACTATTATATTATATTAATACTTGCTTCTCACATTCTAATATTACTCGCATATTAATTTGGACATGAAATGAATGGTTAATAAGTTTTAATGAAAAGTTTCAAAAATCCATGAATGTGTTAAACTGATTCACCCCCCCCCTCTCAGTTTAACTAAGGGTTCAACAATTGGTATCAAAGAAGGTTCCTTTGTACCAGTTTAACAACTGAAAGGAGATTCTTGGCTCTCAGAATGGCTAGTAAAGAAGGATTCTCAACCAATAAAGCCCCTTTCTTTACAGGTGTAAATTATGCCTTCTGGAAAATCAGGATGACGACATACATAATGTCTCTAGGAATAGAAGTTTGGGTTGCTGTGGAATTAGGATATTCCCCAAAGTCAACTGACTCATAGAAAGAATCCAAACAAGATTTTGTAGCTACCGCAAAAGCCATGAATGCTATCTTGAATGGATTGTGTGAAGCAGTGTTTATCAAAGTAATGCACAAAGACACTGCCAAAGAGATGTGGGATACTCTGGAGAACATCCATGAAGGAGAAAAGAAAGTAAAGACTACCAAACTCCAAGTCTATAGAGCCCAGTTTGAGAACCTAAAAATGAATGATGATGAAGACATTGATAGTTTCTTCCTAAAAGTAGCATAAATTTTTAACAATATGAAAGCTCTTGGAGAAACCATGCCAGAAAGTATAATTGTGCAAACAATTCTAAGATCTCTTCCATCCAGGTTTAATCCCAAGGTGTCTGCAATAGAAGAAACAACTGATTGGGAAACCTTGACCATGAACTAGCTACTTGGAAATTTAACAGCATATGAGATGAGGCTCCCACAGAAGAAGCCAAGTACGAGGGAGGCAGCCTTTAAAACAGAAAAGAAGAAAGAATAAGAGGAAGACATATGCTCCTGCTCGGATCAAGAAGAGGCAAATTTTGTCAAGAAACTGGATAGAGGTTTAGGTAAATACAAAGGTAAACTTCCTTTCAAATGCTTTAACTATGGAAGAGTTGGACACTATGCTGCTAAGTGTCCTCACAAGAAAGTAAATAATCAGGCTCAAGAATCAGAGAAAAATACATCAAGGAATTGGCAAAAAGGAAAGAAGTTCAGCAACAAATCCTTCTATGCTCAACAAGACAATAGTACATCTGAAGACTTAGATGAACCTTCAAGTGAAGAAGGAACCTTTGAATTTTTATTTATGGCCATAGAAGAACTTGAAGGTCTCCTGCTAGAAGATGAAGAAGAAGAAGGTGAAGTTGACCTTGAGGGGGAGCTAAGAAGTGCTCTAGAAGAGATTGATAGACTCAAGCTAAAATGCAGAAAACAAAAGGACATTCTCCTCAAGTATGTACGAGAAGAATAGAATTTAGAAGTGCTTATGCAGCTAAAGATAGAGCTTGAAGAAGCCAAGAAGATAGAGGACATGTTACTTAAGAAAATCAAGGAGAAAACTCAAGAACAAGAGAAGTTGGAAGAAGTAGTATGTCTCAGGAAGAAATTAGAAAATGCTCAAAGGAAAGTGGCTATAAATTCTTCTCAAACAACAAGCTCTAGTAAGTTGAATGAAATTTTGGTTCCTCAAAGATCTCCTATGATAAAAACTGGAATAGGCTATTAAGGAGAATCAAGTAAAAGCAAAGAAAAGGAAAACAGAGAGATTATTTTTGTAAAAGCAAAGAAGGATGATGAATAAACTCAAACAATTCCTGCAAAAGAAGAAACATGTAATGAGAAAGACAGAGATCAGAAGAAACCTCTAGTAACAAAGAATGTTGTAAACACTAAGACAACAGGAAAAATATCATATGCCCCTGAGTATGTCAAATTTGGAAGCCATCAAAGGAGATTCTTCCCTCTTATGAAGAATGCCACCTGTTATGTCTACCACAAGCTGGGACACATTGCTGCATATTGTCATGCAAGGAGGGGTAATTCACACCAGCAAAAGATGCAAACATTAAAGAGACTGCCTCAAGCAAAGAAATGGAAAAGACAACCTTACATCAGGTATGCAAATAGTTTCTATGGTTACTGTTTTTATTGTAAGGAATTTGGCCATAAAATCATTAAGTGTAGAAAGAATGGACAAAGATTGATGTTTAACACCTCAAGGAGGTTTATGAATCAAATAAATTCTATTCATACTCATAATTCTGCAAAAATTATGATCAAGTGTTTTGTATGCAATCAAGTTGGACATATACCTTCCAAATGTCCTCTAAGAAGATGTAGTTCCTCACCTCACAAAAGATACCAAAAAAAAGGGTGCCTCCAGTGGATAAAGAAGGTGAATAAATGTGACTTAGCTCTAACTGCTCAAGACCTAAAAATCCAGTGGTATTTGGATAGTGGCTGCTCAAAACATATGACTGGAGACAGGAGAAAATTTATAACTTTTGATGAAAAGAAAACTGGTAATGTTACTTTTAGCAATGATAAATCAAGAAAAATCAAGGGAAAGGGCTCAGTCAGCTTAGATAATGGTAGAGGTAAGGCCCAAGATGTACTATTTGTAGATGGGCTGAAAGTAAATTTGCTGAGTGTCAGTCAAATGTGTGATAAAGGCTACGAAGTTCTTTTTAGAGCACAAGATTGTGAAGTCATATCAAGCACCACAGGTAAGACTCTGCTCAAAGGAGTTCGAACACAGAGTAATGTTTACATTGTGAAAGAGGAATATGAAGCATGTTATCTTAGCAAAATTGAGGAGTCATGGTTATGGCATAAAAGATTGGGACATCTCAGCTTCGATCACATAATCAGACTACGTAAGAAGAAAGCTGTCAGAGACATGCCAGAAATAAAGAGGCCTTCCAATACCATATGCAAATCATGTCAATTAGGCAAATAGACTTGCACATCCTTTAAGGAAAAATATGATTTATCAACAAGAAGACCACTACAACTTGTGCACATGGACCTGTGTGGACCTGCAAGAACTAAAACACCAAGTGGAGAATCCTACTTCATGTTGATAATAGATGATTTCTCCAAAATGACATGGGTTGCATTTCTCAAGAATAAATCGGAAGCTATAGACAAATTCAAAATATTCAAAGCATTAGTAGAAAATCAGACAGGATACAAGCTAAAATGCATCAGATTAGACAGAGGAGGTGAATTCACAGATTATGACTTTGCAGATCTATGCAATGAATATGGCATAAAACAACAATTTACTATTGCGGGGACACCTCAGTAGAATGGAGTAGCAGAGAGACAAAATAGATCTGTTCAACAAATTTCCAGAGCCATGATGCAAGAGAATAATATTCCTCAAACCTTCTGGGCAGAAGTGGTACACACAACGGTGCATATCCTTAATAAAGCTCACTTAAGGCCAAGCAGTGACAAGACTCCCTATGAACTTTGGCATGGGAAACCAGCTTCAATCAAACATTTTAGAATCTTTGGAAGCAAGTGTTACATAAAGAATAATGATGAAAATCTTGGAAAATTTGATGCAAGAGTAGATGAAGGGATATTTCTAGGATATGCATCCAAAATTAAAGGGTACAGGTGCTACAACAAGACTCTTCGAAAAATATTAGAAAGCATTGATGTGAGATTTGATGAAGAACTTCCAAAGAATACAAGAGATACAGACTGCTGCAGTCCATCAGACAGCCATGAAGAAGAAAACCAAGATGATGAGGAAACAAGCAAGACAATAGAAGATACAGAGCTGAGTTCTAAAGCTCCCTCAAGACATACTCAGAAGAACCATCCTGAAGATCAGATCATTGGAGACAAGAGAGTAGGAGTCCAAACAAGAAGGCAGCTAATAGAATAAACTGAATAGGTATACATAGCTATGTTGTCACAAATAGAGCCAAAGAAATTTGAAGAAGCCAGCAAGGAAAAGTCTTGGGTAAATGCTATGAATGAAGAATTGGATCAAATTGAGAAAAAAAATACCTGGGAATTAGTTCCTAGACCCACTAAGAAAAATTTCATAGGCTCAAAATGGGTATTCAAAAATAAAATGAATGAGCAAGGACAAGTAATCAGGAATAAAGCCAGATTGGTCTACAAAGGATATTCACAAATCGAAGGACTTGATTACGATGAAACATTTTCCCCTGTAGCCATAATGGAAGCCATTAGAATTTTTCTGGCCTTCGATTGCTACCAAAACTTCAAATTATATCAAATGGATGTGAAATCTGCATTTCTGAATGGAGGTCTAGAAGAAGAAGTCTACATGTAACAACCAGAAGGTTTCTCTTTAATAGAAAAAGCAGACTATGTGTGCAGACTGAAGAAGGCTCTATATGGACTGAAACAGGCTCCCCGTGCTTGGTACTCAAGACTGGATAAATATTTGCAAAAACAAGGCTTTAAGAGAGGTGGAGTAGACAACAATATATACATAAAATCCCATGAAGATGAACTCCTGATTGTTGTAGTATATGTTGATGAAATTATGTTTGGAAGAAACAGAGAAGAACTAGCAAAAGGATATGCTGATGAGATGAAAACAGAGTTTGAGATGTATATGATTGGAGAGCTCTGTTTCTACTTAGGACTTCAAATACAGAAAAATAACACAAGTACATTCATCTCACAGGAAAAATACTTAAAAGAAATGTTGAAAAAATTCAAAATGGAGGACTGCAAACCTGTGTCAACTCCCATGATCACGGGATGCAAGTTGTGTGCTGATAATGGATATGCTGATATATATCAAAAGCTCTACAGATCCATGATAGGAAGTCTATTGTATCTGACAGCATCAAGACCAGACATCATGCTAGCAGTAGGACTAGTGGCGAGATATCAAGCAGAACCTAAACAAAATCACCTTCTTGCAGTAAAAAGAATATTCAGATATCTACAAGGAACAACACTGTATGGGCTTTGGTATCCTAAAGGCAAAAACTTCACTTTGATAGAATACACATATGTAGATTGGGCCAACTGCGTGGATGACAGGAAAAGTAAAAGTGGAGGTGCATTCTATCTAGGAGAAATTCTAGTGGCATGGTTAAGAAAGAAAGAAACATCTATCTCTCTGTCTACAGCAGAAGCAGAATATATAGCAGTAGCAACATGTTGTACACAAGTCATGTGGATGAAGCAAACCCTCCAAGACATGAAGGTAAGCATTAATGAACCTATCCCAATAAAATGTGATAATACAAGTGCTATAAGTATATCTAAAAATCCTGTGCTTCACTCAAAAACTAAGCATATCCCAATCAAGTATCATTTTCTCCGAGAAAAAGTGGCTCAGAAGATAGTAAA
Organism: Pinus albicaulis; assembly: GCA_034641835.2. Classification (NCBI taxonomy): domain Eukaryota; kingdom Viridiplantae; phylum Streptophyta; class Pinopsida; order Pinales; family Pinaceae; genus Pinus; species Pinus albicaulis. Next base: position 30,813,693 of record MU968317.1, read on the forward strand.
GCTGGAGTATGTGCCAAAAAAAGAACAAACATCAGATATATTTACCAAACCTCTTGCTAGATAACCATTTGAATATTTGAGAGATAGACTAGGGGTAGTATCTATAGATGCTACTCTCTGATATAAAGAGAAAGCATAGTTTCATGGGGAGAACAGAAACGAAAATATCATTCCAGGGGGAGATCAGCCAGCAAGGCAAGCATGAAAAAGGTCCTCAGGGTCAAAGGATTATGGAAAGAATACACCCAGCATAAAAGAGTTAAAGAAAAAGGCTACAGGTTCAGAATTTTATATTTAATCCAAAGTTTGGAGCAACAGGGTACAAAGTCAGAAGATCTCAAAAAGAGGAAATGCAGAAAGAAAACTAGGAAATGAGCAACCCTTTGCCATTGATGTCAAAGGGGGAGGAAAAGAAAAAATGGGTTTCTATAAGGCAAACAAAGGAAGAGTATTGCCATCAATGCTAAAGGGGGAGACTGTTGGAAATTTTCTCATTGATGGCAAAGGAATTGGTAAAGGAGGAGCATCTGAAACAGTAACTAGGAAAAGAAAAAAGCAAAGTAGCAGAGTCCAGAGACAGAGTAGGAGAAAAAGGACATCGAATAGAATAAGTGAATGTTCTTGTAAATGGTTACATTTGTATATAATGATGAGGGATTGCTTCTCAATTCTCTGTGAATTATATGTATATTCTTGATTGAATTCAGTAGGAAGGATATTTGAGTCTCTGTGGACAATTATGCCTATGTAGACTGCTTGAATTTATTGTGGAAACATGAATTTGTTACTCATGGTTTGTAAACATCATAAGCTCTGTGGAAGGGGTAGATTCGTGAATCTGTATAAGATATCGGGTTGCCATGATACAATAAGAAATGGGGAATGTATAGCCTGATGAAGCAGCGCGTTATAGTATGCGAAGGAGTTGTGTTGAAACATTAATGAACCAAAGGGTTAGAATATAAATTGATGGAACCTTGAGCCGATTCATATGGTGGTAGCCTAGAAGAATCAAAGCAATCATTTTGTATGGACAGAAGCGAGTTTCATTGAAGGCGAAGAGTAGAATTCATACATATAAGCGAGACAGAACCCTGATCCAAAAGGGAGTGGAACAGTATACTAAGTGGAACTCGGAAGACAGAACCCAATAGCGGAACGCGGAGTTAGGCGGAACCCAGAGCCAAAAGGGCGGAACCATGACCAGATGAACAGTGACGGCAGTTTATGGTTTTCATCGCACCACCTTTACATGGTGTGCGGTATTTGAGGAGTTGGGAGAGATTCCACAGGACGGACGACGCGTGTCCCAGAGAAAGTTGGCATAACCACTCTCACTGCGTTCCATCGCGCGTTAACTCTTGACTGAGGACCCTGTGTGATATCGATACTAGCCGTCGATCTGGAGGGAAGCCATCGGATGGTGATCATATTGAGAAGATGCGCGAAGTTTAACTTAAGGTACGGGCGTGTGTATTTGATTGATTCCGTCGATTGTATGGTGGGGCCGAGGCCTATAGTAATTTATTAAAAACGTCAGTTATTAATAAAATGGTGGAAACCTTATTATAAGACGACGACTGAACATATCTAAGGGTTTCCATAGTCATAATATGGAAGAGGATAAATTATAAAATGCATACGTATGACTGTGTGTGTGAAATCAAAAGGAAGTTGAGGAAGACCACGTAGAGGAGAACATGGTATAGTGAGAGCTAAACGGGACTGTGGATGTGAGCGTTATCAAGTGATATATTTAAGTGGGAGACATATACATATGCTGATATATATACTATGCTGATATTTAATATAGTGAGCTGTAATATTTCTTCGAAATTGTATTAAAACATTGATTGGGTTTATTACAAGAGCATATTATGTATTTTATGGGCCTTATAATCGTGAGTATAAGAAGCCTCCACAGTTGATTAAAGTGCTAGACCAAGAGATTAGAACCTTGAGAGTTTTCCCAGATTTAAAATCAGCTGTTATATTAAAAAGAAGTTATATATGCAGCAGGTGCACAAAAGTACATTGAACAGATGAATAGACACAAAAGTGAACCAAAATATACAGAACAGTCACTCAATAGCAGTAGAAAAGACAAATCCAGTAAAGCCAAAGTCCAGAAAAGGAGCTGAGTGGAATTGAAATGTGTAACTCAAAACATAAATATTTTTATTTATATTGTTTGTGATGCAAAGGCAAGCATCCTAAGGAAAATAAAAACTCCCACTGTAATTTGTACATATTGTTATATTTTTTTAATATGTTGGACAAAGAATTGAGAAGGTAGAAGTAAAAGAGTCATGGCTGGTCACTCAAAATTCCTTGTGGAATACAAACAGTCATGTGAGGAACTCTATATATAATTTGATATGCATAAGTAAAGAGAGAGAGAGAGAGAGTAAAAAAAAAAAAAGGAATGAAAAATATAGAAGATTGAGGCAGAGAAGAGAAGGAAGAGAGGAGCAGAAAGAAATGCTACAGAACAGAGCTGATATCTGAGGTAAATCAACAAACAATTCTTGTGATAAATTGAGGAAGTTGGAGCTTCCCTATCAAGTTGAAGCTTGATAGCTATCAGTTGTAGTTGACTGAGGTTGGAGCCTCCTATAGGTTGGTGCCTGCAGAAAATTGAAGGGAGTTGGAACTTCCTTGCAAGTTGTAGCTTGCAGAATTGAGGTTGGAGCCTCCTGTAGGTTGGCGCCTGTAGAAAAAAAGTGGTGAGAGGGAGTTGGAGCTTGCCTTTGCATCACAACAATAATAAGATGTGGTTTTCTCCCTTTATGGGTTTCCACTTATATCTGGTATCTCTGTGCATGGTGTTTATGTGATTGATCTGATTTATATCATCTGCTTAATACCCGCTGCTCTCATATTAAATTCTACTGTTATATTATATTAATACTTGCTGCTCACATTCTAAGATTACTCACATATTAAGTTGGAAATGAAATGAAGGGTAAATAAGTTTTAATGAAAAGTTTCAAAAATCCATGAATGTGTTAAACTGATTCACCCCTCCCCCCCTCTCAGTTTAACTAAGGGTTCAACATCAATATCCTACAGATCTTTTTCGAGTGCCTTCGTCCCTCCTATCAGCCCGAATTTCCCTACAGACTTGTCCTTCAGGGTTTCCCAGTGGTGGGTGCACTAGTGTAATTCTTCATCTAAATACCATGCGGTCGGGATTGGTCCCAAGGCATGAACGAATAGATGGACCCATTCATTTGTAGATTTTTCATCCCATTCTTTCATCCATGCTGAAAAGTTCTTGCGCAGGTCCCCTAGCCCCAAGAAATTCTTTACACACAGGTGAGATGGAAGTTCAAACCGTAAGACCATCATGTCATGACATTCTTCCCAATCCTGGAATGCCCCTTTATGCATGTCCCACCACCTCGCAGAGGTTCCGTTCATGGCTAGATTAAGGGCCCATATCCTTCGTTCCTGTGGGACTTCAACTTCAAATTCTCACAAAAACTCCCTAATACTACCAGAACCATCATTTAGAGAATTTCTCTTACCTCTGAGGAGATGCCTCAGAAGTTCTTCATGATTCTAAGACATCGCAGCGCAGACACATCATGTAACCAATTATGTCAGTTTTGTATCTCCCCATCAGATTCAGAGAAGCACTTTTTGTCTGTTTCCCAGCAAAGCACACCATTAGTCATGGGATTGATCCAATCTTCATCCCATGTAGTCAACTTATAGATGTGATCCACATCCTGTTCTTCGCGCACTAGTTCTGTATATCGCTTCCCTTCCGCAGGGTCTAGGGGGACTCTCACCATTGTACCCTCATTCTCAAACACCATGCTTATTTTCTTTAGGTTGATGATGCCTCCCATATCTATAGCCCAATCCAGTCCTAAGAGCATAGGATAGGGGTCAGCATCTTCCAAAATCTAAATTACGTCAAAGTCGGCTCGGGCCTTGACTCCTAGAATATCTACCATAATTTTTGACAGCCTTCCCAATGGTATGATCTTCTGTTGGTTAGCCATGCGCAACTGGATTGTGGACCATTCCAACTTATTCTCTCCCATCTACTACCAAGTTTTCTTGGGTAGTACGTTCGCATATGACCCCAAGTCCAAGATAACCAGATCCATTTCATAGTCACCAATGTGTGTTGTTTGCCGCATTTCCCTACCAGTGCATTTCTTATGCTTCTACAGTTTGTGCACATCCTTAACTTCCCGAGGTAGGTTATTCCTCTCTACGCAGCTCTCTTTTAGTGCTTGTAGATTTTCTACTGCCTTTTGGTTGTGTAGTAGCTTCATACATGCTTGTAGAAATGGTTTAACTTCATCATATGTTCTCGGGCTTGCTGGGGATTTTTAAACATGCGCCTCATCCTTAGTAAAGTCTCTGCGAGCTGTGACAAATGTTTCCTTTTCCTTCTGAAGGTCCAGGATTTCCTATTTGACAGGTGATTTCTGGATAAGAGGTTAAGATTTGTCTTTGTCCTCAGCTCCTCTCGTAGCCATCCTGCTGCGTGTTATGAAATTAATACTTGGTCCTTCATCACGTGATTCCTCTTTAACCCTTTGCACATTCTTTGTAGGTGTATGTTGTTTTTCCTACATTTTCACTATTAGGATCAGATAGTCTTCAATCACATGGTCTAGTTCTCTACAATAATGACAAGATTGTCATGTAGGGTTTGGATAGTCCCTCGCAAAGTGCCCTATCTCCCCACAATTGTAACAAATAAATTTCCCTCTTCCCCGACCCGTGCCTCCACCCCTTCCCCCTCCCCTACCTCTGGCTGGCGAGCCTCCTCTTCTTGAGGGAGATAGTGGTGAAGAAGGGTTAGCTTGTACCCTGTATAGGTTTCCTCGATTTATCATCAATTCATAGGTTCGGCAATTATGCTCATCATGCCCCACAGAGGAGCAGAATCGACACCATTGCTGCTTCAATTCTAGAATGTAGGCACCCAGACAGGGACAGTGGTTAGTATCATGTAGCCCAACAACATGACAATTAGTGCACCATAACGTTGGGCTACTTGGCCCCGCAGCCTCCTTAGGGCGTAGTGGGATGGGTCCCCCAGCCTGCATGTAGTCTGTCAGCAAAGGACATTGATCCTTGGTATGTCTGGATACCTTGCATCTTATGCACCATATGTCTCGACTAGCTTCTTTCCCTCATTCCTTTTGCGGATTCTATATTTCTATGTGCATTGCCTCTAACTGTCCCTGTATCTGCTGCACCCCAAACTGAGCATTGCCCCTCGGTGTAGCTTCCATCATCATAGAAATATCTAAAGCCTTCTCTTGCGTTGCAATCGACTGCTGACCCATAGGTCCACGTAGGTGAGGTAGCAGTATAGAAATAAACCATTCCTTGTTCTTCTTATCATCATACTGAAATTCCCCATCTTTGATAACCTTTTTCAAGCATTGATCAACTTCCCATACTGATTCAATGGGTCCCTATCTAAAGTCTTTTAAGTCAACTATAATTTGAGAGTAGGACTTAGGCTTTTGAATCTTTTGTTTTAATTTTGTCTTAATCTCTTGAATAGATGGATCTGCGTGTTTCCCTACGTACCCCATATACCAATCGAAGGCCCTTCCTTCAAAGGAAAGTGATATATGCACCCTCTTTATAGTGTCATAAGCCACGTTCTGCGTAGCCCATACTGATTCTACGAAAAACAAAAATCGATCCATATCCTCATCCCTACACCCTTGAAGGTAGGTAGCTTCATGTGCATGGTGGCGATATCATCTTCTGGTTGTGGTGGTAGTGGTATGGGTGAGTTCTTACCCCTATGCTGACTTGAAGGTGGTGTAGCTGGAGGGTTATGCACAGCTGATTCTCTTACTGGACTATAGATAGATCTATCTCCTTATTGATTAGCTCGGTAGTATTTATCACTTCGTGTGGTACTTTCTCTTAGATCAGAGGTCATTCACTCACTGTGGCTGCACATAATGCCCTTTTCGTACAGTAATATTTTGATTAAAAAAGGCAATGTTTTCAAGAACATAACCTAGAAACCCTCCAAGAACCTCCACTCTACTTCTGAATAGGATATGAAATGATCAACTGCGAATTTTGTCACAAATCCTCCCAGCATGCTATCAACCCAATGATCTACCGTATAGGTGATATTATTATCAGTCCATTCCAACTGCTGGATGAATTATGGAGTCCACTGCATGACCCACTCGTCCTTCCAACATGTTTGGAAATCTATGAGTCTTTCCAACCACTCCTGAAGCTCGTATGAAAAGGTTACAAAGAAAATTTCGTAGAATTTAGTGAATATGTACTTGTTATTCCACTTCTCAACCGTCACTTTCGAGCTGCGATTCTCCCTTACAACAAATTCTTGAATCTGTCTTTCTAACTACTCTTCAATTTATAACTTCTTAGGTCTCCACTGTTCCCTTGGAATTACCTGATCTCTCTCTCAAAATGCTCCCGATCTTAGTAACGGAACCATTTGTTGGCTTGAGGGGTCCTGACCCAGGTTTGGAGGTTAGGGTTTGTCAACAAACCCCTATACTACTGGCCATTTCGGTAATGACCTACTTGCGTAGGTGAAATTCTCACTCGAAGCTTTATGGGATGGTGCTGGAACTAGGTTTCCGCATCTTAAGAGAGAGTAGGTAAGTGAGGAAGATCTGTGTTTGCAGCTTATCAGATTTGCATAGAGTAAGTCTATTCTCAGGCTTTTACCATAACAGAGCTATTACCATTCATAGATCTAGTCAATACCTTCGCATCCACATGCGTATCAGCAATTATCAACACATAATATCATAAACACAGCTACAGATTCAATTGCAACATAAACAGATAGCACAAAAGTATTTGTAGCTTAAACTGCTACCATCCCAGATCATTTACAGATATACTTATGAAAAAATCAGATATATTCGTAGCTAAATAACCATCACAGATACGCTTCAGCAGTAAACATCACTAATCCAAATAACACGTAGATAATTTAACAATACTTCACATTCATTAACATTCAGATCCACTTACAACCAAAACCATCCAGCGCACACAACTTAGCGGGGTCTGCATACAGTAGGACTGAGGATCTCTGCACACACAGTGAGTAGGAGTCCTTACCCAAAACAACCCAAAACAGATCTAACAATTCACACGTAGCATTAGTCTTAATTCATGCCTACCTCTAGGCTTAAACTATTCATCTATTTATATCGATATAGCCTACGTTAGCCCATGGCCCGCAAACTGTGGTTTTTGGACTCCAGGTATACCGTTGGATCCATTACAATGCATTTTGGGCTTTGACCCACCCAAAAACCCCTGCACTAGACTACTTAATACAAAAAAATACAAAATTGGCCAAAAATATACAAAATTCGTAGCTTATGGAGCCCTGTTCCAACACTATCACTTAAGCCCTGATCCAATTCTAATCACACAGGGAAATGGTCTTATAGAGTCATCAAAGAAGAGTCTAGTCAAGGTAATTAAAAATAATTTAGAAGATCATAAGAAGGATTGTGATAGTCACCTTATCTATGCAGTTTGGGCTAACAGAATATCTCCTAGAAGGTCTACAGGAAAATCTCCTTTTCATCTAGTTTATGGTAAAGAGGCCATTTTTCCTACCGATTTATCTTTCCCTGTTTTAAAGTTTTTACAAGTTAATGAAGAACCGGATGATTTATCTATATGGATAAATCAGTTTATTGAATTAAATGAAAATAGAGATGAAATTCAATATAAGCTAAGGAAATATCATGGTGAGATTAAAAGTATTTTTGATAGGAAGGCAAGAGAAAGAGATTTCAGGGAAGGAGATCTTGTATTAAGATGGGATGCTACGAGGGAGGAAAGAGGAAAACGTGGAAAATTTGATAACCTATGGTTTGGACCTTTTAGATTTACTGAAGTAAATGGTAACAATACCTTCATCTTACAGAACTTGGAAGGATATTTTTCTTCATTGCATGTTAATGGAAGATTTTTAAGCACTACGTCAAGTGCTGAATATGCAGAAGAATTATTCAAATTCATCATTGTAGACTACCAGTCAGACATGCTTGTTTTCACATCAAATACTCCATTAGCCTGAGGAAAAGGAACTTGGATCTGCTTTTTCTCTGCATACTATATGAGGGATAAGTCCCCAGTTGTAGCTGATGTTGTAACATTAGTTGGTTTTGATAAGTTAGAGCATTAGAAAAAAATAAAAAATAAAAATTATATGTTTGGATATTAATAATAATAAAAAAAATGTTAGGACTCATGATAAATAAAATTATTCATATCAAGAAAATTATAAGAATAAATTTCCCTAAAAAATGAAGGCAAAATTATCAAAAAATGTTAGGAAAAGAAAGTAAAAAATGATTTCTTAGCTTCAAAATAAATTTGCAAAAAAGGCTTCTTGTCTAAATGCGCCAAGATTTTTAAGAAGGACTTAATTATGTTTTAAATTTAGATTAAATTTCTTGATTAAGAAATTAATATTTATTGTAATATATGAACACATATTTTTATCCTAAATTTTGCTAAATGACAAAATCATTTGTCGCTTGTGTTATCGTCTGAGAAATTTCTAAGGGTCGATCTTTTCCCCACCCATATCAATGGCTCGGAAGTCTTTTCGCACCCCCCTTGCCCATTTCCTGTTAACAGAGGAGGGTGAGGGGGGGGGGGTCTGAAAAGTTGTTTTATTGATGGCGGGCCCTCCCTACATGTCATCTCCATGATAGTTCTCACCCCCCCACCCACTGAAAACAAAAAACCACCGCCTACCCCCTCTGAAATCCACTTTCCCCCTAGCCATGGTTTCCACTCCCTCCAATGGTTGATTGATCTTTCTCCCTGACCATTTCTTGACATCGACTGAAATGCTGCCACCTCACCATTTCATTGCAACCATGCTCCTTAGCGTTATGCCCATTGTCCCGTTAGGCCCACTCCCTAGCCATTTATTAGCCGTTTTATTATCCAGCTTCTATATCTTTAGAATTTAACCTTGACAGACATATTATCAAACAATCACCTCATAACGGAATTTCAAACACTGTATAAATTAAGCCCCACCCTTCCATTTACTACTTTTGTTGTATTCATCGTTTATTGTTGCATTTCATGTATTCTAAACTCAATTGCGCATTTTTTTCAAACGACTCTTATCGTTTCACAAAGAATCATCGTTATTTTTCTTATTATTTTCATTTGAGAACATGGCCCCAAAGGGAAAGAGAAGAAAACCGACCTCTGAAGAAAACCCTCCCACTTCTAACCCGGTCGACCTCGACCACATTCCCCTTGCTAATTCTTATTAAAAAATTGCTGACACAAAGTGAGAATTCGAATTCCATGAATTTCACCTGTGGTTGAAGCACAAATATCTTGATCAACAATAGGAAATCAAAGTGTGGGAACCCATTCAGCCCATTTTCTCATTCCCTCAAACCCATGACTTTCCAAATCTGGTAATCTGGTGTCAAACCAGATATGACCCTCTCAAAAGAGTAGAGGTGGCTCAGAATGGAAACAATATGATATCCATCACTATAGAGACCATTAATAATATTCTCTTAATCCCTCAAAATGATTTGTGGAGCATGTTCTCTCAAGAAGCTCTTATGGAGCTATACCATAAGCTTACTTTTCCTCAAAGAGCCCAAATATTTGAAACCTTTTTACCTGATGATGTTGAATTACCAAAAAGGAATCCATCCTATCCATCCTCAATGTTCCCTGAAGCCACCAGACATTTCATCTCTCTATTGTCTTGCTTGTTAGGATATCCAGATGACAACACAGTAGATGAACCCAACCTTGGATACTTCTCCAATTTTACCAAAGATCATCAACATGCCTTCTTGTATAATTACAATAAATTTTTGGCTGATAATATACATGATAAATTAATGAATTTAAAGACCCAAGGGATGTTTAAGTACACCTCTATACTTATATACATTTTTTTTTCTCAACAAGGAGATTCATTCCCTATCACACTCAACAAGCAAGATGAATAGGGATTCAAGCAATCAACAAATCATTGGAAAAATATGGTCAGGTCCATTTTAGCCAAATTACCTTTTTCATATTTCATTGATTCATTCATCCATCTAGTAGCATATCTTCACAGTAGCCAAAGTGAGCCCATAATTAGTCAAGTTATTAGAAGGATTCTTCACTTTAGTGACCAAGTCAAAACTCAAGATTGGTATTTATAACAGAATTACACTAAAATCAGGGTATATGGTTATGAGTTAGCACCATATAAGTTTCCAAAATATGTTCCAATGATAATTTTCTCTTTCGAATATATTAGGCAGATTATTAACATGGATGACCTACATTTTATCTCAGGAAAAAGGAAGTCACAGTTCAAGATGAATTCAAAAATTGGTTCCTTCATTTGCAATACCAGATCAACTGGTATTGAGGTAGATAATACTTTGAAGAATATGAATTTTCAGCCAAGCTTCACCTGGTCTTATGAACCCTTTAGTATTATTCCAAATTTAAGAGTTGAATTAAAAACAACTCCATATAATCATACACCAAGGATTGAAATTAAAATTTTCATGAATTAGGAGAAGTGGATCGAAAATCCATTACAGGAAGTAGAAGAACAAATTATTTCTACCTCCAGTTTGTAGACTCTGGTTTCCCAAAGGAAACAACAGAAAATAACAAGGGAAGTAACATCAACTTCTATGGATTTGATCACACAATTTATAATCTAGCAAAAGAAGAAGAAGACTGACTTGTTAGTCTCTACATAACATAATCAAAAGGAGCCATAAATCAATGACTTAGGAGATCCAGAAGTGTCTACATCAGTAGGAGGGAGTGTCCAAAATACTTCATCATCTACCTCACCTTCTCAAGAACCTATGGATATCATCCAAACTGTGGGAACCAGTTCATTAGATGACCGGAATATATTCTCCAAATTCTTCAAGATTAAACAGAAAAATGAAACATTGAAATCTGATGTATACAATCAGTTTTGGAGGTAGACTTCAACCTCACAATGCAGGCTTATTTCTGCTTTTGATAGTGAGAAGGGCAAGATGCAAATGGATTTCCTACATGCTCAAGTCCCTTTTCCTAAGTCTCCATCAGATTACAAGAAGACCATATTCTCATTTGATGCTAATGAGATTCATCTAATAGATAAAATGGAAATGCATACACATTCTGGAGAGATTCTTTTCTCAAGCATGACTAATATAGCTATGAATTTATCTAAGTTAAGAACAACATTATCAAATGTACAGTCTCAGATTAAAATAGAGAAACTATCTTCTTTAGCTAAAGACAATAAGTTCAAGTCTTTAGAACAACTTGTGGTTAAGATTGGGTATGGCCCAAAGACTGTAAAGATGTAGAGGAAATTTTGAAGAAGAAAAGTGTAGAGAGTGTAGCTCTGTGAAAAAAGCTTAAGTTACCTTCCATAGAAGACCCACAGACAAAGGAAATAGAGGAGAGTGAAAAAAAAAGAGAAGAGATGCTCAAGCGGATCATTGAGAAATATATTTAGATAAAGAAGATGGAGGAGCATATTGAATGCCTTCTCAAAGAAAAAGAGTCATCTTATATTTCCATGATCCCAGTTACAACAGTACCTATTGCAGTTGTAGGGAAAGAGCCCAGATCTTCATCAACAGTTATAGAATCTACATCGACAACAGGGGATTCAATCAGACTAGTGCAGGAGTTGGCCATACAAAAACAAGAAAATGAGAAGCTTCTTCATTAAGAGCTCAGTATTTAACTAAAAAATGAAATTTCTTAGAAATTATTTAGACCTAAACGACCGGATAGAGCTCGTCACTAGGATTTCAATGCAACTCATTTAATCAAAATACGAGTTCATATGAGTGAGTTATCGTTTGTTGTTCATTTTCCCAAAAAAGTAAAAAAAATTTAGAATAGTGACAGACTGATGACTTGGTAGTCTAGTCATCACCTCAAGAATCTTCAGGGAATATTCTCCAGTTTTCAACTAGTGACACTTTGAAAAGTATCATCACTAGATTCGCCAATGTTTCTTTGGGAGGTTGAATTTTTCCTCCTAGTCCTAAGTTGAGAATTTCTACTATGGTGGCTTATTTTTATTATGGAAGTTTTTTTGGGCCAATGGGGAAGGGCCATGTGGCATAGCCATAGGTTTCCACGTGTCCCCCCGCCCCCATGGAAAGGGTGGATGGCATATATTTTTATTGCAAGGTCGAAATGTGGGTGCATATTTATTTTATACAAAGTTTGAACCATACTATGGAACAATACATATATTTTGCAACATATATTTAAACCAAAGTATTAAAATATGGTCCAAGCCTTGGCACATTCAAAAAATCATGTGGTTGGGGTCGAGGTCGAACCCACGACCACTCGCACCACAAACCAATCCCTTACTACCTCACCTGTCGCGAAAGTTCTTAACCATAAGGGCTTCTGCATTCATTTAAAGTTTTTTGGCACCATATATGGGGGTTTGGAGGGGGCCAACCCCCTCCCACATGACCATGCACCCAAAACCAGGAGCCAACACCTACATGCTGATGGAAATATTAAGTGGATATTTAAACGGAATTAAAACTGTATTATATGTTAATCTATGGTTATGTTATGTTAATCAAATGTTTGTGGATAAGTGTGGGTTAGCACTGAATGCACATTAACCCCACTTAACACATTCTTATCTTAACCATAATCACACGCTTAACTTGGTGGTGCTTTTTTTGGACCCTATATATTTGGCAGAAGCTCCACATTTAGTGGAGTTAGCTGGCGGGCTCCCAAATTTAGTGGAGAAAAACTAGGAAAAATTGGTTTTGCCATAAGTGAGGCAATTTTCATCCAATTTTGGCTCAGGAAGAGTCATTCTTGGTATATTTGGATGTTTTGGAGCCATTGGAGTAGGCTACAGAGGCAACTGGAGATAGTAAACAACACGTTTTCATAATTTAAGCTAATACAAAGGCCTACACTATGAAGCTGGACAAACGAGATGTAGCACAGGAGGGGTGAACTCCCTCATCAAAAACTTGTGTATTTGTCTCTGTGATTTTTGCTTCCTGTGTTTTATTATTTTTTGTTAATAATTTATTTTCCATGGTTTTAATTTCATGAAATACACTTAATCTCATTAATTTTAATGAATTGTCACTCATAAACGCATGTATAAACCCTGGTATGATAAGCAAACCAAAGCACTTTCATGTTAATTATGAAATTGATATTAGCACAACATTAAATAACAATCAATTTCAGATCATGTTGGTATCAGAGCACAAGGTTGCTAAAGGCTATTTTCTTGTTTTTCTTGAGATTGTGCAAGAAGGGTTTTAATAGTTGCAATTTTGTGAAGCTTACAAGGTTGAAGTTGCAGAGAGGAGAAGGGAAGATATTGGTTGTTAGTCCTGAGATTAGGAAAAGGAGAAAGAGAGCTAAGAAAGCATCATCTTCACCCAAAGTTCCATTCAAAGCTTCACTTGAAACACCTCAAGTTCCATCTCTAGCAGTTGCGATTGAGGAGCTACAAATTGCAAAAGAAGCTGAAGTGATTGAAGAGCTACAAGCATCAGAGGTTGAGCTTGAATACTTAGTCATTATGTTAGGGTTTGGAGAGAATCATGGAAATTTAGAAGAAGATGATGTTAAGAAAGAGTTCAAAGACATACAAAGAATGGTTAAAATCATGTTTGATGCGTTCACTACAGGAAGAGCAAGAGAAGGTTCTAAGCCTCCACATGGAGAAGGGTCTCCAGATGGTATGAAGGATGAAGAGAAGAGTTCAAAAGGTAGTGGATGAAATTCACCTCCATCTCCACCATCCTCATCCTCATCATCTTCATCAACATCTTCATCTTCCACATCCACCACAAAAACCACCCACATTCAAAAATCCCAAAAGGAAAAACTCCATTACTCAAGGTGGACATCAAGTTTGAACTTCCCAGGTATAATGGTGAGGTAAATGCAGAGAAGTTAGAAAATTTGATCTGTCAATTGGAAGTATACTGCAAAATTCAAAATCTACAAGAGGACGCCATAAAGTTCAAGTTGGCTTCATTAAGGCTAGAAGGAGCAACACTATTTTGGTGGGAGGCAAAGGCTCAAGGGGAAATCTGAATTCATGGTAAGATATCCATTTCTTGGGTTGAATTCATTTCTTCCATTAAAATACAGTTTTATCCATTAGCCTAATGAAAAAATCAATAATGATTTGGAAAAACTTTAGGCAACCCAAAGGCCAAATTGTTCAAGAGTACACACAGGAGTTTAGAAAGAGGGAATTTTTGTTAGGAGTAAACTTGAATTCACAAGAAACACTCTTGAAATACATTGGGGATTTACATTTCTACTTGAAACATACTATCCTTATGTTTAACCCAAACAACTTAGATAAAGTATGTGTGCAAGCCACACATATTGAATCAAGATGAAAGAACATTCAGGAAGAGGGTAGTAAGAAGGCGGCATTCAAGGGTAAGGGAAAAGAGAAGGGAGGAGAATGGAAGGGAAATAAGAATTCAAGCATCAAGAAATAAGGGTAGAAAAATACATGCAAACATTGTTCCAAAAAGGGGCATGATGAATCCCACTGTTGGAAAATACATCCCGAACTAAGGCCGAAGAAACCAAATAACAAAGGGAAACAGAAGATGATTTCCACCACACAACAAGATCTTGGATCTGATTCAGGAGATGAGACCAAGATAATAGCCATGGTTAACAAAGGAAAGGAAGCCATAGCAAGTAGTAGTTCCTAAGATAGTCACAACTATTCTGGCCCTATAATTTATAAGATTGGAAAGAATAAACGATAGAGGACAACATCAAACCACTTTGGAATGATAGGCCTAGCCTTCCTAACATCAGAGAGGGCTCTCTCTATTTCTGATTTAATTTTTTCCTTAATATTATGAATGTTGATGTTAGGCTAGTTACAGTGATGGTATTATGGGTTGTTTTGATTGATTTTATTGGTTGGATGAGAAGGTCTGCAGGAACTAATCCATTGGGCTATGGAGTCAAATACTGGATTTGTACATCAACATTCAAGAGCATCACAGGGCAAGTTAACTATGCTAAATGGACCTTTAGAGCATTATGAATTGTGATTTGAAATAAATAGTAAGGTTGAGTAGTGACTAAAGAGCATTTAAGAATTCTTTAATTAGACTTCAACATAAAACATTCAAATTGTATATGTAGACAAAATTAAGGTGCTTTGACAACAAATATCAATCTAAAATTTCCAATTTATAATTAGATGAACAGATGCACAATAAGGAGAACAACGGAAACAGTTAAAAGAAAGAAATAACACATCACCATTTTAACACAGTTCAAGAATCCTGTAAATGGTCTCCGATTATTGATTTCCAACTCCAAAATTATAGTGCTCCAATATAGTAGTTCTTACATTGCAGGGTCTAACAATATCCAACCCTTGATAACGAAAATTCAAGCAATATTTAACTAAAATTTGAGTCGGTTGCCCTAATATACTTTGGAAATATTCATTAATTACAATCAAACTAAAATTTGACAACTATGGCCATGCAAGGCCCAAACAAAAGAAATATTTGACAAAACATCACTTGTAGAATTAATTTCGAGCAGCTCTTCATGAATGCAGAAATTAGGCAGCTCTTCGTGAATCCAAAAATTGGCTTGGAAGTGCCTGAGATGGTTGTAAAGAGGCAATGATGGCGGCTCTGGCATTTGGCTCTACTTTGGGCTGCCTCTACTAGATCATTAAACGTGATGCGATGAGGGCACTTCTTATCAATTGGTGTTTGTGCTGATGTGTCCATCATACCTTTTTTCAATATTGTAACGTACATAACCTGTTCCACTCCTTCTTGGTCAGAATTATCATACCTATGACCTATCAGTATAATTCATCCACCTCTGTGTATCTACTAAAACTGAGCCTGGTGAGGAAAACATGATTCAACTTGTGTTGAATAAAGATGTCGTTGCTTAAGAGATCCAAGACAACTTTCTCGATCACATTTCCTTTAATAATAGAAAATTTGGTGGTGTCCTTAGCTGTTTCTTTGAGCTTGGTAATATAATCTCATCTTTGGACTATCTTTTTATTAATTACATACAGTGAGGGAAACCCTTTTTCCACTAGGGGTTCAATCTTGTTCAAGAATCTGTTGATGGCCATGTCCAATTCATAACACTTCTCCTCCAATTTCCTTACTATATTCCTCTTAGTGAGGACCTTTTTTACCTCTAATATGGTTGTTTTCTGTCCAATACCTCCAGCTCTTCAAACTCATAGCTAGTTTTGGAGTTCAGGAATTTTATGATTTTAGGGGTTGTGATTGGCATGTTTCCTAATTCCCAATTTTCTTTGTCAATGACCATTGAGTAGTTGTAAACCAATTCTTTCTGTTAAAAAATAACGTTGATGGAGTACCAAATTTCATCTACTGACTGTATGATATTGTCCCAAATTATCAGTTACATTTGGCCGAAAATTCTATTGTCTGAGAATTCCTTCTCTGCCTTCTCCAACCTCTCAATCTGCTTCTTGGCTATCTCGTGGGCAGTTTCAGATCTAGCCTTTTGATCCCTCGGGATTCCAATCTGTGCTTCCATTTTCTTGATCTCTTGTGACTATAAGGTGATACTTTCCATATCCTTTGACAGATAGTCTGTCCCACTAGATACTCCAGTAGTTGCTAGAACAACTGATGGAATTGATGAAATGGGGATATCTTCTAGTGGGGTGAGTGCCACTCTATCTACTTCTCCTTTTTCCTTTAGTAGCTTCTCCATCTGGGTCTCCATCTGTTTGATTTGGGTAGAATGTTCCATAAATAAATTCATTAACTCTGCCTTCCGTGACTCATCTTCCTCAATGCCTTTGGCTAAGGGTTCTTATGTTAGTAGCATCTTGAGTTGTTTCCTGAGGGCTATTATGTCAACATTCTTCTTCTTCAAAAGCTCCTTCACAGCTTGTACATTGGTTGGGTCATGACCAAGTTTCACTATTAAATCTTCTAAAGACTTGATCCTTGAGTCTTTAGCCATGGCAGATATCTTCTCCATATTGAGCTATGTTTGAGCATTGGATAAAGATAAATGTAGTTTAGACAAGCTCATAGCAGTAGTTGTCAAGGTGGAGGCCACCATCTCTCTGGTTTACTTGTGTTATTCCATTTGGTCAATAGGATGGATGTCCTTGGTATTGAACTTGAAGGGTGCCTTCCCATAATCTCTTGCTCCTTGGCGTCATGGGACTAAGGCTTCTAAAAATTCCATATGCATCCTTCCCTTTTCAGTGTCAAAGGTAGGCAGTAGCCTACTTTGTTAACTTGGGTTCTACTTCCAGAATTGATTGTATGTGTTAGTCTTCAACATCTCATTTCTCAACTTTATTTCCTTGAATGCATCATAAATTGATTTTTCATGGCCTTATATGGCAACCTGGGAAGTAGATGTATGCAAGGCCTGTGGCTGCAGAGCCATTGTGGTTGAATATGTATGGGAGTCCATTGTTTGACCACCTCCTGGAGATGGCCCAAGGGTGTATGTAATATGAATCACTGTTTGCTGCCCTGATTCTCCTCCTTAATCAATATCGATGTGAATCCTAGCCCTCTTGCTATATCTTATTTTGAATTATTTACTAAAGGTATCAATCACCGAAGGTGATTGATCCTCTCTTGGCCTCTTACTCCCCATCTCTTTCTCTTGCTCTTTCCCCTTGTCTTCGTTTCCTTCTGCACTATTCCTTTCTTGTGGAATTGGGGTTTGGAAGCCTGAAGTGGATATTACCTATTCTTCATCTTCTTGGAGGGTGTCGGTCACCCATTCTATTTGATTGGCATACTGCTCAATTGTAGGTCTGTGTGTGTGAACATAGGGTGTGGATCTCTTTTCCACCCTTTTCTTGGAGATAACCCCTGCAGGGTCATAATACCATGTGAAACTATGGTTGAAACCCATATCCTTTAGTATCTTCTCTACCTACTCTCTTGCTACTCTACTGTTATAGATAAAAGGCCCAATCTGTTTCTTGATCTTGAACTGAGCCTTCTTCTTTGCAGAAAAAAGTGCATCTCATCTACATGTATCATTTTGCTTATGTACTCTAGTGAAAATACCCTCATGGAGAGGAAATTTGTCAATTTGTAAGGGGATAGATAATTTCCATAGAGTTGAATCTCTGTGTAATTTTTGTACAAGTACCAATCTATTTTCTTCACTTGCTCTGTTAGCTGCATGGTTTTCCTGATTTCTTCACTTATCCCGGGCTCTGCTACACTGTTGAGTGTGCTAATGGCTGGGTGCACAAAAAAATCCGTGAAATCCTTGTATGTATAGTTATCCTGATCTTTTAATAGCATGGTGGTCCAGAAAATGACAGATTGAGGCTTGGCATCTTCATTTTCCTTGGTCATCTGAAATTGAAACCTTCTGGACTAGAAATAGACAAACATATATACCAAGACACAGGATTATTTGAAAACCTCTTCTGTATTAGACTTTAAAAACTGTTCATGAATGACCTCTGCAAGGAATTCAACATAGTTGAATAGGACTCTCGGTTTAGCTTCTGAGGAAAGAGTGGAAAAAACAAATATCACAACTTCATCTACCCACTGATTAGTGTGATACCCCAATAAATAAGATAAAATAGTGACAATGTACTTGGTCCTCTCAAGAAATATAGATGAGGGATAAGGAGGGTTATTTGTAGGTATTGGGGTATCAAGGGTCATGAAAATTTGTAAATTTTTGGCTCTGCTTACAAATTCAAGCTTCTGGTAAAATTCCCTAAGGGTTTCATAAGAGAAAGAGACTGTTTGTTCAGAAGTGAGGACCTGCATCATTTGCTGAATGGATTGGGAATTGATAGAAAACCATATTTCTCCTGTTATGGTGACTACAATTCTCTGATTGATGTCATAACAGATTTGGCACTTCCTGATGAAGTCTGGGTGTTAAGAATATGTAATTTTAGTAGATTGGTGAGACTAAAACTGTAGAAGCAACATTATTTCAACCAACTTTGGGATTCTAGGATCTAGCCCTCCTGAATCTGGAGAGGGATCTCTCCAATAAGTGCAAAGATGGATTTGTATTTGAAATTTGGGGTAATGATATTAGGCTAGTTATGAAGGCCAAGGGTTTGTTTGTTTTTTGGATGGTTGAGCATGAATACTGTTTGAGGTGGAAAGTCCTAAATGCAAAGAGTTTCAAAGGTGAGAAGTTGCAAGTGAATAGAACAGCTTTGGCTAAAGAGATAGATATAACGCTGGTTCTTAGTCCATTGGGCTATGGAGTCATAACAGGGCTTTAATTGAGCAACAACATCAAGAGTGATCCAAGGGGCAAGTCATCTACATCACAAGATTATTGAGATTTAAAATGATGGAATGGGAACAATAAAGTCTTGGAGGGGTGGAAATTGATAATAATTTCACAAGGGATTTATAGTCAGTCCAAACAAGAAAAGCCTCTTAAGTAATTGTTTAAAACCAACCAAGTGTAGGGCTAACCATTGAATTCTTGGGAAAGTTTGTATTAAAGCAGCTTAATTGACAAAAAATCCAATAATCCACATAATTACCTTCAGAAAGTATGAAAACATATAAGAGAAGACAGAGTGTAAACTTAAGATCAGATAAAGTACTTTTAAACCTAGTCTGTTTTCAGTCAACACCAAGGGAAACTTTCAGAATCTGCCTTTGGAGAATAGAAGCTAGAAACATGGCACACCATCACTTTTCTAGTCTAACTTTAATAAGAAAATAAGGAAAATAACTTTCAAGAACAATATTTAAAGCAAACAGTAGGACGAGGGAACTCCAGCATTCCTAACTGCTTAAACTGTATTAAATCATTCTTAAACAAACAAATTGGAGGAAAACATTGAGATAAAGCTTTCAGTCAGAGAAGGTTACTGATGTACAGTAGGTCCTAACTCTATAAATGTTGTTCTTTATCAGAGAATAGTGAACAATATGACATACATAGAAGGAAAACAATAACAAAGAAAGGGGCACTTCACCAGTGATATAGACCACGATCCCAAGAAACAAATTTTTTATTGATGTCAAACCAGTTACAATACTCAAGTCCAATGTTTTAGTTCAGCAATCATCTTCAATATTCAGCCTAACTAATCTATCACAAGAAGAGCTCCAAGGGCCAGTGAACACTATTTACAATCAGAAGTTTAAGCTCAAATGTATTTCAAAGTTCTGCAACCAACCCCTCTCTCATCTTCTACAGTAGTATATATAGAAGAATTAGGAGGTGAGATCTGATAAAAGATCTCAATTACAATTAATACAGACTTAATGGCTTCTTGGCCTTTGAGGGGCTCAATGAAGAAACTTAAAATAGGTGTCTTCTGTATTAAATGTTTTTACATAAAGATTAAGCTTCGTGGGAGCTTTTGTTGACCTTTGAGGCTCTGTGTGATGTCGAGGTTACTCAGTAGATATCCTTTGCATTAAGTTTCCTTGCAGAAGTAACTTTCTGGCTGCGCTGAGACAAATTTCTTCATCTAATCAATAACTTCGGCCTCTGATTGAGTACTTTGAGGAACAGGTGGCATTTTAGTAGCTGGGAGGAATCAATTTTCCTTAGATGTGGCGGTGGAGACGTTCCTGTCGATAAAACACTTCATATTTTCTTTAAACTGTGTTTTACTTGGGGATTAGTCTTTTGATAAGCATCTTAGATGTAATCCCCACAATAGTTGTCTTCAATCTTCTATTCTGGCATATTTCTGGTTTTCTGCACTGATACTCTTTCACTACGCTTGATTCATGTTTTTTTGCTGGTGTGCAGGGCTGCGCAGGGGTCGAATGGCATCAATGCCTGAAGAAACACTGATGAAATGTGAATCTCGATCCTGTGAAGGAATTTCTTTGCTGAATTGGGGGCGGGAGGATCGTCACCCTCCGCCTTTGAAATTTCTTCAGTCATGGCGGAAAAACCATTAAAACCCTGCAAAATACGAACAAAAATTATAAAATCCATGCATATATAGGTTTACTGCTTCAGAGGACATGTGGGAGAAGCGTGGCCAATGGATGGCATCATCCAATGGTCAGTATTGATCGGGAGAAGGCGTAGTGAAGGCGGAAGAAAATTTTGAATCAGGGTCGTCGATCGCGTAGAGATCGATAGTCGGGAGTGGAAATAGGAAGTCAAAGTGGAAAAAGTTGACTGGGCAATCGAAACAGGGCAATGAAATGTGGGCCATCGATCTATAGATTAGATCAACAGTGGAGATTCGTTAAATGCTGCGTCGTAGCCAGGTTAACTGTCAAGCATCTTCGGTGAGCGATAGTCGTTGGATGGCCCGCCCCAGATCGGACGGTGGATGCCAATATCGCACAGGGTCCACGTCCGAACGTTAATGCATGATGGACGGTGGTTTTATGAACAGTGCCTAGGACGTGTGTCAACCGTTGAATGGAATCGCTGCCAATCGGGAAAAAAATGCCCTCGCCCAAAGGCGGTGCGATGAATGCCACGTGGTTTTCAGAATGGGTTAGTGGATGGCGGGGACCACCGGAGAGATGGACTCCGTGCCATCTAATCTTCAGATTAGATCAACGATGCAGAACGATTTAAAAATGGCACCTGTGGAAATTTTATAAAATAATAAAGCCGACGATTTTTAAAATATGACCAAGGTTTTAAACTTTGGCCGGGAAATATTTTATTTGAAGCGGATAGGCGTCCATCTGCGGGGCCGAAGGTTATATGAAGGGTAGTACGACCAGGGGCTTATGGAGGGGGGGAGTTAAAAATCTAGCCCAAGGGGGCTTAAGTTCACAATACATAAAAAATATGATTCTTATGGATTTTTGATGATTTTCAAAGGGTTAGAGGGGTTCGGATAAGGCAAAGAAGGAGTCTTTAAACCTTATAAAAGGGATTCTGATGAAGGGGGAATGGGAAAAACATGAAAATGAGGGATTTTCATGGGAAATAGAGGGATAGAAAATGAGTTTAGCTTTGGAAAAGGGGAAAAGGGGGAAAATGGTCTTGCAGCAGTATTCTTTCTTGGGAATCAACAGGATTTTGAAAGGGGAATAGGCACAGTAGTGAAGATTTGAGGATAGAGGCAGGAGGCCTTCAAGAGTCTTCAAGAGCCAACACTTTTTAGCAATAAAATTTGTTCCTTGAAGGCTCAAAAATTCTTAGCCACCTTTTTCTATAACAAATATTATAGGTGGCTAACAGTGGCTCCACTTGGGGATGGTTCCTTCTTGAAGGCATCAAGAACTTTAGACCTGCATTCTCTAGGAGGCTGACCTGTGCCTGATCCATTTATGTTCTCTAGGGGGATGACCTATGCCTGATCCATTGGGCTACCCTTCCTTTGCTGGGATGATCTTCTCTGAAAACATATTAGCAGTCATGAAAACAATGGACCTTCATCAATACAAACTTTCTACCTACCCAATCCTACTGATCTAACATTTTTTCTTCATTAGAGTGCACTTGGATTGGAAAACTATTTTCACAACCTTTTATTCTTTTAAAAGCATAAAACTAATCTAATTCTACTCCTTATTTGTCTCTGAACTTAGATTAAACATTTGAGTTTAGATGCTTCTCTACCTATTCTACTATCTTTTGGGATTAAACTGTCCAACAGATTTTTATTCTCTAATTTCTACAACAGAAATTCAAAAACAATCAAGTCACGATTAAACTGTTTGAATTGTTGTGATCTATGGCATAAAACAAAACTGCACATAGACATTTATTTTTCAGAAAATTTAAAACAAAAATGGAAGGCTTAAGATCTGAAAATTTGAAAACATTTCCTTCCTTTTTATAGCTCTGTTTTGAATTTGTTTGAGTTGTTTTTCTTTGTTCTCTTGTTTAGATTTTGAGTTGATTTGAACCAGATTTACATCTTTTTTTACTCAAGAAAATAGAACGTATTTGAGTCATTTTCTCTTTGGAAACTTAGTTTCATATTTTGATCATGTTTGAACCCTTAATTTCTATCCTAAACTATCTACTGAAAAGCCAAGATTAAACAGTTTGGCAAATCAATTTCACTATCCTATCAGCAGAACATTTAAAGCTAATTAGTCAAGATTAGAAAGTTTGACTAACTAGAAGTGTGTTATTCAGGAGTGGCATTTGAGCTTGCACACTTTCAGATTTGTTTCTCTTTTTTGGTATGGGGCTATACCTTTCTTGTTTTGACAATCTGCCCTCTTTTCTTTCTTTTCTTTGTTTTTGTATTTTTGAATCTTTGATTTTTCTTCAAAGAAGAAAACAACAACTAATCTACATGCTCAGAACTGAGCTTTATTGACATTCCTATCTAACCTACTCTAACTTGGAATATTTACATATTCATATGATACAAAAATTCTAATGCAGCCAGTAGAGTAATGTCAAGAAGAAGTAGAAACTCTGGCTGCTTGTCAGAGGTATCCATAGAACATATTGAAGATTAACCTTTAATATCAAGGCTATCACAGAAGGTGACAACTTTTCATGTCTCTGGCTCCTGCAAAGGATCACTGCTTGATAATTTGAGCCAGTTGGGATTTCCACACACTCTTCCATAGGATCAACAAAGAAAAGATGAAGGTTCTCTTCCTTTTGGTCCTCCACAATTGGTAGATTATCTACTTCCAAGACATCAACTTTTAGGACTATCTCTTCAGTACGTAGCTTGGAATTATCGTCATATTTAACCTGCACAATAGAAAACAGTGAAATATTTTCTTTCTCTAAACATATGCTTGCTTCTAATATACATTCAGGTTCTTTGGATGACAGTTTGACATTAATGAAGGGAGAAGTCTCTTCTTGGGAAGATGGTATATCCACAGTAGGATAGTCTTGTATTTTTTTCTCTCCCTCTTCTTCATCATCATATGAATTGGAGGACTCATCATATTTGGCAATGTTGTCCTCTTGTAGCCCTGGTATACTTGGATTCAGTGGGCTGAACTCTGTGAAGAGATTATTATATTCTTGAGTGGGGATGTATTCAATGGTTTCCTCTTGCTCAAAAATTTCTTCATTACTCTTCTCTTCACCTTCTGAGTTGAAAGACTGTTGATTCCCAATTAAGTGAAAGCTTTTTATGATGGATCGAAAAGGATGATTGCGGATTTCAAGCTGATGATGGTGAAGCTCATAACACCAATCAAATGATGGTTTCCCTGCATGATTAGTTTCTTCTTGGAAATCATCATCATCATAAGACTGATTGAAATTTGAAAATTTATTAGAATAAACATTTTCATCAATCAAACATATTGGGATATAAGTAGGTCCTTCTTCATTCTGTTCTACAAAAGAACTTTCCAAATCTGTACAAAAAAGTTCTCTAAGTGAATGAGCAAGAGTGTTTGTTTTGCAAAAAGTTTCAGACACTGACTGTTTATAAATAGTCTGATTTATCTCTTTTTCTATCAAAGGGAAGGATGTTTCTACGTTCCTTTGAACAGGAGTACAGTAGTTCTCTGTCTCTTGTGAAGACTGATTTTGAGGCTGGATGTCTTCTTGAACCTTAGCTATAAGGGATGATGAACCAATATTTGAGTTTTCAGGGATATCTTGAGGGATGTTCTTTATTTCTTGGATCATCTCTTCCTCAATTGATTCATCTATGTTCTTAAAATTTTTTAATAGGAGATTAAACTCATGAATCGCTGTTAAAAGATCTTTAGGATGCATCTCTTCCAACGCTTCCTCATTATCTATAATGTGTTTGGTGATGTTTTGTGATGGATCATAATATATTGCACCCAATGATAATGATGTAGTGTTTTCTTTATAGTTCTCATAGAACACATATTCAAGGTCTCTTAAAGAAAACAAACTACTAGATCTTAAGTATTCATACCAATCCCTAGCTTTTCCTTCTAATGTTAACATGAACATTTTCATTATGCAGTCTTCATGCCATTCAAATTTCAACCTCCATACATGTATATGAAATTTGATGAGATGTAATAGAGGGTCATCAAACTTTTCACCTTGAAAAACAAGCAGGTTGTCATCCCAATTCACCTGGGGCATCTTATGTGGAAACCCAGGGATATGATCTCTACTCATTGGGGCATATCTTCATTGTATTCTTGGAATCATATTTGTAAATAAAGAAAGAGGTCATTGTGTCTGGTCAATCAGTTCAGGGTCTTCTACCAGTGGAGTCATTTGGTCTTCTGGGAGTTTCAGAGTGTGGAGTCGCCAGGTGGATGAATTAACTGTTTGAAGCAGGTTGATGTCCACCATCAGCAATGAGATACCAATCTAACCAGAGATCTTGGGACTTCTGAGTGCCTAAGGGTGTGTAAGATAAAATTCACTCAATTCCCCAGCGGAGTCGCCAGAAATGTTAGGAATCTATAATTTTAGTAGATTTGTGAGACTAAAACTATAGAAGCAACATTATTTCAATCAACTTTGGGATTCTAGGATCTAGCCCTCCTGAATCTGGAGAGGGATCTCTCCAATAAGTGCAAAGATGTATTTGTATTTGAAGTTTGGGGTAATGATATTAGGCTAGTTATGAAAGCCAAGGGTTTGTTTTTTTTTTGGATGGTTGAGCATGAATATTGTTTGAGGTGGAAAGTCATAAATGCAAAGAGTTTCAAAGGTGAGAAGTTGCAAGTGAATAGAACAACTTTGGCTAAAGAGATAGATATAACGCTGGTTTTTATTCCATTGGGCTATGGAGTCATAAAAGGGCTTTAATTGAGCAAAAACATCAAGAGTGATCCAAGGGGCAAGTCATCTACATCACAAGAATATTGAGATTTAAAATGATGGAATGGGAACAATAAAGTGTTGGAGGGGTGGAAACTGATAATAATTTCACAAGGGATTTATAGTCAGTCCAAACAAGAAAAGCCTCTTAAGTAACTGTTTAAAACCAACCAAGTGCAGGGCTAACCATTGACTTCTTGGGAAAGTTTGTATTAAAGCAGCTTAATTGACAAACAATCCAGTAATCCACATAATTACCTTCATAAAGTATGAAAACATATAAGGGAAGATAGAGTGTAAACTTAAGATCAGATAAATTACTTTTAAACCTAGTCTTCTTTCAGTCAACACTAAGGGAAACTTTTAGAATCCACCTTTGGAGAATAGAAGCTAGAAACAGGGCACACCATCACTTTTCTAGTCTAAATTTAATAAGCAAATAAGGAAAATAACTTTCAAGAACAATGTTTAAAGCAAACAGTACGACGAGGGAACTCCAGCATTCCTAACTACTTAAATTGTATTAAATCATTCTTAAACAAACAAATTGGAGGAAAAAATTGAGATAAAGCTTTCAGTCAGAGAAGGTTACTGATGTACAATAGGTCCTAACTCTATAAATGATGTTCTTTATCAGAGAATAGTGAACAATATGACATACATAGAAGGAAAACAATAACAAAGAAAGGGGCACTTCACCAGTGATATAGACCAGGATCCCAAGAAATGGTTTGTTTATTGATGTCAAACCAGTTACAGTACTCAGGTCCAATGTTTCAGTTCAACAATCATCTTCACTATTCAGCCTAACTAATCTATCACAAGAAGAGATCCAAGGGCCAGTGAACACTATTTACAATCAGAATTTTAAGCTCAAATGTATTTCAAACATCTACAACCAACCCCTCTCTCATCTTCTACAGTAGTATATATAGAAGAATGAGGAGGTGAGATCTGATAATAGATCTCAATTACAATTAATACAGACTTAATGGCTTCTTGGCCTTTGAGGGGCTCAATGAACAAACTTACAATAGGTTTATTCTGTATTAAATGTTTTTACATAAAGATTAAGCTCGGTGGGAGCTTTTGTTGACCTTTGAGGCTCTATGTGATTTTGGGGTTACTCTACAGATATCCTTTTCATTAAGTTTCCTTGCAGAAGTAACTTTCTTGCTACGCTGAGGCAAATATCTTCATTTAATCAATAACTTTGGACTCTGATTGAGTACTTTGAGGCACAGGTGGAATTTTAGTAGCTGGGAGGAATCAATTTGCCTCAGATGTGGCGGTGGAGATGTTCCTGTCGATAAAACACTTCAGATTTTCTTTAAACTGTGTTTTACTTGGGGATTAGGCTTTTGATAAGCATATTCGATGTAATCCCCACAATAGCTGTCTTCAATCTTCTATTCTAGCATATTTCTGGTTTTCTGCACTGATACTCTTTCACTACGCTTGATTCATGTTTTTCTGATGGTGTGCAGGGCTGCGCAGGGGTTGAATGGCATAAATGCCTAAAGAAACACTGATGAAACGTGAATCTCGATCCTGCGAAGAATTTTCTTTGTTGAATTGGGGGTGGGAGGATCGTCACCCTCCGCCTTTGAAATTTCCTGAGTCATGGAGGAAAAACCATTTAAACCTTGAAAAATATGAACAAAAATTATAAAATCCATGCATATATAGGTTTACTGCTTTAGAGGACATGTGGAGGAAGCGTGGCCGTTGGATGGCATCATCCAATGGTTAGGATTGATCGGGAGAAGGCGTAGTGAAGACGATAGAAAATTTTGAATCAGGGCCGTCGATCGCGCAGAGATCAACAGTCAGGAGTGGAAAAAGGAATTCAAAGTGGAAAATGTTGACTAGGTGATCGAAACAGGGCAATGAAATGTGGTCCATCGATCTGCAGATCAGATCGACGGTGGAGATTCGTTAAATGCCGCGCCACAGCCAGGTTAACTGTTGGGCATCTTCAGTGAGCGATAGCTGTTGGATGGCCCACCCCAGATCGGACGGTGGATGCCAATATCGCGTGGGGTCGATGTCCGAATGTTAACGGGGAATGGACGGCGGTTTTATAAACAGTGCCCAAGACGCGTGTCAACTGTTGAATGGATTTGCTGCCAATCGGGAAAAAACCGCCCTCACACAAAGGCGGTGCGATGAATGCCGCGCGGTTTTCAGAATGGGTTAGTGGATGAAGGAGACCACTAGAGAGATGGAATCTGTGCCGTCCGATCTTCAGATCAGATCAATGGTGCAGAATGATTTAAAAATGGAATTGGCAGAAATTTTATAAAATAATAAAGCCGATGATTTTTAATATATAACCAAGGTTTTAAACTTTGGCCGGGAAATATTTTATTTGAAGCGGATAGGTGCCCGTCTGTAGGGCCGAAGGTTATATGAAGGGTATTACGACCGGGAGCTTATGGAGGGGGGGGGGTTAAAAACTTAGCCCAATGGGGCTTAAGTTCACAATACATAAAAAATATGATTCTTATGGATTTTTGATGATTTTCAAAGGGTTAGAGGGGTTTGGATAAGGAAAAGAAGGAGTCTTTAAACCTTATAAAAGGGATTATGATGAAGGGGGAATGGGAAAATCATGAAAATGAGGGATTTTCATGGGAAATAGAGGGATAGAAAATGAGGTTAGCTTTGGAAAAGGGGAAAAGGAGGAAAAGGGTCTTGCAACAGTATTCTTTCTTGGGAATCAGCAGGTTTCTAAAAGGGGAATAGGAATAGTAGTGAAGATTTGAGGACAGAGGCAGGAAGTCTTCAAGAGTCTTCAAGAGCCAACACTTTTTAGTAATAAAATTTGTTCCTTGAAGGCTCAAAAAGTCTTAGCCACCTTTTGCTATAAAAAATATTATAGGTGGCTAACACTGGGCAACTATGGGTTTTTGGAAATATCTAAACAGGTAATTGGGTCTCCCATATACCTATAGCATCATCTTCTTCGAGGAATTTATCCTCGAGCCAGCAGTAGACATCGAAGAAATCGAAGTCTAACTTTGTATCATGGATCCTATAGCCTCTGTCTGCTAGAGCCAAGTGATCTAGGTTGACTTGTGAGTAGACCATAGGATTAAAAGGCTCCTGGTCTTTCTTAGGAGGCATACTTCTTCAATGATTCTTCTTTCATAACCTGCAATGGAGAATGGCATGATAGAGGGAGGAAAAAAGAAACAAAAATTGCTATGGATCAGCACTAGCGAAGGGATATGATAGAAGGGGATCGTGACCAAGATTGAGCAGTCTAAAGGAGCCCTGTAATCCGGTTCATATAGAGCTAACAAATCCTCTTCAATAAACAATTGGCTCTTCGGAAATAGTTTTCACAATTTGCACTTTCTATAATAATACCTACAAAATTTAACACATGTAGCAATTTGATAATACCCAACAAATTATACTCTGTAGTTATGCCGACATCTGGCTTTAAAAAAACAATTTTGTGGTGTGGAGGTGGCATGGGTCCATTGGATAATAGCCCGACCCTTTATGGTGCAAGTTCTTCTTGATGGTAGGGGATTTGATTGAGTGAAGTGAACAAGTGAAAGAAGACGTGGCGCGATTGGTACAGGCAACGGTAAAAAGGCGCAGTGGTTTGGTGGATGGCACAAAGGGATTTTCAAAGGGGGTGAGGGAGGTGAACGATATTGAAATGGGGGTTGGGAAATAGCCATGGGCGTGACACATAGCCAGGATGGTAGTATGGGATACTGCCCATTTCAAACCCCCCCTTGGGTTAACGTTCGGCAGCTGCAGGGAGGCCGAAAGGCATTATGGGCCGTCCGATGTATGGGGGTGAGAAAAGGTGGCGGAGAGTTGTGGGAAGGTTAGCATGGATGTGATGTGGAAAAAAGGTGGGTCCCCAATCTATATCACAATCGCAGTTTGGAGGTTTTAGTTTATAAGCGATGAATGTTGAAAGTTAAATCTTGCGATGTGTGAAATGAAGTGAGTGGTGGAGTGACGTGGCAAGGTGGAGGTGGGGGGCACATGCAAATCATGGTCGGAGAGCTTTTGCAGTGAGAAAGTGGGGGCAAACATTAATACTGGCGATGTGTGATGTGTGACGAGCGGGGATGACGTGGCAAGGAAAAGGCGGGCCCGCCCGTGGTCCGCGGATCACAGATTTTGTTGTGTAGCAGGAGGTGGAAGGTTAAACTTTGCGATGTGCGATGTGAGCACGGGTCCCACCCTTGTCACAAATAACATTTCATAGCATTTATTACATATCCTTGTGTGCTATAAGTTAAACATCGTGATTTGCAATGTGCATTCGGGTTCCACCGACTTCGCAAATTTCACTTCAACACTATTGGAATAGGGTCCCCTAACTACGTTTTGATATGTTCCAACACTACATTTTGATATAAATTTGGTAATAATTAGTCTAGCATAGGGGATTTGGGGCGGGTCAAAGTCCCCAATGTATTGTAATGGGTAAAAGGGTAGACCAAGAGTCCACAAACCATGGTTTGCACACCATAGGATAGCGCAGGCTAAGATGCTAAAAGTAGATGGATAGATTGAGTCTAGAGGTAAGTTAAGTGTGATTTATGGTAGTTGCAAACTATTGAGATCTGTTTTGGGTTGTATTCGGGTAAGGAATCCTACTGGCTATGTGTTGGCTCGAGGGGTCTTGACCCAGGTTCGGATGTTCAAGGTTTACCAGCAAACCCCTATACTACTGGCCCTTTCAGCAGTGACCTGCTTGCGTAGGCCAAAGTATCACCCGAAGTAGTATGGGTGGGTGCTAGAACTAGGTTTCCACACTATGGGAGAGGGTAGGTAATGTTAGGTCTCCGTAGTTTGCAATATCGGCAAGTACAAACGCTGCAGAGCCTATATCAAACCACTTTGTAATCTGAGGACCTAGCCATCCTAGATTCAGAGAGGGATCTCTCTATATGTGTGTGCAAAGATATGATCTTTAAGGCTTCAAGTATGATATTAGGCTAGTTATTAAGAACAAGGTTGTTTTGTTTGTTTTTGGTTGGGCAGGATAAAATGAAGATGAAGGAAGTCTATATGAAGGGTGAAGGTGTGAGTAAGTGACAGAATGATTCAGCTAATAAGATAGGCAAGGAGTAGCATCAATCCATTGGGCTATGGAGTCATAAGAGGGTTTAATTGAACAACAAGGTTCAAGAGTGGTCCATGGGGCAAGTCATCTATGTCAAAGGATCTCTTTAAGTTGATTTTATGGAATGAAATAGTAAGAAATGAAGTGAAGGAAGTAAAACAGATGAAGAAACTAAGAACAGCCTAAGATCAGGTAAGTACTTTTAAACTAGCCTACTTTTGACATGCACCTAAGGGAAAAACACAAAAGTAACCTAAGATCAGGTAAGTACGTTTAAACTAGCCTGCTTTCGATATACTTTCAAGAGAAAACATTTAAAAATAGAGAACAGCTTAAGATCAAGTAAAGGCTTTTAACTTAGCCTTATTTCAGTATATTCAAAGGAAAACATTCATGATAAACATGAAAAGTAGTCTAAGATCAGGTAAGTACTTTTAAAATAGACTTCTTTCAACATACTCTTAAGGGAACTTTTCAAAGCAACTGTTGGAGATAAACTAGAGGAAATGGCTAACCATAAACTTCTCTAGCTCAACCTTAATAAGCAAACTTTTCAAGAACATTTAAAGACAATATCTCAAGTTGTGCTCAGGAAACATGGGCTTACCAACACTTCACTCGTTATACTCTATTGAATTACCTTCAAAACACATTTAGAGGAAAACATAAATGATAAAGATTTATCAGTGAGATTTAGGGTACTTCAAAAGTAAATCCTAATCTATATTTGTTGTTCTTTATCAGAGAAAAGTGGACAGAATGAAAACATAAAGAAAATAACAATTTACAGTGAGAAACCAATCACCATTGACATAGACCAGGATCCCATAAATCAACTATTTGTATTTGATGTCAAACCAGTTACAATCTTCAAGTCTAGTTGGTCTCTATAGCTTCAAAATTCTCATCTCAGCTTATGTGTCTTCAATTACAAAATAGAGTTACAGTAGCTTCAAAAGCTATTTACATACAACGGGTATCCAGAGACCAACCTATATACTATCTTTTAGAGAAGTATTTATACAAGAATGAGGATGTGGAGTGAAAGAGAGGCCTATCTGTTCAATTAATGCAAAGTAAATGCTTCTCTTCCTTTAAAGGGCCAAATGGATAATTTTTTCAAATGTTTTAACTTTGCTAATTGATTATTACATTAAATTTCATCAACTTCAGTCTCTTTTATTGACTTTGGAGGCTTTCGTAGGCTAGAAATTAATTATGAGTTGTCTCTAACAAAATATTTCTGACTGTGTAGTTAATATCCATCCTTTTTAGGTGAAATCAGCTGGCAGGTGGCATTCTAAGGAATAATAGCCTCAATGTTGTGGCATTTGGAGGCTTCCTTTACTGATATGTCTGTCTTAACACTTTAAAATAATGATTTTAATTCTTATTCTGCTTTATGCCTTTATAATCATCTTCATAGATCTTAATCTTTCTCTGCTGACTGTGTTCTCTTTAAAACTGTGTTTTATTCTTTAACTCATTGGTTAAGTCTTTAAATATTCGGTTTATTTAACTTTAACCTTAAGCTATAATATGTGTTTCTTCACTGTGTGTGCAGGTGGCTTTGGTGCTTTAGAGGGTTTATAGTGTAATCGATGTCCATGAAACACCGATTAACCTCTGGAACTCAACTCTTTCATCTCACTTCTGCATGATTTGACCACTATTTGGCCTTGTGAAGGTCGTCACCTTCTGTCCCGCCCTTTTATGGATTGTAGGAGGGCTTTTGGCCCAAAAAACCATCACAGAACCTGCAACAAACCACAAAACACATTATATAAAATCCTATGGGGTTGGAAAATACTGCTTCAGAGGCTGGCGGAGGCGGAGGAGCAGGATGTGCTGGCGAAAGAGGATTTTTCATGGTGGAAGGGTGAAAACTTGTGAAAACAGGGTTCAAAACTGCATATGGCGTGAAATAAGGGATTGGCGGTTTTGTGAAAACCGCGAATGGTTTTCGCGTGACCCCTGGGCAGTAAGTGGTTTTCAATAAAATGAACGCGATCCAATTGAGATGTGCCACGTGGCCTTTGCAATACTACCTATTTCACGTTCGTTTTGGGGGTTAAAACCTAGCAGCAAAATCTATGCAAAACGCGACATAGACCGTTGGATCAAGCAGAGCAGATCCAATGGTGGAGGGATGAGTGCGATGGAGAAAGGTGCTCGGTGGATTGGTTAAGTGGAGGCCAGATGACAGCATGGGATTAGGGGAGTGACAAGATAGTGAGAGGTGGGCCCGGAGTGATGATGTGGGTGTTGCGTCAGCTAATTTATCGGGTAGTGGGAGGGATTTTTAGGTTGGGGAAATGTATTTCTTAGTGTTAAAACTAAAAACCATAGGTTCTGGGAAAATACAAAGGGAATGAGGTTTTTTACAGAGGGCGCTGGTGGTAGAAGAGAATAAGGGAAGGGGCTTAAAAGAATGGGGTAAATGAGGTTTTATGGAGGGTAAAAGGAGAAACGAAGGCAGAGGGATAAGGGGCTTTATTGCATCAGCAGATCGATATAGCACAAGAAAATGGAAAAGGGGAAAGGGAAAAGCCAATGGCACGATGTGATGGGGGCTTAAGAAACTAGGGCTGGGGCGTGGTCATATGGCGGGATACATGACTAGCGACAAAGGGAAAGAGGGCCTATTGCATTGGAAGGGGGGAAGGGGAAATGCGGTAATGTAAAATAAGCCACGATGTGATATATAACTTCTGATGCGATATAATACTTCCGATGCGATATGTGCTAGCGCTCGGTCACAGGTCTTGGGCATATGATGGAAAAAGGAACCGGAGCTAAGCCGAAAGGGGCTAAAGTCTTTTAAAAGGGCGGAAACATTTTTTCCAAGGTTTTCATGTGTTTTTTAGGTTTTTTCAAGCTTTTCTGAGTTCCGATAGAAGAAAAGGAAGGGTTTTTAAACCATAAAAAAAGGATTTTTATGGTTCAAAGGGATTTTTGAAGGTTTTATGAGGAGGATGAGGGGAAAATTAGAAGGAGGAAAGGGAATATTTTCAGGGAAAGTGGAGGATGAATAAGGGCAAAAATGAGTAAATGAAAATGATGAAAATGGGGCTACTTTAGGAAACATTTTTCTTTGGGAACAGTAGTGCTAGGGAACAACACTATTTAAGGAACAACAATTAGGGTACAACAATTAGGGAACAATAGCTAGGGAACATCAGTGTTTAAGGAACAGAAATTAGGGGACATCAATTAGGGAACAACAACCTTCAAGAATGAATGATTTTATATGAAAATTATTTCTTGAAGGCTCAAGACCTTCTTTATCCATCAGTTGCTATGACAAAAATTTATTGATGGCTAACAGTGGCTCCACTTGGGGATGGCAGCTCCTTGGAGGTGTAAATAACTTCAAAATTTAATCTTTGGGATGCAGACCTGTGCCTTTATCTATTGAAAACCTTTCTTCTCTGATCATGCTTCCTTTTAGAAAAGATGATCAGTATTTGATATCAGCAAACAAATTCTTCCCAATCATTATACCTACATAGCCTACCTTTCCTAACATTTTTTCTTCATAAGGTGCATTTGGACTTGCAAACCTTTGACATCAACATTTTATTCTTTTGAAAATAGGAAAAAATAATCTAAATCTATCCTTATTTCTTCCATGAGTTCAGATTAAACTGTTGAACTAACAAATTCTCTACCTAAGCTACTATCTGTCAGGATTAAACTATCTGGCAGATTTTATTCTCTATTTTCTAAAACAGAAATTTAAACACAGTCAAATCAGGATTAGACTGTGTGATTTTCCATGGTGTTTATGGTTGTATGTACAACTTGCACATAGACTTTATTTGCAAAAAATTAAAGTAGAACTGTGAAGGCTTAAGATCTGAAAATTTAAAACATCCTTCATTCTTTGCTTTCAACTCTGGTTTTGATCTTTTTTATAGTTGCTTTTCTTTTCTCTTGGTTTATATTTTGAGCATATAAGAACCAATTCTTCATCAAACTTACAGGTTCAGGTTTTTAGCTTGTTTGAACCATTGTTTTTCTGTCCTAGTCTATTCTATTGATAAGCCAAGATTGAACAGTTTGGCAAATCTCCTTCCCTAATCTATTAGCAGAAAATTGAAAACTATCTTAGTCATGATTAGGCTGTATGAATAAAATAGCAGTGTTGTTTTTGGGTAGTCTCATTTAAGCTTGCACACTTTCAAATCTTTTCTTCCTTTTTGGTATGGGGCTGTACCTTTCTTGTTTTATTTATGCCCTCCTTTTCTCTTTTTCTATTGTTTTTGTATTTTCTTTCAATTTTTATTTTTCAAAGAAAAAAGAAAAATACTAACTAAATGTTCAAAGGTTGAGCTTATTTTCTTTCCTATCTAACCTAATATAACTCTGAAATATTTACATGTTTAGCTGACAAATTCTCTTTTCCAATACATCCAGTCAATCAGATGGTTCCTTGACTGGTATTTGCTCATCTCCTTGAGCATGCTAGACAGATAGGGCCACTCTCATCTCACTTGTTTCTTGGCAACAGTGTTAAAAAAATTTCTTGCTTTTGGTAATACACTGCTCCTAACAATATTTATTCCCTCTTGAAATGTTTTCAAAAAATCAGCATAGGAATCTTGAAATAAAGCCTGGTTATGAGTATTTGAAAGATAGTTTTCAACCAGGATTACTTTTTTCTCCATTGGATCAAGATCAAGATTCTTTTGAGAAATAAGATCTTCCTCATCTTCATTATTATCTGAACTAGAGGACTCATCATATATTGCAGCATTGTCCTCTTGTAGTCCTGGTGTGTTGTGATTCAGTGGACTGTACTCTGTGAAGATGTCATTATATCCTTGAGCATGGGTCTCTTTGATTACCTCAACCCTTTTAGGAGGAGGTTCCTTATATTCATCATGCTCAAGAAATTATTCATTGTTTTCCTCCTCAACCTTTGAGCTAAAATACTATTGATTCCCAATCACATGAAAACTATTTCTGATGGATTGGATTGGCTGATCACTGATTTCAAGCTGATGATAAAGAATTTCATGACACCAATCAACTATTTTTTTCCCTGCATGATTAGCTTCTTTTTGAAGCTCATCATCATCATCAGACTGATCCAAAATTGGACAATCATTAGTAGAAACAATCTCACCAATCAAACATATTGGGTTATCAGCTTGTTTTTCTTTAAGCTGATCTACAAGTTTAATTTCTGGTTCAATACAACAAGGTTCAATAGGTAGATGAGCAGAAGTGTTTTTTTCAAATGATTTTTTTGTTAGTCATCAGTGTTTTTTCCTGTTTTGATGACTAGATCCCTTGTCAAGGTTTTCTAGAAACCAATCTCGATCAGTCAATTTGTCATCTAGAAAACTCCTCAAACATTTTTTTGTCTTCCTACTCCTGTCTTTCATACTGTGATGAAATTGGTCTTCAGTTTTCAGTCCTGGCCTAAATCAGAAAAACCTCCCTGTTTATAGCTGTCATAAGCTTTCTATCTATGAATATTCAAAATTTCCTGTTTCCACACAACTCCCTGTCAAACATTGGAAAAAGTTGTCTACCCCTTTCTCACTATTTGTTTTGTCATATAATGACCTAACTATGTTCAAGAAATCCTTCAGAAATTGTGACAAAGCCTCTAGGTCTAGGTGGTGTTGTTTAGGGCAAATACCTTCAAAAAACTCTCTCCATGTCAAAAACCCTGTTTTCAATATCAGTCAGCCATCATTTCTTCTTATTTGTCAAAAAAAAAACCCTTGTCTATCCCTAGTTCATACACCACAAAAATTTCATTGTGTCTTGTTTCAAGCAGAGCTCAGAAACTTTCAAATCCAAGAAGAAACAGATAAAGCATTTTTCCTGTCTGAAGAAAGATAATCGGATCAAGCATGACCTTCATGAAACACCAAGAAAGATATCCAAATATAAAAAACATATATATACATCTCTATAGGGGTGCATACATGGATAACAGTAAGAAAGTATGAGCAAAATATACACTTGAGGAAATATCTCAATACTGAGCAGTTTACCATCAGAAATCATATAGAACAGATCATGAAAAGAGGAGGCCTGCTGGTTCCAAATCCAAGAATGCCAAAGGAAAAAGGTCCTCCATCAAGAAAAAGGGACACAAAGGATTAGGTAATGTCTATATTCAGCACTCCATAACTTACTCCAAAGGCATCTTTGCATAATATCTCCAAAAGGTGACCTAGCCCTGCAAATCACTCTTTTTTAGGTAAAAGGGATAGTCTTTGACATAAAGAGATTTAAAGCAAATTAGGCATCATAGTGAAGGTGTAAGAAGGAAAGCTGATTCTTATACCTTACCATACACCTGGGCTCTGAAAGGCAGTGAAAGAAAAATTCACAGCACCTTATGAAAACACAGTCAAGGGAAAACGAGCTATTTCAAAGATGCATAGTAGTGAGCACTCACCATTTACAAAGAACATTATTTACTCCTGAAGTTCCACAGTGATTTTATGAAAAATGGATATACATTACTGACAGGTCCTCATAAAGCAAAGGGCATTATGATTAAAATGATTTCATCAAGGATAAATGCCAAAGATTCACTTTTGTCTTCTATTTGTATTTTTCAAACAAACAGACACGGGTCACAGTGTTGAAATGAATGCATTTTTATAGTATGAAGGCCTCCTTCATCATAAGCAGAGGGCTCATCAGTAGTTTTGAGTAACCTAAAGTGGTTACAGTTTCATAAGGACCTCCTTCACTAATAAGCAGAGGGTCAACAATATTTTTAAGTAACCTCAGTGGCTGTTTTGTGCTACCTCCTCCAAAAGATAAACAGAGAACATTTATCATAAAAAAAATCACATTATTCTTGTCTAAATTTTAACAAGTGATATGGTACAAATAAAGGCATATGTTACAGGTAAGATGTCACATAGAAAAAAGGATAGTTTTTTGAATATATTCATGAGTGAGAGGAAGGATTATAGTTTACTAATTTTTCCTTCTTCAAATGAACTAATAAGACACCCTTAAAAAGAGATAAACCAGTTAGAAAAAGGGGAAACCCCTCAACAAAGGGACAAAGTCATTTTTTTTCAATACAAATGCAAAGGCAAAAGGGTGGATTTTCAAATTGGCAAAAAGGGAGGGAAAAGGGCACTTTCAAACCCTCTCTCAAACATAAAAGGCCTTACCTGAGTTTTTTACTTTTCATTATGTCTTGTGCAAACATTTGGGAAAGGAGAAAAGGCGTTTTTTAACACCTCTGCAGCGTTATCAACACGTGAAGCACCTATAGGTGTTCATAGAAGTTTTTTTCATAGGACGCGACCCGCCTGTCGGGTGACGCAATGCGCCTGTGCAAGCGCCCGGCATTCAGTCATCAACACGCGACGCGTTCCTCCGGGCCACTTCTGAATGGTCCACCGCCCAGCGCCTTGCCTCAACACGACACGTTTTTCCTTGGGCCACCTCTGAATGGAGTTTTGACCGCCCGGGCCAATGCTAAATGGAGGTGGCTGCCATCCTCATGAACCCTCAAAATTGCCAAAAAATAGATTTTTGCATAGGGAATTCATCTCCAAAAGTAGCTAACACATTTTCAAGAGGTATTTCTTGTTTTCCTCACCTAATTCTTTGATTTTAAGAGGTGTTAGAATCAAATTTGTTAAGAAAAAGACACAGTCTATCAAAGGGGAAAACACAGTTTGTTCTCAAAACTACCATGTTTACTAAGAGACAAAAATACAGTGATTGAGGAGAAAGGGCTTATTATCAGTTTGAAAAGGCCTTTTTTGTTGAGTGAGAAGCCAAACATAAGTTTTTAATGGGAAAAGCAGTGACAATAAATGTGAAAAAGACAGTAATGACAAGAACATTGAAGTTGGTGGCAGCCTACATGAAAAATACCAAAAAAATAATAATGAAAGGGATAGCCCTAAAAAGGAAAAGAACCACAACAGTAAGGAAAATAGTGATAAGGGTGAAGGTGGAAATCTACATGAAGAAGAAAAACACATTGAGCATGAAAAAAGCCCTCAAAGAGATGTGCTTGCTTCCTCTCCTAGGCAAGGGGCCATAAATTTTTCCTCAAAGGTGGAAAAGCCTAAAATCACCAAGTCTACAAAGAAGAAAACCATTCAAGCTATGACTATTAATGTCACTAGAGCGCTCAGGAGTAGAGGCGAATTGCCCAAGCCAAGCTCAAAACTGCCCAAAGAAGACGTCGGGTGAAAAAATTGGAAACAGACATATCTAGGCTTGGAATCTTTGCTCAAACTTCCTTGCATGATTCTAGAAACCCATAAGGGGTTTTCTCACCAAAATTGAGCAATTTTTGGCATGATCTTGTTTTTTGTGATTTTTAGGCCTAATTGCACATTTTTTTAGGCGCTGCCATGTTTTCTAGGAGCATCCTCAGCTCATGAAAGTTATTTTTTTTCATGTATTAAATTTGGGGGCATCTACTCACAAATTTTCATATCAAAAGAAGGTGTTTTGGTCCCCCAACGAGGCAAAAAACAGTAAAATTTTACCTTTCTGCCTCAAATATCAGCAGGTGAGACCCTCCTGGGTTTTTTCACTCAGTCCAATTTTTTATAGACTTTTAGGGATCAGTTTGAGAGAAATCAAGTATTTCCAAAAACCAGACATCCAGGGCTTTTGAACGAGCCATCACGGGCCTTGTTTCGACATCGGTAAGTCCTTGAAAGGTTCTCTGCAGAACAGGATTTCTTCTAGCACTACGCTCTTGTAGGATTTTGTTGAAAAGGCAGTTTTCTGAAGGTGGCCATCCAAATGTGCATTAAGCTATTTTTGAATATATGTCAGAGATTAAAAGGCAATTTTCTTACTATTTTTAGCTTAAATATATATTTTTTGAAGATATTTTGTGCCTTGGGCCTTGTGAGACCTGAAGGACAAAATCAGATATTTGTATTAGGCCAATGAGCTTCTAGATTCTCTTATGAGCTTACCTACTCATTTCCTATATAACTTATCAAGACTTATTGTAAATTGTTGGAGGTTTTAGAAGTAGAACTTGACATTTTGAAGAGCAATACATGAATATGAGCTTTGAAGAAGAAACTTGTTTATGAAGTGGATGATTTGCTTACTTGTCTAGATGATGGAGAGGCTTTGTGTGCAGGATTCAATGGCTTGGTAAATGGTATTGTGTCTCTTATATAGTATGTTTTCTTAGTTTCTCATATATGTTTTCATGCTTCTTTCTTGTTGTAGTTCAATAAAGAATAACTTTGAGATATGCCCATGGAGGCACCTCAAACTTCCTGATTCATTATAGCTTAAATGTTCTTCATATTTCTTGGTTATGTCAAAGAATTATTAATTTCTCTTTGGTACCCTAAGAAATTGTTTTCAGTTTCATTAATGGTTATTATGTATGCTGTCTAGTATGATTCACAGTATTCCTTGCATACTCATAGCTAATAAAAACTCCATTTCTGAAATCTCTCTCTGAATTATTGGTTGTTTAGTTAATTCAAAGAGGTCTTGTTTCGATCTTGCCCTTTGTCCATGCTTTGCAGTCTTATTTCAAAGTTCCCTATAGCTCAAGATATGATGTTTAGGAGTTCCCTCTTCATATTTTGAGTTGTTAGTTTATCTTATATGTTTTTTCTCAACCAATGAAGGTGATTTTCCCAAATTTTGAGGGTATTATACTTCTATGCATCACCTAATTGTTTATTTTCTACATTTATTAGTTTGAGTTTCATTCATAATGATTAATGGTTAGCCCTACCACATGAATTCTTTTCTTTTAAACTATTTATGCCTAAAATATCTTTGTCTTGAACAACTTGATGTTCATTTCACTTCACAAACCACCCAAAAGATCCATTGACTATACTATATCGGCCCTGCTGCACACCTTGTCTATTGTCTAAGCATCCTTGGTTTTCATTTGACCCCATAGCCCTGTTAATTTGATAACTTATCTTTCATTGATGCCTACTTAATTATTTTTCACCTCCAAACACAAAAACAAACAAACATACTTAACAACTAGCCTAAAATAAAATATACTAAGCGAACAAGCTCACATCCTTCGCTTCATAGAGAGAGACCTCTCTGAGTCCAGGAAGGCGAGGTCCTAGGACTCCAAAGTTTGGTCTGATGTTACCCTATCATTTGGTTTACCAATCTGCCAAATTACGGGACTATAACATAATGGTGATCACAGTGGGACCTTGAGTCAAAACATCCTAGGTATCCCTTAGGACCTCTCAAGATCTCAGTCAAACTTAGAAAACTTAAGTGTTGTCTGAAGAGTAGAAACTAGCTCTTTCACCATCTTAGCAAAATGATGATTCAGCTATAGAACACTCTTACAAAGCTTAGGGCTACATATAGAAACTCAGAAAACCCCAAAAACATCCCTAGATTTATTTTTTATCAGTTATTGGTGGTGGACCATAAACACATATCTCTAAAAACAAAAAAAACATCCACCTGGCAAGTCCAAAACTCTCAATAGACCTAAATACTCCACTGGAGGAAGAACCTGAAACATGACCAATCATCCTAGAAAGAAAAATCACTCAGGCCTTAGTTGGATTCAAGAAATTATTGTTTTTATCTATAAATAGGTTCTATCCTACTTTGAGC
This sequence comes from Pinus albicaulis, assembly GCA_034641835.2. Classification (NCBI taxonomy): domain Eukaryota; kingdom Viridiplantae; phylum Streptophyta; class Pinopsida; order Pinales; family Pinaceae; genus Pinus; species Pinus albicaulis. The sequence continues at coordinate 30,855,127 of MU968317.1, forward strand.
CTGATCAAGAATACACTGATGAGATCTAAATTGATCATTGGAAAGATCTCAAACCTCGAAAAGCTAAGCCTCAAATTTCAGACCATGAGCAGACTTATACACCTGTGCTTACCCCAGATTCACCTATGGAAAACCTAGTGAAACATGAGCCTCATGCTACCTTTCCCACTCTGGCTGAAACCTCAAACAGTTATGAATCTCTTCTTACACTACCTATATCCACAAAGGTCCCAGAAAGATACAAGCCTATGATTTTACCTCCCATCTTCCAAGCCCTCCCTGCAAATCTTCAAAAAAAAGTTACCCAAATTTGATGGAGTAAGCTCAAAAGTCACCGCTGAAGAACACATCCAAAATCTTTAGAATTTACTTGACCTTTTGGAAATAGAATAAGATGATGTGCATATTAGAATTTTTGCCTTATCATTACAAGGAAAAATTAAGAGTTGGTTTAAGGACCTTCCAGCTGCAAGCATTACCAATTTTCATCAGTTCACTCAAATCTTCCTAGATATGTGGGTGGTCATGGGTAATAAAGTTCTCATCATAGAGGAATAAAATCATTTAAAAAGACAACCAGGGGAGGCAATACAAGACTTTTCATCCAGGTTCAATAAAGTATACCATGCAATACTTGCTAACATAAAGCCACCCCTCGGATGGGTTCTCTTGCACTACCCAAGTTCTTTTGACCCAGAGATGGTTTTCCGAATAAGAGAAAGAGATCCTTTGATCCTGGAAGAAATGAAAAGGATAGCAGTTGATGTGGAAGTCAACATACTAAATAGGGAGGCACAACTAAGAATAGTAGAGAAATACAAAGAAAATCAAGAGAGACCAATATCTTCAGAGGAAAAGTTGAAAAATTTGATATATACATTCAACAAACTGATGCTTCTACTTGATAGGAACAGAGAAAGAAACAAAGTTAAGATTAATGTTGCTTATTCAAACCAACCTACACTCTTTCCTCAGGAAGAAAATACTCAACCATTACAAGACAAGAGTAACAAACAAAATGTGCCTAATGATAAAGTCGCAAATAAAAACATAGAGGAATGCTCTAAAGAATCTATTAGCCATATTGAAATCATAGAATCTGAAATGGAAGAAAAGTCAAAACTTGTATGATCTCTACCTTTGTGCTTTGATTCATTTCAGTTTATACGAGCAAATTGGCCTCCTAAAAATCTATCAGAATCAACTCATGAATTACATGCTAACTATCCCGAACATCACGAAGAGTTGGTTGAAGATAAAAACAATCAAGAAATGAAAGAGAACCCATAGGATCTCTCTAAAATCGCAATTGATGATTCATCATCTCTCTTAGGTAAGGCCCAAAAAGACATTCATCCTCTTTATTTTAGTTATATCCAAAGGTAGATAAAATTGCCTCCCTTTTTAACTGAAGAAGAGATAGATCAACTCATAAACATACATTCAGCCTCTCTTGATTTTGCTCCTGATCTTAACTATCACATAGGAGAAAATGGATTTATAGATCAATTCAAAGAGGAAAAATCTAATAGTCCAATATGTATGGTTGGTGACATTAATTATATTGATGATTCTCCAAGGTTTGATCAATATGTTGATAATGATGATGATTTCCAAACAGAAGCTAACTTTGCAGAGTACTCAGCACTTGATTTTTGGGAGGAAGCTCAGTTTCATCAACTTGAGGAAGGTAACCAACCAATACATAGTAGCTATGACAGTGATGAGGAAAGCTTAGAAAATTTGGAAGCAAATGAAGGTTTTAAAATTGATGATCACAAGAAAGTTGCTGCTCTTATTTCTCGGGAAGATTTGTTCCCAAAGAGTATCCCTACTCATCAACATGGTGACCTTCACATGGATTTCAGTCCACTTAATTAGAACACATCAGCTTGGCAAGAAGACTACACTACAATATATGATGAGTCTAACAGTTCAAGTGATCATGGGGAAGAGGAAAGGTTTCTTTTCCAAGAGAATCCCAAGCATAGCCAAATAAAAGAAGGAGTAGTCCTGAATGAAGCTTATGTCTCAAACCCTCTAGATTAGGTATTATTCCAAGATCCATTTTTTGTTTTCCTTGAGAAGTATGAGGGAGGAGTGTGTTCTACCATGAACAATTTGTTGCAAAGTGTGAGAAAAATTTTAAGAACTACTGTCCGAAAACAAGTGAAGTGGAGGTGGCCTTTTAATTTCTTCAGCATCATGAAAGAACTGAACCAAGATCACCTGTGCAATCATATACTTGACTGGTTACATTGGAAAAGAGAGTTCACCAAATAAATGTCTATCATGTATAGGTTAGATTATAGTAGATATGCATGCAAAATAAGCTCAGCGCTATGAGCATCTTTCTTTCAGATTGTTTTGAAAAAAACAGAAAACACAAAAATAATAGGAAAATTAGAAAAATAGGGCATTTTCTAAAAGCAGTGGTAACGCCCCATACCCAAAAAATAGTCATGCTGAAAGTGCGCAAGTCTAAATGCCACTACTAGTGCTCAAAAGATATCTTGTTTGGTTATCTAGCCTAATCATAACTGGACATGTTTTAAATTTATTGCTGATAAGTTAGTGAAAAGGAATGATAGTCAAAATATGAAAGCTTGACTTATCAAATAAATTAGATTAGGAAAAAATATGTTGGTTCCACACGCTCAAAACAGAACCAAAGAAAAAAATAGGGATGAAAAGCAAACTATGTATCCTAGCCCTGATTTTTCTAAAATATCATTTTGTACGAAAATAATATTTGTGTGCAGCTTGTATTTTATGCCACAAACACATGACAAATCAGACCATCTAATCCTGATTTGATCATTTTTCAATTTCATGTTTTAGTCTAGTGAATGAAATCCTGTCAAACAACTTAATCTTGACAGTTGATCTAGTATAGGTAGAGAAATAAGGGAGTTCATTAGTTTAATTTGGACTCCATGAAGATATAAGTGTAGAATTAGATAGTGTTTTCCCTTTCAAAATATCATGTCAAGGGTTTTCCAGTCCAAGTGCACCCAAAGAGGAAAAAAAGCTAGGAAATAGAGGTGGGTAGGTAGAGATGAGGTTTATGCTAGTCATGCTGTAAATTCGTTAAAGAACATCATTTTCAGGAATAACATCAAGGAAAAGAGAAATTTTCACTAATGGATAAGGCTCTGGTCTTCAGAAGCCCAAGATCTGCAGTTCCGGACACCTCCTAAAAAGGAGCTTCCCTCTCCAAATGGAGCCACTGTTAGTCATCAGTATTTTTGCCTATTTTGATGACTAGATCCCTTGTCTAGGTTTTCTAGAAACCAATCTCGATCAGTCAATTTGTCATCTAGAAAAACCCTCAAACAATTTTTTGTCTTCCTACCCCTCTCTTTCATACTCTGATGAAAGTGGTCTTTAGTTTTCAATCCTGGCCTAAATAAGCAAAACCCCCCTGTCTATAGCTGTCACAAGCTTTCTATCTCTAAATATTCAAAATCCCCTCTTTCCACACAGCTCCCTGTCAAACATTGGACAAAGTTGTCTACCCCTTTCTCACTATTTTAATTTTCATATAATGACCTAACTATGTTCAAGAAATCCTTTAGAAATTGTGACAAAGCCTCTAGGTCTAGGTGGTGGTGTTTAGGGAAAATACCTTGAGAAAACTATCTCCAAGTCAAAAACCCTATTTTCAATATCAGTCAGCCATCATTTCTTCTTATTTGTCAAAACAAAGCCCTTGTCTATCCCTAGTTCATACACCATCAAAAGGTCACTGTGTTTTGTTTCAAGCAGAGCTCAGAAAGTTTCAAATCCAAGAAGAAACAGATAAAGAAATTTTACTGTCTGAAGAAAGATAATCAGATCAAGCATGACCTTCATGAAACACCAAGAAAGCTCTCCAAAGATCAAAAAAATATATATACATCTCTGCAGGGGTGTATACATTGATAACTGTAAGAAAGTATGAGCGAAAGATACACTTGAGAAAATATTTCAATACTGAGAAATTTACCATCAGAAATCATACAACACAGATGATGAAAAGAGGAGGCCTGTTGGTTCCAAATCCAAGAATGCCAAAGGAAAAAGGTCCTCCATCAAGAAAAAAGGACACAAAGGATTACTTAATGTCTATCTTCAGCACTCCATAACTTACTCCAAAGGCATCTTTGCATAATCACTCCAAAAGGTGACCTAGGCTTGCAAATCACTCTTTTTTATGTAAAAGGGACAGTCTTTGACATAAAGAGCTTTAAAGAAAATTAGGCATCATAGTGAAGGTGTAAGAAGGAAAGCTGCTTCTTATACCTTACCATACACCTGGGCTCTGAAAGGCAGTCAAAGACAAATTCACTACACCTTATGGAAACACAGTCAAGGGAAAAAGGGCTATTTCAAAGATGCATAACAGTGAGCGCTCACCATTTACAAAGCACATTATTTACTCCTGAAGCTTCAGAGTGATTTTATGAAAAAGGGATATACATTATTGACAGGTCCTCATAAAGCAAAGGGAATTATGATTCAAATTATTTCATCAAGGATAAATGCCAAAGATTCACTTTTGTATTCTATTTGTATTTTTCAAACAAACTGACAGGGGTCACAGTGTTGAAATGAATGAAGTTTTATAGTCTGAAGGCCTCCTTCATCATAAGCAAAGGGCTCATCAGTAGTTTTGAGTAACCTAAAGTGGTTACAATTGCATAAGGACCTCCTTCACTAATAAGCAGAGGGTCAACAATATTTTTAAGCAACCTCAGTGGTTTTTTTGCGCTACCTCCTCCAAAAGATAAACAAAGAACACTTATCATAAAAAAAATCACATTATACTTGTCTAAATTTTAAAAAGTGATATGGTACAAATAAAGGCATATGTTACAAGTAAGATGTCACATAGCAAAAAGGACAGTTTGTTGAAGATATTCATGAGTGAAAAGAAGGATTATAGTTTACTAATTTTTCCTTCTTCAAATGAACTAGGAAGACACCCTTCAAAAGAGATAAACCAGTTAGAAAAATGGGAAACCCCTAAAAAAAGGGACAAAGTCATTTTGTTTCAATACAAATGCAAAGGAAAAAGGGTGGATTTTCAAATTGGCAAAAAGGGAGGGAAAAGGGCACTTTCAAACCCTCTCTCAAACATAAAAGGCCTTACCCGAGTTTTTTACTTTTCATTATGTCTTGTGAAAACATTTGGTAAAGGAGAAAAGTCGTTTTTTAACACCTCTACAGCGTTATCAACACGCGACGTGCCTGTCAGGTGACATGACACACCTGTAGGTGTTCGCAGAAGTTTTTTTCATAGGATGCGATGCACCTTTCGGGCAACGCGATGCGCCTATGCAAGCACCCAGCGTTCAGTCATCAACACGTGACACATTCCTTCAGGCCACCTCTGAACAGTCCACCGCCTAGCGCCCAACTTGAACGCGATGGGTTTTTCCCCAGGCCACCTCTGAACAGAGTTTTGACCACCTGGGCCAATGCTCAACGGAGGTGGCTGCCATCCTCAGGAACCCTCAAAATGGCCAAAAAAGATATTTTTTCACAGGGAATTCATCTCCAAAAGTAGCTAACACATTTTCAAGAGGTATTTCTTATTTTCCTCGCCTAAGTCTTTGATTTTAAGAGGTGTTAGAATCAAATTTGTTAAGAAAAAGATAGTCTATCAAAGGGGAAAACAAATTTTGTTCTCAAAACTACCATGTTTACTAAGAGACAAAAAGACAATGTTTGAGGAGAAAGGGATTATTATCAGTTTGAAAAGGCTTGTTTTGTTGAGTGAGAAGCCAAACATAAGTTTTTAATGAGAAAATAAGTGACAGTAAATGTGAAAAAGACAGTCATGACAAGAACAGTAAATTTGGTGGCAGCCTACATGAAAAATACCAAAAAGATAATAATGAAAGGGATAGCCCTCAAAAAGAAAATCACCACAACAGTAAGGAAAATAGTGATAAGAGTGAAGGTGGCAATCTACATCAAGAATACAAACACAGTGAGCATGAAAATATCCCTCAAAGACATGTGCTTGCTGCCTCTCCTAGGCAAGGGGCCATAAATTTTTCCTCAAAGGTGGAAAAGCCTAAAATCACCAAGTCTACAAAGAAGAAAACCATTCAAGCTGTGACTAGTAATGTCACTAGAGTGCTCGGGAGTAGAGGCGAATTGCCCAAGCCAAGCTCAAAACTGCCCAAAGGAGATGCCTGGTGAAAAAAGGGGAAAAATGCATATCTAGGCTTGGAATCTTGGCTCAAGCTTCCTTTCATACTTCTAGAAACCCATAAGGGGTTTTCTCACCAAAATTGAGCAATTTTTGGCATGATCTTTTTTTTTGTGATTTTTAGGCCTAATTGCACATTTTTCTAGGCACTGCCATGTTTTCTAGGAGCATCCTCAGCTCATGAAAGTTATTTTTTTGGATGTATTAAATTTGGGGGCATCTACTCCCAAATTTTTAGATCAAAATAATTTTTTTTGGTCCCCCAAAGAGTCAAAAAACAGTCAAATTTTACCTTTCTGCGTCAAATATCAGCAGGTGAGACCCTCATGGGATTTTTCACTTAGTCCATTTTTTGGCAGAATTATAGGGATAATTTTGAGAAAATTCAAGTAGTTCTAGAAACTACACATCCAGGGCTTTCCAACGAGCCATCATGGGCCTTGTTTCAAGATCAGGAAGTCCTTCAAAAGTTCTCTGTAAAACATGCTTTCTTCTAGCGTTACGCTCCTGTAGGATTTTGCTGAAAAGACAGTTTTCTGAAGCTGGCCATCCAAATGTGCATTAGGCTATTTTTGACTCTATGTAAGAGATTAAAAGTCAATTTTATTACTATTTTTAGCTGAAATGGATATTTTTTGAAGATATTTTGTGCCTTGGGCCTTGTGAGACCTCAAGGACAAAATCAGATATTTGTATTAGGCCAATGAGCTTCTAGATGCTCTTGTGAGCTTATCTACTCATTTCCTATATAATTTATGAAGAATCATTGTAAATTTTTGGAGGTTTTAGAAGCATAACTTGAAATTTTGAAGAGCAATACATGAATATGAGCTTTGAAGAAGAAACTTGTTTATGAAGTGGATGATTTGCTTAGTTGTCTAGATGATGGAGAGGCTTTGTGTGCAGGATTCCATGGCTTGGTAAATTGTATTGTGTGTCTTATCTAGTATGTTTTCTTAGTTTCTCATATATGTTTTCATGCTTCTCGCTTGCTATAGTTCAATAAATAATAAGTTTGAGATATGCCCATGGAGGCACCTCAAACTTCCTGATTCATTACAGCTTAAAGGTTCTTCATCTTTCTTGGTTATGTCAAAGAATTCTTAATTGCTCTTTGGTACCCCAAGAACTTGTTTTCAGTTTCATTAATGGTTATTATGTATGTTGTCTAGTATGATTCACGGTATGCCCTGCTTACTCATAGCTAATCAAAACTCCATTTCTGAAATCTCTCTCTGAATTATTGGTTGTTTAGTTAAGTCAAAGAGGTCTTGTTTCGATCTTTCCCTTTGTCCATGCTTTGCAGTCTTATTTCAAAGTTCCCGATAGCTCAAGATATAATGTTTAGGAGTTCCCTCTTCATATTTTGAGTTGTTAGTTTATCTTATATGTTTTTTCTCAACCACTGAAGGTGATTTTCCCAAAGTTAGAGGGTCTTATACTTCTATTCATCACCTGATTGTTTATTTTCTGTATTTATTAGTTTGAGTTTCATTCATAGTGATTAATGGTTAGCCCTACCACATGAATGCTTTTCTTTTAAAGTATTTATCCTAAAATCTCTTTGTCTTGCACAACTTGATGTTCATTTCACTTCACAAACCACCCAAAAGATCCACTGACTATACTAAATCGGCCTTCCCGTACACCTTGTCTGTTGTCTAGGCATCCTTGGTTTTCATTTGACCCCATAGCCCTATTGATTTGATAAATTATCTTTCATTGATGCCTACTTAATTGGTTTTCACCTCCAAACACAAAAAAAACAAACGTACTTAACAACTCGCCTAAAATAAAATATGCTAAGCGAACAAGCTCACATCCTTCGCTTAATAGAGAGAGCCCTCTCTGAGTCCAGGAAGGCTAGCTCCTAGGACTCCAAATTTTGGTTTGATGTTACCCTGTCATTTGGTTTACTAATCTACCAAGTTATGGGACTATAAAAGTTTTGAGGCCTGGCTTTTTGTTTGATATTTGATCAATTTCTTCTTCTGTCAAAAGAGGAAGGATTTTTCTTTTAACATAGACAGAAGCACAATAATCCTCTTTCTCTTCTGTTAATTGGTTTTGAGGTTGTATGTCTATTTGAGCCTCTTCTAGTGAACCCTCAATTGTGTTTGTAGGGAAACCTTGAGGATTTTCTATTATTTCTTGATCTTCTTCTGTTTCAAACAACTCCTCATGATTATTGTGATACTCAATTTGAATATAAGGTTCATGAGTTGTTTCTTCTACATTGTCAGGATGCAACTCTCCTCTTAAAATCTGAAATGAGTTATAACATAGAGGGAGAGTTCCTATATGTGCTATTTTTTTCTCTATTTCAGGTTCTATGTTTTCTAAGTGGCTACTTGTTTCCTCAAAGCATTGCTCACGATTATTATTTTCATTTTGGTCGTGAAGTTCTCTTAATAGTGCAATACAAGTCATAGGTCGGTAATCAGGAATTTCTTGACAACCTTCCTTGTCATCTACTATAAAATCTTGATCATCATACATATCTTGCTCATCGTCTAGGTCTTGTAGTGGTTGAGTTTGTTCTTGATCAAAAAAAAGCATGGGCTGCTCTGGGTCATCAATATTCAAATTAGCCTCATACCTATCCATTATCTTTCCAAACATGTACAAGATTTTTTCCATCATGGCCAACCATTTTGCTGTTGGGTCTATATTTGAATCCATGTTTGTAAATCATAAAAGAGGTTACTGTATCTTTTCAACCAGTCCAGAGTCTTCTACCAGTGGAGTCATTTGGTCTTTTGGGATTTGTGGAGTCGCGAGGTGGAGGATTTCAAAAATTTTGAGATGATTTTTTGTCCACCATCAGCAATTGAATACCAATCTAAGGAGGTTTGTGTATATTCTGAGGTATTAAGGATGTATAAGATGTAATTTACTCAGAAGTCCCCAGTATGGTCGCCAGTATGTTAGGTCTCCATAGTTCGCAATATTGGAAAGTAAAAATGCTGCAGAGCCTACATCAAACCACTTTGGAGTCTCAGGACCTAGCCATCCTAGATTTAGAGAGGGATCTCTCTATATGTGTGTGCAAAGATATGATCTTTAAAGCTTCAAGTATGATATTAGGCTAGTTATTAAGAACAAGGTTGTTTTTTTTGTTTTTGGTTGGGCAAGATAACATGAAGATGAAGGAAGTCTATATGAAGGGTGAAGGTGTGAGTAAGTGACAGAATGGTTCAGCTGATAAGATAGGCAAGGAGTAGCATCAATCCATTGGGCTATGGAGTCATAAGAGGGTTTAATTGAACAACAAGGTTCAAGAGTGGTCCATGGGGCAAGTCATTTATGTGAAAGGATCTATTTAAGTTGATTTTATGGAATGAAACAGTAAGAAATGAAGTGAAGGAAGTAAAACACATGAAGAAACAAAGAACAACCTAAGATCAAGTAAGTACTTTTAAACTAGCCTACTTTTGACATGCACTTAAGGGAAAAACACAAAAGTAACCTAAGATCAGGTAAGTACTTTTAAACTAGCCTGCTTTCGATATACTTTCAAGAGAAAACATTTAAAAACATAGAACAACTTAAGATCAGGTAAAGGCTTTTAACTTAGCCTCCTTTTAACATATTCAAAGGAAAACATTCATGATAAACATAAAAAGTAGTCTAAGATCAGGTAAGTACTTTTAAAATAGACTTCTTTCAACATACTCTTAAGGGAACTTTTCAAAGCAACTGTTGGAGATAAACTAGAGGACAAGGCTAACCATAAACTTCTCTAGCTCAACCTTAATAAGCAAACTTTTAAAGAACATTTAAAGACAATATCTCAAGTTGTGCTTAGGAAACATGGGCTTACCAACACTTCACTCGTTATACTCTATTGAATTACCTTCAAAACACATTTAGAGGAAAACATAAAGGATAAATATTTATCAGTGAGATTTAGGGTACTTCAGAAGTAAATCCTAATCTATATTTGTTGTTCTTTATCAGAGAAAAGTGGACAGAATGAAAACATAAAGAAAATAACAATTTACAGTGAGAAACACATCACCATTGACATAGAACAGGATCCCATAAATCAGCTATTTTTATTTGATGTCAAACCAGTTACAATCTTCAAGTCCAGTGGGTCTCTATAGCTTCAAACTTCTCATCTTAGCTTATATTGTCTTTTAGAGAAGTATTTATAGAAGAATGAGGAGGTGGAGTGAAAGAGAGGCCTATCTGTTAAATTAATGCAAAGTAAATTCTTCTCAGCCTTTGAAGGGCCAAATGGATAAGTTTTTCAAATGTTTTAACTCTGCTAATTGATTATTACATTAAAGTTCATCAACTTCAGTCTCTTTTATTGAATTTGGAGGCTTTTGTAAGCTGGCAATTAATTCTGAGTTGTCTCTAACAAAATATCTCTGACTGTGTAATTAATATGCATCCTTTTAAGGTGAAATCAGCTGGCAGGTGACATTCTGAGGAGTAATAGCCTCAATGTTGTGGCATTTGGAGGCTTCCTTTACTGATTTTTCCGTCTTAACACTTTAAAACAATGATTTTAATTCTGATTCTACTTTATGCCTTTATAATCATATTCAAAGATCTTAATCTTTCTCTGCTGAATGTATTCTCTTTAAAACTGTGTTTTAGTCTTTAACTCATTGGTTAAGTCTTTAAATATTCAGTTTATTTAAATTTAACCTTCAGCGATAATTTGTGTTTCTTCGCTGTGTGTGTAGGTGGCTTTGGCGCTTTGGAGGGTTTATAGTGTAATTGATTTCCATGAAACACCGATTAACCTATATAACTCAAACCTTTCGTCTCTTTTCTGCATGATTTTACCTCTATTTGGCCCTGCGAAGGTCGTCACCTTTTGTCTCATCCTTTTATGGATCGTAGGAGGGATTTTGGCCTAAAAAACCATCACAGAACCTGCAACAAACCACAAAACACGTTATATAAAATCCTGTGGGGTCAGAAAATACTGATTCGGAAGCTGGCAGAGGTAGAGGAGGAGGATGTGCAGGTGAAAGAGGATTTTTCATGGTGGAAGGGTGAAAACCTGCGAAAACAGGGTTCAAAACTGCATATGGCGCGAAATAAGGGATTGGCGGTTTTGTGAAAACTGTGAATGGTTTTCGCGTGACCCTTGGGTGGTAAGTGGTTTTCATTAAAAAAAATGTGATCCAATTGAGATATGTCATGTGGCCTTTGCAATACCACCTATTTCGCATTCATTTTGGGGGTTAAACCCCGGCAGCAAAATCTATGCGAAATGCGACCTAGGCCGTTGGATCAAGCAGCGCAGATCCAAAGGTGGAGGGATGAGTGCGATGGAGAAAGGTGCTCAGTGGATTGGTTAAGTGGAGGCCAGGCGGCAGCATGGGATTGGGGGAGCAGTACGATAGTGAGAGGTGGGCCCAGAGTGATGACGTGGGTGTTAGGTCAACTAATTTTTCGGGTAGTGGGAGGGCTTTTTGGGTTGGGGAAACGTATTTTTTAGTGTTAAAACGAAAAACCATAGGTTTTGGGAAAACACAAAGGGAATGAGGTGTTTTACAAAGGGCGTAGGTGGTAGAAGAGAATAAGGGAAGGGGCTTAAAAGAATGGGGTAAATGAGGTTTTATGGAGGGTAAAATGGGAAACGAAGGTGGAGGGATAAGGGGATTTATCGCATCGACAAATTGATATAGCACAAGACAAGGGAAAAGGGGAAAGGGAAAAGCCGATGGCGCGATGCGATGGGGGCTTAAGAAACTGGGGCTGGGGCCTGGTCATATGGTGGGATACATGACCAGGGGCGAAGGGAAAGAGGTCCTATCACATTGGTGAGGGGGAAGGGGAAGTGCAGTAATGTAAAATAAGGCGCGATGTGATATATAAATTCCGATGCGATATAATACTTCAGATGCAATATGTGATAGCACTCGGTTGCGGGGCTTGGGAATATGATGGAAAAAGGAGTTGAGGCTAAGTCGAAAGGGGCTAAAGGATTTTAAAAGGGTGGAAACGGTTTTTCCAAGGTTTTCATGTGTTTTTTAGGTTTTTTAAAGGTTTTCTGAGTTCCGATAGAAGAAAAGGAAGGGTTTTTAAACCATAAAAAAGGAGTTTTATGGTTCAAAGGGATTTTTGAAGGTTTTATGACGAGGATGAGGGGAAAATTAGAAGCAGGAAAGGGGATTTTTCAGGGAAAATGGAGGATGAATAAGGGAAAAAATAAGTAAATGGAAATGATGAAAATGGGGCTACTTTAGGAAACAGTTTTTTTTGGGAACAATAGTGCTAGGGAACAACATTGTTTAAGGAATAGAAATTAGGGGACAGTTATTAGGGAACAGTAGCTAGGGAACAACAGTGTTTAAGGAATAGCAATTATGGGACAGCCATTAGGGAACAACAACCTTCAAGAATGAATGATTTTCTATGAAAATGATTTCTTGAACACTGAATACCTTTTTTATCCATCATTTTCTATGAGAAAAATTTACTGATGTCTAACAGGTAAGTCAAGGAGAGCTCCATTCAACCTTATAGTGACTAGATCTTGTATCATAGAGCCTATATCTACAAATTCCCTTCGCATCCATGTGCGTAACAGCAATGATACTTACAGTAATCAACAGATCATTAACTCACATAACACTAGCGTAGCTATTCCAGATATTCTTGCATGAAGGGAAACAGAATAGATCCAGATCGTAGCATAAATAAGTAACACAAGTATATTCGTAGCTTAAATCAATAATACAATAGCATATATTAAATAACCAAACATCACAGATTCATATCACTGTAATTCCAATGGATTTAGATACTCAACAATAATTCCGCATTCATTAATCCTTCAGATCTACTTACAATACCCCAAAACCCAACCTGCGCAGATAGCAGCAGGGTCCACACATAGCAGGACAGAGGCCGTCCACGCATACAGCAGTAGGAGTCCTTACCCAGAAACCCTAACCAGATCTATCAATTCACATTTTGTATCGATCTCTCGTCTTTTTTCTCTGTATTACAACTCAAAAAGGTTCAACTACTTATACTATTTTATCCTACGCATCCAATGATTTGTAAACCATTGTTTGCGGACTCTTGGTCTACCCTTGACCCATTTACAATGCTTTAGGGGCTTTGACGCACCCCAAGACCCCTGCGCTAGACTAAGTATAATAAAAAATACACAAAATGGACCCGGCTCACAGCTTTGAAGGAGATCCTATTCCAACAGTCCCTAAACACAATCTTGTGACTCGTCCCAAGTAACTGCGATGGTAGGTTCACCATCTACTCCTACACAGCTGCTCTGACCATATAGTCAGTTGATTCAATATGGTTTGAGCTGACCATCATTGACATATCCTAGCATCACATCGTCGCGCAGGGTGGCCAGCCGAACAGCTCTACCATCCGTGATCTCCTTAACAGTATAGGGGCCAAGCCAGTGCTACCGGAACTTCCCTAGATGTTTTGAAAACTGGCTATCATATAAGAGGACCAAGTCATCCTTCGCGAAGGTCTTTTGGTCAATATGTCGATCATGCTAGGATTTATCGTGGGCCTTCTGAACCAGCCGATGGACATTAGCCAGGAAGCAATCTTCCTCCAAATCCATAAGTTGCGCTAATCTCTCCTCCATGATGTCAGGGTCTGCCATGTTAGTAACTGTTGTGATACGTAGACTAGGAATAATGTACTCCATTGGCATAAGGCCTCCTTGCCATAGACCACCAAAAATGAGTTTTCCCAATTAGATTATTGCAGGTGGATCGATAAGCCCAAATAACTGATGGGATGCACACATTCCAGTCACTGTGATTGGCATTACAGACCTTTGTCAATGCTTGCTCCAAAATTTTGTTAAAAGCTTCAACTGCACCATTTTCCTGTGGGTGATACGGTGTGCTTTTTTCATGGTGGATTCGCTTGGATTGTTTCATTAACAAAGTGCATACCCCTGTCGCTCATGAGGATCTTCGGACACCCAAATCTGGTCAGCATCTGTTCAAAGATGAAATGAGCAGCAGTATTCATAGTACAATCCTTTACTGCTTTTGCTTCAGCCCACCTAGTTATGTAATCAGTGGTAGTAATAATGTAGCATGCACCCATCTTCTTTCCTGGTGGGTTGATAGGCCCTATGAAATTGATGGCCCACTTATCAAACGCTTGTAGAGCCATTTGTGGGTGAAGGGGAATTTCATCCCTGTGAGATGGCCTCCCTGTTCATTGGCACGTATCGCAGGCTTTACAATGATCATGGGCATCACGATGCAGGGTAGGCCACCATAACCCAGCTTTCAAGACCTTTTGCGCCCTTGCTTTCCCTACGTAGTGACCTCCTACTACTCCGTCATGAGCCTCTGCCAAGATAGCATGCCTTTCATTCTCCAAAACATATCTTCACAATACTTCATCAACTCCCATCTTATATAACTGACCTGAAATGATGGTAAACTCTATTGCCCAAGTGACTAGATCTTTCTTCTGTTGTACTGAATACTCTGGGGGTGTCATTCCAATAGTCAAGAACTGAATGATATCATCGAAGTGGGCATCTAATACCTTAATATAAAATAGTTGTGCATCAGGTAATCCATCCTCTAGTTGGTTGGCTCCTCGCCACTCTTGATTCTTGATAAGTGATCTGGCCCAGCATTCATCTTTCCTGGCTTAACGATGATTTCAAAGTCATACTCCTGAAATAGCAGTAACCATCAGTAGATTCCCCCCCCCCCCCCCAAAAACAGGCTTATTTACCCAGTACATCAAGGTTGAATGGTCTGTAAACATTTTGAAGTGTCATCCTAACAAATAATGCCAATATTTCTGCAAAACGTACACCATGGCCAACCCTCCCACTCTATAGTTGAGAAATTACGTTCTGCGCCAGAGAGCTTCCTACTTGCAAAGGCAACCAGATGATCGATGTCTCCCTCTCCTGGCTGCATAAGGATAGCCCCGAGAGAAATTCCTGATGCATCAATGTGGACATGAAAGACCTTCTCCCAATCAGGAAAGATGAGAATAGGTGCCGAGACCATCTTTTCTTTAAGTAACTCGAAGCTCTTTTGACACTTGTGATCCCAAAATAACGAAAC
This sequence comes from Pinus albicaulis, assembly GCA_034641835.2. Classification (NCBI taxonomy): domain Eukaryota; kingdom Viridiplantae; phylum Streptophyta; class Pinopsida; order Pinales; family Pinaceae; genus Pinus; species Pinus albicaulis. The sequence continues at coordinate 30,870,391 of MU968317.1, forward strand.
ATCCTTTTTGAGAAATTTTTCCATAGGGGCCGTGATCAGTGCATAGCCTTAAATGAATCTTCGGTAGTAGCTCGTGTGCCCAAGGATTGAGTGCAACTGTTTCTCCATCGTTGGTACTGGCAAGTTCATGATTACTACAATTTTGGCAGGATCCACCATTAGTCCTTATTGACAAACTATATGGCCGAGCAGGATACCAAAGGGTACACAGAAGATACACTTCTTGATATTTAGGGAAATCTGGTGCTTTTGGTAGGAAACCAACATCATGCGCAAGTTTGATATGTGCATCTTCACCAGGCCGAAGACAGTCCAATCATCAAAATATATTTCTAGGAACTTGTGGATGAATTCCTTGAACACCGCAACCACGACTCGTGAGAAAATAGCAGGGGCACTCTTGAGACCAAATAGCATGATAGTATAATGGAAAGAGCCCCACTTTGTGGTGAACAAGGTTTTGCTATGGTCCTCAAGAGTGATTCTAATTTGATGGTATCCTAAGAATCCATCTGTAAAGGAGTATGCTTCCTGCCCCCCCATGCTATCCAAAATTTCGTTTGAGAATGGTGTAGGGAATGGGTCATGAATGTAGGCGTCATTCAACTTGCATAGGTCCATGTAGATCTGAATCTCCCCTTTATCCTTTTTCTCTTGAACCACCATTGGGCTGACCCAGTCTGACTATTCGACAGGTTCGATGATACTTGCAGCAATCATTTTATCAAGTTCTTCCTTGACTTTCTGCTTATATTATGGGGTTCAAACTATAGGGTCATTGCTTCACGAGCTGTGAATCCAGTTTGAGAGTGATATGCATGACCCCTAAGTCCCCCATGATCCCTTTTAGTTTCGAAAAAATTGTTGGGAATAATTCTTGGTATTCGGTGAGTAACTCGGCCACTTTGCTTACTGTATTTTCATCCCAATAGTCCCCAATCTTAGCCAACTTAGGGTGCTCTTTCGTCCCAATATTGACTTCACACAACCTGAGAGGCTTAGTTACATCCACCTCTTGCAGCAGGGGTCTTGCAATGCGGTGCTCTCCTTGCGACTCTGGGATAGAGACAGATCGCGGGTCTTCTTCACTTTCTTCCCTTAACAAGCTGCGGCAGTTGGCAATATCCTGCATCTGTGATTCCCATGTTAATGCCCCGAATGCTTCGGTAGAGCTAGGTTCCTTAAACACAAATATATCTATACCCTGTAGAGCTTCTTCAAGCACTTCCGACCCCACTATAAGTCCAAATGTCCCTATGAATTCATCCCTCAGAGTTTCCCAGTGGTAGGTGCGTTCATGTAGCTCCACATCCAAGTACCACATAGTCGAGATTGGACCTAATGCATGAATGAACAAGTGAACCCATTCTTCCATAGCTCGGTCACCCCATGCTTTGATCCAAGCCAACAAATGTTTACGCGGATCCCCTAGGCCAAGGAACATCTCGACCCGTAACTTTACCGGAGGCTCAAATCGGAGGAGCATCATGTATCGACAGTCCTCCAGGTCCTGGAACGCCCCTTTGTGCAGCTCCCACCATTTTCCAGGCATTTCACACATTGCTAGATTAAGGGCCCATATCTGTCATTCTCTTGGAACCTCAGCTTCGAATGCTTGCAAAAATTCCTTAATGCTACCCGAACCATCAAAGTAGGGTAGGTCTCTTCCCTCTGAGGAAATGCAGCGGAAGTCCCTTGTGACTCGAAGACATCACAGCGCCAAGACATTGTGCAACTCGTTTTTCCAATTCTCCATCTACCCATCAGATTCAGAGAAGCATTCACTGTCCTTTTCCCAGCAGAGTACTCCTCTCACCGTGGGGTTGATCCAATCTTCATTCCTCATAGTCAACTTGTAAATGCAATCCACCTCCTCTTCATCACACACTGGCTCTATTTATCGTTCACCTTCCGCAGGATCTAATGGTACTATCACCCTTGTACCATTATTCTCAAACACCATGCTTCTCTTTTTTATGTTGATGATACCACCTATATCTATGGCCCAGTATAGTCCTAAGAGTGCAGGGTAGGGGTCTGCATCTTCTACAATTTCAATTACCTCAAATTCGGCCTGAGCCTTTACTCCTACGATATCCACCGTAATTTTAGACAACCTTCCTAGTGGGATGATTTTCTGCTGATTTTCCATGCGCAGCTGAATAGTGGACCATTCCAACCTAGGATCTCCCATTCGTTGCCAATTATATTTAGGTAACACGTTCGCATATGACCCTAGGTCAAAAATAACCTGATTCATTTCATAGTCACCAACCTGTGCAGTCAACCGCATTTCTCTCTCGGTGCGTTTCTTATACCTGTATAGCTTGTGCACATCCTTGACCTCCGGGGGTAGATTGGGTTACACTGCGCAGCTATCTATTAATTCTTGAATATTCTCCACAGCCTTTGGGTTGCACAGCAGCTTCATACATGCCTGCAAAAAGGGCTTGACCTCCTCATCTTCCTTGAGGTTTACAGGTGCCTGAGCAGTAGCTGCCTTTGGCTCAGCAAAGTCCTTGCAAGCTGCGACAAATGTTTCTTTTCCCTTTTTTAGGTCCAAACCTTCTTGTTTGATAACTCATTGTCAGATCAGAGGTTCCATCATAGCCTCCTCCTCAGGTCCCCTGGTGGCCATCCCACTGTGTGTCACAACATTCACACTTGGATCTTTGTCTCGTAGCTCAGCCTTAACTCTCTGAACATTCTGCGTAGGTGTCGGTTGCTTTTCCTGCATTTTTGCTATCAATATTGGACAATATTTAATCGCATGGTCTAGCTGTATGAAATATCGACAAGATTGCCTTGTAGGGTTCATACAATCCCTTGCAAAGTGTCCTACTTCGCCACAGTTATAACAGATTAGCTGACCTCATCCCTGACCTGCACTTCCACCTCACCCTCCTCCCCCGCCCCTTGATGGGGAGCCACCTATGCCTGTGGGGGTTCTCGACGATGCAAGGTCTGATTGTACTCTATATAATTTTCCTCGATCAATCATCAAATCATATGTCTGATAGTTATATTCATCATGTCCCACTGATCTGCAGAACCTACACCATTGTTGCTTTACCTCTGGAACATAGGTAGTAAGGTGGGGATAGTGGTTGGTATCGTGCAACCCCTCAACGCGACAATCATTGCACCATAGCGCTAGTCCACTGGGTCCCGTAGATTCCCTAGGGCACAATGGCCTAGGTCTCCCAACCTACATATAGTCTGCTAGCAGAGAGTAGTTATCCTTGGTATGACCATTCACCCAGCATCATATGCACCATCTCTCAGGGCTAGCCTCTACCCCTCGTTCCTTCCACAAATTATGGATCTCTATGTGCATCGCTTCCAGCTGTCCCTGGATTTTTTGGATGCCCCACTAAGCCTCATCCTGAGGCGCAACTTCTAACTTCATGGCACCCTCCAAGACTTTCTCCTACTATTCGAAAGTTTGGTGCCACATAGGTACGCGCAAGTGAGGTAGCAACATAGGAATGAACCATTTTGTGTGCTGTTTGTCATCATATTGGAATCCCCCTTCTATGTTCACCTTCTTCAGTCGCTGATTGGCCTCCCACATAGATTCAGAAGGCCCTTGCTTGAAATCCTTTAGGTCAACCATGATTTGAGAGTAGGACTTAGGTTTCTTGGACTATTATTTCAGGGTATTCTTAATATATTCAATGGTTTCATTTGCGTTTTGGTCGATGTATCCCATGTACCAGTCCAAAGCTATTCCTTTGAAGGCAAGGGACAGTTGTGCCCTTTTCACCGCATCACTAGCTACGTTCTGCGCAGTCCATACCGATCCTACGAAAAACCAGAACTGATCCATGTCTTCATCCCCCACACCCTTAAAGTTCAGCAACTTCATGTGCGTAGCCATGTCGTCTTCCAGTGGCAGAGGTGTAGGTGAATTCTTACCCCTAGGCTAGTTTGAAAGCAGTGTGGCTGGAGGACTCTATGAAGCTGCTTCTCTTACCAGACTGCAGACCAATCTATCTCCTTCTAGGTTGGTTATATAGTATTTTCCACTTTGCATTCTGCTCTCGTCTAGATCAGAGGTCATTCACTCGGTATGGCTACACAGAATACTCTTTTTGCATAATAATATCTTGATCACCAATGGTAAGGTCTTCAGAAACTTACCTTGGAACCCCTTGAAGAATCTTTGCTCTGCTTCAGAGTAGGAGACAAACTGATCGATGGAAAATTCTGTCACAAATCCTCCTAACACACTGTCTACCCAACGGTCCACCATGCGAGTGATGGTGTTATCAACATTTTATAACTGCCGGATTAGTTTGGGGGTCCATTTTGTGACCAGCTTGTCCTTCCAACACTTCTGAAATTCCACCAACCTTGCGAGCCACTCTTGGAGCTCGATCGTAATCATTACAAAGAAGATCTCGTAGATCTCTACGAAAATGTACTTATTCTTCCACTCTTCGGTGGTTAACCTCTCACTGCAGTTTTATTTCACGGAAAATTCCTGAACATGTTGTTCAAACCATTCATTAATTTTCTTTCTTTTAGGCTTCCAATATGGCCTCGGCATTACCCGATCCCTCTCTCAAAATGCTCCTGGACCCAGCAACAAAACCATTTTTTGGCTCTGGGGGTCCTGACCCAAGTTCTAATGTTCAAGGTTTGCCAACAAACCCCTATACTACTGGCCCTTTTGGTAGTGACCTGATTATGTAGGCCAATGTCTCACCTGAAGTGGTATGGGTGGGTGCTAGAACCAGGTTTTCGCACCCTAGGAGAGGGTAGGTAAGTTAAGCAGAGATGTGTTCAACCTTATAGTGACCAGATCTTGTATCACAGATCCTATATCTACAGATTTGAGAGTAACAGCAAGTGTGTAACAACAATGATACTTATAGTAATCAACAGATCATGAACTCATATAACGATAATGCAGTTATTCCAGATATTCTTGCATGAAGTAAAACAGAACAGATCCAGATCACAGAATAAATAAGTAACACAAGTATACTCGCAGCTTAAATTAATAATACAACATCATATATTAAGTAACCAAATATCACAGATTCATATCACAGTAATTCTAGTGGATTCAGATATTCAAAAATACTTTCGCATTCATTAATCCTTTATATCTACTTACAATACCCCAAAATCTGACCTGCACACACAACAGCAGGGTCTGCACATAGCAAGACAGAGGCCCTCCGAGCACACAGCAGCAGGAGTCCTTACCCAACAACCCTAACCATATCTATCAATTCACACTTTGCATCGATCTCTCATCTTTTTTCTATATCTTACAACTCAAAAAGGTTCAACTACTTATACTATTTTAGCCTACGCATCCAATGGTTCGCAAACCGTGGTTTGCAAACTCTTTGTCTACCCTTGACCCATTTACAATGCTTTAGGGGCTTTGACCCACCCCAAAACCCCTGCACTAGACTAAATATAATAAAAAATACACAAAATGGACCTGACTCGCAGCTTTGTTGGAGACCCTATTCCAATACTGTGTGTGCAGAGATCCTCAGTCCCATTGTGTGCAAACCCCACTGGCTGTGTGCATGGGTTGGGTATCGGGTCTGTAAGTGGATTTTGAATGTTAATGAATGATAAATCTATTTGGAAGTATCTCTGTGTTCTGAGAAGTGGTTGTGTTTGTGATTCTGTCTGTTGATGAATATCGATGTGCACGTGGATGCGAAGACATCACTAAGATCTGATTATTAATAGTTGCTTTACTTATGTTTACATGCTATCTGTGGGTTTATGAGCTTCACATTCTGCAAGTATATTGATAAAGGTTCTGTGATAAGACTTCTTCTAGGAAAATCTGATAGATCATAACAATATTTCCTCAATTAACTCTCTTTCTCTCAGGGTGCGGAAACATACTTCCAGCACCCTCCAATACTACTTTGGGTGAGACCTTAGCCTACACAAGTATGCCATTGCCAAAAAGGCCAGTAGTATAGGGTTTTGTTGGAAAAACTTAAATCTGAACCTAGGTCAGGACCCCTCAAGCCAACAAATGGTTATGTTGCCAGGACCTAGAGCATTTTGAGAGAGATTGGGTAATTCCACGAGGTCATTGGCAGCCAAAGAAGTCTGAGCTTGAAGATTGGTTCGAGAAACATATTCAAAATTTTCCTTAAAAGAGAATCGAATTACAAGGCTGACTGATGACGAGTTGGAAAACAAGTATATCTTTACATAGGTATATGAAGTCTTCTTTGTAACTTTCACACATGAACTACAGGAGTGGCTAGCAAGGTTAGGAGAGTTCTAGACTTGTGGGAAATATGATCAGGTTATGTAGTGGACTCCTGAATTAATCCCACAGGTGGAGAAGGATGATAACAAGATCACCCAGACTGTAGATCACTGGGTGGATAGTGCTTTAGGAGGATTTGTAATGGACTTCGTAGTTGATCATTCATATCTTATTTTGAAGCTGAGCAGAGGTTCTTCAAAGGGTTTCGAGGTAAGTTTTTTCAAACATTGCCACTATTAATTAAGATACTATTGTGTGAAAAATGTGTTATGAGTATTCACACCGGGTGAATGACCTATGATAAAAATTAAATTACAACACGAAGTGGTAAATATTATAGGGTTAATCAATGAGGACATAGACAAGTATATAGTCCCTTAAGAGAGCCGCCTACACACACACAAACTAGTCTTCCAGTTACCCCACTATTGAATCCACGTAAGGGAAAGAATTCTCCTACACCACTACCACCGCTAGAAGATGAGATGGGCACACACATGAAACTACCCACATTAGGGGATTTTAGACCTGAAAATTCCCCTAATGAGGGTGTGGGGGATGAGGACATGGACCGATTTTGGTTCGTGGCAGAATCAGTATGGATTGCACAGAATTTTGTTAGTGATGTTGTAAAAAGAGTGCACCTCTCCATATACTTTGAAGGAAGAGCCTTGGATTGGTTCATGGGATCTGTCAATACAGGAAATTAAGGATGCCTTAAAACAACTATAATATTCCCAAATGGGAAAAGCAACAATATAGCTCAGAAAATGAAAGAAACAGCAATTATTTAAGAAATGAAACCATGAGACCAATATAGAGCCATATTATTGATCACATATGTAGAAAACAAGTATAAAACAATGAGGCACAAACCATAGAATGTGATCACACAAGCCTCCAATACATAAACACTCTCAAAAGTGAGATGATGCTGCAATACAAAATGGCAGAGAGCTACTACAACGTAGTCATATTATGCATCACTATAGCTGGATATGATAAAATGATATAAAAATACTAACATAGGCCCAATAGAGTCCTAAACATATAGATCTGGGCACTAGATCAGCTCTCCAAGACAACCCAAGAGGGTTTCCGAAAAATGCACACAATGTGCCAATGTAAGCTATAGCCCTAAGGTTAAAGATATGATGCAACAAATAAAATGAGAAGATATGGCTGAAGTTGATGTAGATAACTACATATATTCTCCAATAGATCGTCTAGATGAAATAATGTCTCCTCCACTGAAGAAATCACCTCTCAGAACAACCAATGCAACTACCCCTACAACTCCTCCCTAAAATAATGCAGATCTAGACTGAAACTATGTTGTAGGGGATAAATACTCCTTGGCCTACTGCTAAATGTGTCAATAAAGCTCAAGGGTCTTCTTTACAGGCCTTCTAATGGATGGAAACCTCCCTCCACTACAAAACTAGATCTCAAGACACCCAAAATGATCCTCCACTACTGCACCCTGCAACACAGCACAATATCCTACAGAAACTGCGTTGATGAAGAAAGTTGTAGCTTGGCCTTTAAGCCTAAGTGTGGAAATGAAGTGAAATTCTCCTCCAAGAGGCCTCTCAAGGAAAGAGATGGGATTCCCACTTGGGAACACCCGGTGCTAAACAACACAACAAACTCAACTAATTAGCTAAAGAATGCAATAAGTCTAAACAAACCATATACAAAATAATAATCTAAAACATACCCAGTATGGCTGCCATACTTTTCCTTATATAAGTTATGAGCTTCCTTGCCCTTGGCCCCACTGAATTAGGTCATTTCCTCCAAGCAATCAATCTCCCTCCAAAGATCCATTATTCCTCATTTAATGTCCACTCCTCCATAACAATGATGTTGACTTGGTCAAAGTTGACCTGTTCAACATGATCCCACCCCTGTTCATACTCATAGGTGCTTTATTTAGCTACTTGGAAGGTCTCCTTTGACACTTGAAGTGTTTTTATTGCTGCTAAGGAGATTTATGGGCCTCCCCACCCATTTATCCACCTACCTAGTGAAAAAATAATCTTTAATATTCCATTTAGCTAAAAGCTAAATTTTAGGAATATTATAGTCCTCCCCTCCAAATGTTGCTTGTCCTCAAGAAACTATAAAGGTGGAGAAAAATTCTTCCCCTCCTCCTCTTGTGGCCTCCTCATCAATAGTCCCCACCATTTCTTCAGATTTTCCACAATAATTTTGTCTCCCAATGGTTCCTCCCAAATGTGTAAGTTGGCCTTTGATGGAAAAACCAAATGGCCCTTACATGAGAAAGTGGAAGGTCTATATGGAAACCTTCTTGATGTTCAATGGCCTTTTCAAGGTAGGAGTGATGAAAAGCATAGGAAATCTCCTTCCCAATGAGAAACTCCCATCTCCATGCTACCATCCAAATAAAATGAATCACCTCCCAGCATGGTAATTCATAGAAAAGTTCCTCCCACATGTTCATGAGATTCATGTCCCACGTGATCCAAACAATCATATTTCCCACCTCATAAAGAAGTAAGTGATATAATGTAGTGGCCATACCATCTCCCATGCTCCCCTTGAAGCATGAAGCATAAAAGGTGTGGTAAATTTCCTCCCCCATGGACACATCCATTCAATGTGCCTTCCCTTCAATCATATTTCCAGCAAAGATAAGCACAACATCAGCATATGGAATCATAATCAAAGTCATGCTAGCTGCAATGTGTAGTAAGGGAGAATGAAAATAGTCCCTCATGTGCAACCAATGTAGTTTTTCTCCTAACTGCCATAGAATATGAGAGAAAAAAAGTTTCCCCCACCACTTGTTTGCTGCCCCATTCTTCTTGCATGTTTGGGGAAGGTGTATAGGGGTTGGTGTTAATGAATCACACCATGAAGAATACATCATCTTCCCAAAATCTTCTATGGAATGGTCAACATCATCATTTTTCATGGTCCCAAGTAGCCCATGAAGCCAATAAGAAAAAATGCCCCCTCTTGGAGCAATTCCCTGTACATGAGTGTTTAGAAAATACAAGTATATAGTAAATATATCATGATGCCCATAAATACAAACCTTACCATTCACTTGGTTGAAATCAGTGAGGTAGCTCATGGATGAGCTCCCTCTCACACCCAATGAGTAAGGAGGTGGTGATGATAACTCTTCCCAAGAGCTATGTTTCTCCCCACCCTCCAAAAAATCTATGCACTTCCTCATATGATAGTGCATCTCCTCTTTGAATTCTTCCCACATGAATCCCTTCAAGATAGTACGGTAGGCTCTAATGAAACCAGTGGGATTTGAAAGCAAGATCTCATAGGCTGCATATAGTAGTCTTTGAGTCTCTAGTCAAATAGATCTGATCATGAAAACAAATGACTCCATCAACCACTTTATACCTCCCATATTCCACTTGCCCCAAGAACCTTACATGTGAAGAGGTTCTTGGAATATTCCACCAATAGTTGGGACTCCCAATATGGATCTAGGCTTCCCAACAATGACAACGCTGTAGAAATATGGAATGAATTATCTCTCATATCATAAATCTCCTCTTTGACATGCTAAATGCCAAAGCCACATGTTGGAGTAATGTCACTCCACCTTTTCTGCCTCTCTTGCTGCTGATCTTTCCCAAGACAAGATTGAAGTACACGGAAGTTGATCCCCTCCTGTAAGGTATCTTTCCTCCAAAACTTCCAATTTTTTTCCCATGCATGCAAGAGTGTTATTACCCTCTTGTCATATTCAGAAATATTCCTCATATGTGGAAGTATCATTTGCTGCCCCAAAGCTATGGAGTGGCCATTTGACACCATGCTCAAGTTATTATATATTTATGAATCATTCTCCAACGCGAATAACTGAGTGGAAGATGGAAATGTCCAATTCAGAAAATTGTTCAAATCTCCTTGAAACCCATCAAAGGCTCTCAGCGCTGTGGTAGCCCCCCCCCAAGGCTCCTTCCTTAGCAAAATATATCAATGCTGCACTATATTGAGAGAACACTTTATTCATCTTCCAATCAGGGGGTCTCCCTGGCGGAATGCCTCTATGCAAAGAGACATCGAAACCTGAAGTAGACTGCATAAATAAGTGGGCTGGTTTGTCCCTCCATTTACTACATAAATCAATATTCTTCTTCTGAATATAATCCCCTTGAAATAAACAAGGGTGCATGCTCTCCATCCTTTCATGTTGATCCACTTTTTCCCCTCTGTTGACCAAATTGCTAATGTCCATCACTATTGACACATGATACTCCTTGGGAACCTTTTGCAAGGATGTAAAATCTCCTCCCCTTGAAGCAATATCTTCATACTCATCTCTATGTGGTGATGGTTCTCCTTCCAAGGTGACAACATTGTTTCTTTCTTTCTATTCTTCCTCCTCTTCAATATTTGAGAATACCTCATTATTAATGAGGGAACCTAGATCTTGGTCTTCCTTTGAAGTAGGAATTTCCTTGTCTTCCTTTTGAGAAGAAGAATATTCATGCAATGGGGACCTTGCCCTTGGAAAGGTATCATACAGGTTTTTATCTCCCTCAAGATAAGTTTGAAGTGGATTTGATATAATAGATCTTTCCAACTCATGCAAAGGTTTTGAGTGTTTAGGTTTTTCTAGCTCAAAAGTTGTTTTAGATTGTTTTACACCAAATCTCTTCACTAATATCTTAACGAATCTTGCATAAGTAGCTATATTTTCATGATTAAATGAAGATGATTCATAAGTACACCAAGTACGAGCCTTACCTTTAAGATGCAACTCTGATATCCTAAGGGCTTCCATCCCGAAAACTTGATGTTGATGTAAATAGGAGTCTAGTTGATCTATCCAATATTGGGCTATGCATGTGGAGGACCCATCAAAATTTAGCAGAAAGGATCTACCTCCTCTGCTTTTGTTATCATTGCTGGGTCTTTTTTCCTCCTTGATTTGGAAAAATTCTTGGAAATCCAAGTGCTCCTTGAATCTCCAATATTGAGATTCATACTCCTAAAGATAGTCACTCAAAGTCTCCTCCTTTGGTGCATCTTCTTCCTCCATCTCTCTTGCAGTAAATATGGGTATAAAAATATGATGTGGATCATAATGTGTGACTGCATGCTCACACCCATCATGTAAAAATCTATGGTTTTCTTCATATTCAAACCCCCTTGGAGATTCTCTACACTCCTCCCTTCTCATCTTCTTAATATCTTCATGAATGCCTTGCATAGTTTGAAAAAAAGCTTTGGGAGCCCCTCCTCCTCCCTTCCTCCAAATAATGGAGTTTTGATTTGTTTTTCCTGTACATCTCCTCTTCTTGTGAGAAGATTCTCCTTATGATGACATATTGGTTGAACGCATAGGCTGAGCCAAGATTATGCTTTCATACCACTGTAATATTCCCAAATGGGAAAAGCAGCAATATAGCTCATAAAATGAAAGAAACGGAAATTATTTAACACATGAAACCATAAGACCAATATAGAGCCATATTATTGATCATATATGCAGCAAATAAGTACAAAAAAATGAGGCACAAACCATAGAATGTGATCACACAAGCCTCCAATACATAAACACTCTCAAAAGTGAGATGATGCTGCAATACAAAATGCCGGAGAGCTGTTACAGCGCAGTCATATTATGCATAGCTATAGCTGGAGATGATAAAATTATATAAAAATACTAATATAGGCCCAACATAGTCCTAAACATACAGATCTGGGCACTAGATCAACTATCCAAGACAACCCAAGAGGGTTTTCGGAAAATGCACACAATGTGCCAATGTAAGTTGCAGCCCTAAGGCTGAAGATATGCTGCAAAAAATGAAATGAGAAGATATGGCTGAAGCTGATGTAGAGAACTACATATCTTCTCCAATAGATCCTCTAGATGAAAGAATGGCTCCTCCACTAAAGAAATCACCTTTCAAAAAAACCACTACAACTACCCCTGCAACTCCTCCCTAAAATAACACATATCTGGACTGAAACTGTGCTGTAGGAGATAAATACTCCTTAGCCTACTGATAAATGTTTCAATAAAGCTCAAAGGTCTTCTATACATGCCTTCCAATCGATGGAAACCTTCCTCCACTGCAAAACTAGATCTGAAGACACCCAAAATGATCCTCCACTACTGCACCCTACAACACAGCACAATATCCTGTAGAAACTAAGTTGATGAAGAAAGTTGTAGCTTGGCCTTAAGCCTGAGTGTGGAAATGAAGTGCAATTCTCCTCCAAGAGGCTCTAAAGGAAAGATATTATTCCTGGTTGGGGAACACTCGTGCTAAACATTACATCAGATTCAACTAAACAGTTGGAGAATGCAACAAGTCTAAACATACCATATAAAACATAATAATATAAAACATACCCAATATGGCTGCCATCCTTTTCCTTAGATAAGTTATGAGCTTCCTTGCCCTTGGCCCCAATCAATTAGGTCATTTCCTCCAAGAAATCAATCTCCCTCCAAAACTACGTTATTCCTCATTTAATGTCCACTCCTCCATAACAACGTTTTTGACTTGGTAAAAGTTGAGTTGTTCAACATGATCCCACCTCTTTTCATATTCAAAGGTGCTTTATTTAGCTACTTAGAAGGTCTCCTTTCATACATGTTGTGTTTTTATTGCTACTAAGGAGATTTATGGGCCTCCCCACCCATTTATCCATCTACCTAGTGACAAAATAATCTATAATATTCCATTTAGCTAAAAGCTAAATTTTAGGAATATTAAGTTTCGAAAGCCTAAGTCATACGCTCAACTTGTAATTTACGTGAAAGATTTTAAACAGGGACCTACAGAGTCTGTATAGGAGGCTGATCAGTGGCTGAAGAAAGTTATCAGGGATGGAGATTTTAAGTATGAAGATAAACAACACAAAGAATGGTTAATTTCCATGCTATTACCACACCTACACGGGCCTCTGGGTCAGCAAATGATTGATACATAGGAAAACGCCCTGGAAATTTATATGAAGCTAGAAGCTATGCCAATGGATGATGCCCAGTTTTGGGTGCAGCAAATCCAAGGCCAGTTAGAGGCAATGCACCTAGAAATCTAGAATTTATGAAAAGAGCGGGGAAAATAAGCTAGCACAGACATTTGGTGCATAGGATGCAGGGTGTCAGGCCACACCAAGGATAAGTGCCCTCTGCTGTTAGAATACATGAAGGCTGGGGGGCCTAACCCATTATGCCCTAAAGAGGTTGTGGGAGCAAGCACCTCCACATTATGGTGCACTGATGATCGAGTAGTCGGATTGCATGATACAAACCACTTCCCTCGACTTGGCGCCTATGTCCCATAATTGAAGCAAAAGTGGTGCAGATTTTTCTCATCTTTAGGACATGATGAGCACAACTACTGGAAATATGCTTTAATGATAGATATAGGAAACCTGCATATGGTTCAGGCTGACCCTTCATCACCATTATCTCCCTCTGGACAAGTAGGTTCCTCTGCAAGAGGTTGACAGGTGGAAGTGTTGTGTGTCGAGAAGGAGGAAAATTGATCTACTATAATTGTGGGGTGGTAGGACACTTTGCAAGGGACTGTCTAAACCATATTGCAGATATTACATGCAGTTGGATCATGTGATCAAAGATTGTCTTGTACTGATAGCAAAGATGCAGGAAAAAAAACAAACGCTGACGCAGAATGTACAAAGGGTTGAGGTGGAACCACGCGATGAGTGACATGTTAGGTTCCCATGATTTGGCTGATTGGCAAGCCAAATGACAGTGTAACATCAAACCAAGCTTTGGAGCCCAAGGACCTAGCCTTCCTGGACTCAGAGAGGGCTCTCTCTATATGTGTAAAGGATATCTATGTGTTCGCTTATGGTGTTCTGATATTAGGCTAGTTATGAAGTAAGTTTTATTTTTTTGGTTTTTTAGATTGTGAGGGATGAAACTGGTCGAAAATGTAAGATAGGTAAAAAGATGTCATATCAACTGGGCTATGGGGTTAAAAAGGTCAAGGAAGCTATCAGATGATGATACAAGGCTACGGTAGGGCCGATTTGATTCAAGGTAGAAAGGATCTTTGGGCAAAATGGAGTAAATGGACATCAAGTTTGTGAACAACAAAGAGTTTCAAGCATCACTGGTTCAATAGATAACATAAACATGGTAGGACAAGCCATTAATCATGAAAAATGTAACTATAAACTAATCAATACATAGAAACAAACATTCAAGCCATGCATAGAAGTATAAGACCCTCTAACTTTGGGAAATGGCTATCAGACTTTGGGGAAAACACTTAAGACAGACTAAAAACTTTAAAACACTATGCCAGAACGCCTAAACACAACACTTCAAGTTATTGGGCACTTTGAACAACCAGATTCGCATAGTTTAGGCAAAGGGATAGATCAGAACTAGGCCTCCTTGGTTCAACAAGATGATAATCTAATCAGTCAAAGAGATAATTTCATATATGGGAATATGGATAGTCATAGGTAAGCAGGGAACTCCATACATCCTACTTAACATGCATAGAACTATGAATGAAACTAGCAACAATATCCTCAAGTTTTTAAAGAGCAGTTAAGAATTCTTTAATGCAACTAAGGAAGAAGAAAACATAAAAGCTATGAAGATTCAGAAAATTTGAGGTGCCTCGATGGGCATATCTCAAATTTATTCTCTAATGATCTATAGCAAGCAAGAAACATGTATCATGAATGAAAACTAGAAGACAACAACAAAGCAAGAGACACTATACCATTCTACCAAGTCATGGAATCCATCAACAATCATTCTTCATTCATCCAAGAACATCCAAGAGTCAATACATAAGCATACCACAAGTATTTCCTTCAAAGCTCATATGACCAATATATTGCTTCTCTTCTCAAGTTCAGCCCTCTATTATAATGAATCCTCTTGGAATATATAGGCCCAAGTGAGGAAAACCTCATGGTTCAACTTCCTCTCCTATTGGCCTAATCAAAATATCTAAACTTGTTCTTGAGGCTTTGCAAAGTCCAAGGCACAAAATATCTCATAAAATATCTAAGAAAATGCTAAAAATGGGAATTATATTGAATTTACATCATTTTTCATGTGCAAAAATAGCTAAACGCACATTTGGAAAAAGCAGATTTTAGAGGTTCACAAATTACAAAAATACTTCAAATTTTCATCAGCAAAAGGTCCCCTGACTTGCCGGAAACATTTGGCAGCATTACTGATGTCAAAACGAGGCTCATGATAGCTCATTGGAAATCTCTAAGTGTCTAATTTCTAGTGCAACTAAAATTTCCCCAATCTGATGCCTAGAAGTCCTCCAAATCTGCACGTGTTTAAAAAACCAGAAAATTACAGTCTGCTGATAGACCGGGCAGAGTGTGCAAAAAGAGAGCCTTTTTCGCCATTTTGAGGGGGAAAATGATCTCCAAATGTTCTGAAAATCGCTGAGGGCATGCTCATGAAATTATGGCATCCAATGATACCATCCTCCTCCCTTGACGAATCCTCAAAATGAAATGGCGAATTTATGAGTTTTTGACCAAAAACTCAAAAATGCCAAAAAACCAAAAGTTGTCAAAATGGGCCCAAAATTGGTATGCATGGCCCTCGAGGGTCCTTGGAAACATTCTCTGAAGCTGAAGCCAAAATGTCAAGTGCTGATGTGTCTTTCTTCACTTTCTGTGCCATGCGCTTCCCCTTTGCTTCCTTCAGTTTCTCTTGGGTAGCCTTTAGCTTGCGTCGGGCAAACTGATTTAGCTTTTGATAGTGTTGTGTCATCTTCCTTTGCA
Source organism: Pinus albicaulis (assembly GCA_034641835.2). NCBI lineage: Eukaryota > Viridiplantae > Streptophyta > Pinopsida > Pinales > Pinaceae > Pinus > Pinus albicaulis. The sequence goes on from MU968317.1 coordinate 30,886,415, forward strand.
GCTCCTGAAACATTGCCTTTATTCCTTTGTATGAAACTCAAAAAGTATACTTAAGGACAAAAACACAGTCCATAAAAGTTAAACAGTCAAAGGGTTACTGTGATGGTGTAAGGTCACTAGTTCTTTGAGTTTTGGTGTGAACAAAAACAACCCTGTAGTCAGTCCACAACAACCATTTCTCACAATCAACACACTGATTTGTCTTTGCTTTTCCCTCACATAGATTATGACATACATCTATAAGTGGTGGTGTCAGCTTCAAATACTGCAGTTTGTCTTAAGGTCAAAGACGTGGCAGTGGTTTTTTTTCCTGTTTCTACCTTACTGAGATGACCTTTAAACACAAAATTCCCTGCTCTTTTCAAACCATTGTTTTTATCCTTTGCCTGCTACTTAACAAGTATATTTCAAGAATAAATACAAGGCCAATAAAAGACATACAATCCCTTATTAAAGTATTTTTAATGGACAGAAAAGGTATCATTGACTTTGCTTTCTATCACACAGAGATGACCTCTAACAGTGACTAAGCAACATATGCTTGATTACCATGTTTGAAAATAGGCCCACTGCTTCATTTGTTCCAATACTATTTTTCTGCCTTCAAACAGTGCTTTTACCTTTTAATATTGTTCAAGGGACAGTTTTTTTGGTCTTTTGTCATCCATCAAAATATACCACTTTCACTAAGACAGTGTTGAGAAAACAAAGTCATTTCAGGCCCGGACCTTTAAACAAGAAAACAACTCTCCTCAAAAAATGTCATCACTAGTGCACATAGTTGATAGAGTTTGTAAGTTGTGCTAAAATAGCTAGAATGTTCTTCATGTTTGAAAAACTCATTAGAACAGGAAAATGATGTCTTAGCATTTTTGTGGGCAATTCTGGGCTCCTTGAAACTTTGAATTAATCACTTCATTATCAACCCACTGCGACCCTCTTCAAAAATGGCACTCAACATATCTTGACTTCACACCAAGGCTTTTACCACCTCAAACAATGTCTAGCAGTTTGAAAATAGCAAGGGAACAAGATAAAATACCTTGGAACATGATGGCAGGCTTCATTTGAGGGTGGGAGCAACTTTGAAAGTAATTTGAAGGCATTTTGGAGGGTCAAACATGTGCGACGTGTTTGCTGTGGAAAGCGCCGCGTAGGAAAAAGGCTGTCGGGTTGATTGTCGGGCCGACAGGACCGACACTGACAGGCACGTCGCGCGCTCCTACAGGCGCGACGCGCAGCCTTATACTCATGTGTATTTTTTTCGTCTGAACGCACCGCGCGCTTCTACAGGCCCGCCGCGCAACTATTAACCCCCGAAAACTCTGTTTTTATGCTTGGAAATCCTTTCTTCGGTCTTGAGAACTTAAAAGGAATGATTTGTTCAGGTTGTGGTGTTTGAATGATGAATTTGAAATGGCCCTTGTCCTTTTGAAGTGCAACAAGTAAAAAACCTTGGTTTGGACTTGTAAGGATTTTCCAAAGGTCTTGCTCTTTGAAATGATGTCTTGGTCTGCTTTTTAAAACCAAAGTGATCTTAACTGTGCTGAGAGGGGCCCATCTCTTTGAAAAATGTTGGCAAAAGGATTTCCATGCTTTTTAAACAATGTTGATAGGCATCAGCCTTTTCCGATACCCAATCTGACATTGTTTGCTATTGATGCTATGGATGTAATGGTGCCCACTGTGAGATTGATTTCAACTGTTAGGTGCCCTTCAAGCTCATTTTCTGACTATGGTTACAAAAATGTAGTTGCATTTTTCCATGCTCCATCTATCTATGTTTACTAAAGGGAAAATTCATTAACCCCTTTCTTCTGCTCAAAACATACCAGCAAGGTATTTTGGTCCTCTGCTATAAGAGAAGACCTTCTTTGGAAATCTTAAATATAATTTGTCTTTTGTCCACTGTGATGAGCGGTTTGAGAGACATTCTCTTATGCATCAGGAAGCTGAGTATCTTTTTAAACATAATCCTTGTCATGTCATTTCGCCTGTGCAATGACCTGTTTTATCACCACTGTTCAAAATTTATTTTGTAGGAGCTGTGGACTGTCTTTTGTCAAAATCTTGTTTAAGAGATAAGCTTGAACCATTTGATTGCAGTGGTACCCCTGCTTTCCCTTTGGTCTCTTACCTTTCTTTTTAATCAATCAAACTTTGAAGACAGTTAATGCCCTGGCCCTCTGCTTGTGAATGAAGGAGGCCTTTTACTTGGCGAAGTGTCTGATGCTCTTTAACCTCTGTCTTTAATCAAATGTAGAAAGTTTGATGAATATGCTTGACAAGGGTTCTTCTTGTATATGATGGTAAGCAAACAATATTGAAAACATTAATTCTTTTACCTCAGCCTTCAATCATCACTGTACTTCAGAAAATCTGTGTCACTGTCCCACTGTTTATTAAAACAAACCTTAATTTCAGTCAGTTGCAGTTCTTCAAGTCAAACTTTGACCGTCGCCCTCTGCTTATGGATGAAGGAGGTTCTTGGCCAGGAAAAATTTACAAGTCTGTTTGACAGTGTTGTCTTTCTTCTACTGTGTTATCATGCTGAATGAAGTTGTAAGAGTTTGATGAATAACTCTTTGCCCTGTAGATGTATCTCAGGCTCATGTTCACATTGAGAAGCAGTTGTTCTTCTAATGTGGATTCAAGCATTTAGTCTTCTGAGATGCTGACATGTCTCCTATCTTTGTAGAATCCATAAAACACTATAAAGCACCTAAAATCAGCTTGAGACTGTGGTCTATGCATTGCTGAGACTTAGGGGTGTATAAGTGGTGCGACTTAGAGCTGTGATCAATTTCATTAGCAGAGTGGAAGGTATGTTATGACTGGTCTGTAGCAGATGGAGGTTTTTTGGCTATTAGATGTTTTCCAAGGGTGAGATTCCTTAAAGCGCCACTTCCTAACTTAGGGGAGGCTTTTTTGAACAAATTTGGATTATCTTTTTAGAGCTGATGGGCAGACTAGTGGGGCTGAAGCTAGATAGGATAGTGATAATGGGGTTTCACCTTGACATGGGCGGGCTGAAAAGTAGGAGGGCAAAAAAAGTTTTATGAGGGTTTTCTAGATGAAAAATTGACATATGGAGATGAGCTTCTAGAAAACTCAGCTATGGATTTAGTCATCACCAACAAGTGAAAAATACTGATGACTAACAGTGGCTCCATTTGGGGAGGGCAAATCCTCGTCAGGAGGTGTCCAGAATTCAGATCTTTGGCTTATGAAGACAAGTGCCTTACCCATTGGCGCAAAATTTCACCCTTCTTTGATGCTTCTTCTGAAAAGTGAAAGCATGATTAGCATCAATGATATTTCTACCTACCCCACTATCTTTCCTAACATTTTTTCTTCCTTTTGGCGCATTTGAACTAGTAGCCTTTTGACAATGTATATTTTTCTTTTTGCAAAATGAACCTATCTATTTCTACTCTTATATCTGCCGGGAGTTCAGATTAAACTGATGAACTCTTTCATTACTCTACCTATGCTAGATCAACTGTCAAGATTAAACTGTTTGATAGGATTTTATTCTCTAATCTAAAACATGAAATTCAAAATGATCAAATCAGGGTTAAACTGTCTAATTTGTCATGTATTTGTGGCATGATAGTACAAACCATACACAAATATTATTCTGCAACAAAAGGAAAACTAAACAAGTGGGGCTAAGATGTACAATGTATTTTTCATCCCTCTCTTCTCTCTTTGGTTCTATTTTAGGCATGTGGAACCAGAATCTCTCCCTAATCTATACTCTGTGATAAGTCAATCTTACACAATTTTGACCATCGTTTTCACTCACTAACTTATCAGCAAATAAATTTAAACATGCTCAGCTATGATTAGGCTAGATAGCTGAACAAGACATTGAAGTACTAGTAGCGGAATTTAGACTTGCACGCTTTCCGAAGGACTATTTTTTGGAACATGGGGCCTTACCACTGCTTTTTAGAAACTACCCTCTTTTTCTACTTTTCACTGTTTTTTGTATTTTCTTCTTTTTCACTTTTTCTTCAAACAAACTACAAATGAAAAAAGTGCTCACAAGGCTGAGCTTATTTTCTACTGCTGTTTATCTATTCTATCCTAAACTATACACAACAAACCCTTGGTGAACTCTTCTTTCCAATGCAACCAGTCAAGTAGATGCTCACATGGGTCATTCTGGTTTAGTTCTTTTATGATGCAGGAATAATGAAAAGGCCACTCCCACTCGGTTTGTTTTCGAACAGTAGTGCGTAAGTTTTTCCCCATTCTAGGCAGAAAATTGCTCATGATATAACCCACTACTCTTTTAGACTTTTCAAGGAAAACAACCAATGGATCTTGGAATGATACCTAATCTAGAGGATTTGAGACATAGGCTCCATTCAGGACTACTCTTTCAGACTTCTCAAGGAAAACAGCAAATGGATCTTGGAATAATACCTAATCTAGAGGATTTGAGATATAGGCTTCATTAAGGACTACTCTTTCTTCCACTTGACTATATTTGGGATTCCCCTGGTAAAGCAACTCTTCCCCTTGCTCATGATTGCTTGAACTATCAGACTCATCATATATTGCCGTGTAGTTATCTTGCCAAGCTGATGTGTTCTGATTAAGTGGATTGGAAACTATGTGAAGGTCATCAGGTTGATGAGAAAGGATACACTTTGACAATAAATTATCTTGAAAGGACAGTGAGACAACTCTCATGTGTTTATCAGCCTCTTTTTCTTCATCTACAATTTGTGAATCAATGGAACTTGGTGGTTGCAAATCTAGAGTTCAGGAAGATTCCATGTCTAAAATGACTTCCTCAACCATTTCAGGAAAAGGCCTCTCATTTACAACATGCTCAAGAAATTCATCATCTTCCTCAACCTCATCATCAAAGCTGAAACACTGTTGATCTCCAATTATGTGAATGTTATCTCTGATGGACTGAAGTGAAGTAGAGCAAAGAGTCTGAGACTCTTCACTTACTTCTAAACTCTCAAGGCTCTCCTCATCAATGTCATAGATGACCTGTAATGGCCGCTCACCTTTCTCAAGTTTATGAAACTGAGTTTCCTCCCAAAAATCAGAAGATGAGTGTTCTGCAAAGTTAGTTTCTGTTTGGAAATCATCATCATTATCAACATATTGATCAAACCTTGGAAAATCATCATTATAATTAATGTCACCAACCATGCATATCGGACTATCAGATTGTTTTTCTTCAAATTGATCTACACATCTATTTTCTGACTTATGATATGCAAGATTAACAGGATAAAGATCAGAAAATTTTTGGTTATATGAAATTTCAGAGGCTTTCTGCATGTTTATAAGTTGATCTATTTCATCTTCAGTTAAAAAGGGAGGCACTTTCATTTCTTTACAATAATCCTTTTTCTCTTGGGAAAACTGATTTGAAAGATGAATGTATTTTTGGGCTTTACCTATGAGAGATGATGAACCATCACTTATGCCCTTAGAGAGATCCTGTGGGTTTTCTTTCATTTCTTGCTTGTTTTCATCTTCAACCAATCCTTTGTGATGTTGAGGATAGTTATCATGTAATTCAGGAGTTTCCTCTGATAGATTCTGTTAGGTCTCTGTAACAAGCAAGATTGGCAAAGTCCGATCACAGAGTTAACATCATTTCAACCAACTTTGGGATTCTAGGATCTAGCCCTCCTGAATCCGGAGAGGGATCTCTCCAATATATACAAAGATGGATATTGTCTTTGAAGTTTAGGATGATGATATTAGGCTAGTTATGAAGGCCAAGGGTTTTGTTTGGTTTTCTTGGATGGTTGAACATAGCTGCTGTCTGAGACGGAAAGATCTATATGCAAATAGGTTCAAAGGTGAGAAGTTGCAAGTAAACGAAATAAGCTTCGATTCTAAAGAGAGATGATGGCAAGTTTTCAATCCATTGGGCTATGGAGTCATAAGAGAATTTAATTGAAACATCCAGGTTCAAGAGTAATCTATGGGGCAAGTCATCTAGGCCTAAGGATCTCTTTGAAGTTTGATTTATGGAATGGAGTGATACAAAAAGAAAGGGAATTAACAGATGCAGAACAAAGAGCAGCCCAGGATCTGGTAATTACTTTGAAACTAGCCAGCCTTTGACTAGGCACTTAAGAAAAACATAGAAGCAAACTAGGATCTGGTAAGTACTTTGAAACTATCCAGCCTTTGATACACTTCTAACAGAACACAGGTTAAAAACAAAGGGAAACTTGAAGGCAACCTTTGGAGCAGAAACTAGCGGGCAGGGCTCACCTTTCTCCTCATCTTAGTTCTTCTTTACTTAGTTACTTCCAAGACAATCACCAAGATAACACAGAATGGCCCAAGATCTGATAAGTACTTTGAAACTAGTCAGCTTTTGACACATTCTAAGGGAAACAGACAAATAGTTGAGCAAACAAGAAAGGGACTCAAGGCTAACCTTTGATTTCCTCAATTCATTCCTTACACAACAAATATGAAAGTAACATTTAAAAATAACATTCAGAAGTGACGAGAAGATGAGGGAACGCCAGCATCTCTATGCTTAGACTGAATTAAATCATTTCTAAATAACACAACTAGAAGAAAACATTGGGATAAAGATTTTTCAGCCAGAGAAGGTCACTGATATACAGCAAGTCCTAACACTGTTTAAACTGTTCTTTACAGTGGAAAAATGAAACAAATTGAAAACTGAAATAAAATGACAAGTTACAGTGAGAATAACATCACCATCAGCATAGACCAGGATCCCATAAATCAGCTTGTATTGATTGCTTCAAACTGGTTACAATCTTCAAATCCAATGTTTTAATCCATCTCTCTTCACAACCTAACCTATCTGTTACAAGCAGAGCTCCAAGAGCCCATGAAACCACTATTTACAGTCAAGAGTTTTCCACTCAGAAACAGCTACAACACTTCAGTAATTACATTGACAACCAACTAATCCAACCCCTCACTCATCTTCTTCTGGAGTATTTATAGAAGGATGAGGAGGTGAGATCTGATAAAAAGATCTCAAATACAATTAATGCAGAATTAATGTCTTCCTGACCTCGTGAGGCTCGATGAAGAAATTCTATAGGTGTTCCACTGCATTAATGTGTTTACACTTAAGAAGTAAGCTCGAAGGGAGCTTTTGTTGACCTTTGAGGCTCTGCGTACTGTTAGGGTTACTTCTGCAAACATTTTGTCATTAAATCTGGTGCAGTAATAACTTCTTTGGTTGCTCCGAGGCATAATATCTGATCTTGTTCAATAAATTCATCCTCTGATTGAGCATTCTGAGGCAATAGGTGGCACTGCGGTGGTTGAGGAATCAATTTGCCTCAAAGTATGGCGGTGGAGGCAACGTCTGATGAACACTTTTAGGTTTTGCTTTAATCTGTGTTCGAAGCCGGGGATTAGGCTTTTGATAACCGTCTTAGCCGTAATCCCCGCCAATCTATCCATAAAACTACTGCTCTGGTTCATTCTATCTTCAAAATCTGATACTCTTCCCTGCGTCGATGATGACTGCATTCTTCAGGCTTTACAGGGACACGTAGCAACCAAGGCTCATGAAACCTTGTTGATATCTTCATTCTTCACCCTGCGGTCGATTCTATGGGTTAATCAGAAGGATGGGAGTCATCACCCTCATTCTTCATATTTTCATTGAAGCACGACAAAAAACCTTAAAACCTGCAAAATATAAGAAAAATGAGAAAATCCTGCGTTATATGGATAGACTGCATCGGAGGGCGTGCGGGAAAGTGGAGCAATCGGAACCGTTGATCGTATGGCAATCAACGGTCGGGAGCGTTTTTGAAAAGTCAGCGGAGAAAACGATGGACTGTAAAATGGAATCGGGGGAGTGAATGTAAGTCGTCGATCTACAGAGATCGACGGCGGAGATCGGCCTTTGAACGCGTCGGGGAAGATTTAACGGGCGAGCAGGAGAGGCGATCAATGACTGTCGGATGGGTGATCCCAGATCCGACAGCGGAGGTGAATCCCACTGCGGGGCCATGGTACGAGGATTAACGTGCAGGCGATGGGATTTGCATGGCGGTTTTGGCACTGGGCGGAAAACACGTGTCGGCCAGCGTGTGGAATCGCTGGCCGATGGGAAAAACTGCCATCCGACGTTAAGTGGTGCAGGATGAAACCGTGGTTTTGGAGACGGGTGCGGGGAAACGGGGTCCACTAGGCTAGGGGTGCTCCGCACCGTTGATCCGTGGGATGGATCGACGGTCGATTTTTAATATAATTTCTTCAGCGGAGAACTTTATGAAAAATAAAACAAAACCCGACTTTGCGTTTTACACAGGTTTTTCAGTGTTTTTCGGGCAAAAATAAATTCCAAGAGTTAAGCGCCCAGCGGAGTTAGCACACGGTTCTGGCGTCGGGGCATATGGATGGAGAGAAGGCAGGAGCTTAGCCTGAAGGGCTTAAGTCAGCGCTCAGAAAAATAAGCATTTTTATATGTTTTTCAATGATTTTTTTTTTTTTGAAGAAAGAAGGTTCCGGTAGGCTAAAAATAGGTTTTCCACCTTAGGAAATGAGGTTAATGAGGGGATAAGGAATAACATATGGTTTAGAGGGGCTTTTATGGATGAAAGGAAACTGAAGAAATGAAGGAAAGATGGAAGAAGGGGAGATGAAAAAAGGAGGAGGATGCAGCAATACTTGACTAGGATTTTCATGGAATATCAGAGGCAGAGAGGGGGAAAAGTATGTAGAAGCAACCAGTAGTTTAGGATCTTACCAACAGACTTCAAGTACCAAGAATTTTAGGCCTGAATTTGTTTCTTGAAGGCTGCAAAGAAAATTTAGCCACCAGCTGATATAATTGAAAAATATAGGTGGCTAACAGTGGCTCCACTTGGGGATGGTGCCTTCTTGAAGGCATCAAGAATTCAGACTTGATTTCTCTGGGATGTTGACTGGTGTCTGACCCATTACTTGCTCTTGCTTTCTTCTGGACAAAATAATATCAGTCATGAAAGAGAGATGAATTTCATCAATACAACTTCTACCTACCCAATCCTAGTGATCTAACATTTTTCCTTCATCAGAGTGCACTTGGATTGGCAAACTCTTATTCACAACATTTTATTCTTTTGAAAGCAGGAAATATAATCTACTTCTACTCCTTATTTCTCCCTGAACTCAGATTAAACAGTTGAGCTCAGATGTTTCTCTACCTATTCTACTGCTTGTTGGGATTAAACAGTCCAACAAACTTTCATTCACTAAATTCTACAACAGAAATTTAAAAATAGTCAAGTCAAGATTGAGTTGTTTGACTTGCTATGATCTATGGCATAAAGACAAGCTGCACATAGATTATTATTTGCAGAAAATTTTAAATCAAAACAGAAGGCTTAAGATCTGAAAATTTCTCATTATGGCCTTCTCTTATCCTTACAGCTCTGTTTTTCTTTTTAGTGAGCTGTCTTTGCTTCTCTTCTGGTTCAAGTTTTGAGCGAATTAGAACCAGGTCTTTTCTCTTTGACTCAGAAATTGGAGTAGTTTTGAGTCATCTCTTTGGAAACTTTGGTTCAGATTTTGAGCTGGTTTGAACCTTAATTTCTACCCTACTCTATCTACTGATAAGCCAAGATCAAACAGTTTGGCAAATCAAATTTGCTACCCTATCAGCAGAAAATTGAAAGCTAATTAGTCAAGATTAAACAGTTTGACCAATTAGAAGTGTGTTTCAAGGAGTGGCATTTAGGCTTGCACACTTTCAGATTTATTTCTCTCGTTTTTTTTTTTTTTTGGAATGGGGCTTTGCCTTTCTTGTTTTCATTTCTGCCCTCTTTTCTTTCTTTCTTTGTTTTTGTATTTTTTGATTTTTCATAACTCTAAAATGCAATGGTGGATGGAATATTTACAGCGGAAAAAGGTAAAAAGGCTTCAAACATGAAAAATTTAAGAAAGGTAATGCTTAAGCATCCTGCCATTGACAGGACCCCCAAACAATTATGTTCCATTCAGTTCTTGTAAGAAGAATGCATTGTTCCCAGCAACTGAATGAATGGAGTAAGGGCCAAGCCACAGATTGTCAAATTTACCATGCTTTCCCTTGTCCTCCCTCTTTGAGTCCCACCTTAAAACTTTGTCCCCAATTTTGAAATTGCTGGCCTTTGTTCTTCTGTCAAATATCTTCTTGATATTATCTTGCTTCTGCAATGCTTTGTTGTACACTTCCTCTCTGGTTTGTTGAAGATGAATGGTCTGATTTATTCTTCTGATTATGTCATCTTCTTCAGTCTGCAACTCCTGAACTAACTTCATAACCGGTACACCAAGGCTGTTAGGAAAAATTGCATCAGTACCGTACACAAGCTGGAAGGGTGACATACCAATGGATTTCTTCAATGTCAATCTGTCAGCCTAGAGTGCATGGTTCAGCTTTATGTGCCAAGACTTCTTGTTGTCCTCCAACAGTTTCTTTATCATGTTCACTAAGCTTTTTTTGGAAGACTCTGCAAGTCCATTACCCTGAGGATAATAGGCTGTGGAGTGTCCCAATGTTATCTGGTATTTATGACAGAATTCCACCATTTTCTTTGACCCAAATGCTGCTGCATTTTCTGTGATGATCTTTGTAGGACAGCCAAATCTGGAAAGGATATTGGTTTCTATGAATTTTATGATAACCGAATCATTGGCTCGTCTACAAGGAATGGCTTCTATCCACTTAGTGAAATAGTCTGTGGCAGTAAGGATCCACCTGTGTTGGGCAGAGGATGGCGGGTGGATTTCTCCTATGAAGTCAAGTCCCCACTGTTGAAAAGGGGCTTCAACAGTAATTGGATGCAGAGGAAGGGGTAGTAATTTTCTCTTGCCCTCGAACAATTGGCATTTATGGCAAGTGGTTGTCATTTTGTGTATATCAGGGAAAAGAGTAGGCCAATAGAAGCCAGCCCTCAGAATTTTGTTGACTGTTGACTTCCAGTACAAAAGGCCTCCACACTCTCCTTCATGAAATTCCTGCTTAATCTTTTCTGCATCAAACTCAGGCAAACATTTAAGCAATATACCACTAGCATTTTTCCAATAAAGACATTTATCAATAATGCAATAGTTTACAGCTTTTAACTTCAGGAATCTCGCCTTTGTTTTGGATAAACCAGGAGGTGTATTTAGATTAAGCAAAACGTAAACAATATCAGTATACCAAGGAGAATTCGCAAACTGATCTTCAACGATGGGATTTGAGAATTCTTCTTGGTCATCCAAAGCATTAATCATATTAATATCAAGAACTTCACAATTTGATTCAGCCATTAACCTAGCTAGACCCTGACCTTTGATGAGCTTAGTGGGTTTAATCTCTAAATCATATTCAAGAATAACATAAATCCACTTACCTCTCTTACCATCTGGATCCTGGGTTAGAATGTCTTTTACAACCGAATTTGGGACAAAGGCAATGATGTGTGAGTGAAGGATGTATACCCTGAAGTCTTTTAAAGCTTTTACCAAAGCAAAAGCCTGTTTTTCCATAATGTTATACCTCAAAGGGGCATCCCTCAATGCCTTGCTAAAGAATGCAATGGGCTGCTCTTGTCCCTGTGGATTTTTCTGTAAGAGGATAGCAGCTATAGTATGTTCTGATGCAAATGAGAAGATATAAAAATCTTTTGAAAAATCAGGACTTATGAGAACCGGTGTTTTGGTTAACGCTTGTTTGACCAATTCGAAGGATGTCTTTGCTTCTGAGGTCCATTTTACCCCTTGCTCCTTTTTTAACATGTTTTTGATATTCCTAAGGAGCTCAGCCAAGTTGGGGATGAACCTTCTCAAAAAGTTTATCTTTCCAATGAAAGACTGCAACTCTTTGATATTTCGAGGATGGGAGATTTTCAATATGGCCTCAATCCTCATGGGATCTATCTTTATGCCCTGTTCTGAAATGATATGCCCAAGAAGCTTACCTTCTTGGAGACCAAATAGTGTCTTTTTGGGGTTCAAAGATATCCCAAACCTCCTGCACTTCTCGAAAACTTTTCTCAAATGTTCTAAGTGTTCTTCATTTGTTTTTGAAAACACAGTTACATCATCGAGATAGATAATGATGAAGAAGCCCAATTCTTCCGAGAATGCTATGTCCATGGCTCTCTGAAAGGTTGCTCCAGCATTCATTAAACCAAAAGGCATTTTTACATACATGAAAGTGCCCCATGGTGTAGTAAAAGCTGTCTTTAATTGATCATCAGGGTGGACTAGGACTTGATTATACCCTGAATAGCCATCCAACAAAGAAATTCTTTTAGACCCCACCACTCTTTGCAAAATATGATCCATCTTGGGCAAAGGGTAGTTGTCTTTTAATGAAGCTTTGTTTAAATTTCTGAAGTCTATACAAAGCCTGATTTCTCCAGTCTTTTTCCTAACTGACACCAGATTAGATACCCACTCAGAATATCTAATAGGGACAATAATACCCGCATCGTGCATCTTCATGATTTCCTTCTTAACCAATGGCAGCTGTACAGGGTTTATTCTGCGCAGTTTCTGTTTGAATGGCTTTTGGTTTTCTTTAAGAGGGATTTTGTGCTGTATTATTTCAGTGTCATAGGATTTAAGATCTTCGTAACTCCATGCAAAAACATCAGAAAACTCTTTAAACAGCTCTAAGTATTTGAGTTTAATGTGAGCTGGTAAAGTTTTAGACAGTTTGATCAATCTCGGTTTTTCCTCACTGCCTATATTACATTCCTCCACTTCAGTTTCTACAGGTTCCAGTTTCGGTTTGTTGGCCACATCATCAAAATCAAATAGTTCTTCTAGAGGGGCCAAACCCTTGGGCAGACTATCATTATTAGAATGCAGAGTTTCCATTTCTTCTGTTTCAGATTTTGCACTTAATTCTGTTTGGTTTCTAGATATGATAGTCTGAAGGTTTATATCTACCAGCTGTGGAGATGGTTCTTCTTCACCAAGAAAATTTTCTTCACTGCAGTCTGTATCATAGTCTGAATCTGAACTATGGGGTTCAAACTCATTTTTGAATTGCATGAAGTCTTCTATTTGTTTATCTCCATCAAATACCTGCCAATATTTCTTGTTATCTGGGATAGCTGGTCTGAATTTTATCCGAGAGGTGTCATCATACAGCATTGGGCAGGTTCTAGCAGCAAAGGCTAAATTGTGGGCTGCAATGTTTCTTTTTCTTGGGACAAAAGATAAGGTGTACTCCTCAAATGTTCTCAAAAGATCAATGACATCATTCCTGTAGGCCCTAAGTCTGGGGTGATTTTCATTGTACTCCCCATTGACTTGCCTAATGATTAATTCAGAATCCCCATATACATCGATTCTCTTGGCACCTAATTTTTTCAAAAGATGCAAGCCTAAGAGAAGGGATTCATATTCTGCTATGTTGTTGGAACACTGAAAGTTTAATTTGCATGAGATACATTCTGTATGATTATTTTCAGTGTTAGTGATCCAGACACCTGCACCAGCGTTTGTTTTGGTGCATGACCCATCGAAATACATAGTCCAGAGAGGCAGATTTTCAGTTTGGTGTATGGACTTTGTATCATTTGATTCCTCAAGTTTCTCATCGGGTTGAGGACTGTCTTTCTGACTACCAAAATTTAAGTTCAAAGGATTGATAACTTGCAGTTCAAGATCTGAGTTTAGTTTGCTAGGATCTTCAGACGCAATAGACTGTTTCGGCACTTCAGCGTTGTTTTCCTCCTCTTTCATCTCAGCCATGGATTCTATTGAACTAATTTGTTCTGTGAGTGCTTCATTATTAAACATGATAAAATAATCAAGGCTCGTGTTTATAGCATAGAGAGGGGAGTTTTGCGGCCGATCCTGACTTGTTACTGTGTACTGCATGTGGGATTCCCTATAAAGCTTCCTAGTCTGATTGAAGACAGGGATAGTTGCATAGGTCATGTCCATTTGCATGGTCCCCTGTAACTTGGCCCCACAAGATCATGATAAAAGCATTCCATACTTTGGGGGGACATCAGCCACAACAACATCCATGACTAAACATTTGGCTGGAATTTGGGCCAAGTTAACACAGAGATCTTTTATCAATCCTAGACATTTAACTCTGCTCGAGTCAAAGGAGTACAGATCTTTGTAAGGTCTGGTAATTTCAAGACCCAGGCTTTCCATTACAGCTTTTGGCATTAAATTATGGGAAGCGCCTGAGTCATGCATAGCATTATGCAGAATTTTTTCATGAATGTTTAAGCTTACATAAAAGGGAGGGACAGGACCTTCTTGGAACTTTCCTTCAATCTTTGGGCCAAAAATAAGCTCTGGTTGGTCGTCATTAAGATTGAGAGTATCCTCGTTATCTTCTAAGTTCAAAGCCTTCAAAATTTTGGACCTATACACATGATGGGCAGCTAACTCAGTCAAAGGAACAGAGATTTTGATCTTTGAGATTTCCTGTTCTAGGCTGAAAAGGTTTTGACTCTTTAGAACATTGGTTTCAGCCTTGTTTACTGCCACTTTATCAACAATAACAGCTTGCTGATTTGGTTTATCTCCAGTTGAAACATTTGTCTTTCCAGGAGTACTAACCGAGGTGCTAGTACTACTAATGTTTGCACTCTGTTTTTCGATATTTTGAGTGTCTTTCTCCTTACCATTACCAGAATTAACAGCCACTGTTTTGTCCTTTTGTTTGATTGTTTTAGACTTGGTTGCAGTGCTGTTTTGAGAAGGTCTGTCAGAGGTTTTATTGTTGGGGGTTTGTTGATTAGATCTACTTCTGAGTTCATATTCCCTTAAAGGCTCTATGACCGCGTTTTCCATATTTTGATAGTAATTCTGATTATCATTTCTTCTGTCATCACAAGGTGTGTAAAGACCTTGTTTTTCGTCATAATGAACCTCAAAGTCATCATCATCTACCCCAAATAAGTTTATATCGTCTTCCTCTGTTATTTGATCTGTTTGTTCAACCTCACTTAAAAAATTCTGATGAAAGGGAGGAATGACCTGCTGATCATCTTCCCTGGGTCTGTTTGGAGGCTGATTTCTTCTAAGATTCTAATTCTGGTTTCTGTTTTGAGGAGCGCTTTGGTTTAGACTTTCTTGCGCTCTCTCTAGAATGCTCATTTTCTTCATCATTTCTTCCATCATTATTTCCATCTTTGAGCTTGAAGTAGAAGGGTTGGATTCCTCTCTAAAAGATACTCTCTTTTCAGCTTTCATCCTTGCTCTCTTCTCCATGAGGTTCACCTCCACAGAAAGAGCACCTCTTTGCATATCTTCAAGGGTTGCAAAGACTCTTTCTCTGAGTGAATATGTCATGTCTGGATCAAACCCTTCGGGAAATTTGTTTAAGGCTGATCCCTGAGGAGGTTTCAGTTCAGGGGAAAGTGCATTATACACACTGTTGAATCTGGTACAATAAGCTTGTACGCTTTCCCCAGGGTTCCTATGGAGATTGTTATAGTCGGCAAGGACTTGGAGAGGGTTCTTCCTTACTTCCCATTTGTTTAAGAATGTTTGATGGAAGGCTTGGAGGTCGTTAATACTATGGGGGGTTAAACCTTTAAACCATTTTCTCACTTCTCCCCCCAAACTTTGAGCAAACAATCTGATTTTGACAGATTCATTATCGATTTCATTTCCGTCAAAATAGTCATTCATCTTGTCCACATGTTGAGATGCTATTATGGTATTATTAGCATCATATAATGGAATTTTGGACTGATAATCTTGTGGAAGATTGACTAATGGTACAGGAAGGACTAAGGGAGCATACCATGCTGCCATGATATGTGGTGGGGGTGGATTTACAAGAGGAGATGTGGGTCGAAGTGAAGTGGTTTGAACAATGGATGAAAGATGAACAGAAGTGGATGGAACATCAGTAGATCTCTGAGCTGATCTCGGATGAGAGACACCTAGATTATGTAAGAAATGTAAATCAGGAGGTGTTGATTCTCTATTCCCAAGAGTCTCACTTGTTTCAGGAGATGAAAGTGTAGGCTCAGAATCTAACTGATCTAAATCCCCAAATGACCTAGTTCTGAATGGGTTTAATAAGTCAATTTGTGATTCATGAAGAGCTGAAAGGTTTTCAGGGACTGAATTAGCTCTTAGGGATGGTCTGAAAATAGTTGAAGATTGTATCCTAGGAGACTTCCTAAGAATTCTTTCTGGGTTATCAACTATTTCAGGAGGATCTGGGTCAGGATGGGCTCTAGTGTGAATATTTTTAGGAGCCACAATTTTTATATGTTTAGACCCAACTAAACAAGAAAATTTCAACCAGATATGACAATCTTTAGACGGTTAACTAATCTGTTTTCTCAATTCGAATCCTGCAGCCCTCTAACTGAGTTTGAATGATTTTATAATGATAAGGGTTCTTCCCAGTGGAGTCTTAAGGTCTGTTCAGGTTGGTGGAGTCGCCAGGTGGAAGGTTCAGAGTGTTTTCAAAGGAGTACACTGTCCACCACAGTGTTTGTGAAACATTCCTTTTCAAGGATATCTCAAAACACAACAAACTCTAACCAGAGATTTACTGGGAGGGCATTCACCAGATATGTCACCCCTAAAAGAGGATGAGATCCAGAGGCTACCTGGCCCTTTCCAGACTCTGTCTAAGAGTATAGGGTAAAACACATCAAAGACGTATACAAGATATCAAAACTAGTGTTTTACTACCAATCTGAAATGTTTTTGGTATTTTCTGAATTGTTTATATTTGTGGTTTAAAAGAATGTCCTAACTTTGCCTCAAAACTTAGCTATGGTTATGAAACAAAGACAGTCTATCCTTATGGCTAAGCTAGCTGATTTTCCAAGGTTAGATAAAAACTTAAAAGAATCCTATGATTGACCTAGTTTGTCACTGATTCAATTGATCTTCATCTTAATTACCATTTTCTTGGTAGTGCTTGGAAAGGCTGCTTTTTACTCTCAAGATGTTGTATGAAGATTCTGGGTTCGGTCCCCAGCGGAGTCGCCAGAAATGTTAGGTCTCTGTAGCAAGCAAGATTGGTAAAGTCCGATCACAGAGTTAACATCATTTCAACCAACTTTGGGATTCTAGGATCTAGCCCTCCTGAATCCGGAGAGGGATCTCTCCAATATGTACAAAGATGGATATTGTCTTTGAAGTTTAGGGTGATGATATTAGGCTAGTTATGAAGGCCAAGGGTTTTGTTTGGTTTTCTTGGATGGTTGAACATAGTTGTTGTCTGAGACGGAAAGATCTATATGCAAATAGGTTCAAAGGTGAGAAGTTGCAAGTGAACAAAATAAACTTTGATTCTAAAGTAAGATGATGGCAAGTTTCAATCCATTGGGCTATGGAGTCATAAGAGAATTTAATTGAAGCCTCCAGGTTCAAGAGTAATCTATGGGGCAAGTCATCTAGGCCTAAGGATCTCTTTGAAATTTGATTTATGGAATGGGATGATACAAAAAGAAAGGGAATTTAACAGATGCAGAACAAAGAGCAGCCCAGGATCTGGTAAGTACTTTGAAACTAGCCAGCCTTTGACCAGGCACTTAAGAAAAACATAGAAGCAAACTAGGATCTGGTAAGTACTTTGAAACTATCCAGCCTTTGATACACTTCTAATAGAACACAGATTAAAAACTAAGGGAAACTTGAAGGCAACCTTTGGAGCAGAAACTAGCGGGCAGGGCTCACCTTTCTCCTCATCTTAGTTCTTCTTTACTTAGTTACTTCCAAGAAAATCACCAAGATAACACAGAATGGCCCAAGATCTGATAAGTACTTTGAAACTAGTCAGCTTTTGACACATTCTAAGGGAAACAAACAAATAGTTGAGAAAACAAGAAAGGGACTCAGGGCTAACCTTTGATTTCCTCAATTCATTCCTTACACAACAAATATGAAAGTAACATTTAAAAATAACATTCAGCAGTGACGAGAAGATGAGGGAACGCCAGAATCTCTGTGCTTAGACTGAATTAAATCATTTCTAAATAACACAACTAGAAGAAAACATTGGGATAAAGATTTTTCAGCCAGAGAAGGTCACTGATATACAGCAAGTCCTAACACTGTTTAAACTGTTCTTTACAGTGGAAAAATGAAACAAATTGAAAACTGAAATAAAATGACAAGTTACAGTGAGAATAACATCACCATCAGCATAGACCAGGATCCCATAAATCAGCTTGTATTGATTGCTTCAAACCGGTTACAATCTTCAAATCCAATGTTTTAATCCATCTCTTTTCACAATCTAACATATCTGTTACAAGCAGAGCTCCAAGAGCCTATGAAACCACTATTTACAGTCAAGAGTTTTCCACTCAGAAACAGCTACAACACTTAAGCAATTACATTGACAACCAACTAATCCAACCCCTTACTCATCTTCTTCTGGAGTATTTATAGAAGGATGAGGAGGTGAGATCTAATAAAAAAAAGATCTCAAATACAATTAATGCAGAATTAATGTCTTCCTGGCCTGAGAGGCTCGATAAAGAATTTGTACAGGTGTTCCACTGCATTTATGTGTTTACACTGATGAAGTAAGCTCGAAGGGAGCTTCTGTTGACCTTTGAGGCTCTGCGTACTGTTAGGGTTATTCTGCAAAATATTCTGTCATTAAATCTGGTGCAGTAATAACTTCTTTGGTTGTTCCGAGGCATAATATCTGATCTTGTTCAATAAATTCATCCTCTGTTTGAGCATTCTGAGGAAATAGGTGGCACTGCGGTGGTTGAGGAATCAATTTGCCTCAAAGTATGGCGGTGGAGGCAACGTCTGATGAACACTTTTAGGTTTTGCTTTAATTTGTGTTTGAAGCCGGGGATTAGGCTTTTGATAACCGTCTTAGCCATAATCCCTGCCAATCTATCCATAAAACTACTGCTCTGGTTCATTCTATCATCAAAATCTAATACTCTTCCCCGCGTCGATGATGACTGCATTCTTCAGGCTTTACAGGGACACGTAGCAACCAAGGCTCATGAAACCTTGTTGATATCTTCATTCTTCACCCTGCGGTCGATTCTCTGGATTAATCAGAAGGACGGGAGTCGTCACCCTCATTCTTCAGATTTTCATTGAAGCACGACAAAAAACCTTAAAACCTGCAAAATATAAGAAAAATGAGAAAATCCTGCGTTATATGGATAGACTGCATCAGAGGGCGTGCGGGAAAGTGGAGCAATCGGAACCATTGATCGTATGGAAATCAACGGTCGGGAGCGTTTTTGAAAAGTCAGCGGAGAAAACGATGGACTGTACAATGGAATCGGGGGAGTGAATGTAAGCCGTCGATCTACAGAGATCGACGGCGGAGATCGGCCTTTGAACGCGCCGGGGAAGATTTAACGGGCGAGCAGGAGAGGCGATCAATGACCGTCGGATGGGTGATCCTAGATCCGACGGCGGAGGTGAATCCTGCTGCGGGGCCATGGTACGAGGATTAACGTGCGGGCGATGGGATTTTCATGGCGGTTTTGGCACTGGGCGGAGAACACGTGTCGGCCAGCGTGTGGAATCGCTGGCCGACGGGAAAAACTGCCATCCGACGTTAAGTGGTGCGGGATGAAACCGTGGTTTTGGAGACGGGTGCGGGGAAAGGGGGTCCACCAGGCTAGGGGTGCTCTGCACCGTTGATCCGTGGGACAGATCGACGGTCGATTTTTAATATAATTTCTTCAGCGGAGAACTTTATGAAAAATAAAACAAAACCTGACTTTGCGTTTTACACAGGTTTTTCAGTGTTTTTCGGGCAAAAATAAATTCCAAGAGTTAAGCGCCCAGCGGACTTAGCACAAAGTTCTGGCGTCGGGGCATATGGATGGAGAGAAGGCAGGAGCTTAGCCTGAAGGGCTTAAGTCAGCGCTCAGAAAAATAAGTGTTTTTATATGTTTTTCAATAATTTTTTTTTTTTGAAGAAAGAAGGTTCCGATAGGCTAAAAATAGGTTTTCCACCTTAGGAAATGAGGTTAATGAGGGGATAAGGAATAACATATGGTTTAGAGGGGCTTTTATGGATGAAAGGAAACTGAAGAAATGAAGGAAAGATGGAAGAAGGGGAGAGGAAAAAGGGAGGAGGATGCAACAATACTTGACTAGGATTTTCATGGAATATCAGAGGCAGAGAGGGGGAAAAGTATGTAGAACCAACCAGTAGTTTAGGATCTTACCAACAGACTTCAAGTACCAACAATTTTAGGCCTGAATTTGTTTCTTGAAGGCTGCAAAGAAAATTTAGCCACCAGCTGATATAATTGAAAAATATAGGTGGCTAACAGATTCTTAGGGGGCCAGTTTGCTTTTATGAACTCAAATGACTCCCAACATAAAGGTAGAGACCCTACAGGTTTTGATTTATCTTCTATCTCAGATTTGAATTCCTCTTCAATCAACCCTTCTTGATTTAGGTGAGAGTTAACTTGAGCAGGGTTTTCTTGAATAACTTCTGAGAGATCTTTAGGATGCAAATTTTCTTTCAAAGTCTGGAATGATTTAAAGCATAAGGGTTGAGAACCTAAAGGTTTTGATTCTTCTTCCATTTCAGAATCTGTGATTTCAAAATGGCTGACGGTCTCTTTAGAGCATTCCTCTATGTTTTTATTTGCAACTTTCCCATTAGGCACATTTTGTTTATAACTCTTGTTTTGTAATAGTTGAGTGTGTTCATCTTGAGGAGGAAGTGTAAATTGGTTTGAATAAGCAGTGTTAACCTTAACTTTCTATTTTTCTCTTTTCCTAAGTAGATGCTCTAGTTTGCCTAACATACATACCAATTTTTTTATCTTTTCCTCTGAAGATATTATTCTCTCTTGATTTGCTTTGTCTTTCTCTATGGTTCTTAGTTGTGCCTCCCTATTTAGTATGTTGAATTCTACATTAACTGCTATCTTTTACATTTCTTCTAGGTTCAAAGGATCTTTGTCTCTTATCTGGAAAACCAACTCTAGGTCAAAAGAATCTGGGTAGTGCAAAAGAGCACATCCGAGGGGTGGCTTTAGGTTAGCAGGCATTGCATGGTATACTTTATTGAACCTGGCTGAAAAGTTTTGTATTGTCTCCCCTGGTTGTCTTTTTAACTGATTGTACTCCTTTATGATGAGAACATTATTACCCCTGAACACCCACCTATCTAGGAAGATTTGAGTGAACTGATGAAAATTGGTAATGCTTGCAGCTAGAAGGTCTTTAAACCAACTCTTAATTTTTCCTTGTAATGATAAGGCAAACATTATAATACGCACATCATCTTCTTCTATATCATAAAGGTTAAGTAAATCCTCAAGATTTCGGGCGTGCTCTTCAGCAGTGACTTTGGAGCTTTCTCCATCAATTCTGGGTAATTTATGTTGAAGATTTGCAGGAAGGGCTTGAAAGATGGGAGGTAAAACCAAAGGCTTATATCTTTCTGGGACCTTTGTGGATATAGGTAGTGTAAAAAGAGGTTTGTGACTGTTTGAGGTTTCAGCCAGAGTGGGAAAGGTAGCATGAGGCTGATGTTTTGCTAGGTTTTCCATAGGTGGATCTGGGATAAGCACAGGTGTATAAGCCCCCTCATGGTCTGAAATTTGAGGGTTCGCTTTTCAAGGTTTGAGATCTTTCCAATGATCGATGTAGATTTCATCGGTGTATTCTTGATCAGGCTCAAAGTAGGATAGAACATACTTATAGATAAAGATAATAATTTCTTGAATCCAACTAAGGCCTGAGAGCTTTTTATTTCTAGGATGACTGGTCATGTTTTAGGTTCTTCCTTCAGTGGAGTCTTTAGGTCTATTGGGAGTTGTGGAGTCGCCAAGTGGAACTTGGTTGTTTTTGTAAAGATGTAGCTATGGTCCACCACCAGTAACTAATCTGGAAATGTTTCTAAGGTTTTTCTGAGTTTATGTGCAGCCTATGGTTTGTTAAAGTATTCTAAACTTGTTTCAACACTTTTCTAGGGTGGTGAAAACAAAAAGAGTTTACTCTAAATGAGTCTATGGACTGCTTGCTTGTTTAAGTACCTAAAGGACTAAAAAGTATATAAGAGTTTGCTAGACTATTATGTACTTAGTGGTCCCACCATCTCCCGCTATGTTAGTGAGCGATGGGATAGGTCAATCAGATAATAATCTAGAGTTCAGTAAAATAGTAAGGCCTACTGGAGGCTAGTGGAGTCGCCAGGTGGATTTTTAGTTGTTTTGAGGTATATATGTATGGTCCACCGCCAATACTGTCAAAAACCAATCTAAGGGAGTTTTTGGGGTTTTTCTGAGTTTTATGTAGTCCTAAGGTTTGTAAGAGTGTCCTACAGCTGAGTCATCATTTTGCTAGGATGGTGATACAACCAGATTTCTACTCTTCTAAGTTTGACTGAGATTTTGAGAGTTCCTAAGGGATACCTAGGATGTTTTGACTCAATGTCCCACCGTGATCGCCATTATGTTAGGTTCCCGTGATTTGGCTGATTGGCAAGCCAAATGACAGTGTAACATCAAACCAAGCTTTGGAGCCCAAGGACCTAGCCTTCCTGGACTCAGAGAGGGCTCTCTCTATATGTGTAAAGGATATCTGTGTGTTCGCTTATGGTGTTCTGATATTAGGCTAGTTATGAAGTAAGTTTTAGTTTTTTGGTTTTTTAGATTGTGAGGGATGAAACTGATCGAAAATGTAAGATAGGTAAAAAGATGTCAGATCAACTGGGCTATGGGGTCAAAAACGTCAAGGAAGCTATCAGATGATGATACAAGGCTGTTGTAGGGCCGATTTGATTCAAGGTAGAAAGGATCTTTGGGCAAAATGGAGTAAATGGACATCAAGTTTGTGAACAAAAAAGAGTTTCAAGCATCACTGGTTCAATAGATAACATAAACATGGTAGGAAAAGCCATTAATCATGCAAAATGTAACTATAAACTAATCAATACATAGAAACAAACATTCAAGCCATGCATAGAAGTATAAAACCCTCTAACTTTGGGAAATGGCTATCAGACTTTGGGGAAAACACTTAAGACAGACTAACAACTTTAAAAAACTATGCCGGAATGCCTAAACACAGCACTTCAAGTTATTGGCCACTTTGAACAACCAGATTCGCATAGTTTAGGCAAAGGGCTAGATCGGAACTAGGCCTCCTTGGTTCAACAAGATGATAATCTATTCAGTCAAAGAGATAGTTTCATAGATGGGACTATGGACAGTCATAGGTAAGCAGGGCACACCATACATCCTACTTAACATGCATAGAACTATGAATGAAACTAGCAACAATATCCTCAAGTTGTTAAAGAGCAGTTAAGAATTCTTTAATGCAACTAAGGAAGAAGAAAACATAAAAGCTATGAAGATTCGGGAAATTTGAGGTGCCTCCATGGGCATATCTCAAATTTATTCTCTACTGATCTATAGCAAGTAAGAAACATGTATCGTGAATGAAAACTAGAAGACAACAACAAAGCAAGAGACACTATACCATTCTACCAAGTCATGGAATCCATCAACAATCCTTCTTCATTCATCCAAGAACATCCAAGAGTCAATCCATAAGCATAACACAAGTATTTCCTTCAAAGCTCATATGACCAATATATTGCTTCTCTTCTCAAGTTCAGCCCTCCATTACAATGAATCCTCTTGGAATATATAGGCCCAAGTGAGGAAAACCTCATGGTTCAACTTCCTCTCCTATTGGCCTAATCAAAATATCTAAACTTGTCCTTGAGGCTTTGAAAAGCCCAAGGCACAAAATATCTCGTAAAATATCTAATAAAATGATAAAAATGGGAATTATATTGACTTTACATCATTTTTCATGTGCAAAAATAGCTAAACGCACATTTGGAAAAAGCAGATTTTAGAGGTTCAAAAATTACAAAAATACTTCAAATTTTCATCAGCAAAAGGTCCCCTGACTTGCCGGAAACATTTGGCAGCCTTCCTGATGTCAAAACGAGGCTCATGATAGCTCATTGGAAAGCTCTGAGTGTCTACTTTCTGTCACAACTAAAATTTCCCCAATCTGATGCCTGGAAGTCCTCCAAATCTGCACCTGTGTGTAAAAAACCAGAAAATTACAGTCTGCTGATAGACCGGGCAGAGTGTGCAAAAAGAGAGCCTTTTCCGCCGTTTTGAGGGGGAAAATGATCTCAAAATGTTCTGAAAATTTCTGAGGGCATGCTCATGAAATTATGGCATCCAATGATACCATCCTCCTCCCTTGACGAATCCTCAAAATCAAATGGAAAATTTATGAGTTTTTGACCAAAAACTCAAAAATGCCAAAAAACCAAAAGTTGTCAAAATGGGCCCAAAATTGGTATGCATGGCCCTCGAGGGTCCTTGGCAACATTCTCCAAATCTAAAGCCAAAATTTCAAGTGCTGATGTGTCTTTCTTCACTTTCTGTGCCGAGCGCTTCCGCTTTGCTTCTTTAGTTTCTCTTGGGTAGCCTTTAGCTTGCGCCGGGCAAACTGATTTAGCTTTTGATTGTGTTGTGTCATCTTCCTTTGCAGCTCCTGAAACATTGCCTTTCTTCCTTTGTATGCAACTCAAAAAGTAGACTTAAGGATAAAAACACAGTCCATAAAAGTTAAACAGTCAAAGGGTTACTGTGATTGTGTAAGGTCACTAGTTCTTTGAGTTTTGGTGTGAACAAAAACAACCCTGTAGTCAGTCCACAACAACCATTTCTCACAATCAACACACTGATCTGTCTTTGCTTTTCCCTCACATAGATTATGACATACATATGTAAGTGGTGGTGTCAGCTTCAAATACTGCAGCTTGTCTTAAGGTCAAAGAGGTGGCAGTGGTTTTTTTCAAGACTTTTATGCAGAATGTGCTAACAAAAATTCTGCTCTTTTCAAACCTTGTTTTTATCATGCTGCTACTTAACAAGTATATTTCCAAGAAATAAATACAAGGCCAATAAAAGACATACAATCCATTATTAAAGTCTTTTTTTAATGAATGAAAAAGATCAATGACTTTGCTTTCTATCACACGAGAGATGACCTCTAACGGTGACTAAGCAAATGATGCTTGAATTCACAGGTGTGTTAAAATAGGCCCCCTTTGCTTCATTTTGTTCCAATACTTGTTTTTTACGCCTCGACCCGATTGCTTTTTTACACCTTTAATATTGTTCAGGGGACAGTTTGTTTGGTCTTTTGTCATCCATCAAAATATACCACTTTCACTAAGACAGTGTTGAGAAAACAAAGTCATTTCAGGCCCGGACCTTTAAACAAGAAAACAACTCTCCTCAAAAAATGTCATCACTAGTGCACATAGCTGACAAAGTTTGTATGTTGTGCTAAAACAGCTAGAATGTTCTTCATGTTTGACAAACTCATTAGAACAGGAATATGATGTCTTAGCATTTTTGCGGGCAATTCTGGGCTCCTTGAAACTTTGAATTAATCACTTCATTATCAACCCACTGCGACCCTCTTCAAAAATGGCACTCAACATATCTTGACTTCACACCAAGGCTTTTACCGCCTCAAACAATGTCTAGCAGTTTGAAAATAGCAAGGGAACAAGATAAAATACCTTGGAACATGATGGCAGGCTTCATTTGAGGGTGGGAGCAACTTTGAAAGTAATTTGAAGGCGTTTTGGAGGGTCAAACATGCGCGATGTGTTTGCTGTGGAAAGCGCCGCGCAGGAAAAAGGCTGTCGGGTCGACTGTTGGGCCGACAGGACCGACACCCATAGACACACCGCGCGCTCCTACAGGCGCGCCGCGTGGCCTTATACTCATGTGTATTTTTTTCGTCTGAAAGCGCCGCGCGCTTCTACAGGCGCGCTGCGCAACTATTAACCCCCGAAAACTCTATTTTTCTGCTTGGAAATCCTTTCTTCGGTCTGGAGAACTTAAAAGGAATGATTTGTTCCGATTGTGGTGTTTGAATGATGAATTTGAAATGGCCCTTGTCCTTTTGAAGTGCAACAAGTAAAAACCTTTGGTTTGGACTTGTAAGGATTTTCCAAAGGTCTTGCTCTTTGAAATGATGTCTTGGTCTTCTTTTTAAACCCAAAGTGATCTTAACTGTGCTGAGAGGGGCCCATCTCTTTGAACAATGTTGGCAAAAGGATTTCCACACTTTTTAAACAATGTTGATAGGCATCAGCCTTTTCCGATACCCAATCTGACATTGTTTGCTGTTGATGCTGTGGATGTAATGGTGCCCACTGTGAGATTGATTTCAACTGTTAGGTGCCCTTCAAGCTCATTTTCTGACTGTGGTTACAAAAATGCAGTTGTATTTGTCCATGCTCCATCTATCTCTGTTTACTAAAGGGAAAATTCATTAACCCCTTTCTTTTGCTCAAAACATACCAGCAAGGTATTTTGGTCCTCTGCTATAAGAGCAGACCTTCTTTGGAAATCTTAAATATACTTTGTCTTTTGTCCACTGTGATGAGCGGTTTGAGAGACATTCTCTTATGCATCAGGAAGCTGAGTATCTTTTTAAACATAATCCTTGTCATGTCCTTTTGCCTGTGCAATGACCTGTTTTATCACCACTGTTCAAAATTTATTTTGTAGGAGCTGTGGACTGTCTTTTGTCAAAACCTTGTTTAAGAGATAAGCTTGAACCATTTGATTGCAGTGGTACCCCTGCTTTACCTTTGGTCTCTTACCTTTCTTTTTAATCAATCAAACTTTGAAGATAGTTAATGCCCTGGCCCTCTGCTTGTGAATGAAGGAGGCCTTTTACTTGGCGAAGTGTCTGATGCTCTTTAACCTCTGTCTTTAATCAAATGTAGAAAGTTTGATGAATATGCTTGACAAGGGTTCTTCTTGTATATGATGGTAAGAAAACAATATTGAAAAAATTAATTCTTTTACCTCAGCCTTCAATCATCACTGTACTTCAGAAAATCTGTTTCATTGTCCCATTGTTTATTAAAACAAACCTTAATTTCAATCAGTTGCAGTTCTTCAAGTCAAACTTTGACCATCGCCCTCTGCTTATGGATGAAGGAGGTTCTTGGCCAGGACAAATTTACAAGTCTGTTTGACAGTGTTGTCTTTCTTCTACTGTGTTATCATGCTGAATGAAGTTGTAAGAGTTTGATGAATAACTCTTTGCCCTGCAGATGTATCTCAGGCTCATGTTCACATTGAGAAGCAGTTGTTCTTCTAATGTGGATTCAAGCATTTAGTCTTCTGAGATGCTGACATGTCTCCTGTCTTTGTAGAATCCATAAAACACTGTAAAGCACCTAAAATCAGCTTGAGACTGTGGTCTATGCATTGCTGAGACTTAGGGGTGTATAAGTGGTGCGACTTAGAGCTGTGATCAATTTCATTAGTAGAGTGGAAGGTCTGTTATGACTGGTCTGTAGCAGATGGAGGTTTTTTGGCTATTAGATGTTTTCCAAGGGTGAGATGCCTTAAAGCGCCACTTCGTAACTTAGGGGAGGCATTTTTGAACAAATTTGGATTGTCTTTTTAGAGCCGATGGGCAGACTAGTGGGGCTGAAGCTAGATAGGATAGTGATAATGGGGTTTCACCTTAATATCACAAAGAGCTTCTGGTGTATCTCCTCAGAGGTAAGAGAGCTACCCTATTTTGATCATTCTGGTAGTGTTAAGGATTTTCTTAGTGAATTTGAAGTAGAAGTCCCCAGAGAACAGAAAATGTGGGCACTTAACTTAGCTATGCGTGTGACCCCTACGCGATGGCGGGAAAATCATAAGGGGAATTTTGAAGATTGGGAGGAATGTCACAGAATGATGATCATATGATATGAAGCTTCAATCAACCTACCCATGGATATTTTCCCTGTCCGCGAAGACCCATGCAAGCACTTGTATGTATACATGGAAGTATGGGCCGAAAGGACTTGGGATGAATGAGTCCACATGGTTATCCACGCCTTGGGACCAATCCCCACCTCGTGGTATTTGGACGTGTTAGTCATCCATAATTTTGACTTTATCCAAAGATGACTAAATGTAACAAACCCAGATTTCTAGAACAAAATTGCCAGAACATTACAAATTATAGAAATCTTACTGCCTTCATCATTTAAAGTCCATCAGTCCACTAAAATCTTCATCTATGTCTCCTAAAAAATTTATCCTGCTGTTTTAAAAGAAGAAGACTCATTTCAGGCTGTTTTATCCCTATTTTTTCAGTCCATTTCCCTCTAAAAATAGCCCTCATTTCCCCTTATTTATCCTTCATTTTCCTCTAAAAACCCCACTCTTTCCTTCACTAAAACTCCTCAGTTTTTCCCTAAGAAACCCCTTAAACCATTAAATTCACTCTGGTTTGGTTTAAAACACCCCTTTTAACCTATCGGAATTTCTAATTTGGCCCGAAACCCCCATTTTTGGCCAAAAAACATGTCTTTTCAGAAATAAGGGTTTAAGCCCCTGAGGGCTTAAAACCTTTGGCCCCTTTCCTCCATATGTCTGAACGCCCGAACCAAGCGCTTAAACTTTTTCCCCACCTTTTTTCACCTCTGTCTTCCTTTATAAAAGTCTTTACACCCCTTTGGGCTTAAGCCCTGGCCCCTTTCTCCATACAACCTTACTCACAAGACTGCACCCTCTCTGTGTTAGCCCTTGGCCCCTTTTTCTTCTGTGGCTCCCATTCTTCTCCTACTCCTCCACCAGACCACTGCCCGAACCTTTCCTTAAGGCCCCCCCTCCCCTTTCCTTTCTCCCCACCTTACTACCCCATGGAGCGATCTCCACCATAAAAACCCGACCATCCAACGACTTTTCCACTCCCAACCATTCCACTCCCCGAAAAAACCGTTGACGTCAGCCCTTGGGTCCAACTTTCCACCCAAGCCTTCGTGCTAAACATCCCTTTGCCACCTATTCGCCAGGTACCACACCTCTAAACCTGTGCCTGGTCTCATGTTCTTTCCGCACCTTCAATCTCACCAATGGATATTTGATGGTCCAAATCGCAAATCGCGTTCGATCCGCCGCCGAGGTTTAACATCTCAAATTCATGTGAAAAAATCAATTTTGCGAGGGGCGTGTGGCAAGCGATCAATGGAATTGTGTTCCCCTAGGGAAAAACCGCCAACCGCTCTTGGGAAACGCAAAAACCGCCAATGGTTTTCTGAAAACCACCTATGCCCATTTTCGCGCCATATGCAATTTTAAACTGGATTTTTTCCAGTTTTCTTCATAAAAACCTCCTCCGCTCCTCCACCTGCATTTTCCGCTCCTTCTCACTGCTCCATCCACCACTCCTCAGCCTCTGCACACAGTTCTTCCCACCTCGCAGGATTATATAATGTGTTTATTAGTTTTTCAAGTTCTATGGCAGTTTTAAGGTCCAAAAACCCCCTCACATTCCATAAAAGGACAGGCCAGAGGGTGATGACTTTCATAGTCCTGAAAGAGGCCAAAATCACGAAGAAAATAAATTGTTGGGGTTAAATTCGTAGTTAAATCGATGTTTTGTGAAACACTGGTTATATAAATCAACCCTCCAACGCACCCAGGGCCACCTACACATTTACAAATGAAATAATAAGGAAGATAGTGGAAATGAAAGGTTAAAAGATGAATATCAGAGGTTAATGTCAGAATCTGAAGAATTTGAAGACTTAACCAATAAAATAAAAGGGTCAAGGAATAAAGGTCGAAGACTAAAGGCTTAATCTTACAATTTTAATAATAAAACACAGTTTAAAGGTGGATATAGTTAGCAAAAGAACAAATTGAAGACTGAAGAAGGCATGATCAGCCTAAAAAACACAAAATCAGAGTCAAAACAGAGTATCAAGGTTTACAGAGATAGAAAAAAGTGTTAAAGGTTCAAATTAGTAGATCAAGGCTAAAAGAGCCTTAAAACACAGTTAAATGGTGAAATAAAGGCAGATTAGGCCTAAAGAGCAGTTTTAGGTTCAAATTAGTAGATCAAGGCTAAAAGAGCCTTAAAACACAGTTAAATGGTGAAATAAAGGCAGATTAGGCCTAAAGAGCAGTTATCCACTTAATAAATCAAAATTGACACCTTTCACTTTATACCTCAAAGGGACAATTGGAAGTTATTTCACAAAAAGATATTTTATAAACTATCAGACAGTTATTGTAAAAGGCAGAAAGGAGCCTCAAAGTCAATCTTTTTAGCTGTTTTATCTTCAGGAAGTAAAGATAAATTTAATACTTAGAGAAGTAGTCGAGAGACATTCCTACCTTATGCCTTGCATGGTTTTTAAGGATAGGAGTGCATTTACTATGTCATTAATGACATTTTGAACCCTAGATGTTTCCACCTCCTCATTTGTAGCATAAATACTGCATTCAAACTCATTGTATAGGGGAATTTTGATAACTCTTTGAAGTAATATATAGCTCTGCTGAGATTGAAAAGAAATTGATGTACTGGAACTTGTGGATGTTTTAACCTGTTTTTGGATGAAGAAAGCTCTGCCATTGGATCCCTAAGCTTGGTTGTTGGTGAAGTATTCTAAATTGTCAATGTTTTCTCCTATTTTCCATTCTGTTTTCATCACTTCTTACTTACAGTAGAGTAAAAATTTTAGGCTAAGAAATGTCTCCCAGAAGCACCTTGAACCTGTTTACTCTTCACTATCTTCATGTTTTCATCTGTTGAATGTTTGATTGAGTAGTATAACTACTTTTAAAAATTTAAGCTTGTTTATTTTAGAAGTAATTCAATATAGTTGGCCTCAAGATGATTCATGGTTTTCACTGCTTCTTTTTGACACTTTAAAAACTATTTCTAAAGTCCCCTTTCAAAGTACCATTGTCCAAAGTTTGCCAAAGAGGTATGTTTTGATCATACCATTTGCACTTGCTCAGATAATTTTTTTGAAAGTCTTTATAATTGCAGTCCTCGATGTTTAGGAGTTCCCTCTTCTATGAATGCATCTATCTATTTATATTGAATGTTTTCTTATCCTTGAAAGTGAAATATTTGATGAAATAGAGCATTCCTCAACTCTTATATTTCATTTTAAAAGTTTGTCTTGAGATTGTTATTTGCTGAAGTGTAATTTCTAGAATTCATGGTTAGCCCTGTCTATAAAATAATCTTTCATGTTAAGATAATGTTTTAAGTCCCTTTGTTGAGAAGTACATATAATTAAGGATTCTTAATTGACTGTAGTTCTGCTTTTCATTCTAAAACCCTTAATGTTCATTTCATTTCACCTGAAAGAATTTGTTAATCCAACATCCAAGTTAGATTTTCCCTTTGAAACCCCTGATTCATCTACAAAATTGTTGTCATTTCCACTTGAATCCATTTCCCAATGACTTAGAGATTTCCCTTCCCTATTTATGCTGCCTAGATCATCATGTCCCATCAAAAAATCAAACAAACTCAAGCTTAATAACTAGCCTAAAATCAACCTTTTACAAGCAATCAAGCTATATCCATACAAAACATATTGAGAGATCCCTATCTGAGACTAAGAGGGCTAGATCCTAGAGCTCTAAAGACTGGTTTTTGTGTTGCCTTTTCATTTAGTATGCCAATCTGCTAAATCACAGGATCCCAACATTCTGGCGATCACAGTGGGACCACTGAGTTCATAGTTTCCTAGCAAGCTCTTATACACTCATTAGTCTTTCAAACAACCATAGAAACTTAGAAAACCCCAAAAAAATTTCAGATTTGTATTTAAATAAACCACTCATGGTGGACCATAAAACATTTTACCTTTAGAAAAGCTAAAAAATTCCACCTGGCGACACTACTAGCCCTAGTAGGCCTATTACTCCAATAGATCTCAAGATTTCCTTAGGATTGTGTTAACCAACCTTGAGGAAGTTTAGAAGCCTAGTTATCCTATTGTAGAAATCACTGTGAGAGGAAATTTTTTGAAAAACAGTCCTAAAAACCTCTTGCTCTCTAAATTTTGAAAAACTAAAATCTGGCTTCACATAAGATCAACACTAGATCCCATCCAGATCCTAATCCCCCTACCATAGTTGAAAATCCAAAGAGGATTTTGTGGCAAACTTCTATACTTGGAAAACCAACTACTGATAGGACCATTCCAAGAACAAAATTTGTCCTTGAAAACCTCATAGTCTTGAAAGATCATCACTTTGACTTACCTCACACAAAGAACCTCTTTAGAAATAATTCTCAGAGTGATTTAAACCAAGATGATTCTGAAACCACAGATTTGCAACAAAGCTTTATCAGAGAGGCCTCACCTTTTACTCCACCTGATTTCCAGCTTCTCCATCATTTCAACTCCTTCCACAACAAATCTTCTCATCATCAGTTTGCTGGCCCAAGTGTTTCTTCCACTCCTATTCACACATCCACTGTTCAAAACACTCCATTTCAGCCCACTTTCCCTCTTGTTAATCCATCTCTTGTAAACCCCCCATTATTTCCAATCATGGCAGAATGGTATGCTCCACTAGTGTTACCACAGCCTATGGCTCCCTTACCAAATGATTACCAGTCCAAAATTCCCCATTTCACTACAAATGAACCTACTACTGCCCAGCAACATGTAGACAAAATGAATGATGCTTTTGATTACATGGAAATAGAAGAAGAGACCATTAAGATGAGAATTTTTTCTCAAATTTTGGGAGGAGAAGTCAAGAAATGGTTTAAAAACTTAGCTCCTCACAACATAAATGATCTCCCTTATTTATATCAAACATTCATAAAAAAATGGGAAATTAGAAAAAAACCTCTCCAAATCCCTCTCCAAATCCTTTCAGACTATACTAACCTCAAAATAAATACTGGGGAAAGTGTCCATGATTACTGCACTCGATTCAATAGTGTGTATAATGCACTTCCTCTAGACATGAAACCTCCACTAGGCTTACCCATGGCTAAATTACCAGAAGGCTTTGACCCTGAAATGGCCTATCAGCTAAGAGAAAGAGACCCTTAAACTTTAGAAGATATGCAGAGGGGAGCCATGAGTGTAGAGGCAAATCTGATTGAGAAAAGAGCTAGGTTGAGAGCAGAAAAAAGAGTTACATACAAAGATGATACAATGGCTTCAACCTCATCATCAGATACTAAAATTGATAACTTAGTAAAGGTAATGGAGAGAATGCTGGAAAAGATAAATCTGAATGATAGAGTGCCTCCTAGAGAAAACCAAAACAGAAATAGAAACCAGAATCTTAGAAGAGACCCTAGTCAAGATAGGCAGAGAGACAATGACTAGCAGATTAGACCTCCCTTTCAACAAAACTATGTTGACCAAGAAGAAGAAAGGGAAGTTGAAAGGTTGGAAGAAAATCATGTAAACTTGATAGGATCTGACAGTGAGATAGATGTTTTTCTC
This sequence comes from Pinus albicaulis, assembly GCA_034641835.2. Taxonomy (NCBI): domain Eukaryota; kingdom Viridiplantae; phylum Streptophyta; class Pinopsida; order Pinales; family Pinaceae; genus Pinus; species Pinus albicaulis. The sequence goes on from MU968317.1 coordinate 30,919,626, forward strand.
ACTGAAGAAGAATAAGGATTCTTCTCTTCAAAACAAAATGAATATAATAATGAAGATTTTGAATATTACAGATTGGGGTTTGAAAATGCTATCATGGAGGTACACAAACAATACAATCTCAAAATCAAAGGTAGCCTAGAGAGTTCTAATGATAAAAGCACTAGTACTACTGTTAAGAAAACCTCAAAAAATCAACCTAAGAAAATATAAAGTAACACCAACACTTTAACAAAGAAAACTGACCAAAATAAAGACAAAAACATTCAGCAAAGTGTTGAGCAAAGCTGCCCTAGTACTTATACTAGTGGCCCTAACAAATCTGTCCCAAATAATAGTTCAAATAAAGTTTAGCAAGTCAAAATCGCTGAAAGAGTTGTAAATGACAAAACAAATGTAAATATGTAAAAAAAAATAGTTCCTTTCAGCCTTGAAGGGGAAATTTCCAAGATTCAAATCACCATACCCTTAGCTGAACTAGTGACTCAGGATGTATATAAAAAACAAGTTTTGAAAGCTTTGAATATGGGCAGTGACACTGATACTTTAAACTTGGCAGATGATAAACCAGAATTATTGTTTGGTCCTGAAGTTGAATGGAAATACCAACACTAATACATTTGGCGGAAATTTCGACACTTGGGTTCCGACGCTTTTGACCAAATGTCGGAAATTGCCCCAAATTTTTTCAATCCCGCCCGAAACCGTCACTATACCGATGTTTAGAGAAAAGTGTCGCAATACCAACACTTAGAAAAAGTGTCGCAATTGCGACGTTTGGAGGAAGACGTCGCAATTGTGACACTATGCCCCAAAGTGTCGCTATTGCGACGGCTGCCTCCAAACGTCACAAGTGCGACACAATGTATAAGTGTCGCAATTGCGATGTTTGGAGGCAGCCGTCGCAATAGAGACGCTTTCTCCACCATCGGTATAATGACACTTATATGCACGCTACATGAAAATACGAAACTTATATGCGCGCTACATATAAATGATTTTATTAAAAACTAAATTAACCTCTGATATCACGCGCGCATTTTCCCTCCGCTCTTGCAGAACAGCATTCGCCCTCAGCTCTTGCAGAATAGCATTTTCCCTCAGCATTCACCCTTATCTCTTGCAGAACAAAATTCGCCCTCGGCTTTTTCCCCGAGCTCTTGTAGAACAACATTTTCCCTCAGCATTCGCCCTCAGCATTCGCCCTCAGCTCTTGCAGAACAGCATTCGCCCTCAGCATTCACCCTCAGCTCTTTTAGAACAACATTCTCCCTCAGCACTCGCCCTGAGCTCTTGCAGAACAACATTCACCCTAAGCTCTTGCAGAACAACATTCACCCTACATTCACCCTCAGCGTTCGCCCTCAGCTCTTGCAGAATAGCATTCACCCTCAGCTCTTGCAAAATGGTAAGTTCTTACTGTAGGCCCTTCCTCCTATAGTAGGGTTGACTCTATTTGGGTTTTTTTGGTCAATTCCCTTGGATTGTGTAAGGCTGTAGGGTTCTCTCTAGATGTCTTCCAATGTTCTTTTGGATGAGTTTCAAAGAGGATGTGTAAGATGTATTTGTGCTTGCATGAACTTGACTCCACCAGTTTCATGAAGTTTAAGCTATGGATTTTAGTTCGAAAAACTCATCCATCTCAACACCCAGTAACGAATTGCCCCTGGTCTGATCTATATTGAAGGTGAATTGAAAAGTGGTAGAGAATGGGAGATTGAAATTCATCAACTTTATCACAAGGGTAGTACTCCAGATCGAAAGTGATGAGCTATAGTTCTCCATATTTGGGGATTTTCTGATGACATACCAAATGTCACATCCATACAACCATATTAAGGTCAATGTTGAGATCATTCTCATATAGATATAGGTCACTGATATATAGGGTTAATATCATCATCACTATCCATGGAAACCGAATGGTTACAAAATATGCGATTGTGGTTGGCTCATTTATAATTATTACCCATTTACAGTAGAGCACAGAAACACTAAATATGGCCCAAGCAGAGCCTTTATAACAGGCAATGGAATTGCAGCTGCTTCATCAATAACCAATAGCTCCACTTGAGAAAAAATTTCATAATCTTGGGGCTGGATATACTGCAGAGCAAAAAATTTTAGTTATCATTCATGCTCCAATATATTAATATACTTTTTACATTGAACTGAAGAAAGGGAAATAAGCAAATGCTAGCCATCATACAATGCTTTGACATAAGAGTTTTGAGTGACATACTTGAAAAAAAGAACTCATCCACTAATATTTATAATCATTTGAGTTATTCAAGTTAAACACAATGTCAAGAATCAAGATTCAATACCCTCTATTATCTTCATCACCCAATACAAGATTTAAATTTTTCCCAAAGAAACGCTTATTAATTTGGCAACCATTATTTCTCCCTGCTTTAAAAACCCTACATTTAAATAAAAACAAGCATTGCATTTCAACTACAAAAATCTATTAGTGTTCAAATGTACATGTGTGCATCACTTGTGTAGGGTATTCCTTTTCCACTTTCACATTATCCAAGAATGTGTGTAGTATAGTTCATATTTTTTGTGATTTAGATTATCTTGAAAAAGGAAAGGTAAATTATTTCCCATGGAAAAATAAGGTTTTCCCTTTTTACTACTGGAAATGGTACAACAAAGTTCCATTTCTACCCGAAACTCCTATGAAACAGGAACCAAATAAAGGCCATGTCCTCGATGGACATCATTTGGCTTTGAAAATGGCCATTGCACCGTGTTGTTTCTTATATTACATCACGATAGTTTCTTAGGTCATTTCTTGTTTCTTGAGATGAAAAACAACAAAAGAAATTGTGAAGATCCTTTCAAGAAATAAATGACCATTTCTCAATCATATCTCAACTATTTTTTATTTTATTCAGTGGTTTCTTACTTTGAGAGAAATTTGACACTTTTATAAGGAATATAACATAAAAACACAAAATGGGAAGGAATTGATGAGGTAGATGACCTTTAGTTGTTTTCAATTAAGAATTGATAATACACGATGCATGTTCTGTACTACAAACTACATTCCTTCCTGGAGTTAGGACACAAAGTATTTAATCAAAGTTGTAGTTTCTAACTTCTTGTATTGGTTCATCAATCCTAAAATTCAGACATTGCATGTCTTCATTGCTTCATGTTTGAATAATTTGCATCATATCGTACAATAGGGAATTAGGAATTATGATTATTATTACTTTATGGATCTGTTAAGTTACTTTTAAGTTTGCATGGTTTAGTGTGAAATTATTCTAGTGTGCCCCTAGGCCTAGGTGAAGGAATGCCAAGGACTGAGAACCCTAGTTTTAAAATGGTATTGTTTCTTATACCCAAAAACCCCTCAACATCACTTCTTATTAGTTCTTAACAATAGTGTTGTAAACAATTTGAGAATTGATATAGAAAAATCTCGCACTTCTCAAGATAAAGTCCTAAAGCTAAAGTGTGAGACCTTGTGTAATTCAATAGCCCCATTGCCACCTCACCAACCTTTTTTCACTTCAGGCTAGCTCTCCTCCAACTCAAGGGGGGTTCTCCCTAGTAGATGTTAGGGATCTAATGGCCCAATCAAACCAAGTCAAGAGCCCCCTAACTCTCTATGTTTACTACTATCAATCAAAATATTGAACAATAGGGTCAGACATGCATCCTGAAGATAAAATTGTCGGGGTATTTTTGGGTAATTTCAAAGGGAAAGTCCCTAAACACATATAATCAAGGAATTATAACGTTATTTCAAACATTAAATATCAAAAAAATAATTTGAAGGATATTGAAAGGAAAAAGGTGATGGAAGATAGAAAGTGCCTTACTTAAATGCTCTAAGGATTTTTCAATAGTTGCTCCAAAAGCTTCACTTCAAGGCCCTTCAAGATCGTCTCCAACAATGCTATACCATCAGCTTCAAAAATGTTGCTCCAAAAATGTCCTCAAGGTCTTCACAACAAGTTTACTAGAAGTTGCTCCAACAATATATTCAATAAGGTCTTCATTGTCAACTTGTCTCTTGTTTGGGTACCTTAATGTGCAATGACATGTTTCCAGGACTGAATTCAATGCAAGGCATATTTGAAACTCTAACTCTGTCGTCCGGTGTCTTATTAGAAATTATTTCAGTTTTCATTTTGTGTTTTCAAGTTAGATATTTTTTTCAAGTTTTTACATTTATAATTTTATTGCAATGTGGCAGACTGATCAGGGCAGTACAGGAACAACCCCGAGATGGGATGATCGCAGAAAGAGGCCGGCGAAAGAACATGTAAAGTGCCAGCATTGCTCTATCTTCAGGTATTTTAGTTATTTACATAATTGAAATAATATTAATTTTTTTCAAATATGCAGACACCTAGCCATGGTACACTTGATGATTCCCTCTTTGAGGAAGAGCTTTCTTCATCCCTATCTCCAGTGTTCTTGTTGCGAAAAAAGGCATGAGATGCAAGGTCGGAATTTAATACTTTGATAGACGTGCCTCAAACACTAGAAATAGAAGAGAGGATAAAAAAACTTATGAGCCAGCTAGAAACATATCAGGTAATAATAAAAATTCAAAAGGATATTTTTTGTGTTCTGCATGAGATGAATTGTGATGGTTTGATTTTTAATTTTTACATTGACTAAACTAACAAAAATTTCTTTTGTATGTAGCATTTTCTGGCACTTGCTAAACCCGGTGTTGGTGGTAGTGGGACACAAGGGAAAGAGATTTCCCAGCAACCCTCTCATACACCTTCTACTCCTTTAAGTGCCAGCCAAGAAACACACCCTGCCCAAGCAGACACCCAGCCAACCGCTGAACGTGCTGGCAATGATGAGGCTGATATGGCCAACTACATTATTGTGTTTCCTGGAGCTACACCTGTCAGCTCCACAAGGACCATTAATGGAACATTGTTGGTGAATGATGAAGGTGTCCCTATAAAGCACGTACAACTCCCAGGTAAATTTTAATATTTTAACTATTTCATGTACTTTATCTAAAACATATTTATCATGATTTTTATTTTTAAATTAATCATAATATCTTTTTTTTCCTGTGTAGGAAACAATGAGTTCTACAAGTTTTTGGAGAGCCATGAATTGGTAATTTTTGGCCCAACCATACACACAGGGTGGAATTCCCAGAATTCCAACCTGAAAAAAGAACTTCTAGATTATCTAGAAGCCCTTTTTGGGGTCGACACATTTGACAAAATAGCGGTGGCTCGGGTAGCCGGCAAATATTTGAAATATACCAGGGACACCTATAGGACGCAATTTCAATTTAACCATAGATACGAGCGTCCTCTCACAATTCCAGAGAGTGAGTGGAGAGAACTCATCCATGACGGAAAAGAGAAAAGGGCAAAGAAAGAAAGAAAAATACCAATTGGACCCACAAGGTAAATTACAACTTTAATTCAATAGCTTTAATTTTCTCTATGTATAAAATAAAAGTGTGCTACGTCATATCTGACTTCAATATTTTGATGCTAGGTTGCCTGAAACCTCAAAGGCAACCAAAGCTAGGATTGAAAGAAAGGGCCATCACAAGCTAGGCCAGGGCGGCTACTTGAAATTAGCCGCAAGAATTGTAATTAAGTAGCTAAACATCTTATAATTAATTGTATCGCCTTCCAACATTTTTGTAATCCTATCAAATATGATTAGAAATACACAATCATATGTAATGTAGGGTGATGACTTTGGAACAAAAACTACAGAGGAAGATAAAAATATCGCTTTCCATTTCGGCTATCAAGCCGTAGTTGAACGTCGCAGAAGCTTGGGGCAGGTCCCAAGATCCAGAATGCCTGATAAGGTAAAACATTAACCTTTCAATATGTTTGTTTTCGTCCATAAATTTAATGTCTAACAACTTTGTTTAAATTAGCGGAGCAGCACTACCGACGAGGAAAATAACCCAGTTTTAGAGCCAGATGTAGATGATCCTCATGTGCAACCTGATCATTGTAGTGGGGACCAGGCCAACAATGCTACTATCATTGAGGGCCGTGATGGTAATTTATTTCCACTTATAATTTTTTCTAATTATGCCTTGATGGTTGTCCTTATAACATTTTTTGTTTAAATGACAAAGAATGTTTCCCTTGAGGATCTTACCACCAGAGAGGAAGACAGGGCAACAGTCCCAACGACGACAATCGGTGCACCAGGTAAATAATCTCATTGCAATTTTTTTTATTAATATTACCGAACTAGTTCAATGATATTTAAAACCTAACAAATAAAATTTAATATTATCTGTTTTTGTAGGCAATGCCCCGTCACTGGATGAGACAAGACATCGTGACTACGCAACTAGGTCAGTAGTGCGGGTCGAAAGGCATGAAACAGGAGCAGAGCATGATGATATTGATGATGTAATTAGGAGCTTTAAAAATAGGAAGAAGAAAAAGAAAATTCGATAATGTAAAATATTGTATTATTATAAGACAAACGTTACCATACTTGGAACGTTTTTTGCGTTATATAAAAACTCATTTATCATACTATTTTTATGTCAAGCATTAATTGCAATGTTTCCTTGCGTACTTTTTGTTGAATTGTTTTTTTATTAGTTATTGAATATTTCTTTTATGCTCATGAAAGTAAAAAATGAAATATAGATTGGGTATTGGGGAATTGAGAGTGATGTGAGGGGGGGGAGAGGGGCCATAAGAGCTTCCACCTTCACGTGGTTGGCCCTGTTTAGTAGAGAATAATTTATTGGAGAGATTTAATCTTGGAGCAAACCTCCCTCGATCCAGCGTAGCAACAAAAAAGTCACTGTTGACTTAGTTGCTACTCTTTCAGATCGTGGGAGTCTTGTTCCAAGTTCATGCGACTCCAATAAATTGTTCTTGAAACGAAGAGGAGCTTATTCAGGTATGTTTTGAAATTTTCAACATATGTTCTAACATTATCATAGGAATGCATCTTAGAGTAAAAAATACTACATCAATTACTTGTATTTATTGTATAGATAATGATGGATTTTGATTGACTTGGCAGTGCAGGTACAAATCCTCTTGCATCATGAGCAATAAAACTTGTCAACCAGGGTCATGTCCAGGATATTTTTTCTTGTGCGCTTGACCAGGTTCGTAATGTCACATTTTGTAAGTTCCTTTACAGTTCATAATTCAATATTAAGCTTGTTCATGATTATTATCTAGGTTTTTGTATGTGTTTTTTCATCTATTTGATTGTAAGCAACTCTGCATGTTTCCTGTTGTTCACTATGATTTCTCCCATTACCACTCCTAGGATGAATCCGACTTTATTGTTACATAGGTTACTTTATTGTTACCATGATTTCTCCATTTACGATTTCATAGGTTACATCATGTAAAGTTGTCAATCTCAGGTTGGTGATGAGCTTTAGTTCTCCAGATTTGGGGCTTTTCTGATATTTTCTCCCTCGTGTCATTCTTGCATCACCTCGTTGTTTGAGCATGCCAATTTTCTACCACTTGTACCAATTGGCACATGTCAATCTCTGAGTGGTGCCACATTTCACCTATTTTCGGTGAGAGTTTAGGGTTTCTCTAACATAGCTTCAGAAATCCGATTCAGTGCCTGCTTGAATATTGTCACATAATACTCATGGTTTGGATTGATGAGCATGTTCTGAATGGTTGGTTGATTCATAAGAACCACCCATATAGTCATCTTAAGATATTTTAGAAGTTTTCTCGGGTTTCCTTTTTCACCGTTTCTAGTGGGTGGGATGGTGTGGGGTGATCCATCAATACTGGTGCTCTTGTAGTAGGGAATTTGTTTTTGGGGATATAAAGGAACATTTGATGTAGATATCCCATTGGATGCATTCATAGATGGGCACGAGAGGTCTATAATTTAAATTAAAAATATGCAACCTCTAGCATGGCAACCTGAAGGCTGCGAGAGACACTGGTTAAAGATTGTTTTGTGGTGGCCTTAATATAGTCGTGATTTCTTTCTATTATCTTAATGCAAGTATATAGTCCGGTATCATTAAAATGAGGATTGTGGTTTTATTTCTCTTTGGTTGTTTCTCTCTTAATGCTCCATAAGTTGCCAAAAGTTGCGATAGTTGTTTAGTTTGCCTGTTACAACTTAAAAGTGGTTTTTAGCAATGGGAGTCATGTTTTTTAAGGTTCATACTAATATGAAGATATTGTAATTCTATATTCAGCATAAGAGAAGGTGGCCTCTGCTTTGGGCGGTATGACAACAATTTCCACATCTACCTCATTGGGTAACAATGGAAAGGGGAAGAAGTTGGGTGCAATGTTTGATAATTATGGCAGACAATTGTCTTCTCTTTCAGTTTTTTCACCCATTTCCTTTAATAGCTCAAGCAGAAGAGGGAATCTGAGATTACGCGACAGAGAGAAGGTAGTTAATACAAGAGCTATGGAAAAAGAGTTGTACTTCAACAAGGATGGCTCAGTGACAAAAAAATTGCAGGTCAGAGAAAAAATTATGTTTAAAGGAAGGTCACCTACACGTGAAACTTCACTGCGGTGGATCTTTCCTTGTCCACTTATATTTGATTTTAATGTGTTATTTTAATTTTTCATGGAGGGTTGTTTTGGAATATGGTCTGGCATTCAATTGCACACTTACTGAAAGCATTGTCAATTTGTCTTGCAGGCGGTGTGAACAAACTTGTTGGTCTTGTTGGAGTCACCCTTGGGGTGAAGGGAAAAATGTTGTCTTGGAGAGCAAGCATGGTTCTCCGAAAATAGTTAATGATGGTGTGACAGTAGGTAAGGGGGTAATTTGTAGATGTGTGCTCTGGTTTTCTTTTTAACGCTGTATTAGTTCCCCCTCTTAAATGTCTTAGATTTGGTAGGCATAATTTGAAAACTCAAAGGTGAAAGGAAACATATTTGTTACCCAGTGATCTACTTGGCCTATGGACTAGCCACATTAGAGTAATGCATAAAGCTTTTCACAACAATAAAAGGAAAGGGTTATGGCTGAGTCAAATTTTATTGTTATTGACAGTGTAATGAAATGTATCTCAATGCTATGGTTTTTTCCTTTTTATTGGTTGAATTAGAGGACCCAGTTGAAAATATTGGGGCCAAGTTGGTAAGGCAAGCTGCGGAAAAGACAAATGATTTAGCTGGGGATGGAACCACAACATCTATTGTTCTTGCACATGTTGGAATATTGAAAAATTCCAGAAAAATGAATGGAGAATAAATCTCCCTTCCTCTAACACAGAGAAAATAAAAATTTCTTTGACAGGAGACAGAGTTTCAATACTTTGAAAACAAACTTCTTTTCCCTTCAATAAATAAAAAAAAAACTATTACACTTCTTCCTCACTGAGAGGGATTACAAAATTATGACTGCTACAAAACGAAATGCATAAAACCAACTCACTGTCTATTCAAAACAAACATACTCTATCTCTAAAACATTCTCCTGTGTTTTTCACTTTCGCACTGTTGTGCATACACACTTAAAAATTTACACTCAGTCTTTCACTTTTTACACACTGCTATGTAATAAAAAATTTACGTAATTTCTATAAAAAAAACTACCAAGATTTTTTGTCCTTTTTATTTTTATATGTCATAACATATAAAACATATTATAATAAACCCTCTTTTAAAAAAAATAAAATTAAAACTAAATTCTATGGTCCACCTTTCATTTCACATATGATATATATATAACATATGTTTAAAACATATGTATATATTAAAGCATACATAAAATTAAACTATCAAAACATTGAAGAAACCTTTCCGTCGAACTTCAAAAGTCTGAATAGATTGAATTTCAGACCAAATTCACGTTCCAAAATGGGATGTTGATGTCTGCCTAATGTGTAACACGAATTCTCAATCCAATGTGCCTTGTAAAAAATTCGGGTCCGGTTTTCAGGTTTTCAGATTCCCTTCAATTTCATGCGATCCAATATTAATGCTCCACGTGTCCTCCTTTTGAATTTACAAAACTGTCGGGTAAATTTTTGTTTGTTTAATTTCTGGTTGGTGAATTGCATTAATGCTGGTTGTTGTGTTTAAATACAATCCTGTACAGAAATATGGCTGCGGCCATCTACAAAAAAAACTTGCAGGAATTTTAAATGCTGAATTAAATTTCTGGATGGCATGCAAGCAACCTCCAAAAAAAAATGTTGTTGTTGCATCCATCCTTCTACTGCAGCAGTTGAAGTTAAAATTCAACAGCACAGGGTTTAATAAGTGAGGGTGTAAAGGTAACTTTTTGTCGATAGTACTGGATTAAGATCATCTATTCATTTTTTTAGGGTCTTCTGGTGTTTGGCTTTTTAGTTTTGGGTTGGGCTTATTGAGTCTAAGATAGTTTTTGAGTGAAAAAATTGCTATCAGGTATTAAAAAATTTTGGTTCTTTTGTCAAAATTTATGAGCTTGTTATGAAATACAAAACTGACAATGGTTGTATCTTAAATTTGTGGAAAATAATTTGAAATGAAACCTTTTTGTTTAGGTTGTTGCAGCAGGTGCAAACCCCGTTCAAATTACTAAGGGCATTGACAAGACAATAAAGGCCCTTGTTTCGGAACTCAAAATTTTGTCAAAGGAGGTAAACGCTTGCCTTTTGAGTAGGATGGTTTTCCTTTTTGCTGATGGTTTGGTGTATCTAATTGAATTAGTTTCCTAAGGTATTTTTGGTTGCAAACTCCTTTTCATTTTTCATACAGTATTGGCCTTGTGGAATACATTTGATTGTGTGGTCTTGTTAGATCTAAAACATTTGTAGTTGTTGGAATTCGGATGAGCAACGTTCAAAATGTCGGACCACATTTCGTCGGAATTGCGACAGTTTACAAACGTCAGAAGAGAGACGTTCAAAACGTCGGACCACATTTCGTCGGAATTGCGACAGTTTACAAAATTCGGAAGAGCGATGTCCAAAATGTCGAACCACATTGCATGGGAAGTGTGACAGTTTACAAACTTCGGAAGAGCGACGCTCAAAACGTCGGACCACATTTCGTCAGAATTGCAACAGTTTACAAACGTCGGAAGAGCAATGTTCAAAACGTCAGACCACATTTCGTCAGAAGTGTGACAGTTTACAAAAGTCGGAAGCACGATGGTTTGGTAAACGTCGGAAGAGCAACACCTGTTTGGAAGTGACGGAAAAAGTGTCGGTAGTGCGACACTTTTTAAGTGCGTCGGAATTGCGATGGTATGGAAAACCACGTTTTTCCCGTCCTCGAACTGTCGCTCTTACGATGACTATGTGTCGGAATAGCGAAAAAATGGCCATTGGAAATTCCACCAAATTTTCTAGTGCAAGAAAGCATTGTCCCTCCCTTCTATGTCATCTTGAATATACATGAGAAAATCTTGCACAGTGCCATGCTAGACTCAAGTGCTTCTCACAATCCAAAGCAGTAATGGAAAGCCTAGGCTTGGAAATTACTAAACCATACAAATACCTGTATTATTTTGATTCTAGTAGGGTCAAATGATTAGGCTTAATTAAATATTTGTGTGTTAACTTATCTCAAATTCAAGTCTAGTAATGGAAATAGTGGTCAAGTCTAGTAATGGAAATAGTGGTAGCTGACATCCCCCTTAAGTATGGCATGCTTTTATCTAGATCATGGCGAGCCAAAATTCAAGGAAGCCTCCAAATGGACATGTCTTATGCCACCATCCTAGTGTTTAACCAAACTAGAAGACTATACAGGTAATCCCACATGAAATACATGGTGAGAAACATAGATAGACCAAATAATTCTCCTCTCTACTCCATCCATTCATATTTGGATTCCTTTATCTTATATAATGAAGATGAAATCAGTCAACAAGAAAAGGAAAAAAAAGGAGAATTTATTCTACCAGAACAATCAAATTTTCCATCAATTCAAGAAAAGAACAATCCAGATTTTAGCAGCCTTGAACAACAGAAAGAAAATGAAAAGGAAATTTAAATACCTTGGAAAATAAACTTTGATGGCTCCTATAGTAAACTAAGTGCAGGGGCTGGTGTATGGATACAAAACACAAACAAAGGATTCTCCTACAAACTGGACTTTCCATGCACAAACAATATTGCTGAGTATGAAGCCCTCCTTATTGGCCTACACTTACTCAAAGATTTACGAGCCAAAAGAATATCAGTCCAAGGGGATTTTGAGCTAATTATCAAGAAGATTAAAGGGGTGTATCCAACCTAAAACCCAAAACTCAGAGAATATAGGAACGCTGCCCTTGACCTCCTGAAAACCTTTGAAAAACATGAACTCATTTTCATCCCAAAAGCTCAAAATCATCTAGAAAATGAACTTGCCTTTGCTACTAGTAATTGCCAAATACCAGAGACCAATGAACAATTTGATGTAAAGGTAAAAAACAGACCTGCAATACCAGATAATGAAGATTATTGGCAAGTATTTGAAGGAGACAAACACATAAATGACTTTCTGCAATGGAAGAATGACTTTGCCATGCCAACACCTATTTTAAGCCGCGAGGAAGACTGTTTTAATGAAGAAAAAACCCTGAAACAACGCTCTACTTTTCTGCTGATATAAACCATTTGGAACATCCATTTAGAACATAAATAGTTGATAGTATGGACCAGAAAGACCTGGAGGTTTTACATTGTAAAAATGATACAATTCCAAGAGGTCTTGCACCATTAGAACAACTTTTCGATTCCAATGATGTAGCCAAAGAACCAAGGATGGAGCCTATAGAAACAGACATAGAAGAACATAATATAGGTAGCCCAACATAACCCAAAATGATCAGGCTGTCCAGCACTCTCCTAGCCCATATTAAACAGAAATACATAGACCTGTTCAAATAATTTAAAAATGTATTTTCATGGGGATACAAAGATTTAAAATCATATGATACTGGCATCATTCAACACAAAATTCCTTTTAAGGAAAATCAGAAACCCTTCAAACAAAAACTCAGGAGGATAAACCCCGTTTTATTTCCCTTAGTTGAGAAATAAATTAAGAAAATGTATGATGCTGGGATCATATTTCCCATCAGGTGTTAGTACGAATATTTCATCGTAAAATATCATTATAGCTATGCATAAAAAATAGCCCTAACATCGATTATGGCTGCAAAATATCTTTAAGTCCGCTACACAAATTCAGATATAAGCACAAAAAGACATTAAGCAGATGAAATATAATATGGCTCCATGCATCCAATAGACAAGACAAGAACAAAGTGTTTAAAAGAATGATTTGTATTATATTAAAGAATGGGGCACCTGAGAGGAAAACAAGAAAGGTGTTTTCTGGTTCTCCTCAGTGAAATGGGTTCTTGGAAGTCCTCAGTGTTTCAGATCTAAAATTCCTCTCTCTTATTGGTGTAGAAAAACAAACATGGAACTCAATGGGAGTTCATAAAACAAAAATGGAAAATGGTGACCAAGAGTAGATCCAGAGTGATCTAATGCTATGAAGGTGACTAATGAATGGGGAAAACCCTTCTATTTATAACAAAATATTGGGGTGTTCTAGAACTCAGTGCATGAATAAAATATTATTAATCACATTCTAGAATCACCCTTTAGGAATATTTTATTATATTTGTTGGAGGGAAAATGTCTTTTGACTTGGGTCAATTCCTTTATTTATAAACAATAAATAAATAAATGATTTATTTATCATTTTAGGGGAATGATGGGAATATAATTAAATAAATAATGGTTTAGTTAATTATTTATGGATGATTTAGTCAAATTTAACTAAGAATATTATTTAAATAATGATTTAAATAACTTGTTCTTAGGAAATAAGTAAATAAATAAGGATTTATTTAATTAATTTCCTTGTTTTGGGTTAAATATGACCAAATAAGTTATTTTATATGGTGAAAGCAATTTTACTTAGGGTAAAATTGGTCTTACATGGTTTACTTGGGTTCATCTAATAATAATAGGTTAGATGACCAAAAAAACGGTGTAATAGATTGCCCCCCAACATATGAGTGTTAGGAGAAAATTGTATGACCGAAGTACGTTGTAAGAACTCAATCACTAGATATCAAAAGGGAAGTGTGAGAGAGAAGTGTAATGTTGTATGATGTGCTAAAGGACTAGACCCTAAGGAGATGAGACTTACAGCTAGACCCTGAGGAGGTGAGACTTACAGGTGCAACAACTATCTAGTGTATGAAGTGGTACCTGTGCTAAAGGTGGCGGAGGAGGCATACCTATTCCCGCCGAGAAAAAGTACAGAGAATAAGGCACCCAGAAAACCACAGAATGCAATAATGAAGCATGTGCTGGCCTAAAAACGAGCCAGATAAATAACATGATGAATCCCACACACATGTGATGCCTGGAATAATCGTCATGACTTATACAATAATATGGTAGTACATGAGATACAAATACACCCAAATGCCCCCTACACGTGGGGAAGGGCTTGCAAACTCTGACTGATACGTGCAAATCGAAGAGGCACTGTAAGCGGTTGAGGCTAATATCATCAAATGGGAGGAGCTGCATCAAGGGTGAAAATGAAGTCAGTCGGGCATGTGGGGGGCTACCTGCAGGGCCACCTCCTCATGAGGGTTGATACATCTCACACATGCCCGGGAATCAGCAATAACTACTATTGCATCACTAGACCATCAAGTGTATATATCACGATCATGCTAGGAAGAGCTCGAACCAAGGTACACTACCCCCTAGACCTGACTTCTGGAGTAAATGAGCTGATGTCGACAGAAGTAGGTCCACCATAGGTGAGGCAATAAGGGAACCCTGATTAAGGCATGAGGGAAAATAGTAGAGCAACGAACAAATAGACACTAATGATGATGAAGAAATGATGAAGGGTCCAAGGGGGACCCGAAAAGCATGAGTAAAAAATGGTATCTCATGACGGAAATCGACACAAACAAGAATAAATATGGAGGCCAAGTGGTGCCCCAAAGAAAAGTGTTGTAAGTGAGGAAATCTGATTTGGAGAAGAGGGAAAGAAAGACTTCGTGGGCAACATGTGTCCTGGTGAAGTAGTGAATGAGAAAAACAAACCTATGCTGGCTATCTACAAGGAGATAAAACATGCATTTTGAGTGGGAAATTCTAAGGGTAATATCTCTTAAGATAGAGTTCATTGCGAGGATTAGGAATGGGGTGGCCTTCAAAGTCCTCTAAAATATATGCTCCCTTCCCAAGATCTTTACTGATGATGTAAGGACCTAGCCACAATGAGTCGAACTTCCCATGACCAAGGGTATCGTGGGCCTGGTCGTATACTAGAACAAGGTCACCTTCATGAAAGGTGCGAGGTTGTACGTTTCGGTCATACTGAGTCTTGGTGCGCTTTTTGGCTGCTTCAAGAGTTTTCAGTGCAACACGACGGTCTTTAGAGGTGCATTCAAGCATGATAAGTTGTTGTTCTAGAGGTTGGGTATCAGGGAGAAGTTCGACGGCCAAGTGAAGGGAAGGGATTTCACACTCGATTGGTAAGACGGCCTCCTCGCCAAAGACAAGGTGGAAAGGAGTGAAACTGCTGGAAATTTTAATAGAAGTACGATAGGCCCACAAAGCGGGGAAGAGCATGAGATGCCAATTGGTTTTGTGCTTATTCACCGTGTGTTGAAGCATGGTCTTAAGAATTTTTTTAACCGCCTCAACTTGACCATTACCTTGGGGGTAATAGGAAGATGAATATTGGTGTTCAAAACCCAATAAGGAGGAGAGCTCATGTCAAATATGATCTTCAAAATGTCGGCCATGGTCTGAGACTAACTGTTTTGGAACACCGAAGCGAGCAATGACATGGTTAAAGAAAAATATGGTTGCAGTGGCTGCCGTATTGTTGAATGTATGCATAGCTTCGGCCCATTTAGTGAAATAGTCAATCGCCACGATGATATATTTGTGGTTACCAACAGATGGAGGTCGAAATTCCATAAAGTCGATGGCCCATTTGCAAAAAGGACCAGCTGTGACGACATGATGGAGAGGAGCAGGAAGAGCTCACGCCTTGGGGGAAAAATGTTGGCAATTGGAACAGTGTTTGACTGCTTCAATGCAATCACTGAAGAGAGAAGGCAAAAAATACCCCGCACGCATGATTTTTTGGGTAGTGGTGAGGCCGGAGAGGTGGCCGCCACAAGCGCCACTATGACAGGCATTTAGGACTTGCTCGGCTTCAGCATGGGTGAGGCAACGACGAAGGACAGTATCTATGCCGCGACAATAAAGGTCATCACCGATTATAAGGTAGCAAGAGGCTTGGTGTCGGATACGTCGTCGAGCATCACGATCAAGGTGAAGGGCGAACTTTTGGGTTCGTAAGTAAGTAAGGATATCACTGTACCAAGGATCGTCGGTGGTGATGGAAAACAAAAGTTCATCGGGAAGAGCGTCATTAATTGGAGTATCTTGTGTCTGGGTAGGCAAATCAGAAATGAGTTTAGCTAGGACTAAACCTTTCTTACTTCTTGGGGTGAAAAATTCAAGATCGAATTCTTGGAGAATAACGACCCAATGGGCATACTTCCCATTGAGGATCCAGCAACTCAATAGGAAAGCCATGGGGTTGGAATCAGTCACAACCTTGGTGGAATGCATGAGGATATAATGACGCGATTTTTGGACCGAGAACACGACAGCTAGTGCTAATTTTTCTTCATGCGAGTAGGACACAGGTGGATCAGCAAGGTTCTTACTGACATAATAGATCAAGTGTTCGACACCGTTATCATCCTTCTGGATAAGGACACTAGCAACCGAATAGGTGGAAGCAGAGATGTATAGAATGAAATCTCGGTCAAAGTCAAGGGGACGGATCAAGGGGGCGGATGTGAGAGCATGCTTGAGGGCATCAAAATACTCTTGAGCGTATGGATCCCAAACAAAAGGGGTGTGAGATCGAAGAAGTCTAAGGAAGCCATGTGTGGTAGTGGCATAGTCAGGAACGAATCGGCGAAGAAAATTAGTTTTGCCTTGGAGACTTTGTAGTTGGCGTGAGGTACGGGGTAGAGGAAGTTCAAGAATGGATTGAACCTTCAAAGGGTCATCTTTAGACACAATGAAGCTGAGGAGACGACCAACAGGAACACAGAAGACACATTTCAAAGGATTAAGGCAAATGTTATACTTGCAGCATCGGAGAAAAATCGTACACAGGTCATGAAGGTGTTAGGCTCGATGTTTATAACGTGCAGTAAGGTCGTCTAAATAGGTAAGAATAATATGGGCTAAGTCATGGAAGCAATACGACATGGCTCATTGAAAGGTGGCGCTAGCGTTGTTAAGGCCAAATGGCATGACTCAGTATGTGAAAGTTCCCCACGGACTAATGAATGCAGTTTTAAGTTGATCAGCACGACGGATAAAAATTTGGTTGTATCCGGAGAAGCCATCCATAAAGGAGAGAATCTCATGCCCTGCACACTCATCGATGATTTGGGCAATAAATTGTGTGGGGAAGTTTTCTTTTGGACAAGCTTTGTTCAGATCATGAAAGTTGGTGCAAACACGAATGGTGCCTTTTTTTTTTAGGACGGGAACTGGGTTAGACACCCAAGTGGTATATTCAATGGGGTAAATGAAACAAGCCTGCCGAAGCTTGTCGATTTCAGCTCTGATGGCTTCACTTCTAGAAGGATGGATGGGTCTCAACTTTTGACGAATGGGAATGGCATCAGGCCATGTGTCGATGTGATGTTCAACAATGGCAGGATCAAGTCCGAGCATTTCTGAGTATGACCAGGTGAAAACATCACGAAATTATTTGAAGAGTTTCGTGTAGGCTTCAATTTCTTCCGGAGTGCATTGGGTGCCCATGGTGATATGTTCTTCAATACCTGGCTTGACAGAAATGTCAATTTTGATGGTGGGAGAGATATTAGCCATATTTCCTTCTTCGAAAGCGTCAGGTGCAGGGATGGAGTTTTTGAACCAATCAAATTTATCACGAATGAAGTCTTTGGATTTGAGGGCATATTGGTCATGGAATTGATGTGGGAGGAAATATGCATGATGGTGCATATCGTCCCATGGAAAATAGGGGTTGGTCATGGCTTCCAAGGTGTCTTCATCGGACTAGAAGATGGGAAGAGAGGATGGAAGAGGTTGACCTCAGGAGGTAGAGGGATGAGACTCTTGATTGTGATGGGAAGGGGTCACAGGTACGATGTCATGTGAGGTGACAGAGTGAGCAGTTGGATGAGGAGTTGAAGCGTCGGGGGAAGGTACTAAGGGGTTGGTATCCGAGAATCACGGTGATGAGGAAAGGTAGGATATGGTAGCTGAAGTGTCGGTCATTTCAGTATTATGAGGAGAAACGGTAATCATGGTAGACAGGGGGTCCAGAGTGAGGGAAGAAGGATTACGGGCGAGGGCGGCTTCGAATGGATGGTATGTGGTTAAAGAAGCACGATACTTGTCAAGGCGGGGGCAAAGGTGGGTATAGTGGCCATGGAAATTGCACAAAGAACAAGGGTGATTGGTGCGCAAGTTCTTAATTTTTGGGATAGAATCTGGTATGGTGACATGGACTTATGGGATGTCAGATTCTGGAAATGTTTCATTAACCATGGTCTTGAGAGGTGGTAATTCAGGATAGGTATGAGTGGCGTGACCAACAACATCACATAGAGTACATTGGATGGGATGCTTGGGAGGCCGAGGAGGGGCAGGGTTGGGCGGGGTAGGTTTGTCCTTCGATGCCCCCCTGCGATATTTGCCATTTTTACTCGAAGTGGTTGCAACAGGAGGCGGTGCTTGTGGGGGTGACTGAGGTACCGGTGAAGGAAGAGAAGTCATGGGGATTGGTTGAACTGGGGTCAAGGTAATATATGGTTTAGGTTGACCTGGAGGAGTGGTGGCTGGAGGGTCAAGATACTAGACAGGTATACCCAAGGTCAAGTTGGGGAGGTATAGGGTGGCCAAGGTAGGGACCGAATAAGCTCCGGGAGGGGGAGCGAGGAAAGGGATCTGAACAGCACGGAAATGGCCAGGAGGAATGGTGCCAAGGGGGTTGATTTCAGGTGAAATCGACCCATGAGGAATGGTGCCAAGGGGGTTGATTTCAGGTGAAATCGACCCATGAGGAGTGGCGGTAGAAGAAGATTCAGAAGGAAGAAGGGTGGCTAACGGGGGCGAAGGGCTAGGAGCTGGTTGAGGTTGAGGTTGCTGACTAGCCAAAGTGGGCTCTGTAAGGTTAGCCCAAGATGATTGCATCATGCAAAAATTTTCCAAGTTAGGATCAGAGACAGGAAGGGAGTCGAAAAAGGTGCCAAGAAAGGAGGAGTCTTTGTAGACGTCGGGGGAAAAAATGGTCAAATAATCAATAGTTTGCTTGTTAGTGACAGTAGAGATGGTGGACTCAGGGGAGGTCTGAGATTTTGGTTCATGGTAAGTCAACTGGTCAATGGTGCCAATCTTGCCATTATGAGGGAAGAACATCTTGTGGTAGACTGCGGATGGGACGGCAGACATGGCATAGGTGTAACTACGCCCCAAAAGGATGTTGTAGTTAAGAGGGGTGTCGATAACTTCAACGTCGACAAAAACAGTCTTGCCGGTAAGGGTGATAGGACAGTTACGAAATAGGCCAATGGGTTGGGAGGCATGGCCATCTATGCACGAAGGGTGATGGTGGAAGGGGCTAGTTTAGGGGATTCGAGTTGTTTCCAAACCGAAGCAGACATTACGCAGGTAGATGCCCCCTCATCAATAATACACTGAGGAACATTAGCGTTTCAGATTTTGACTGGGATTTGGAAAGCAACTGAAGGAGGGAGAGGGGGATGGTCTAACTGACAAGCACCGAAAACAATCAATTGGTCATCGACAGGATCTACAGTGCCCACAGTAGATAGGAGAGACCTCTTTTGAGAAGGACATGACTAGAGAAGTTCCAGTGTTGAAATGGTAGCGAGAGATTGGGCCAGATCATCTACGATGCTGTATGAATGAGCAGCCCAACCAGAGGCAGCATTTCAGCATAATGGTCTCTTGGGAGTCTTGGGATGAACCTCGGCTGTGGGCGAAGGGAGTTGCAAGGGACCATTGGGTGTTGATAGAGGCTCTGTAGGACTTGACGATGGAGACTCGGAGACAGATGGAACAGGAGGTGTGGAATACTAACGGGACCAAGTTTGAAGGTTGAGGTTGACGGTGAGAGATAGGTCAGAAGCCATCATAAGAATCTAGTAATCAGAGGAACCAGAAGGGGAAGGTTGGGTGTTTACCGGGGCATGAGGTGGTTGAGTGGCCATGAATCCTTGTTGAGGGAAAGGATCGGTAAACACAGTGGGTTGGGAAGTATTTGGAGTGGGAGGGATAGTAAGGGGGGAGTGTTTCCCCCTCACAGTGGCCTGAGATTCCCACATCTACCGCATTTGTGGTAATAAAGGACAATCATGAGTGTAGTGACCATAAACACTGCAATAAGAATAGGGCTTATTGGTGCGAGGTGGCCTGTCTGGCTTAGGCTGAGGGCCCTGTGGCTGATTGGCAGTGGTAGGGTCAATACTGGAAGGATTGGATCCATGATTACCAGAAGCGGATTGATTGCCTCTCCTCCTTCTTTGAGAAGAAGGAAAATTAGGTGCCCCCTGCTATGCAAATACTTGCCCTGGAGGGGGCAGTAAGTGTAGTTGCAGGGGTGGAAAAGGCAAGGGAGTGGGAGGTCCAAATGTTGGAGGAGCTGGGACACCAGGTTGCGGATAGGGATAAGGGGAAGGGTGGGTAGCAGTGAGGTAAGTAGGAGGGTGGGAAAAAGGAGGAGGCATGCCGTATCCTGAATACATGCTACCTGGAGGGGAAAAAGTGCTGGAGGGGCTGGCCCCTGGAGGGAAACCATGGTCTGGAAGAGGTTGGGCAAAGGTATGTGATAGGGAGCCAACGATACCATCGGCAGAGTGAGATGCCCCCGGGGCATTAGAGCCACAGGGCTTGGGAAGGTCAGGAAGGACGATATAAACATAACCAGATTGGGCATAGATAAGGTCATATTTCAAGGCGATTTGGAGGGCGACTTCTTCAGTTTGGGGAAAATGGGATGCGACATCTTTGTCAATGGGAGGTAAGAGAGAGTGAAGGAACCAGTCCATGTAAACCCGATCTTCAAAGGGGGGAGCGCAACACAGCCTCCGTCTTCGCTGCCATTCCTGGACATGAGCAGAAAGGCAGGTTGAAGAGGATTGATGGAAAGAAGTTAAGAGTTCAGTGCCAGTGTCGTATCGGAGAGGGAGCTGGAAATAGGATAAAAAGGCTTGGGAAATGGTTGCAAAGGTGGTATGGGAAGAGGTGGCTTGATCAAAATACCATTTGGAATCTTCACCGGTAAGCGTGAACTGGAAAAAACGAAGACGGATGGAGTCATCAGTGATGGAATTGGAGGAACACCACATGTGCAAAGATCATATATGGTTAGAGGGATCTTCACTAACAAGATGTTCGAACTTGGGAATGTCAGGGGGGAGCTTGGTTGGCATAGCAGGCCAACTAACATCATGGCGGATAGGATCATTGATTAGCTGATTGAAGTTGAGGAGACTAAGGTCGGCCATATAAGGGAGAAATGGGGCAGTCGAGGGAGGTCCAGAGGTGGTTCCACTGGAAACAGACCTAGCAGTAGTATTGGGGTTGCTGCTGGTAGTAGGCCCTGAAGTAGACATGGGAAAAGTGGTATGGGGAGAACCAGGAGTAGGGGGAGAACCCGAACAATCAGAGGAAGAGTCGGAGTGTGGACTCGGGGGAAGAATTACCCGATGACGATGGGAAGGAGGAAGTCGACCAAGCGGAAACTGAGGGTGAAGGCCAAGAAGTCTCCGAGAAAGGCGCCTTGGGGGCGCGATGATGACGAGAAGAAGAAAAAACTAACAAGGGCAGGGACAAAATAAATTGAGGTCAAGGGCAGAGAGGTGCAGTGACAATTGATTTTGAAGTATTTTCCAGGCGGTGTTAACCAGGCGCTTCTTCACTTAGGGTCAGTGTGTGGCATGCGTTAATTTTAATTGTTTAAACCCAGACGTTTTGAGAGTAAAAGAAAAAATATGTTGCGTAACTGAAAATAAATCTACAGTAAATAAGACTAAAAGAACAGAAAATGAACAGCTACCAATGCATCAATATAACCCAAGAAGGCGGGTCTCTCAAAACTGGTCTATAAGAGGCAAAAAACTAAGCAAAGCATGCGAAAAAAAGGTCAATAGATCAAATGTCGGGAGGGACTAGGACCTAAAGGAGAAATCTGCTGAAAAGTGGTGTAGAGAACAGCAAAGAGGCAGAGGCAAGGTTGCTGCTAAAAAGGAGGAGATCAGCTAAAACTAGAAGAGACAAGGCAGTGGCCTTATAAATGAACCCAAACGAAACGATATCAGGTGATTTGAGAGGGATCAGAGTTGATCTGAAAGGATCTGAAACAGAGGTAGCAGATCTGAGAAAAATAAGGTTGAAATTCTGAAAATTCAGACGTTTGAAACAGCAAAGACTCTCCCACAAAAATTGGAGGGTACTAGAGCCTTAAGGGGCAATATTCCCTCTTAGTTGAGTAAAGAAGATCAGGAACAGGTCTGAATGGCTAGAGACAGAGGCTGGAAAACCCTGACAAAAGCTTCAGACAAACCTACAAAAAGTGCTAGAAAATTTGCAGAAAAAGTGCAGGTCACAGGTTCTGACCTAATTTCAGTCTAGGTCACAGGTTTGGGGCAGAAAAGTGTGTCCTCAAGCTTAGGTTACACTTTTTGGGCCAATAAGTGTGACCTGCAGATCCGGCTCTCTCGGCGGCATATTTCAGAAAAAATTGTCGTCTCAGCTGTGGTTGATGTCTGCCACCTGCGCAATAAGGCCAGAAACACACAAAAGTTAAAAATTTGACTGTTTGAGGGTTTTAGGGGTGAAAAACACCATAAAAATATGAAAAACAGGAAATGGAAGAGAAACCCTAGGGTCTGAAATAGCTGGATATGCAGGAATATATAAAACGATAACGGTCGCAAAAGAAAACCCGTGTGGAGTCGCCAATTGTTAGTATGAATCTTTCATTGTAAAAGATCAATTTAGCTACGCATAAAAAATATCCCTAACATCAATTATGGCTCAATTTATCTTTAATTCTGCTGCACAAATTCAGATCTAAGCACAAAAAAACATTAAGCAGATAAAATATAATATGGCTCCATGAATCCAATAGACAAGACAAGAACAAAGTGTTTAAAAGAATGATTTGTATTATATTAAATAATGGGGCACCTGAGAGGAAAACAAGAAAGGTGTTTTCCTGTTCTCCTCAGTGGGATGGGTTCTTGGAATTCCTCAGTGTTTTAGATCTAAAATTCCTCTCTCTTATTGGTGTAGAAAAACAAACATGGAACTCAATGGGAGTTCATAAAACAAAAATGGAAAACGGTGACCAAGAGTAGATCCAGAATGATCTAATGCTATGAAGGTGACTAATGAATGGGGAAAACCCTTCTATTTATAACAAAATATTGGGGTGTTCTAGAACTCGGTGCATGAATAAAATATTATTAATCACATTCTAGAATCACCCTTTCGGAATATTTTATTATATTTGTTGGAGGGAAAAGGTCTTTTGACTTGGGTCAATTCCTTTATTTATAAACAATAAATAAATAAATGATTTATTTATCATTTTAGGGGAATGATGGGAATATAATTAAATTAATAATGGTTTATTTAATTATTTATGGATGATTTAGTCAAATTTAACTAAAAATATTATTTAAATAATGATTTAAATAGCTTGTTCTTAGGAAATAAGTAAATAAATAAGGATTTATTTAATTAATTTCCTTGTTTTGGGTTAAATATGACCAAATAAGTTATTTTGTATGGTGAAAGAAATTTTACTTAGGGTAAAATTGGTCTTACATGGTGTACTTGGGTTCATCTAATAATAATAGGTTAGATGACCAAAAAAATGGTGTAACATCAGGCATTCAGAATGGGTTTCCAACTTAATATCTGTTAGGAAAAAGACTGGAGAAATTAGGCTCTGCATTGATTTCAAGAATCTAAATAGAGCCTCCCTTAAATATAACTATCCCTTGCCAAAGATGGATCATATACTTCAAAGGGTGGTTGGGGCTAAAATAATTTCATTCTTGGATGGGTTCTCAGGGTACAATCTGGTTTTAGTACTCCCAAGTGACCAACATAAAACTGCTTTTACAACACCTTGGGGTACATTCATGTATTTCAAAGTGCCATTTGGTTTAATGAATGCAGGGGCTACCTTCCAAAGGGCCATGGACATAACCTTCTCAGAAGACATAGGCTATTTCATAATCATTTATCTTAATGCCATCACTGTTTTTTCTAAAACTGATGAAGAACACTTGATTCATTTGAAGAAAGTTTTTGAGAAATGTAGGAGATATGGCTTATCTTTGAATCCCAAAAAGACACTCTTTGGTCTCCAATAAGGAAAAATTATTGGCCACATTATTTCTGAAGAGGGAATCAAACAAGACCCTAAAAGGATTGATGGCATATTGAAGATCAGCCATTCTAGAAACCTTAAAGAATTACAATCTTTCATTGGGAAGATAAATATTTTGAGGAGATTCATCCCCAAACTTGCTGAGCTATTAAGAAATGTGACAAACATGATTAAGAAATAGGTAGGTGTTAAATGGACAATACAATCCAAACAATCATTTGAACTAGTAAAACAAGCTTTAACTCAAACATCAGTTCTTATTGGTCCTGATTTCACCAAAGATTTTTATATTTTTTCCTTTGCATCTGAACATACAATAGCTACAGTATTACTGCAAAATAATGACATGGGGCGTGAACAACCAATATACTTTTTTAGTAGGGCTTTAAGAGATGCTCCACTTAAGTATAACATCATGGAGAAAGAAGCCTTAGCCTTGGTTAAAGCATTGAAAGACTTCAGAGTCTATATTCTGCATTCTCACATCATTGCTTTTGTTCCACACACAATTTTCAAGGATATTCTAAGTCAAGAACTTGATGGTAAAAGGGGAAAATGGATTTATATTATTCTAGAGTACGACTTAGAAATCAGGCCTACCAAACTGATCAAAGGGCGAGGATTAGCTAAACTCATGGTTGAGTCAAACTTCCAAGAACTTGATATGAATATGGTTGATGTCTTAGAATAAATAGAGGAATGCACAGCTCCATTCATTGAAGAAACATTTGTGAATTCACTTTGGTATTCTGATATCATATATGTGATGCTTTACCTAAATGCCCCTCCTTCTTTTTCCAAAACTAAAGCTATATTTTTTAAACAGAAGGCTTTAAATTATTGCATATTAGATGGGGTTTTGTATTGGAAAAATGTTGTTGGAATATTTCTTAAGTGTCTGCTTGAGGTTGATGCAGGAAAAATCATGCATGAACTGCATGAGGGAGAATGTGGAGGACATCTATATTGGAAGACCATAGAAAATGAAATCTTCCTATCTGGTTACTATTGGCCCACCCTTTTCCCAGATACTCAGAAGCCTGTCATGTCTTGCCATAAGTGTCAATTTTTTTATGGCAAAATAAAACTCTTACCCTTACCCTTACATCCCATCAGTGTCGAGGCTCCTTTTCAACAATGGGGCTTGGAATTCATTGGGGAAATTCACCCATCTTCATTGGCCCAACATAAGTTGATCGTCACTGCCACTGATTATTTTACCAAGTGGATAGAAGTCGTACCCTGTAGGAATGCTACTGAATTTGTCATTATCAAGTTCCTTGAAACCAACATATTATCCAGATTTGGTTGTCCAAGAAAAATTATCATAGACAATGCTACTGCCTTAAAATCTAAGAAAATGGTTGAATTTTTCTATAAATATCATATTACATTAGGTCATTCCACTGCCTACTATACTCAAGGAAATGGATTAGTTGAATTCTCCAACAAAAGCCTTCTCAATATTATCAAAAAACTAATGGAACAGATCAAAAATTATGGCATAGTAAGTTGGTTCATGCTTTATGGGATAATATATTAACCACCAAAAAGTAAATAAATATGTCCCCATATCAGCTGGTTTATGGCATGGATGTAGTCTTCCCAACCTCTCTAGGAGTTCCAGTCATGAAACTCCTCCAAGAAGTACAATCTGAGGAAAATGATATGTAGAGAAGGATAAATCAGACCATTCATTTGCAGCAGACTAGAGAGGAAGTGTAAAACAGAACACAAATAGTCTAAGAAAGTATCAAGAAATTATTTGACAAGAGGACTAAAGAAAATTATTTCCAAGTTGGAAATGTTGTTCTAAAATGGGATTCCAAAAGGGAGGATAAAGGAAAGCATGGCAAATTTGAAAATCTGTGGAAAGGTCCCTATATTATTCATTCTATCAGGGGTCATAATGATTTGTCTCTGCAAGAGCTGAATGGAGAAGATTTATTTGGAGGTCCTGTCAATGGCAGGATTCTCAAGCACTATTTCTGCCAAGAGTCCTAAATTTCAGAGCTTTTATTTTCTACTATATATAACATTGTTTTTAAATTCAGAGAAAGAAAAAAAAAACAACAGAAAAAGAAAAGAGGGCAGATTCAAAAAAGGGTACAACCCCATACCCAAAAAAAGAGAATTTTCTGAAAGTGCGCAAGTCTAAGTGCCACTGCTGATTAAAAAATGATATATTGTTCAGTCATCTAGCCTAATCATGACTGAACATACCTTAAATTTATGTTGATAAGTTAGTAGAAGCACAAATTGATAAGATTTTTTCAGACTTGGCTTATCAGTGGAATAGACTAGGATAGAAAGAAATGGTTCTAATCAGACCAAAATCTGAACCAAGAGAAGAAAAATATAGCTCTAAATAGATCAAAACCAGAGTAGGAAAAAGACTAGAAGGATATTTATAAATTTCAGATCTTAAGCATTCATAATTTTGTTTTATTTTTCTACAAATAAAGTCTATGTGCAGCTTGTACATACAGCCATAGACACCATAGAAAATCAAACAGTCTAATCTTGATATGACTGTGTTTAAATTTTTTGTTTTAGAATATAGAGAATGTATATCTGTCAAACAATTTAATATTGACAGATAGTAGATTAGGTAGAGAAGTTTCTGAGTCCAACTGCTTAATCTGGACTCTTGGAAGAAATAAGGGTAGCATTAGATAGTTTATTTCTATTTTCAAAAATAAAAAACTTAAAGAGTTTGCTAGTCCAAATGCACTCAGAGAGAGAAGAGAAAATGCTAGAACAAGTAGGATTGGGTATGTAGAGATGCTGTTTGAAGAAATTATATGTTGCAGATTGATAAAAGATTGTCCTTTTCAGAAAAAGATCAGCAAGAAAATAAGAAATCTACCCAATGGATAAGGCACTGGTCCACTAAAAGCTAGAGACTTATAAACTGAGGTTCTCGACACCTAAAAGGACAAATATCCTCCCCAAATGGAGCCACTGTTAGTCATCCATAATTTTGACTTTATCCAAAGATGACTAAATGTAACAAACCCAGATTTCTAGAACAAAAGTGCAAGAACATTATGAATTATAGAAATCTCACTGCCTTCATCAGTTCAAGTCCATCAGTCCACTGAAATCTTCATCTATGTCTCCTAAAAAAGTTATCTTTCTGTTTTAAAAAAAGAAGGCTCATTTCAGGCTGTTTTATCCCTGTTTTTTCAGTCCATTTCCCTCTAAAAATATCCCTCATTTCTGCTTATTTATCCTTCATTTTCCTCTAAAAACCCCACTCTTTCCTTCACTAAAACTCCTCATTTTGTCCCTAAGAAACCCCTTAAACCATTAAACTCACTATTTTTTTGTTTAAAACACGCCTTTTAACCTATCGAAATTTCTAATTTGGCCCCAAAACCCCATTTTTGGCCAAAAAACATGTCTTTTCATAAATAAGGGTGTAAGCCCCCGAGGGCTTAAAACCTTTGACCCCTTTCCTCCATATGTCCAAGCACCCAAACCAAGCGCTTAAAATTTTTCCCCTCTTTTTTTGGCCTCTGTCTGCCTTTATAAAAGTTTTTACGCTCCTTTGGGCTTGAGCCCTGGCCCCTTTCTCCATACAACCTCACTCACAAGACTGTGCCCTCCCCGCATTAGCCCTTGGCCCCTTTTTTTTTCCCTAGCTCCCAGTCTGCTCCTACTCCTCCACCAGACCACTTCCCGCACCTTTCCTTTAGCCCCCCTCCCCTTTTCTTTCTCCCCGCCTTACTACCCCAAGGAGCAATCTCCACCATCAAAACCTGACCATCCGATGACTTTTCCACTCCCAACCATTCCATTCCCTGACAAAACGTTGACATCACCCCTTGGGACCCACTTTCCACCCAAGCCTTCACACTAAACCTCCCTTTTCCACCTGTCCGCCAGGTCCCACACCTCCAAAGTTGCCCCCGGTCTCGCGTTCTTTCCACATCGTCGATCTCACCGATGGAGATCTAATGGTCCAAATCGCAAATCGCGTTCGATCCACTACCGAGGTTTAACTCCTCAAATTCAAGCGAAAAAAACGGTTTTGTGAGGGGCACGTGGTGAGAGATCAATGGAATTGCGTTCCCCCGAGGAAAAACTGCCAACCGCTCATGTTTAATGCGAAAACCGCCAATGGTTTTCCAAAAACCACCTATGCCCATTTTCACGCCATATGCAATTTTAAACCAGATTTTTTCTAGTTTTCTTCATAAAAACCTCCTCCGCTCCTCCACCTGCATTTTCCGCTCCTTCTCACTGATCCATCCGCCACTCCTCAGCCTCTGCATGCAGTTCTTCCCACCCCACAGGATTATATAATGTGCTTATTAGTTTTGTAGGTTCTATGGTAGTTTTAAGGTCTGGAAACCCCCCCACAGTCCATAAAAGGATGGACCAAAGGGTGATGACTTTAAAAATACTGACAGAGGAAAAAATCACGAAGGAAATAAATTGCTAGGATTAAATTCGTAGTTAAATCAATGTTTTGTGAAACACTAGTTATATAAAACAACCCTCCAACGCACCCAGGGCCGCCTGCACACTAACAAATGAAAACAGAAGGAAGATAGTTGAAATGAAAGGTTAAAAGATGAAGATCAAAGGTTAATGTCAGAATTTAAAGAATTTTAAGACTTAACCAATAAAATAAAAGGGTCAAAGAATAAATGTCGAAGATTAAAGGCTTAATCTTACAATTTTAATAATAAAACACAGTTTAAAGATGGATCCAGTCAGCAAAATAAAAAATTGAAGACCATAGAAGGCATGCTCAACCTCAAAAACACAAAATCAAAGTCAAAACAGAGTATCAAGGTTTACATAGATAGACAGAAGTGTTAAAGGTTCAAATTAGCAAATCAAGGCTAAAAGAGCCTTAAAACACAGTTAAATGATGAAATAAAGGCAGATTAGGCCTAAAGAGAAGTTTCATAATTAAATCAAGAAGACTTAGGCTTAAAGATAGCCTCGAATACATCAAAAGAGCAGTTATCCACTTAATAAATCAAAATTGACACCTTTCACTTACTTTATACCTCAAAGGGCAAATTGGCAGTTATTTCACAAAAAGATATTTTATAAAATGTTAGATAGTTATTGTAAAAGGTAGAAAGGAGCCTCAAAGTCAATCTTTTCAGCTGTTTTATCCTCAGGAAGTAAAGATAAATTTAATACTTAGAGAAGTAGTTGAGAGACATTCCTACCTTATGCCTTGCATGGCTTTTAAGGATAGGAGTGCATTTACTATGTCATTAATAGCATTTTGAACCCTATATGTTTCCACCTCCTCATTTTCAGCATAAATACTGCATTCGAACTCATTGTATAGGGGGGATTTTGATAACTCTTTGAAGTAATATATAGCTCTGCTGAGATTGAAAAGAAATTGATGTAATGGAACCTGTGGATTTTTTAAGCTGTTTGTGGATGAAGAAAGCTCTGCCATTGGATCCCTGAGCTTGGTTGTTGGTGAAGTATTCTAAATTTTCAATGTTTTCTCCTATTTTCCATTCTATTTTCATCACTTCTTACTTATAGTAGAGTAAAAAGTTTAGGCTAAGAAATTTCTCCTAGAAGCACCTTAGACCTGTTTACTCTTTAATATCTTCATGTTTTCATCTATTGAATGTTTGATTGAGTAGTTTAACTGCTTTTCAACCTTTAAGCTTGTTTATTTCAGAATTAATTCAATACAGTTGGCCTCAAGATGATTCATGGTTTTCCCTACTTCTTGTTGACACCTTAAAAACTATTTCTGAGGTCGCCTTTCAAAGTACCATTGTCCAAAGTTTGCCAAAGAGGTATGTTTGATCATACCCTTTGCACTTGCTCAGATATTTGTTTTTAAAGTCTTTATAATTGAAGTCCTAGATGTTTAGGATTTTCCTCTTCTATGAATGTAGTTATCTATTTATCTTGAATGTTTTCTTATCCTTGAAAGTGAAATCTTTGATAAAATATAGCGTTCCTCAACTCTTACATTTCATTTTGAAAGTTTGTCTTGAG
Organism: Pinus albicaulis; assembly: GCA_034641835.2. NCBI lineage: Eukaryota > Viridiplantae > Streptophyta > Pinopsida > Pinales > Pinaceae > Pinus > Pinus albicaulis. Next base: position 30,950,036 of record MU968317.1, read on the forward strand.
ATTGTTATTTGCTGAAGTGTAATTTCTAGAATTCATGGTTAGCCTTGTCTATAAAATACTCCTTCATGTTTAGATAATGTTTTAAGTCCCTTTGTTGAGAAGTACATATAATTAAGGATTCTTAATTGACCTTAGTTTTGCTTTTCATTTGAAAAACCTTAATGTTCATTTCATTTCACCTGAAAGACTTTGTTAATCCAATAGGCATGTTATATTTTCCCTTTGACACCCCTGATTCATCTACAAACTTGTTGTCATTTCCACTTGACTCCATTTCCCAATGACTTAGAGATTTCCCTTTCCTATTTATGTTGCCTAGATCATCATGTCCCATCAAACAATCAAACAAACTCAATCTTAATAACTAGCCTAAAATCAACCTTTTACAAGCAATCAAGCTATATCCATATAAAACATATTGAGAGATCCCTCTCTGAGACTAGGAGGGCTAGATCCTAGAGCTCTAAAGGCTGGTTTTTGTGTTTCCTTGTCATTTAGTATGCCAATCTACTAAATCATAGGATCCCAACAAGACGCAGAGCTACATCAGTCCACTCGCCATTGGGACACCATGAGAGAAGATTTTTTGGGGACATTCGGGCTGATAGGTGGAATAAAGAAATTAGACAAAGCCCTGAAGGACATATATGCTCTAGTATTTGATGAATCGCTCCCTCGCATAGAGTATGGAAAACTAGCTTGGGATGCGCAGATGTAGGATATTTCCAACTGGCAGAATCTATCAATGGAGGAGTGTGATAAGGATCCGTGAAATATCACTATCCTTAAATCAAAGGCTGAGCGCGCAGTTTTTGGACCCCTATTACAGACAATAGATGTGACTAAACCTCTCAAATTAAAGGAAGTCAATATTGGAACAGAAAAACAATCCAAGATGGCTAAAATTGGGGATTACTAGGATTACGATATCGTTGGAAAGATTGCGGAAATTCCCACTGAATATTAGGATATATTTCCCACAAATTTTTCAGAGCTCAAAGGCATTATAGGAGATCTAGGTGTCATGCGAATCACCTTAAAACCGGATGCGCATCTTTTCAAGTAACGACCCTACCGATTGAACCCCAAGTATAAGCAAAAAGTCAGAGAAGAAATTGATGAAATGGTACATGCACGTATCATCGAATAGGTAGAGTAGTCAGATTGGGTAAGCCCTATGGTGGTCCAAGAAAATAAGACTAAAGGGGAAATAAGAATCTGCATAGACCTGTGCAATTTGAATGATGCTTGCATACATGATCCCTTCCTTACATTGTTCTCTAATGAAATTCTGGACAATGTGGGAGGTCAGGAAGAATAATCATTCACTGACAGGTTTTCTAGCTACCATCATATTCGAATAACGCCTGAACATCACAGCAAAAATAGCTTCACAATGGAATGGGGACACTTTCAATACACTTTCATGCCCTTTGGGCTCTAGATTGTGCCTGCCATCCTTTCGCGGGTGGTAGTAGCAGTGTTCAAGGAATTCATTCATAAGTTTCTGCAAGTATACTTTGATGATTGGACATTGTTTGGATTGGTAAAGAAGCATGTGTCGAACTTGTGCATGATGTTGGATGCCTGTAGAAAGCACCATATCTCACTAAACATTAAGAAGTTCATATTTTGTGTCCTTTTCTAGAATTTTCTAGGGCATATGGTATTCCATCAAGGATTGATGGTGGACCCAGCCAAGGTTGCAGTTATCATCAACTTAGCAATCCCCACCACTGAGAAATAGCTATGCTCCATCCTTGGGCACATAGGCTACTATAGGAATTTTATTAAAGGGAATGCACTGATCATGACACCAATGGAGAAGCTACTAAAGAGGGACGTATATTTTTTCTTGGATGAGGAGTTTCAGCAGGGATTTGAGATGCTCAAGGAAAAGAAGGTCATTGCACCCATCCTCATATTTCTTGACTGGGCGAAAGTATTTTATGTTCATGTGGATGCCTCAGGGATCGCCCTAGGAGTTATCCTCGGGTAGCCTGGGGAAGGGGCCATTGACCACCAAGTTGGGCTTGCTAGCAGGAAACTTTATAGCGCAGAGCGTAACTACTCTACTACTGAAGGTGAAGGATTGGAAATGGTGTATTCCTTGTAGAAATACCGACACTATCTACTGGGAGGGCACTTGAAGATGTTCACGGATCATTCAGCTTTAAAGTACCTAGTCAATAAGCCTGTGTTGGGGGGAAATATTTTTCGATGGTTACTGTTGTTTCAGGAATACAATTTTGAAATAATTGTGAAACTTGGGATATTGAATGTTGGACTGGACCACTTGTCCCAAATCAAGACCGGTGAAGAGCCAACTAACCTAGAAGAAGGGTTACCCAATGCACAACTTTCTACTATTAAGGTGGTTTATGAGCACTTTTCAAATATTATTCATTCCTTAACTATGGGGATGGCACCGACGGACTACTCAGTACAACAAAAAAGATAATTGGTAACCCGCACAGTTGATTGTACCATCATTTCGAGCCAATTATACAAGCTCGGAGCGGATGACGTGCTGCCAAGATATGTACTGGAGCATGAAAGACAAGCCATTCTAGCAAAAGCCCATGAGGGGGGGGGAGGGGTAGTGGGATGTCACTATGCAGGAAAAGCAACTGCGCAGAAGGTATGAAGAGCTGGGTTGTGGTGGCCCACACTACATAGCGACTCCCACAAATATTGTAAAGCCTGCGACATGTGCCAATGGATAGGAAGACCTTCGCGTGGGGATGAGATTCCATTGCAACCACAGATGGTCCTGCAGGAATTTGAAAAATGGGCTATAGACTTCATCGGACCCATCAACCCTCTAGGAAAAAAGATAAGTGCCCGGTAGATCATAACTACAATTGATTCCGGAAAACCTATCACTTTAGCCTGTTATACCACTGAATAGATTCATTCACCTAGGAAATAAACTAGAGCAGAGGCATAGCATAGCATGATAAAACCCCTTAGACCTTACCTTCTTTTTTCCTAACCTAACTACCCACTGGAAGATCTAGACCTGTAGCCTTATACCACAACTTCATGAAGACGATTAAGCACACAAGGTATGGTATCACTATGAACCTGAGCAGAGGAAATGGCATGGCAAGCATGACACGAGATTATGTAACCAGATGGGCAGAAGCACAAGCTGTAAAGGATTGCATGGCGGATACCACTGCACACTTTATTTTTTAGCACATTTTAATTAGGTTTAGTTGTCCGAATATTTTGATGAGCGATAGAGGTAGCATTTCATTAATGAAATTATTCAAGGTTTGACTGAAGAATTCTGGATCCACCATGTGAAGAGGACCCCGTATCACCCTCAGGAAAATGGAATGGTGGAAGATTTTAACATGATTTTGGAATAGGTACTTACCAATTGTTGGGGTTCCTATGTTTTGGCCATTTACAAAAACCAAAAGATAAGACAACATCAAACCACTTTGGGATTCAAGGATCTAGCCCTCCTGAATCCAGAGAGGGATCTCTCTATGAACGAGTTTAAAGATGTGATCTTTAAAGCCTGAAATGTGATATTAGGCTAGTTATGAAGAGCATGGGTTTGTTTTGTTTTTTTTGGTTGGGAAACGACATGATGAAGTTGAAGGCAGTTCATAATAAAGTGTGAAGATTTATGCAGATGAAGGAATGATTTGGCTGATAGAAAGGGAAAAAAACAGCTTTAACCCATTGGGCTATGGAGTCATAGGAGGATTTTCATTGGACAACAAGCTTCAAGAAGGATCCATGGGGCAAGTCACTTATTTCAAAGGATCTCTTAAGTTGATTGTATGGAATGAAATAGATAGGAAATAGAGAACACAAATGAAGAACAGTGAACAGCCTGAGATCAAGTAAGTGCTTTAAAACTATCTTTCTTTGGCATGTACTTAGAGAAAACAAAACATAAAAGTATTCTGAGATCAGGTAAGTGCTTTTAAACTACCTTGCATTGAAGTAATTTCAGTTAAAAACATTTTTAGAATAATTAGAATAGCTTAAGATCAGATGAGTGCTTCGAAACCAACTTGCTTTCAGCATATTCTAAAGGAAAATGCAGATAATCATCACAAAGAGTAATCTAGATCAGGCAAGTGCTTTGAAACTAACTTGCTTTAATATACTCTTTCAAGAGAACTTTCAAATGAAGAAAACATAGAAAATAAAGCTTTCAGTAAGAGTAGGGTACTGTTGAGAGTAAGTCCTAGCTCTTTTGTTGCTCCTTATCAGAGAAAGTGAACAGAGTGAAAACATTAAAGAAAATAACAATTGACAGCGAGGAACACATCACCATTAACACAAATCAGGATCCCATGAATTAGCAGCTTGTATTTGATGTTCAAACCAATTACAATTAGCAAGCCCGATGGGTCTCTACAACTACAAAATTCTCATATCATCTTATGTATCTTCAAATTGCACACAGGGCATCAGTAAATTCAGAGAACTATTACATACAATCAGATGTCCAGAGATCAACATTGGCTCATCTTCTACAGAATTATTTATAGAAGAATGAGGAGGTGGGAGGATTTCCCAGGGGTCAAGTATCATTAATTATGTAATCAATGCAATTCCTGGCCTTTGGGAACCAGGCAACGCATGATGCGGGAATGTAATCATTTCTAATTCTGCTTCATAACTCTGTTACTGCCTTTCAAGGCCTAATGATTGAAAAATATCTACTTCTGGGGTGTTCTTAATCATTTAAAATAGTTTTTCCAACAATTAGAGATAAAATCTTTGATTTGCATTAATTGTTCAGCTGTCTTTAGGAAAACACCTCTTGTTCGGGTAGTGACTAAAACATCTTTGATTCCTGTGAGGCTGCAAGTGTCTTTAGGAGCTGGAGAGGCTTCAATTAACCTCTGCTTATGGTGGTGGAGGCTTTCTCAGCTTGACAGATGTCTTTGTTTTTCCCTAAAACACCTTTAATTTACTTGAGATCTGTGTTTTAGGTCTTCAATCTCCTGTTCTGGTGTGTTCTGTCTTCGACATTGATACTCTTTGATTGGTGCTTGATTTACTGTGTTTTGTTGGTATGCAGGGCTGCACAGGGGTGATATGGCATCAATGCCTTATGAGACACCGATGAAACGTTAATTTTAAACCCTGCGAATGATTTTCTCTGGTGAATCGAAGGCGGCAGGATAATCACCCTTTGCCTTTGAATTTTCTTTAGATATAGCGGAAAAAACCTTTAAACCCTGCAAAATACGAAAAAAAATTATAATTTCATGCATGTATAGGTTTACTGCTTTAGAAGGCACGTGGAGTGAGTGTGGCCGTTGGATGGCCTCATCCAATGGTCGAGATTTATTGGAAGGGGTCAAAGGGAAACGGAGGAGGAATTAAATCAAAATCGTCAATCGCACAGAGGTCGACGGTCGGGAGCGGAGGCGAAAAGTCAAAGCGGATAAGTAATTTTTGGAAAAATGGAGAAAATGGATTAAAAAAAACCTTTGTTTCAGTGAAAATGGTTAAAAATGGTGTGTGTGTTTCGGGATGATCGTGGGCCGTTGGATGAGACCAGCCCACAAGATCAATGGCAGAGATAATATGTCAAAAACCTTATAAAACACACCCAGACTTCAAACCTTTTAAATAAAACCATGCTGAATAATTTTCCCGGGTCCGCATTTGCTGACTGTGTGAGGAACCAACAGAAACCCGTTCCAATCCAATGATGCCGTGTGGATGCTGATGTGGCGCTGGGGACCATGGCGATGGAGTATGGGCCATCAATCTGCAGATCAGATTGATGGCGGAGATTCTTTTATGACTGCACCGTACTTGTGGTTAACTATCGGGCTTCTTCCAAGCGTGATCACCATCCGATGAGCGGCCTCAGATCGGACAACGCACATCAATATCGCTCTGGGTCCACAGTCAAACTTTAACATGTGATGAGCATTGGTTTTCCAATAGTGCTCGAGGCCACGTGTCGGTCGCTGAATGGAATCACTGCCAAATGAAAAAAAATTCCGCCCTCGCAAAAGCAGTGCGATGAATCCCACCTGGTTTTTATTTTTAATAAAATGAAAAAACACATTAAAAACCCAAAAAATAATTTATAACAAAGGTTTAAACTTTGGGGCAGAAAAATATTTGCAATACGGTTGGGCACCCGTCTACGGGGCCGTGGGTTTATGGAAGATAATATGGCCAGGGGCTTATGCACAGGGCTAATCGGCGTCGAGAAATGCGATAAGTGCTTGGATGGCTAGTGCTTGGTTCCAGCACCAAGACGTATGTAGTGGAAATGGCTAAGGAACTAGCCCAAGGGGGCTTGAATCCATAATATAAAAAATGTGATTTTTATGAAGTTTTCAATGCTTTTCAAGGTTTGAGAGTTTCGATATAGTTTAAAAAGGAGTTTTAAAATATGCAAGGTGGATTTTTATGAAGGAGGAAATAGAAAAAAGGAAAGATAGAGGAATTTTATGAAGAAAGAGGAAGCAAAATGAAGGTTAGTTCTGAGATGGAGGGAAAAGGAAAATGGATTTTTTGAAGCAGTCTTTCTCTTTGAAATCAGCAGAATTTTCTGAGCTTTGAAATGGGAACAGTAATGAACAATTTGAAACAAAGGAGATGATGTCTTCAAGAGGATTCAAGTGATAACATTGTGCATAAAAACTGTTTCTTGAAGGCTCCAACAATGCTTTGGCCACTTTTTGATAGAACAAATTTTATAGGTGGTCAACAGTGGCTCCACTTGGGGATGGTGCCTTCCTGAAGGCATCAAGAATTTCAGACTTGCATTCTCTGGGAGGTTGATCAATTCTTTATCCATTGGTAAACATTATTTGCTTGGATGATTTTCTTTTGCTCTAAAAACATGTTAGCAGCCATGAAAAACAATGGATCTTCATTCGACAAGCTTTCTACCTACCCAATCCTACTGATCTAGCATTTTTTCTTCATTAGAGTGCACTTGGATTGGAAAAATCTGTTACAACATTTTATTCTTTTGAAAACATGAAATCTAATCTATTTCTACTCCTTGTTTCTCCATGGACTCATATTAAGCAGTTGAACCCATATAATTCTCTACCTAATCTACCATCTGTTGGGATTAAATTGTCCAACAAAATTTATTCTCTAAATTCTACAACAAAAATTTAAAAACAGTAAAGTTCGGATTAAATAGTCTAACTTGATGTTGGTCTATGGCATAAGAACAAGCTGCACATAGACATTTATTTTGCAGAAAATTTTAAAAATGGAAGGCTTCAGATCTAACAGTTCAAGTACTTCCTTCATCTTTTTACAACTCTGTTTTTTCCTTTTATTTGAGCTATCTTTCCTTTGTCAACTTGTTTAGATTTTGAGCTAATTAGAACCAGTTATTCACCTCCTTTATTGACTCAAGGAATAAAAATATTTGAGTCGTTCCCCATGAAAACTTAGGTTCAGATTTTCAGCATGTTTGAACCCTTCATTTCTAACCGAATCTATCTATTGATAAGCCTAGATTAAACAGTTTGGCAAATCAAATTCACTATCTGATGCAACAACGCTGCTGAAATTCAGCCCTGAGGAGAGATGGTCAACGGTGATGAGGCTCTGTCAAACTTTTCCCTACTCCACGTGGTCTATTTCTTTTTATTAATTATCAAATTCGTAGAATTTGATAAATAATACTATCCACAGTGTTTATTCTTTAATTTATATTCCTGAACCTTAAAGTATGCCTTTCGAAAATTTATATTAACCTTCGAACTTATATTAACACTCCACGCTTCATAGATCAAAATTTACAATAGGACTCTCACTCCAGGCCCACCTCTATGTCCAATAGCCAATCAACTGTACGCCCCGTACCATGGTTAAACCCCGCGCATCTCCGTTAGGCAACCACCGTCCGATGGCCTTTCCCTGGATCGACGGCTCCCATCGATGTCGCTCGGCTTCCAGTGCCGGACTTTAATGTGTGATGAGAATACGGGAAGGTGGTTTTTTTACTCCCGTCCGGTGCCACGCGTCGACGGTTCTATGGAATCGCTTCAATTCGAGAAATACCGCCTTCTCAGTGAAGGTGGTGCGATATGGGCAATCCGCCTTTCAAAACCACTAGTGGTTTTTACACAGGGGTTAACTATGGTTCACGCTGGTTTCATGATCCTCCTCGTTCTCTAACTCATGCCTAAACCGCAGTTATGGTTTGAAGCAACAACTCTATTCTTTATAAAGTGGGAATCTTCCAATTAACCAGTGTTCACGACCACAATTCCTCTGCACAGACCTCACCTGTGGGTAGCATGGATTTAACAGGGTTATTCGAATAAAATTGAGAGAAATAATGGACCAAGGGATACAGAACCTATACGGTAGGTTAGTTCAACAAATATGTATACAAAGTCCAATCGCTTCACAGTTAAACCAATTTCTTCACAATTATAAATACAGGCAATTTGAAAATCAATAGGACTCGAATTTTTTTAACCGGAAGCAATTGCTCAATACACAGAGTTTATTGTAGAAATATCTCTTTCTCTCTCTCCCCTCTATACATCCAAGGGATTACAATTATATACATAAACATATGACCCTTCGGTTCCTCTGAGAGGACCGTTTTAGGAAATCAACAGCCTAATTAAAATAATTCAACTAACTGGAATATGGCAGCTAGAATAACTGAGCTATTCGACTTCTACGACTCTAACTGATCTAATAATATAATCAGCTAAGGTATTGACACCTAGCTGTAACAATTTGACTGCTTCCAAACCCTCCTAGCCACAACATGTGGACAAAACTCCTACATTGTTGGCTAGTGTCTAATGCCCCTGCATCAGACTCCCAAGGGAAATATTCTTCATGGGCTCCTGTCCATGAGCTCTTCCACTGATCTGCCTATCTTCTGCAACATTTCTTCAGTCATCCAAGTGGCATCTTCCTCTGGCTTATCCTTCCATTTAATCAAGTACTGAAATTACTCTTGTCCTCTGGTCCTTCTGAATGGTCTTTTATCCAATATTTTCTCTGGTTGCAATGGCTGTGCTAGAGGTAGCTATTCTCTCCACTCAATTTGTTCCTTATCTGCTGCTCTTTCTTCTATACCATCATCCTCATACTTGTACAAATCTACAACATTAAAAATGGGAGATATTCCAACATCAGGAGGTAATTCAATCTCATAATAATTTGCAGAAAACTTCCTAAGTATCTTGCGTGGCCCAATCTTTTTGAACTTCAATTTGTTGTACTGCCTCTTTGGGAATCTCTCCTTTCTCAAGTGTGCTAAAACCTGATCCCCTACTTCAAAGTGAACTTCTTTTCTGCTCAAGTCTTCTCTGCTTTTGTATTTGATGCTGCTGCCTTGTAGTTGTTGTTTCACTTGTTCATGTATGGCCTGGATATCTGAAGCAAATTCCTCACCATCTGCACTTCTCAGCTCTGCCTTTCCCAGATTCCTTCACTCTGATATTCCTCTGGGGTGCATTCCATAGAAAACATGAAACGAACTCTGCCCTATGCTCCTATTTGGTGAGTCATTATATGCATATTCTGCCTAGGGAAAAATATGATCCCACTGCTTGGGATGTTCTCCCGCAAGACTTCTCAATAAATTTCCCAGACTCCTATTCACTACCTCAGTTTGTCCATTAGTCTGAGGATGATAAGCTGAGCTAAAACTTATTTTGGTACCAATTTTCTTCCACAGTGTCCTCCAAAAGTGCCCCACAAATCTGGTGTCTCTATCTGCAAAAATACTCTTGGGCAACCCATGCAATCTCACAATTTCTTTGAAGAACAAGTTAGCAACATGGGTGGCATCACTAGTTTTATAACATGGAATAAAATGTGCCATCTTAGAGAATCTGTTCACCACAACAAATATTGCATCATTCCCTCTTTGAGTCTTGAGAAATCCTAGAACAAAATCCATACTCACCATGTCCCAAGGCCTGTTTGGAATAGGTAAGGGAGTGTACAGTCCTGCATTCTGGCTCCTTCCTTTGGCATATTGGCAGATTTTGAAATTATTTAAAAACTTATCCACTTCTGTTCTCATCTTGGGCCAGAAATAAAAGTGGCTCAGCTGCTCATAAGTCTTATCAGTACCAAAGTGTCCAGCAAGTCCTCCACTATGCTTGTCTTTGATCAAATTTTCTCTCGTGGAACATTTTGGTACACATAGTTGGCTTCTTCTGAATAGTAAGTCCTCCTGTAGGAAATAATCCAACCACTGGCTTCTATTTGTTAAAACAGGGTTATTACATGCCTCAAATGCTTCTCTAAAATCTGGATCTGTTTTATACAAGTCCTTGAGAAAATAAAATCCTACAACTTCAAAATTAGTTTCTTGAACAAGCATGTGTCTCCTACTCAAAGCATCAGCTACTTTATTGGATTGGCCACTTATGTGTTTCAAAACAAAATTAAAACTTTGGAGATACTCAACCCATTTAGCATGCTTATGTTTCAATTTGGGCTGATGTACAATATACTGCAAGGCATGATTGTCGGAATATAATACAAATTCCCTGGACATCAAATAGTGTCTCCATTTCTTCAGTGCCTAAACAATTGCATAGAATTCCTTCTCATAAGAGAAACACTTTCTTCTAGTGTCATTCATATTTTCACTGAAATATGCCACAAGCCTATCATCCTGACTCAACACAGCTCCAGTGGCCTCTCCACTGGCATCACACTTTACTTGAAATGGTTTAGTAAAATCAGGCATAATCAAAACAGGATTCTCTGTTATCTCTTGCTTCAAAAGTTTGAAGTTTTTTTCTGCTTCAGCAGTCCACTTAAATGGTTGTTTTCTCTTCTTTATTTTCTCTATTATGGGTGCATTAATCTTACTGGAGTTTCTTATAAACTTTCTGTAAAAGCTAGAAAGTCCATGGAAACTTCTTACCTCAAAAACATTCTTGGGTGAAGGCCACTCCACAATTGCCTTAACCTTTTCTGGGTCCATCTTCAATCCTTCTGCAGAAACAAAAAACCCCAAATACACCAACTCTTCCTTCATGAATGAGCATTTATTCAAATTTATCAACAACTTCTCTTGGTGCAGCTTCTTCAAGACATGATGAAGATGCCTTAAATGTTCTTCTCTAGTTCTGCTGAAAACTAATATATCATCCAGATATACTATCACAAATTTACCAATTAATTCTTTCAATACTTCATTCATAAGTCTCATAAAAGTGCTAGGTGCATTTGACAACCCAAAAGGCATTACCATCCATTCATACAGTCCTTCGTTTGTTTTAAAGGAATTTTTCCACTCATCACCCTCTCTTATCCTAATCTGATGGTATCCACTCTTCAAATCTATCTTTAAGAAATACTTAGCACCACTCAAACAGTCCATCAAATCCTCAACTCTGGGTAAAGGGAATCTGTACCTGATTGTGATCTTATTGATTTCTCTGGAATCAGTACACATCCTCCAGCCTCCATATTTCTTTGGGCTCAATACTGCTGGTACTGCACATGGACTCAAACTTTCTATGATCAGTCATTTATCCGCCAATTCCTATACTTGTCTCCTGATTTCCTCATTCTCCTTGGGAGTCATTCTATAGGCTGCCTTATTTGGCAGATTTGAACCAGGGATAAAATATATCTGATGACTGATCTTTCTCACAGGTGGTATCTCATCAGGTAAATCATCCAGAACAATGTCACAGTAATTGTCTAACATCTCTTGGATTTCTACTGGTAAATCAGAAATATTTGTAGAAGTAAGAACTACCTTAGGTTTGCAAACTAAAGAAAATCTTACCTCTTCTTCTTCTATCTGCTGCAGATATTCCTTCCTGCTCAACAACAAGGTCTTTGGATCAATCACTCTGGTAGATGGCTCTCCTTTTTCCATGGGTATCAATGTATGATGTACCCCATCCTTGAAGAACTTGTAAGTGTTCTTCTTTCCATCATGCACTACTTCTCTGTCAAAATGCCAAGGTCTACCCAGCAGTATATGACACATATCCATGGGCATTACATCACACAGGACCTTATCTTTGTAATTGCCCATTTTCAGTTCTATCTCGCACTACTATTTTACAACCAGCTGGTGCCCTTTGTGCAGCTAGGACACCCTGTAGGGAGTAGGGTACTCCCTTGTCTTCAAATTCAAATTTTCTATTACCTCAGTGGAAACCAAATTGTCTGTGCTGCCACTATCAATGACTAGCTAGCAGCACTTCCCTTGGAATTTTCATATGCTCCTAAACAAAGTCTTCCTTTGTGCAGGCTCAGTGACCTCTTTGGCTTGCTTCAACAGGACCTTATTTACCACTAAGGATTCTCCCCTCTCTGGAAGAATTTCTTCTTCAATTTATGCTTCTTCTCCAGCCTGGCAACAACATCATTCCTTGGACCAGCACCCACATTCTCTGGACATTCATAGTGCTTTTGTCCCACTTACTGACATCTATAGCACCTCAATTCTCTAACCCTACCTCTATATCTGCCTCCTCTTCCTTTTCCTCTGTAAGAACCTCTTCTGCCCCTCGCATCATCCTCTGTAGATGCATTCTGAGGTGAGATACTATTAGCTCCATCCCTAGGTGTAGCAGGCTTTCCTCTACCACACTGACTTCCCTTTCCACGGAAAGTACCTCTCTTCTTGGCAGACTGTTTCCTCGGGAGTTTCTCCTTTGCTTTCAAAGCCATTTGGTAGGCTTCTTCCACTGTCTTAGGAGACAGGAGACAAATCTCATCTTGGATCTCCAGCTTGAGACCATTCACATATCTGGCAATCTTCTCTGGTGTGTCTTGGAATTGCCCAGTTCTTATGCTCACTCTGTAGAATTCTTCTGTGTATTCCTTTACTGTCAGCAACCTCTGCCTCAGGTTCTGCATTTTCTTATACAATTAAAGCTGGTAGTCACTAGGCAAGAATTTATATTTTAATTTGGCCATCATTCTGGTCCAGCTTTTAATAGGTTGCTTTCCAACTCTCTTCCTTTCTGCCTGCACTCCATCCCACCAAAGTGCAGCATGTCCTTTCATCTTTGTTACTGCAAACTTGACCTTCTTATCTTCACTTATTTCTTCATAATCGAAGCACTTGTTCAATTCATTTATCTAGTCTACTAGTTCTTCTGGATTCAGTCCCCCTGCATAGCTTGACACTTAAATTCTAGGCTTAACTGCAGACCCCGGAATAGTTCTAAGGAGCCTCATCTCGGGAGGAATTTCAACATTTTCTTCAGCTTCTTCTGTTTCAAGTTCGCTGATGTCTTCAGGATCTTTGGGCTATATTCGCTCCATGGCATCTATTCTGGCCTCGACCCTCTACAACATCCCCAACACCTCAACGTTGGTGACAGGTCTTCTTCTGCTAGCACCTCTACCAACTCGGATTTCCATGTCAGTAAAAACAACTTCAGACTTGCTCTGGTACCACAAATGACACAACAACGCTATTGAAAGTCAGCCCTGAGGAGAGATGGTCAATGGTGACGAGGCTCTGTCCAACTTTTCCCTACTCCATGTGGTCTATTTATTTTTATTAATTATCAAATTCGTAGAATTTGATAAATAATACTATCCACAATGTTTATTCTTTAATTTATATTCTCGAACCTTAAAGTACGCCTTTCGAAACTTTATATTAACCTTCGAACTTATATTAATACTCCATGCTTCGTAGATCAAAATTTACAATAGGACTCTCGCTCCGGGCCCACCTCTATGTCCAATAGCCAATCAACTGTATGCCCCGTACCATGGTTAAACCTCATGCATCTCCGTTAGGCGACCACCGTCCGATGGCCTTTCCCCGGATCGACGGCTCTCGTTGATATCGCTCGGCTTCTAGCACCAGACTTTAACGCGCAATGAGAATACGGGAAGGTAGTTTTTGTACTCCCGTCTGGTGCCACACGTTGACGGTTCTATGGAATCGCTTCAATTTGGGAAATACCGCCTTATCAGCGAAGGTGGTGCAATATGGGCAATCTACCTTTCAAAACCACTCGCGGTTTTTACACAGGGGTTAACTATGGTTCACGCCGGTTGCATGATCCTCCTCATTCTCTAACTCATGCCTAAACCGCGGTTACGGTTCGAAGCAACAACTCTATTCTTTAGAAAGTGGGAATCTTCCAATTAACCAATGTTCACGACCACAATTCCTCTGCACAGACCTTGCCTGTGGGTAGCATGGATTTAACAGGGTTATTCGAATAAAATTGAGAGAAATAATGGACCGAGGGATACAGAACCTATACAGCAGGTTAGTTCAACAAATATGTATAAAGAGTCTAGTCACTTCACAGTTAAACCAATTTCTTCACAATTATAAATACAAGAAATTTGAAAATCAACAGGACTCGAATTTTATTAACCGGAAGCAATTGCTCAATACACAGAGTTTATTGCAGAAATCTCTCTTTCTCTCTCTCCCCTCTATACATATGAGGGATTACAATTATATACATAAACATATGACCCTTCGGTTCCTCTGAGAGGACTGTTTTAGGAAATCAACAGCCTAATTAAAATAATTCAACTAACTGGAATATGACAGTTAGACTAACTGAGCTATTCGACTTCTATGACTCTAACTGATCTAATAATATAATCAGCTAAGGTATTGACACCTAGCTGTAACAATTTGACTGCTTCCAAACCCTCCTAGCCACAACATGTGGACAAAACTCCTACATTGCTGGCTAGTGTCTAATGCCCCTACATCACTATCCTATCAGCAGAAAATTTAAAGCTAATTAGTCAAGATTAAGTTGTTTGACTAACTAGAAGTGTGTTCTTTTAGGAGTGGCATTTAGGCTTGCACACTTTCAGAATTGTTTCTCTTTTTTGGTATGGAGCTATACCTTTCTTGTTTTCACAATCTTCCCTCTTTTATATCTTTTATTGTTTTTGTATTTTTTCTTTATGAAACTGAACAAAGCAATGGTATTTACAATGGAAATGCAAGATTTAAAATTGAACTCAGCAGTAGTAATGCTTGAGCATCCTGCCATTGACAGGACCCCCAAACAGATCTGTGCCATCTAACTCTTGCAGAAAAAAGGCATTTGGACCAATGGTGGACTGAATCATGTAAGGACCTTGCCACAAACTATCAAATTTTCCATGTTTACCCTTATCCTCTCTTTTGGAGTCCCATTTGAGTACCTTGTCTCCAATATTGAAGTCACAAGATTTTGTTCTCTTGCCGAACAACTTCTTTATGTTCTCTTGCACCTTTTGAGCTCTATTGTAAACTTCTTCCCTTGTCTGCTAGAGATGTATTGTCTGATTGATCCTCCTTATCATGCTGTCCTCTTCTGACTGTATTTCTTGGATTAATTTTATCACCGGTACACCCAGGCTAGTAGGAAACACTGCATCTGCTCCATAAGCAAGCTGGTAAGGGGACATTCCAATGGACTTCTTTGTGGTCAACCTGTCTGCCCACAAAGAATTCACCAACTTGTTATGCCATGATTTTTTATTTTCCTCTAACAGCTTCTTGATGATGGTCACCAAAATTTTATTTGAAGATTTTGCTAACCGATTACCTTGAGGGTAATAAGTAGTGGAATGACCGAGTGTAATATGATACATGTGACAAAAATCAATCATTTTTTTGGAACAAAAAGCAGCAACATTATCAGTAATAATCTTCCTAGGGAAGCCAAATCTAGATAGGATATGATCTTCAAGAAATTTTATAATGACAGAATCTGTGGCATTCCTAGAAGGGATGGCCTCTATCCATTTGGTGAAGTAGTCAGTGGCTGTGAGAATCCATTTGTGTTGGGCAGATGAAGCATGATGGATTTCTCCTATGAAATCTAGGCCCCATTGTTGAAAAGGAGCTTCAACAGTGATAGGATGTAATGGTAAAGGGAGGAGTTTTCTTTTGCCCTCAAAAATTTGGCATTTGTGACAAGCAACTATCATTTTATGGACATCTTGGAAGAGGGTTGGCCAGTAATAGTCAGCTCTAAGGATTTTATTGGCTGTGGTTTTCTAGTAGAGATGACCTCCACACTCTCCTTCATGGAATTCATGCTTGATCCTCTCTGCATCAGCTTCAGGAAAACATTTTAGCAATAAACCATTAGTATTTTTCCAAAATAAACCTTCATTTAAAATGCAATAGTTCCTGGCTTTCAAATTTAAAATCCTTGCCTTTGTTTTCGATAAATCAGGAGGAGCATTAAGATTTGTAAGCACATACAAGATATCAGTGTACCAAGGTGAGTTTTGAAACTTCTCTTCCACAGTGGGGGCAGGTAACTCTTCCTGTTCATCCAGGGAATCTACCATGTTAATGTCAAGGGCTTGTAGATTCGATTCAACCATTAATTGAGCTAAGCCCTGACCTTTAATGAGTTTTCTGGGTTTGATTTCCAAATCATACTCTAATATTACAGCAATCCATTTTCCCCTCTTTCCATTTGGTTCTTGTGACAAGATATCTTTTACCACTATATTAGGCACATAGGCAATGGTGTGGGAATGCAGAATATACACCCTGAAGTCCTTTAAGGCCTTTACCAAAGCATAGGTCTGTTTTTCCATTATGTTATATTTCAAGGGTGCATCCCTTAAAGCCTTGCTGAAAAAAGCAATAGGCTGTTCCTGTCCCTCTGGGTTTTTCTACAACAGGACTGCAGCCACAGTATGCTCTGAGGAAAAGGAAAAAATAAGGAAATCCTTTGAAAAGTCAGGGCTGATTAGGACAGGTGCCTGGGTGATTGCATGTTTTACCGATTCAAAGGATCTTTTGGCTTCTACATTCCACTTCACTCCTACTTCTTTCTTGAGCATATTAGTCATGTTTCTAAGGAGCTCTGCTAAGTTGGGAATAAACCTCCTTAAGAAGTTAATCTTTCCAATAAAGGACTATAATTCTTTTATGTTCCTTGGTTGGCTAAACTGTAGTATTCCCTCAACTCTTTTTGGATCTATTTTAATCCCTTCTTCTGATATGATATGGCCAAGGAGTTTACCTTCTTGTAGGCCAAACATTGTCTTTTTGGGATTTAAAGATAATCCAAACCTTCTGCACTTTTCAAGGACCTTTCTTAGATGTTTAAGGTGTTCTTCATCAGATTTGGAATAAACTGTTATGTCATCAAGGTAAATTACAATGAAGTGCCATATCTCCTCTGAAAATGCAATTTCCATGCCCCTTTGGAAAGTGGCCCCAGCATTCATTAATCCAAAAGGCATTTTCACATACATGAAAGTGCCCCAAGGAGTGGTGAAAGATGTCTTGAGTTGGTCTTCTGGGAGTACTAAAACTTGGTTGTACCCTGAAAAACCATCTAACAGAGAAATCATCTTTGAACCAACTACCCTTTGTAGGATGTGTTCCATTTTGGGTAAAGGGTAATTGTCCTTTAGGGAGGCTCTGTTAAGGTTTCTGAAATCAATGCACAACCTGATTTCTCCTGTCTTTTTCCTCACAACTACAAGGTTAGAAACCCAATCTGAAAACCTCACAAGTTTTGGGCCGTGAATACGACCACTTTTTAACACTTATTGCATCCATTTTTACTCTTCTTTATCATGTCATTTATTATAATTTATCATATAAATCCATTTTATAATGATTTATGCTCTCATGGATGAATATTATATATTCTCCTTTATTTTTAATAAATTGATGATTATTATGCATGATTTTATCAATGATGGTTTATTGATATATTTTGTAATATCACTCACCATTTTAGCCTCCAAGATATTTGCTAGATTGAATATTTGATCTCCAAATCATCATCAAATATTCCAACTCAGAAATTCGCTGGAATAACAAGTGACAATTTTGCGGTTAAGATTTTGGGCAAATGAAGAAGAATTTGGAAAATCCGGAACATGGGTTTTGTCCAGAATGGGCCCAATTAACTTTAACGTAGGACAGTTTGCCCAAATTCGGCCTGTATTGAGAGAAATGTGGGGTTCTTTGAGCACGATTTTCTCATATTTGTTTTGCGGCCGTCCTCCAAATCTCAGCTGCAAAGCCAAATTCGCCTTGCTCTTGTTGAAAGATTGTTGGAAATGTATTTTCTGGATGATCAAGTTGTTGGGAACAATCCAATATTGTTATGGGAGATCATATTTTCTATTTAATTTCTCTTCCTTCTGATTATAAAAGGAGAGCATGTATTGTGTATTGGAGAACAATGGATGATTATTGAATTCCATTTGTAACACTATAATTCCTTGACTCTTGTGATCAAAGAGCAACTAATGTAAAAGATATTCATGTTTGATTAATACAAAGAGGTGTTCTCGTTCCATTTCTCAAGCTCTGCAGTATCCCAGCAGCGCTTTCACTAGCTGTTGAGGGCCCGACCCTGGTGGAGCGATCTGCTATTTGTATTTCTATTCTTTTATTTCTGTTGTTTGATAATTGCATTTAGATTTATTACGATTACAAAGTTATTTTATTGTTGTTGGATTGAATTCATATTTGATGTATACGTTAATGAATTGCACTGCTATTCTATCTTAGCAAGGATCATATTTACTATCTCATTCATCTTGCTATATTTTATAAAGCGTTGTTGTTCCATTGATTTATGATTCATTCCAATGAATTGTTTCATAGTCTTGGCTATCAATAATATTGGAGTATTGAGATTAGTTGCCTAATTGCGTTAGAATTATAATTGCTATTCATATTGCTGTTCCTTTCTAGATTTTGTTCCTTTCAGTTATTTTCATCAGCATGAAGATTGAGTTTGCTTTCATTTCGATTGCTTTAAGATCACCAATTGTAGAGGACACTGGTTATTGCTTCCAAGTTCCCAGATTGGTTATCTTGCATCGATTTCTAAGGGAAGGAGTTATTTCTACTACATTACTCTTGGATAAATTGCTGCCTCAGACTGAGTACACTCTTGAAATAAAAAGTCGCTCTCGGATTGATAATTAATGTGAGTTAAATAGGCGTTAAAAAGACACCTTTTATACCTCGACAACAGGCACTATGATTCCTGCCTCATACATTTTCTTGATTTCCTTTTCTACTAGAGGAAGTTGTATTGGGTTAATTCAACACATTTTTTGCCTAAAGGGTTTCTGGTTTTCTTTCAATGGGATCTTGTGCTGGATGATTTCTGTATCGTAGGCTTTTAAGTCTTCATAGCTGCAGGCAAACACATCGAAAAACTCTTTAAATAAGTCAATGTATTTATTTTTCATGTTTGCTGGCAAGGACCTAGCTAATTTAATCATTTTAGGCTTATCCTTGGTGCCTATGTTGCATTCCTCGACATCAGAATCTATGTATTCTACAGTGGGTTTCTTTGCTACGTCGTTAAAATCAAAAAGGTCTTCTAAAGGTGCTAACCCCCTAGGTATGTTCTTGTCCTTTGACGGAAATACCTCTATGTCTTCATTTTCTGCGTCCTCGTACTCTTCAGTATGACTTCCAAGTTTTTTAGTTAACATGTTGATTTTTATGGAACCTGATAGTTTTTCTCCCTCAAGGAACTCTTTGTTGAGGCAATTTTCGTCAGATTTAGAATGTGAATCAAATAACTCAAATTCGTTCCTGCCAAGTAGGAAATCCTCTATCTGCTTGTTGCCCTCAAAGACCTGCCAACATTTTTCTTTATCTGGCACTGTAGGTCTATATTTTGTTTGAATGATGATCTGTTTATCACCAGGTGGTTCTTGACATGAACTAGCAGCACAGGCCAGCCCGTTTGCAATTATGTTTTGACTCCTTGGGACAAACACGAGCTCATATTTTGTAAACGTGTTCAGGAGATCTATGGCATTATTTTGGTATACCCTTAGTCTAGGATTCTTAACGACATACTCTCCATTTAGTTGTTTGATGAATAATTTTGATTCTCCCTAAACAATTATCTTCTTAGCTCCTAGTTCTTTCAATAGACGCAATCCTAGGATGAGAGCCTCATACTCTGTGATGTTGTTAGTGCATTTGAAATCTAGCCTGAAAGCATGGATTTCAGAGTAATTTTTTTCAGTGTAAACCAACCATACCCTAGCTCCCGCACTCCTTTTAGTGCAAGACCCATCGAAGTTCATGCACCATAAGGGATTGTTTGTAGGGTTAACATCGTTTTCATCCTTATTGCCTTGTTCATCATTAGGTTCTATTCTGAGATACGCAACATGTTGTGCTGGGTCTCGTTCCTCAGGTTTTTCATGGAGTTGAGCACGAGGGGTAGTCTGTTGTTTGCCATCTTGGCTTTGTTCACTCTAGTTTGTTGTTTCAGCGCACTGTTCCACAGTTTCTCTCTCGTTTTCTTCCTGCCATCATTTCTAGATTAGGGGCCTCTAACTGGTTATATGAGTCGCTGTCTTTTGGCTCTGACTCCTTTGTAGATTCATTATTGTATAGGATAAATGAATCCAGGTCTGTATGGATAGAGTAAATGGGGGAATTTTCAAGATTTTCTGAGCTACTGACCATGAATCTCATGTGTGCCTCTCTGTATAGTCTTCTAAGCTGGCTAACGACAGGGATAGTGGCATATGTCCCATCCATCTGTATGGTACCTTGTAGCTTGGTACCCCATGACCTTGACAACAACATACCATACTTAGGAGGCACATCAGCCACCACAACATCCATAACCATGCACTTGGCTGGGATTTGAGTCAAACTCACACAAAGGTATTTGATTAGGCCAAGGCACTTCACTCTGCTAGAATCAAAAGAATATAAATCCTTGTAAGGTCTGGTTATTTCTAGTCCTAGCCTTTCCATTATTACCCTTGGCATAAGGTTGTGTGAGGCTCCAGAATCATGCATAGCATTATGTAGGAATTTTTCATCAACATTTAAACTCACATAAAAGGGAGGAACAGGTCCCTCTTGATATATACCTTCAATCTTAGGACCAAAAATGAGCTCTGGTTGTTCATCATTAAGATTGACTGTATCATTATTATCCTCAATATTTAAAGCCTTCAAAATTTGGGTCCTATATACATTCTGGGCAGCTAACTCAGTCAAGGGAACAAAGATTCTGATCTTTGAAATTTCCTGTTCTAGGCTGAAAGGAATTTGGTTCTTTGAAGAACTTGTCTCATCCTTACTAGCTGCCAGTATATAAGCAACATTAGCTTGCTGATTTTTTCTATTCATATTTGACAAAATGGTCTTAACAGGAGTACTAGATGAAGTGGTAGTACTACTAATGTTCGCACTCTATTTTTCATTGTTTTGAGTGCCTTTCTCTCTACCTTTATCAGAATTCACAGCCACTGTTTTATCCTTTTTTTTGACAATTTTAGGCTTGGTTGTAGTGCTGTTTTGTGAAGATTTGTCAGAGGTTTTGGTGTTGGGAGTTTTTTGACTGGTTTTGCTTCTAAGGTCATATTATTTTTGAGACTCTATGATGACATTTTCCATGTCTTGAAAATAAATTTCATCATCGTCTCTGTTGTCATCATAAGGTGTATGAAGACCTTGTTTTCTATCATAGTGAATCTCAAAGTCATCATTATCTACCCCCAGCATGTTGATATCATCTTCCTCTGTTATCTCATCTATTTCCTCAACCTAACTTATATAGTTTTGAGGAAAGGGAGGAGTGATTTGTTGATCATCTTCCCTAGGTCTGTTTGGAGGTTGGTTCCTTCTAAAATTCTGATTCTGGTTCTGGTTTTTGTTTTGAGGAGAAGTTTGGTTTTGACTGGCTTGTGCTCTCTCAAAGATGCTCATTTTATTCATCATTTCCTCCATCATTCTCTCCATTTTTGATTTGGAAGTAGAGGGTGTAGATTCCTCTCTAAAGGACACTCTTTTTTCATTTTTCATTCTTGCTCTCTTCTCCATCAAGTTTACTTCTACAACAAGAGCACCTTTTTGCATTTCTTCAAGAGTTGTAGGATCCCTCTCTCTCATCTGATAGGACATCTCAGGGTCAAACCCTTCAGGAAATTTGTTTAAAGCTGAGCCTTGTGGAGGTTTTAGATCTGGGGAAAGTGCATTATATACACTATTAAATCTGGTACAATAAGCTTGTACACTTTCCCCCGTGTCTCTATGGAGGTTCTTGTAATCAGAAAGGACTTGGAGAGGGTTTTTCTTTACTTCCCATTTGTTTAAGAATGCCTGATGGAAGGCTTGGAGATCATTGATACTATGAGGGGTTAAGCCTTTAAACCATTTTCTGACTTCCCCTCCTAAGCTTTGAGCAAATAATCTAAGCTTGATAGAATCATCATCAATTTCATTTCTGTTGAAGTAGTCATTCATCTTATCCATATGTTGTGATGCAGTTGTAGCATTGCTAGCATCATATAATGGAATTTTGGACTGATAGTCCTGCGGAAGATTGATTAATGGTACAGGAAGGACTAAGGGAGCATACCATGCTTCCATGATATGTGGTGGAGGTGGATCAACAGGAGGGAAAGTGAGCCAGAATGGAGTGGTTTGAATAGTGGATATAGGGTGAGCGGAAGTGGATGGACCAGGAGTAGATTGTTGAGCTGACCTTGGATGAGAGACACCTAAGTTGTGAAGGAAATGTAAATCGGGAGGTGTTGCTTCTTTGCTACCAGGATTTTCACTTGTTTCAGTAGATGAAAGTGAATACTCAGAATCTAACTAATCTAAATCATCAAGAGACCTAGTTCTAGAGGGATTCACTAAGTCAACTTGTGATTGTGGTAGAGCTGAAAGATTTTTAGGAACTAAATTAGCTCTTAAGGGTGATCCAAAAATAGTTGATAATTTAATTCTAAGAGACTTCCTAAGGATACTTTCTGGGTTATCAACTATCTCAGGTGGATCAGGGTCAGGATAGGCTCTAGTTTGAGTCTTTCTAGAAGCCACTATGCTGTGTTTTTTAGACCTAAATAAACAAGAAAAGTGTTAACCAGATATGACAATCTTTGAGCGGTTTAACTGATATTTTGCTAAGAGAACTTTAATACTAAAGCCCTCTTACTGAGTTTGAATGGTTTTATAATGATTAGGGTCCTCCCAGTGGAGTCTTAAAGTTTTCAAGGTTGTGGAGTCTCCAAGTGGAATTTTTGAGCTTTTTTGGAGGTAAAAGGTGTTATGGTCCACTACCATGTTTATTGAATATCAATGTGAACTATTTTTGTGTTTTCTGAGTTATTTTTCAGTTGTGTGGTTTCCAAGAATGTCCTAACTTTGTTTCAAAACTTAGCTACAGTTATGAGACAATAACAGTCTACTCTTATGGCTAAGCTAGCTGATTTTTCAAGGTTAGATAAAGCCTTGTGAGAATCCTAGGGTTTGCCTAGTTTGTCATTGATTCAAACAAGTTTCATCATGATTACCATTTCTTGGTAGTGCTTGAAAAGGCTTCTTTTTACTCACTGCACAATTTTCTTGAATCAAGGGTCTTCTGAGGTCCTTAAAGGTATATAGACCCAAAAACACTCAAAGTTCCCCAGTGGAGTCGCCATTGTGTTGGGGTTCCTATGTTTTGGCCATTGACAAAAACCAAAAGATAAGACAACATAAAACCACTTTGGGATTCAAGGATCTAGCCCTCCTAAATCCACAGAGGGATCTCTATATGAATGAGTTTAAATATGTGATCTTTAAAGCCTGAAATGTGATATTAGGCTAGTTATAAAGAGCATGGGTTTGTTTTGTTTGTTTTGGTTGGGCAAAGACATGATGAAGGTGAAGGCAGTTCATAATAAAGGGTGAAGATGTATGCAAATGAAGGAATGATTTGGCTGATAGAAAGGGAAAAAAACAGCTTTAACCCATTGGGCTATGGAGTCATAGGAGGATTTTAATTGGACAACAAGCTTCAAGAAGGATCCATGGGGCAAGTCACTTATGTCAAAGGATCTCTTAAGTTGATTGTATGGAATGAAATAGATAGGAAATATAGAATAGAAATGAAGAACACTGAATAGCCTGAGATCAAGTAAGTGCTTAAAAACTATCTTGCTTTGGCATGTACTTAGAGAAAATAAAACATAAAAGTATTCTGAGATCAGGTAACTGCTTTTAAACTACCCTGCATTGAAGTAATTTCAGTTAAAAACATTTTTAGAACAATTATAATAGCTTAAGATCAGATGAGTGCTTCGAAACCAACCTGCTTTCAGCATATTTTAAAGGAAAATGCAGATAATCATCACAAAGAGTAATCTAGATCAGGCAAGTGCTTTGAAACCGACCTGCTTTAATATACCCTTTCAAGAGAACTTTCGAATGAAGGAAACATAGAAAATAAAGCTTTCAGTAAGAGTAGGGTACTGTTGAGAGTAAGTCCTAGCTCTATGTTTGCTGCTCCTTATCAAAGAAAGTGAACAGAGTGAAAAAATTAAAGAAAATAACGATTTACAATGAGGAACACATCACCATTAACACAAATTAGGATCCCATGAATCAGAAGCTTGTATTTGATGTTCAAACCAATTACAATTAGCAAGCCCAGTGGGTCTCTACAACTTCAAAATTCTCATATCAGCTTATGTATCTTCAAATTCACACAGGGCATCAGTAACTTCAGAGAACTATTACATACAATCAGATGTCCAGAGACCAACATTGGCTCATCTTCTACAGAAGTATTTATAGAAGAATGAGGAGGTGGGAGGATTTCGCAGGGGTCAAGTATCATTAATTATGTAATCAATGCAATTCCTGGCCTTTGGGAACCAGGAAAGGCATGATGCGGGAATGTAATCATTTCTAATTCTGCTTCTGGGGTGTTCTTAATCGTTTAAAATAGTTTTGCCTAAAATTAGAGATAAAATATTTGATTTGCATTAATTGTTCAGCTGTCTTTAGGCAAAAACCTCTTGTTCTGGTAGTGACTAAAACTTATTTGATAGCTGTGAGGTTGCAGATGTCTTTAGGAGTTGGAGAGGGTTCAATTGGCCTCTGCTTATGGTGGTGGAGGCTTTCTCGGCTCGACAAATGTCTTCTTCTTTCCCTAAAACACATTTAATTTACTTGAGATCTATGTTTTAGGTCTTCAATCTCCTGTTTTGGTGTGTTCTGTTTTCGACACTGATACTCTTTGATTGGTGCTTGATTTACTGTGTTTTTCTGGTATGCAGGGCTGCGCAGGGGTGATATGGCATCAATGCCTTATGAGACACCGATGAAATGTGAATTTTAAACCCTGCGAATATTTTCTCTGGTGAATAAAAGGTGGGAGGATCATCACACTTTGCCTTTGAATTTTCTTCAGATATAGTGGAAAAAACCTTTAAACCCTGCAAAATATGAAAAAAATTTATAAAATCCTGCATGTATAGGTTTACTGCTTCAGAAGGCACATGGAGTGAGCATGGCCGTTGGATGGCCTCATCCAACGGTCGAGATTTATTGGAAGGGGTCAAAGGGAAATGGAGGAGGAATTAAATCAGAACCGTCGATCGTGCAGAGGTCAACGGTCGGGAGCAGAGGCGAAAAGTCAAAGCGGATAAGTCATTTTTGGAAAAATGGAGAAAATGGATTAAAAAAAACCTTTGTTTCGGTGAAAATGGTTAAAAATGGTGTGTGAGTTTCGGGATGATCGTGGGCCGTCGGATGAGACCAGCTCAAAAGATCAATGGCGGAGATCATATGTCAAAAACCTTATAAAACACACTCGGACTTCAAACCTTTTAAATAAAGCCATGCTAAATAATTTTCCCGGGTCTGCATTTGCTAATTGTGCGAGGAAACAACAGAAACTCGTTCCAATCCGATGATGTCGTGTCGTTGCTGATGTGGCGCTGGAGACCGGGGTGATGGAGTATGGGCCATCGATCTGTGGATCAGATCGACGGTAGAGATTCTTTTATGACTGCACCGTACCTGTGGTTAACTATCAGGCTTCTTCCAAGCATGATCACTGTCTGATGAGCAGCCTCAGATCAGACGGTGCACATCAATATCGCACTGGGTCCACAGTCGAACTTTAACGTGCGGTGAGCGGTGGTTTTCCAATAGTGCTCGAGGACACGTGTTGGTTGCTGAATGGAATCATTGCCAAACGAAAAAAACCGTCGCCCTCGCAAAAGTGGTGCGATGAATCCTGCCTGGTTTTTCTTTTTAATAAAACGACAAAACACATTAAAAACCTGAAAAATCATTTATAACAAATGTTTAAACTTTGGGGCGGAAAAATATTTGCAATACAATTCGGCGCCCGTCTGCGGGGCCGTGGGTTTATGGAAGATAATATGGCTAGGGGCTTATGCATAGGGCTAATCGACGTCTAGCAATGCAATCAGCACTTGGTTCTAGCACCAAGGCGTATGTAGTGGAAATGGTTAAGGACCTAGCCCAAGGCGGCTTGAATCCATAATATAAAAAATGTGATTTTTATGAATTTTTCAATTCTTTTCAAGGGTTTTGAGAGTTTCGATATAGTTTAAAAAGGAGTTTTAAACTATGCAAGGTGGATTTTTATGAAGGAGAAAATGGAACAAAGGAAAGATAGAGGAATTTTATGAAGAAAGAGGAAGAAAAATGAAGGTTAGTTCTGAGATGGAGGGAAAAGGAAAATGGATTTTTTGCAGTAGTCTTTCTCTTTGAAATCAGCAGAATTTTCTGAGCTTTGAAATGGGAACAATAATGAACAATTTGAAACAGAGGAGATGATGTCTTCAAGAGGCTTCAAGAGATAACATTGTGCATAAAAAATGTTTCTTGAAGGCTCCAACAATGTTTTGGCCACCGTTTGATAGAACACATTTTATAGGTGGCCAACACCAATTATCCATATTTATGCAGGAACGCAACAGAATACACATATAACCATAAACACAGAGATGCAGCGGAAATAGTGCTTCATTTTATTAACAAAATAATGATTGAAATAGGCTTACAAACATAATGGAAACTACCTAGGGCACTGGTAGCTTATCTCTGAGAAGATTTGTGGCAGGCGCAGGTCTCTAAACAGTGTCACATTGAGGCTCAAAGGCCTATTATAAACATAATGGAAATAGATGAGCTACAGTATTGGTAGCATATCCCTGAGAAGAGATGTGACAACTACTATCCCCTTGTTGAGAAAAAATGTAAAATCCAAAACTTCTAAAATCCTAACCCTAGGAGATGAAGCGCCAAAAATATGGGCCCCGTTTGGGTAAATTGGTGTTTCAACTTCCTGGGGATGTAACTTTTTCATCTGATCTGCATTTGACATGCTCGATAGCTCGTTATAAAGATTTTTCTGAGGACTGAAAATTTTTGTGTGAGCAACATAGGTCCATGGACCCAATTTTCTCCCAAGTTTCCCAAAAAACATCGTTTAGGGCCTCAAAATGGCTCCGAAAGTTTACAACCCGAAAAAATGCTAAAAATTGTAAGTTGTGTTGAAACCTAAAAACGAAAAAAAATGATGGCAGGGGTTAAAATGAAATAGGTGGGTGGCCACCAATATCCACCTGGATCATTATTGCCCAAAAATGGCTCCGGGTGTGCAAGACCCAAAAACCTATTAAAAATAGTAAGCTGCTCGAAGTGAAAAGCTGCAAGAATTGATGTTGTGGGTCTGTAATATTCCAAATGAGGAAAATGCTACAACAATGAGAATATCTCAAGATATTCTAGAGTTGCAGCTCCAGCAATATGCAAGCATAACAATGAAGCAGCAACAACACTCAACTCATATAAATGTAAGAGAAAATCATAGCCTTCTCATTAAATAATAGCAGCAACAAATACATACAAGATCTCGAGGAAATGTTACACAAGATAGGAAATGCTCAACGTCAAGAGACAAGTACAAGAATCATAAGAAAACCACTGCTACATATGCATGCTCAAGCTATGACAACACAGTCCATGAAGGGAGACTGCTACATAATAGTTTCAATACACAAATATGTCAATATTTGGCTCAAATACAATAGGGGGAGCAAGATTTCAACCCTTGGAAACAATAATGCACAATCCCTAGAAGGATTGGCTACAAAACATACAAAATGGCAGTTCTTCAGAAATGCCGGAGTTGCTCGGTAGCAGCAGCAACTCAGAAATAGAACTGGATGGAGATGGCTCCAGCTGATGCCCAAACTGAATGTGCCTCCTCCAATGGATCCTTAGGATGAAAGGCTGATCCCTTCACCAAATATCTCACCCTCCAACAATTTGCAAGAGCCCCACTACAAATGATCCACTCAAAATAATGCAGTCATTGGATGAAACTGCATTGTAGGGCTAGGGAATGAATTGGCCTTGATGCCAAAGTCTGCAATAATATCTGGAATGTCTCCACTCTGATATCTCAAAGGAAAGAGGGACTCCTCCTCTAAAAATAGCTAATGGAGGTGGTGTAGTGAACCCTCACTGCAACACCCAGCAACACAAAATTACTTTGCTACAGAAATAACACTGTCTTGATGGAGGATGCTTGGCCTCAATCTTGGATTTGAGGAAAATCTGAGCAATCCCTCAAGAGGCCTCTCAAGAAGGAGAAGGAATCCTAAAAAGGAATTCCTCCCGACAATTCTTTCTAAACAACAAAGAATGCACAATTGTCTCAATAGACAATTGAGATGAATAATACAAAGCATGAGAAACAATGGTTGCCTTGCCCTCCTTTTAAACAAGTGAATCCCCTCTCTATGGGTCCCACTCCTCTTAGGGTTTTCTCCACCAAATATCCCTTTCCTCATTCATATTGTGCTGCTTCTCTATGTGTGCTCCACCTCTTGGCCCAATGTTGTTGAATTGGTCAAACTTGACCTTGTCCACTTGCAAATAACCCTGTTCACACATGACAGTGTGAAAACTAGCTCCAATGATGATCCCCATTCATACTATAAGGGATTTTATTGTGATTATCACTATTCATGGGCCTCCTTACCCATTTATTCTCCTCCTAGGTGAAATCAACAAAAAACAATGTTCCAAATTATTGTCAGAAAATTTTGGAACGTTACAGTCCTCCCCTCCCAAATGTTGCTTGTCCTCAAGCAACTGCAAGGACAGAACTGGAAATCGTCCTCTCAAGGCACAAATTCTATGAATTTTTTGAGGAACATCTTCCTCATGTGGATCCTCCATCCCCTAAGCAATCATCCATACAAAATGAGCTACCTTCCAATTAGGCAACTCCTGGAAACTATCCTCCACCTTTGGCT
Source organism: Pinus albicaulis (assembly GCA_034641835.2). NCBI lineage: Eukaryota > Viridiplantae > Streptophyta > Pinopsida > Pinales > Pinaceae > Pinus > Pinus albicaulis. The sequence goes on from MU968317.1 coordinate 30,979,055, forward strand.
TTGGAAAAGTAGGTGGGATGAAAATATTCTCATGGTAGAAAATTTAGCCTACCCCACACTGTCCATCTCTCCACTCATGATAAGTGTAGATAAAGTGCTAATCCTGGGCTGGAAAATACTTGCCCTCAAGTGGCAAGATGAAGACTAGATCTCCAAGTATCTCTCTTCCAACGCCGCAAACCCTGCTTGCCCAAGTATCACCATATATGATGAGTTGGAAGTCATCATCATATGGCATCTCCTCCATCATATGGCTCACCTCATAAAGTGACAAATGTGTTTTTAAGGTAACCATATCATGTCCTATGTTCCCCTTAGAACATGTAGTGCAAAAGGTGTGAGGAATTTCTCCCTCCAAGGACGCATTCACCCAATGTGTCTCTCTACCAATCATGCTCCCAAGAAAATATCTAGCAATATCAATCAAGAGAACCATAAGGAGAATCATGCTGGCTGCCATGTGAAGTAAAGGAGAAGGACAATGGTCCCTCAAAAGTAGCCAACATAGTTTGACTCTCCACTGCCATAGAGAATAAAATGATGGGTGGCCTCCCCACCATTTGCTTGTTGCCCCATTCTCCTGGAGAAAGTGAATGATGTAGTTTGAAATGTATGTATGCTCTCCATGAGAAATTTCCTCCCAATCTTCTCTTAGGGACTGATCATCCATAATGGCCTTATGTAGACCATAAAATCTAGAAGGAATGATATTATTTCTTTGAGAAAATTCCTGCACATATATGGTTAAGAGATGCATATATATAGAAAAATTATTATGCAATACAACAATACTCTTACCATATGTGTTGCTCATATAAGTGGAGTGGCTCATATATGAGTCTCCCCTCATCCTCAAAAGGAAAAGAGTTGACCATGATAACTCCTCCATCTCCTCATGATCTATGGAATGCCTCCTCAAGTTCTTCAAGTGGTTTCCGCCACAAGAAGTACAGGAATATAATGTGGCATTCATGGTTAGCCCATGGTTCCTCCTAAAATGTACAACATGTATAGTAAGGAGAATCATGCTCCCAATGGGCATCCTCAATCTCCAGCCCACTCTCCAATAAAATCTCCCCATGAACATAAACATATCAGCAATACATGGAAGCATAGTACAATAAGAAAAAGTTACCAAATGACAACCAGAGAGTGAATCATAGTTCCACCCATGGAACCAGCGTAGTGCATCCTTTGCCTACATCAAATCAAATAATAACAAGTGTTCTTCCAGCCACTTGTTTGCTGCCACAATAATTTTGCAAGATGGAAATATGAAAGTACAATTTGGTGCCAATGGTGCACACCAAGAATCATGTGGCCTCTCCCACAAACCACCAATGAGATAGCCAATATAAATGCTACAAATGGCTTCAATTACATCATTATACAATAATCAAGAAGAAATAATCCTCCTTGGTACAATATGCTTCTCATAAAAAGACAAGAAGTACAAAACATAAGGTAAAATTGTACATTCTCTATCATGTACTCAGAGACTTGAGCTGAAATGAGTAGGAAGGTGGTTGTGAAATCCTCTCCATCATCATCCAAGCTCTGCATCTCTCCATATGCTGATGTATGTCCTGTTGGATGCCCTCCCAAATGCACTCCTCTGCCAAGGCAAGATATGCATCAAGATGCACGAAAAATAATTTCTTCGTTGCTGCATGCAACAACTTATTCTTGAGAATAGAATCTCTAGTCAATAAGACTCTATCATGTGAATAGATGACCATATCATCCACTATATACTCATAATCTCTATCCGGGTCATCGAGAATAATGCATGCACCAATATCCTTGGAGTACTCCACCAAAAGATGAGACCTCCAATAAGGATAAATCCTCCTCAAAGATAGTGCTGGTGATCTAGCATGTGAAGCTCCACTCATGCTACTGCCTACTACTTTCACATCCCCCATGCCAAATTTCTCTTCCAAACTCTTCACCTCTCCAGAATCCAAGATCGGTGAATCCAAAGAAAAAATGTCTCTCATTGATGATAGATCTGGTGGCCTCCCTGGTGGAATGCTTCTATGCAGTGAGACATCAATGTCAAGAGAGGACTGCACATATGGTTGAGAAATCTTGCCCTTGCTCTCACAGCACAATACAGTCCGCCTCCCCTTTGCACTAGTTCTCTAAAATAGAGAAGGGTGTGTGCCTCTCATCACATGATGTTGCTCTTCCTTCCTTCCTTCTTTTTCCAGCTACAATGTTGCACAATCATGATGCTCACTGATTGTGCTTGGACCTCCATGTATGAGATCCTAGGGAATTCCTTTCAAAGCTGCAAGAATCCCTCTAGTTGGAGCAAGAGCTCCTCCTTCCCCTGCATGACGTGCTAGATCAACTCTCGAAATGACAACGTTTTTTCCCTCAGCTTCCTTAACATGAGTGGGCAACCCTCAAATGATTTGATCCTCTTTCAGAAAAAGGATCTCTTTTCCTCCTTGTGCGAAAATAAAAGATGAAGGCCTTGCCTCCAATAAAGTATCATGCAAGATATCAGCCTCCTTCATGGTCTTTTGAAGTGTTTTTGAGTCTATGGTTTCCTCCATCACATGCAAGGGTTTTTTTTGTTTGAATGTGTTTGTTTCCTCCACATGTGTTTCAAAATTTATCATACCAAATATCCTCATCAAATTTCTAATGAACATTGCATAGGAAGAGGTACTTGCATTTTTCAAAGTAAATGACTCAAATAACCACCATGCATAGACCTTACCTCCCAAGTGCAGCGCTGCTATTATGATGGCTTCATCTTCGGAAATCCGATGCTGCTGCAGAAAGGTGTCTAGCTCTTCTCTCCAAGCCCTGGCTGAACAAATAGGGGAACCATCAAAGATAGATAGAAGAAATCTATCCTCATTATGATACTTGCTCCTCGTCACCATGATCTTGCAAAACTCCAGAAAATTAATATATCTCTAATCTTCTAAGTTTGAGATTCATACTCATGCAAGAAACCACTAAGATTTCCTTTCTTCAATATTCCTCCTTCTTCTTTTCCTTTCATGGAAAAGCTGGCCATATGACTATGCTGTACCTCATAGGGTGTGGCTGAATGCTCACACTCACTATAAGAAAAACCAGAGTTTGACTCAGTTTCAAACCCTCTTGGAAATCCTGTACATATCTCCTTTCTTATCTTCTCAAATTCTTCATGAATGCTCTGTATAGATCTTGGAAGAAGCTTTGTAAGCTTATCTTCCTCTTTCTCTCCATGAAATGGAGTCTTCATCTTCTCTCTTCTTGATAGCATGATGGATGAGATCCACTGGCTGAGCTACAGATCATGCTTTGATACAACTGTAATATTCCAAATGAGGAAAATGCTACAACAACGAGAATATCTGAAGATATTCTAGAGTTGGAGCTCCAGAAATATGCAAGCACAAAAATGAAGCAGCAACAACACTCAACTCATATAAATGTAAGAGAAAATCATAGCCTTCTCATTAAATAATATCAGCAAAAAATACATACAAGATCTTGAGGAAATGTTACACAAGATAGGCAATGCTCAACCTCAAAAGACAAGTACATGAATCATGAGAAAACCACTGCTACATATGCATGCTCAAGCTATGACAGCGCAATCCATGAAGGGAGACTACTGCATAATAGTGTCAATACACAAATATTTAAATATGTTGCTCAAATACAATAGGGGGAGCAATATCCAAACCCCTGGAAACAATAATGCTCAATCCCTAGAAGGATTGGCTGCAAAACATACAAAATGGAAATTCTTCAGAAATGCCAGAGTTGCTAGGTAGAAATAGTAACTCAGAAATAGAACTGGAGGGAGATGGCTCTAGCTGATGCCCAAATTGAATGTTCCTCCTCCAATGTATCTTTAGGATGAAAGGCTAATCCCTTCACCAAAGATCTAACCCTCCAACAATCTGCAAGAGCCCCACTACAAATGCTCCACTCAAAATAATGTAGTCACTGGATGGAACTGCACTGTAGGGCTAGGGAATTAATTGGCCTTGATGCCAAAGTCTGAAATAAGCTCCAAAATGTCTCCAATCTGATATCTCAAAGGAAAGAGGGACTCCTCCTCTGAAAATAGCTGATGGAGGTGGTGTAGTGAACCCTCACTACAACACCCAACAACACAACATTACTCTGTTGCAGAAATAATGCTGTCTTGATGGAGGATGCTTGGCCTCAAGCCTGGATATGAGGAAAATCTGAGCAATCCCTCAAGAGGCCTCTCAAGAAGGAGAAGGAATCCTAAAAAATAATTCCTCCCTGCAATTCTTGCTAAACAACAAAGAATGCACAATTGTCTCAATTGACAATTGAGATAAATAATACAAAGCATGAGAAACAATGGTTGCCTTGCCCTCCTTTTAAACAAGTGAATCCCCTCTCCATGGGTCCCAATCCTCTTAGGGTTTTCTCCACCAAATATCCCTTTCCTCATTCATACTTTGCTGCTTCTCTAAGTGTGCTCCACCTCTTGGCCCAGCGCTGTTGACTTGGTCAAACTTGACCTTGTCCACTTGAAAATAACCCTATTCACACATGAGAGTGTGAAAACCAGCTCCAATGATCACCCCAATTCATACTATGATGGATTTTATTGTGATTATCACTATTCATGGGCCTCCTTACCCATTTATTCTCCTCCTAGGTGAAATCAGCAAAAATTAATGTTCCAAATTATTGTTAGAAAATTTGGGAACATTACAGGGTCCAAATGGAATTTGTGGGTGGCCACTGATATCCACCTGGATCAACCAAGGTATGTAATGCTGATCTCAGCTATTGGGACATGTGTATCCCTTCAGTACTCTAGGCCTATCAAACTACATGTAAGAAGTTGACTGGGAAAATGCCTTTTCGGATGGTTTATGGGAAGGAGGCCATTATGCCCATGGTATACATCATCCCTAGCCTGTGCATCGTGGCTTTGACAAACATGGAGGAACCAGAAATCATGGAGGAATGCTTAGCATAGCTAATTTCATTGGAAGAGGATCGGTTCATTGCTAACTTTCATCAACAAGTTTAGAAGGCCTGAGAAAAAGCCTGGGAAGATAGACATATCCACCAAAATTCGTTTAACGAAGATGAGCTAGTATTATTATATGACAGCCAGTTTGCATGCCACCTAGGAAAATTTTGAAAACATTGGTTAGGTATGTATGTTGCATCAGAAATTATAGATGGAGGTGTGGTTAGATTGACTACGCTGCGTAGAGACCCCTTGCCAGGGTACATTAATGGCACCCGTCTAAAACCATACAGGGAAAACCCAACGCCTACCAAATGACTATATGGCCGGAGTAGCTGTATAAATATGGTTTCTCGCATACACGGAGAAGAATGAAGGGGTCCTTTATAGGTAAGGAGGTGTATAAGGGTGTGATGGGAGCGCAAGGGTAGTACGCAGCTACAAAAACTAGTCGTTCGAATCGTAAAACTTGGTAAAAAGCCAATTTTACCGTTGAATAGAGCAGATAGTTGGAAATTAATGTGGCGATTTGGGAGGATTTTTTACTGTTTCCTTGATGGTAAGTTATAACTAAGTTTCATCCGACCATTGTTACCCATCAAAAGCTATAAAAGGAGGGGTGTAGATTAGAATCAAGTTCTTTGCTTCCTAAAACTCTCGTGCCCTATGCTTTCCATTGAACTATGTACTTTGTGTAATATTGCCATCTACATGGTTGTACGCGCTACCCCCTCTGATAGCAACAACCCTGAGTTCATCTTCCGAGCAAGAATGACTAATCCAACCCCGCTGAATCATTTTAGACCACGGCCTCTGACGAGATGGAATCCGACGAAGTATTGGAAGTAATTCTCGAAGTTGAGGAGGTCGTGTCCACTCCAACCAAGGGGAAAAATATGGGAAAGGAGAAGCAACAAGAAACAGGTCAGGAGCAGGAGAAGGGGAAAGTTGTGAAGTGGGTTGCGGTGAAGCCATGCACGTCCACTCGAATTTTAATATTCCTAAATTAGCATGCAACTAACTGGAATATTAAAATTTAATTTTTCTTTCTTGTCTGATGAATAAGTGGGTAGGGAGACCCATAAACATATTTATTAGGAATAAAATTGCTTCTCATGTGAAATTGGATAATATTTTCAGCTTAATAAATCACCCTAAGGTGTGAACAGGGCCTAGAGCATGTGGACTGGGTCAACTTTGACCAAATCAATAGCGCTGTCATGGAGGAGTGGATATTTATGGAGAGACAACGCAGTTTTAGATGGAGACACATTGCATGGAAGTAGTGGCATTAATAGATGGGGCTTAGGGTTTGGAATCTCATTTCTTAGATAAGGAAGAGGATGGCAGCCATATTATTCATGTTATTATATGTTATGTTTTAGATTATATGGTCTATTTAGACATATATCTTTCTCTAGTTGTTTAGCTGAGATTGAGTGTTGTTTAGCACCGGGTGTTCTTGATTGGGAATCCCACCTCTTCCATTGAGAAGCTCTTGGAGGATTTTGCACTACATTTCCACATTTAGGTTTCATACCAAGCTTCAGTCTTGTGGTACAACGCAGTTTCTATGGAGAGACGTGCTGAGTTACAGGGTGCAGTAGTGGAAGATTGTATTGGGTGTTTTCTGAGCTAGTTTTGTAGTGGAGGAAGGTTTCCTTCCATTGGGAGGCTAGTAAAGGATCCCCTTGGGCTTATTTTATATATTTGACATTAGGAAAAGGTGATTTTATCCCCTATAGCACATTTCCAGTCTAGATCAGTGTTATTTTAGTGAGTTGTTGCAGTGGGCAACACAAAAATGGCCGAAAATCCAAAGTTAAAATATGGCCCAACTATTTCTAGGTGTTTATGGGTTTTTTTATTAGAATCCATGGTAAAAATCCCGGATCATTCTAAGCACTCTAACATCCCTCTGCACATGGTTCTTCTCATCATAATTAGTAGTTTCCAGCAACAACAGTAGTTTTCTTTCCATTGAAGGGATCAAACCTTCATTGAGAGAGTCCTTTTGGAGGAGTTCTTTTAGATCTACATCAGATTCAGCCACCTCCTTCTATGTGATTCAGTTGTAGTGCATCTTCATCCCTAGGGCTTTAGATCCACCATTCATATTTAGTGTATTTCTAGAAACCCATCCTGGGTTTTCTTGGAAAAGTGTTGAGGAGCATAGATCTCCATTTTTGGCCCTATATGAGCATGATCTTATCAGATCCATTTATATATATGTTCCTTTTTCTTGCTTTAGTACTTTGTGTAGTAGTATATTACATGTTTTGGGTGCATTTTGGCATTGGAGGCTTCTTTTTCCTATCTTGAGGGGCGTGATACCCAAGATCTTGTACTTATTTATTGTCGTTATATATAATACCATGGATCTATCATTTGGCTCACATGTAATGTGTTAATACTTGCTACTATTTCCATTATTATGAGCTATATTACTACTTTCCCATTTGGGAATATTATAGGATTGTGCAATCCCCTCGGAGGGTGTCGAAGGAATGCTCAACTAACCCTGTGAAGCATCCTCTAATATCTTAGGAAGATGCTTTTTTGGTGGCCCAACTGACTTGGCTACCACCCTATGTTTGACCAAGGAGGCCTACGGTGTGCACACCCAAGAATATTGATGGTGTTCGCTCGTATCTCCAGATGCTACTGGTTCCAAATGAAGTTCCCATAATTGGAGATATGTTTGGACGTCTCCCCTCCATTAAGTTGAATGACCGTGACCTTGCCAGCATTGAGGCCTTCCTAGAATTGACACCAGAGTTATATCTTGAGATGGTACTATATGATACTGTGCTAAAGGTAGTACCAATGCCGTGGGCACGCAGGTTAGCAAGTTTAGGGCTATTGAACTTGCTGTGGATACCCAATTTTGGTCTATACAATATCACCCACCTAGTTTTTTGACATATGCTAGCACTGATCCCTGATGGAATCTTGTGGATCCAAGACTGCATTCCCATTGACACTGCCCTAATTCACTGCATTACTGGTCTCCCCATGAAAGGGCCGAATCCCATGGAGTGCATCAGCAAGAAGTATGAGTGGCAGATCATCGACAAATTACGGAAGGACTATCACGTAGAATGTAACACAAAGGGATTCCTAGTAGGAACCATCGCTGAACCCAGAGTACGCATGGTTACCCTATTGCTAGCCTGTAAGATGGTGCGCAAGTGCTAGGCAACGACTATCCCCGCTTATGTAATTTAGCTCGCTGGCCACTGTGAAAAAGGGCTCTGCTATAACTGGTGACAGTTCCTTTGCACTGATTTTTTGGAAAATGTGCGCGAGGAACAGGACAATGGGAAGGAATTCTGTTACTCTTGGTTGTTGTTGCTAATTGCCTTGGTGGCGTGGGAAGCCCAAGAACAAGCAGTCCTCCCCGAGCTCGAACCAAATATGTGTGAAGGGGTGCGATATGTGAACTTGTGGGTTCAAAGTATGTGAAATGTGTTGAAGAAAACAAGGTGTTTTGGGTGTTGTTTGACACTGTGCTAGTAGCAGAAATTCATTCCCAACTGCACCTGTCCCCTACGATGTCTGAGAAATATAAGTTCATCGTGACATTTCAGGTTACAATGCACAATGTGCAGATTCGGGACCGTAAGGATCTCACTTGGATTTCACTCCCATACATCGTCACCGATGAGGAAATTGATAGGCTCATTGTCACTTTGTTGCTGCATTAGATATTGGGATTCAAGTCTACTAGCACCACGGGTACCACTGGTACGAGCGTAGCTCCAAAAGAAACCACCCTGGCTGATACTGTCAAGGAGACGGGAGTGCATGACATGAAAGGCGCCACTAAGATAGACGTCCCAAATATGTGACCCAAGGCATGGAGCAGGAATCGCAGCAGGATATGAAGACTGAGGGGTTGGATGAACAGAGCATTGGGTCCTTGCGAGGCATGAAATGAGTAACTAAGCCCCCCACATGCGGGTGAGTGAAACGTAGGGCTACTAGGCCCGGTAAGGAGATAGAAGTCACTCTAACCGAGGGAGATTTGGAGAAAATTAAGGATGCGGTCACTATCACTTCGGAGGACATGTGTGTTTACCTAGAAGAGCAACAGAAGGCTGTAGTCACAAAATTACAGTATGAGCTACATGCCCTCTAGTTGAAAGTCAATACCCTATAGATGAGAGTGGTTTAAGAGAGGAAACATCAAGTGAGATAGCCCACCATCAACATAGAATTGATCTCCATGACTGAGAGCTGAGTACTCCCAGCTTGTGCGAGCAGGTCCATGCTTTCATGGAAGTTCATCTCGACCTGGCCCGGCTCCAGGGAGAGCCGTTGCATGCTCTCTGTTGGTTTCCCGTGTTTTGACAGTTTGGCCAATCAAAAGACAAGGCAACATCAAAACCAATCTTTAGAGTTCCAGGATCTAGTCCTCCTGTTCTCAGAGACGGATCTCTCAAATATTTGTTTGCCAAGGTTTATCTTGTTTGCTTTGATTATGAATTTAGAGTAGTTATTTTAAGTGCAGATGTTTGTTTGGTTGGGTTGAGTTGATACAGCAGAATTTGAAAAGTCTAGGAAAGATAGACAGAAAGAGGAAGTATCTGGTTCATTGGGCAATGGAGTCAAAATAAGGTCATGAAAAACTCTTCAAGGGATATGGGATATCAAAGGGAAAATCTAACTTGGCCACAGGATCCTTTGTTTTGGAACGAGATGGACATTAATGTTTTGGAAAGAGAAACTTAATTCTCAACAAAGGGAAACTTGAAAACATAACTTAACAATAAAGATATATTTGATAGACAGGGCTAACCATAAATCCCACAAACATTCTTTAAGCAAATAATGACTTCAAGACAAATTTTAAAATGAAATCTAAGATTCGTGGAACTCCCTATTTCCTCAAAGATTTTATTTTAAAGGACTTAGAAAACATAGAAGATTCAGCAGAGATTCAGCAATCATTTGCATTCATAGAAGAGGGAACACCTAAATAACATCTATGCTTGCAACTATAAAGACCTTCAAAACAACTGTTCAAGCAGGGGCAAAGGGTAAGATCAAAACCGACCTCTTTGATTAACTTAAGACAATGGTACTTCAAAGGGAGACTTCAATAACAGCTTTCAAGTGATGGCAGACAAGCAAGGAGAACCATAAATCATGTTGAAACCAACTATTTGAGCTATCAAGGAAATAAACAAGCATGAAGACTAAAGAGAAGGTTTAAAGCCTCTAAAATACTTCAGCAGAAGAAAACATAAAACAGTGAAGGGTGAACAGGTCTAAGGTGCTTCCAGGAGTCATTTCTTAGCCTAAAACTTTTAGCCTACTGTAGTAAGAGATTATGAAACATAATGAAAACAAGAGAAAACATTAAACAGTTAGAATACTTCACCAAAAACCAAGCTCATGAATCCAGTGATAGAGCCTTCTCAGGAACAGGGATGCAACAACATCATCAAGACATCCAAGACTTCAATTTGTTTTTCAACTTCAATAGACTTGTATATTTATTTCCGAGAGTTTCAATGTTACAACTTGTGATCCAAAAAACAACCAACAACCAACCAACAACTCACTTATCTCGGTTATGGTATATATAGAAAGATGAGGAGGTGAGATCTGAAAAAGATCTCAATTACAATTAATACAGGATTTAAATGGCCCATTGGCCCTTGGGATGCTCAATGAAGAAACATAAGAGGTGTTCACCATATTAATTGATTTTCACTCATGATTTTAAGTTGGGTAGGAGTATTTTTTGACCTTTGAGGCACAGGTAGTCCGAAGTAACTCTGTAGATATTCTTTGCATTGAAGGCCCTGGAGAAAATGACTTCTTTGGCTATGTTGAGGCAAAAATCTGATCCTGATCAATAAATTTGGCCTCTGTTTGAAAGCTTTGAGGCAATAGGTGGCACTGTGGTAGCTGAGGAATCAATTTGCCTCAAATATGGCGGTGGAGGCTTTCATCTGACAAACACTTTTAGGTTTTCTCCTTTAAATTGTGTTTCAGGCTGGGAGATTAGGCTTCTGATGTCCGTCTTAGTCGTAATCCCTTCCAATCTGTCCATTAAACTCCTGCTCTAATCCATTTCTACTTTCTAATACTCTTTTTCTGGGTTTGTTCGATGTTTTCCAGGTTCGACGGGGGCATGTTGTATCATCGGCTCATGAAACCTTAATGGATACGTGATTTAACATCCTATGGTTGATTTCCTTTGACAAATCGAAAGAATGAGAGTCGTCACCCTCATCCTTCGAACCTTCTTCAGACATGGCGAAAATAACCTTAAACCTACAAAATACAAACAAAATTATGAAATCCTGCGTTTATATGGGAAAATCTGCATCGGAGGGTGTGCGGAGGAAAGGGGCGATCGGAGCCGTCGATCGCACTGTGATCGACGGTCGGGAGTGATTGAGAGAAGTCAGCGGCGTGAATAGTTTTACTGGGCAACGGAATCAAGGGACTGAACGTGGGCCATCGATTTGCAGAGATTGACGGCGGAGATTAATTTTCCGCAGCGCCGGGGCCTGGCTAAACCATATGCAACTTGGTTAAAGGGTGGGAAGCTTGGATAGGCAATAACCGTTAGATGTGCGGGACCAGATCAGATGGCTGTTATTTATTCCGCTGGGCGGCTATGGTCTGACGAATAATGTGCAGGGGACTGAATTTATGCGGTGGTTTTTGAAAAGTACAGAGGACACGTGTCAAGAGGTGTGTGGAATCGCTGGGCCTCGGGCCAAAACAGCCTTTGCCCGAAGAGTGGTGCGGAATAAACCATGGTTTTGGAAAATAGCATGGGAAATGGTGGGGACCACAAGGTAAGTATCACGCCGCGCCGTCCGATCTGTGGAGTAGATCGACGGCCGAGATTACTTTTAAATCACATGGGCAGAAAACCTTAGAAAATGATTTGAAACTCGATTTCGATAGTCTATAAGGTTTTTTAATGTTTCGAGCGGAGAAAATTAAATGAAAAAGGATAAGCACCCAATAGTTATAACATTTGGTTCTGGCGCTCGGGTTTATGGACGGGAAGGGCTAGAGGCTTAGCCCGAGGGGGCTAAAATCTGATGCATAGAAAATGTGGGTTTTCTATGGTTTTTTATGGCTTTTTAGGAGAAAATAAAGTTCCCAATAAGGCTAAGAAGGGGTCTTAGACCTTAGGAAATGGATTTTAATGAAGGAAAAAGGAAGAGCCATAAAATTGTGGGGTTTTCAAGGGAGATGGAGAAAAGGAATTAAGATTAGATTTGGAGAAGGGAGGGGAAAAAGGGTCCTTTGCAGCAGCACTTTGGCTTTAGAAATCAGCTGGATTTCTGAGTTCTGAATGGAAACAGTAGTGAATATTAACCAAGGATAGGACATTATTAAAAAGTCTTCAAGTATCAGCAATTTTAATCATGAAATTTTTTCTTGAAGGCTATCCAATATTATTTAGCCACCATCTGATATGACAAAATTTTATGGGTGGCTAACAGTGGCTCCACTTGGGGATGGTGTCTTTTTGAAGGCATCAAGAACTGCAGACTTGTATTCTCTGGGAGGCTGATCAGCTGCCTCATCCATTGGGCTGTTTCTTCTGCTTGAATGATCTTTCTTTTCTCTGGAAACCAATAGTCAATCTTTGAAAAACAATGGAACTTTTATCAACAAACTTTCTACCTACCCAATCCTACTGATCTAACATTTTCTCTTCATCAGAGTGCACTTGGATTGGCAAACCCTCTTACAACATTTTATTCTTTTGAAAGCATAAAAACTAATCTAACTCTACTCCTTATTTCTTCATGGATCCAGATTAAACAGTTGGATCCATATGATTCTCTACCTAATCTACTGTCTGTTGGGATTAAGCTGTCCAACAGAATTCCATTCTCTAAATTCTATAACATAAATTCAAAAACAGTCAAGTCAAGATTAAGCTTTTTAACTTGCTGTGATCTATGGCATAAAAAACAAGCTGCACATAGATTATTATTTGCAGAAAATTAAAATAAAAAAGGAAGGTTTAAGATCTGAAAGTTTCTCATCATGGCCTTCTCTTTTCTTCACAGCTCTGTTTTTGCTTTTGTTTGAGTTGTCTCTTCTTTGATAACTGATTTAGATTTTGGGAAAATTAGAAAATGAAACAGTTTTTCTCTTTCATGACTCAGAAAATGAAACAGTTTTGAGTCATCTCTCTTGGGAGACTTTGGTTCAGATTTTGAATTTGTTTGAACCTTTAATTTCTATCCTAATATGTCTATTGATAAGCCAAGATTAAACAGTTTGGCAAACCAAATTCACTACCCTATCAGCAGAAAATTTAAAAATAACTAGTCAAGATTAGGTTGTTTGACTAACTAGAAGTGTGGTTATCAGGAGTGGAATTTAAGCTTGCACACTTTCAGATTTGTTTCTCTTTTTGGGCATGGGGCTTTTCCTTTCTTGTTTTTAACAAACTGCCCTCTTTTCTTTCTTTCTATTGTTTTTGTATTTTGATTTTCTTCTAACTTTGAATGCAATGGTTAGGCTATGATATCTACAATGGTAAAACACAAATGATTTGAAACTTAAGATTCTTGGTAGAAGTAATGCTTGAGCATCCTTCCATTGACAGGACCTCCGTATAGGTCTTCTCCATTCATTTCTTTCAAGAAAAATGTATTATGACCCCTCTCAGCATGAATAACATATGGCCCTTTCCACAAGTTCTCAAACTTGCCATGTTTCCCCTTCTCTTCTTTCCTTGAATCCCATTTAAGAACAACACTTCCAATCTGGAAGTTGTTTGCCTTAGTCCTTTTATCAAATTGCTTCTTCATATTTTCTTGGACTAACTGTGTTCTTTCATAAACTTCTTCTCGGGTCTGCTGCAAATGAATTGTTTGGTTGATCCTCCTCTGCATATCATTTTCTTCAACCTGTACTTCTTGAAGGAGCTTCATGACTGGAACTCCTAATGAGGTAGGGAAGACTGCATCCATGCCATAAAATAATTGATAGGGGGACATATTTATTGATTTCTTTGTGGTTAGTCTATCAGCCCATAAGGCATGAACCAGCTTACTAATGAGACTCTTGTTGGAGGATTCAGCTAATCCATTCCCTTGGGGATAGTAAGCAGTGGAATGGCCCAAGGTTATATGGTATTTGTGACAGAAATCAACCATATTTTTGGATTTGAAAGCGGCAGCATTGTCTGTTATGATTTTTCTGGGACAACCAAATCTGGATAGGATATGGGTTTCAAGAAACTTGATAACGACAGAGTCATTAGCATTCCTGGTAGGTATAGCTTCTATCCATTTGGTGAAGAAGTCAGTGGCTGTGAGGATCCACTTATGTTGAGCTGAGGAAGATGGATGAATTTCTCCAATGAAGTCCAGCCCCCATTGTTGAAAAGGTGGCTCAACTCTGATAGGATGTAGGGGTAAGGGAAGGAGCTTTCTCTTGCCATCAAAGATTTGACACTTATGGCAAGACATGACCAGCTTCTGAGTGTCTGGGAAAAGGGTAGGCCAATAGTAACTTGATCTGAGAATTTTGTTTGCTGTGGCCTTCCAGTAGAGATGTCCTCCACATTCACCATCGTGCAATTCATGCATGATTTTTCCTGCATCATCTTCAAGCAAACATTTAAGCAAAATTCCAACAGCATTTTTCCAATATAATACTCCATTTAATATGCAAAAACTCAAAGCCTTTTGTTTCAAGAATCTAGCCTTAGTTTTAGATAAAGAAGGAGGGGTATTTAAATATAAAAGCACATAAAAAATGTCAGCATACCAATGAGAATTTAGAAAGGTTTCTTCAATAAAAGGAGCATCAGATTCTTCTATTTCTTCCAACACATCTACCATATTCATGTCTAATGCTTGGAAGTTAGACTCAGCCATGAGTTTTGATAATCGTTGCCCTTTTACTAGTTTGGTGGGCCTAATTTCTAAGTCATATTCAAGAATAGTTGCAATCCACTTTCCCCTTTTACCATCGGGTCCTGACTTAGAATATCCTTGACAACAGTATGTGGAACAAAAGCAATTATGTGAGAGTGTAAGATGTAGACCCTAAAATCTTTTAAAGCTTTCACTAATGCTAAGGCTTACTTCTCCATGATGTTATAATTGAGAGGAGCGTCTCTTAAGGCCCTACTAAAGAAGGATATTGGCTGTTCTTGTCCTAAATCATTCTTTTGAAGTAGAACTGCTGCTATTGTATGCTCAGATGCAGAAGAAAAGATGTAAAAATCTTTGGTAAAATCTGGACTAATCAGGACTGCTGTTTGAGTAAGAGCTTGTTTGACCAGTTTGAATGATTGTTTAGCTGGTAAAGTCCATTTCACACCCACATGTTTCTTGAGCATGTTTGTAATGTTTTTTAATAGCTCAGCAAGGTTGGGAATAAACCTTCTCAAAAAATTAATCTTTCCAATGAAAGATTGCAATTCTTTGAGGCTTCTAGGATGGCTAATTTGCAATATGCCATCTATCCTTGTAGGGTCTATTTTGATTCCTTCTTATGAAATTATATGACCAAGAAGTTTCCCTTCTTGGAGACCAAAGAGGGTCTTCTTGGGATTCAGTGATAAGCCAAATTTCCTACACTTCTCAAAAACCTTTCTTAGGTGAATCAAATGCTCTTCATCAGTTTTCAAGAAAAAAGTTATGTCATCAAGGTAAATAATTATAAAATAGCCAATATCTTCAAAGAATGCTATGTCCATGGCCCTTTGGAAGGTGACCCCTGCATTCATTAATCCGAAAGGCATTTTGAAATACATAAAGGTGCCCCAAGGTGTGGTAAAATCAGTTTTGATTTGATCACTTGGGAACACTAACAACTGATTGTAACCCGAAAAACCATCTAAAAGGGATATTCTTCTTGACCCAACTACTCTTTGAAGTATATGGTCCATTTTGGGCAAGGGGTAGTTGTCCTTTAAAGAGGCTCTGTTTAAATTTCTGAAGTCAATACAGAGCCTGATTTCCCCGGTTTTCTTTCTAACCGAAACTAAGTTTGATACCCATTCTGAAAACCTAATGGGTACTATGATCCCAGCACTATACATTTTCTCAATTTATACCTTAACCAAAGGTAGTAAAAGAGGATTTATTCTCCTTAGTTTTTTCTTGAAAGGCTTTTGATTTTCCTTCAAGGGGATTTTATGCGGGATGATGCTGGTATCATATGATTTCAAGTCGTTGTATTCCCAAGCAAACACATCTTTAAACTCTTTGAAAAGCTCTATGTACTGCAATTTTATGTGGGTTGGGAGGGTGTTGGATAGCTTGATCATCCTGGGTTCTGCTAGATTGCCTATGTTATGTTCTTCTACATTTTTTTCCACAGGCTCCATTCGGGGTTCTTTAGCTACATCGTTGAGATCAAACAGGTGTTCTAAAGGTGTGAGACCTCTTGGGATCTTATCATTTTTGCATTGTAAGACTTCCAAGTCTTCTTGGTCTTCATTGTTCACTACCTCTACTTCAAATAGATTTTTGCAATGATTTATATTAGCAGGATATGTCGTTTCAACCTCTGGGATTTGTTCAATATACAAACAGTTTTCTTCATGGCTGGTTTCTAGTGTTGGTATGCTGAAATCATTTTCTGATTGCAAGAAATCATCTATGTGTTTGTCAGATTCAAACACCTGCCAGTGATCTTCGTTATCAGGCACAGCAGGTCTGTGTTTCACCTTTATACTGAGTTTTTCATTTATCTCAGGTACTTGGCAATTGCTGGCAGCGAAGGCAAGTTCATTTGCTAGATGATTGAGTGCTCTGGGGATAAAAATGAGTTCATATTTTTCGAAAGTTTTTAGTAGGTCGAGGGCAGCGTTTCGATATTCCCTAAGCCTTGGATTCTTGGCTGAGTATTCTCCTTTGATTTGTTTGATGATACGTTCAGAATCTCCTAAGATAGATATCCTTTGGGCTTTTAACTGTTTGAGCAATTGTAAACCTAGGAGGAGGGCTTCGTACTCAGCGATGTTGTTAGTGCACGGGAAATCTAATTTGTATGAAAAAATCTGATTTGTGTTCTGAATCCAGACACCTGCCCCTGCACTAGTTTTATTGCAGGATCCATCGAAATTTACTGTCCAGAGTATGTTTGACTCATTTTCACTTTCTTGTTGCTGTTGATTGTCAATATTTTGAAGTTGATTCGAGGTAAGATTGGATTGTTCTGGTGAATTGATTGGGTCCATGTTTTCTTTACCTTTTTGGGTAATTTCATCTTCATTACACAAGATAAAAGAGTCTAAACTTGATTGAATAGAATAGATTGGAGTGTTGTTTGGTTTGTCCATGTTACTCACCATGTACTTCATGTGGGATTCTCTGTATAGTCTTCTGTTTTGGTTAAAAACAGGGATGGTGGCATAAGACATATCCATTTGAAGGCTTCCCTGAAGTTTGGCTCCCCATGATCTCGATAAGAGCATGCCATACTTAGGGGGAATGTCAGCTACAACTACATCCATTACTAGATTCTTGGCGGGGATCTGAGCTAAGTTAACACATAAATATTTGATTAAACCCAAACATTTGACTCTGCTTGAGTCAAAAGAATACAAATCTTTGTATGGTTTAGTAATT
This sequence comes from Pinus albicaulis, assembly GCA_034641835.2. Classification (NCBI taxonomy): domain Eukaryota; kingdom Viridiplantae; phylum Streptophyta; class Pinopsida; order Pinales; family Pinaceae; genus Pinus; species Pinus albicaulis. Next base: position 30,996,617 of record MU968317.1, read on the forward strand.
TCTAAGCCTAAGCTTTCCATTACTACCTTGGGCATGAGATTGTGAGAAGCTCCAGAATCTAACATGGCATTATGTAGAATTTTATCGTGTATGTTCAAGTTGACATAGAAGGGAGGGACTGGTCCTTCTTGATATTTTCCTTCAACCTCTAGGTCAAACAACAGCTCAGGTTTGTCATCTGTCAAGTTTAAGGTGTCAGTATCATTTCCTAAGTTTAAGGCTTTCAAAACTTGGTTTTTGTACACTTCTTGGGTTACTAGTTCAGCTAGGGGGATGGTAATTTTTATCTTAGCAATCTCTCCCTCAAGGCTGAAAGGAATAATTGACTTGTTAATATTTATATCTGTTTTTTCGATTGAATTCTTTTCAGCAACTTTGATTTGCTGAACCTTGCTTGAACTAGTGATAGGAATAGTTTTACTAGGACCACTAGCTGAAGTGGTAGGGGTGATTTGTTCAACATTTGGCTGGATTCCCTTGTCTTTATTTAAATCTGGTTTTTTGGCCGAAATGTTGGTTTTTTCTGCTGTCTTCTTGGGCTGGTTTTCTGTGTTTTTCTTGACAGCAGTGCTAGTATTCTTATCTTTTGGATTTTCTACACTTCCCTTGCTCCTAAGATTATATTGTTTGTGTAACTCCATGATTGCATTTTCAAAACCCAATCTATAGTCATCAGAATATTCATAGGTGTTTGTATTCTGATTATTAGAGAAGAAACCTTGTTCTTCCTCAGTGAGGAAAACATCATCGCCACTGTCTGATCCAATCAAGTTTACATGTGATTCTTCCAACCTTTCCAACTCCATGTCTTCCTCATATTGATCTACATAGTTCTGTTGAAAGGGAGGTCTAATTTGTTGGTCACTTTCTTTTTGCTTATCTTGATTGTTATCTCTTCTATAATTCTGATTTCTATTCCTGTTTTGATTGTTTTGAAGTGCAGTCTGGTTTTGATTTTCTTGTGCTTTCTTAATTATGTTCATCTCTTTCATCATTTCTTCCAACATTCTCTCCATTTTTGAGCTTGAAGTAGAGGGAGGGGATTCCTCTCTGAAAGATACTCTCTTTTCAGTTTTAATTCTTGCTCTCTTTTCTATTAAGTTGACTTCCACAGAAAGAGCACCCCTTTGCATATCTTCAAGAGTTGCAAAATCTCTTTCTCTCAGTGAATAAGTCATGTCAGAGTCAAATCCTTTAGGAAAATTGTTTAAGGTTGAGCATTGTGGAGGTTTTAGTTCTGGGGAAAGTGCATTATATACACTGTTAAATCTAGTAGAATATGCGTGTACACTTTCCCCAGGATTCCTACGGAGATTGTTGTAATCAACAAGGACTTGGAGAGGATTCCTTTTTACTTCCCATTTTTTTAGGAATGTTTGATGGAAGGCTTGGAGATCGTTAATACTACGGGGGGCTAAACCTTTAAACCATTTTCTTACTTATCCCCCTAAGCTCTGAGCAAATAATCTAAGTTTGACAGAATCATCATCAATTTCATTTCGGTCAAAATAGTCATTCATCTTATCCACATGTTGTGATGCAGTTGTAGCATTATTAGCATCATATAACGGAATTTTGGACTGATAGTCCTGGGGAAGATTGACTAGTGGTACAGTAAGGGCTAAGGGAGCATACCATGCTTCCATTATATGTGGTGGGGGTGGATTAACAAGTGGTGGATTGACAAGAGGGAAAGTGGGCTGAGGTGTGGTGGTTTGAACAGTGGATGTAGGACTAGTAGAAGTGGATGAACCAGGAGTAGACTGCTGAGCTGATCTTGGATGAGAGACACCTAGGATGTGAAGAAAATGTAAATCAGGAGGTGTTGTTTCTCTGCTATCAAGATGTTCACTTGTTTCAGGAGATGATAGTGAAAACTCAGAATCTAGTTGTTCTAACTCACTAAATGACCTAGTCCTAAATGGATTAAACAAGTCAGCTTGTGAGTGTTGTAGAGCTGAAAGTTTTTCAGGAACTGATTTAGCTCTTGGGGGTGATCTGAAAACAGTTGATAATTTAATCTTAGGAGACTTCCATAGGATACTTTCTGGGTCATCAACTATTTTAGGTGGGTTGGGGTCAGGATGGGCTCTAGTGTAGATATTTCTAGAAGCCACTATGGTGTGTTTTTAGACCCAAAATAACAAGAAAAGTTCAACCAAGTATGACAATCTTTGAGAGGTTAACTGATCTGTTTACACAAATTTTGATCCTACAGTCCTCTAAATGGATTTGGAAAATGTTATAATGGTAAGGGTTCTTTCTAGTGGATTCTTAAGGTCTGCTCAAGATTGTGAAGTCACCAGGTGGAAATTTTAGAGTGTTTTCAAAGAGGTACACTGTCCACCACAGTGCTTGTGAAACATCCTTTTTTAAGGATATCCCGAAACACAACAAACTCTAACCAGAGATTGACTGGGAGGGAATTCACCAGATATATCATCTTTAAAAGAGGATGAGATCCAGAGGCTATCTGGAAAGACTCTGTCTAAGAGTACAAGGTAAAACACATCAAAGGTAAGTGATATGTGGGAATGAGTGTTTCACTATAAAGTGGAAGTTTTTAGTTCGTGAGGAGGTAAAAGGTTCTATGGTCCACTACCATGTTTATTATGAAGCCAAACTTGAAATATTTTTGGGTTTTTCTGAGTTTATTTTGGTTTTATAGGTTAAGAGAGTGTTATAAGTCTGATTTTGCACTTAGCTAAGGTGTTCAAACAAACAGATTTTCTCTTATGGCTTGGTAACTGGTTCCTTCAAGGTTTGATAAGGATTAAAAGGAATCCTAAGGGTTACTTAGTTTGCCACTGATTCAATCAAGTCCTATCATGATTGCCATTATGTTAGGCAGTGCTTGAAGAAAGTTACTTATGTTATACTGGACTTAAAGGTTTTAAGAAACGTTTTGAAACCTCTAATTCTCCGTAGGGTCCCACCGTGATCGCCAATATGTTGGTGTGAGCGGTGGGATAAATCCAGAATGTGTTCTTTATCAATTTAAGGGCCTAAAGAGATTTAAGAGATGTTTTCAACTCACCGTATTACTCAGTAAGGTCCCACCGTGATCGCTATTATGTTGGTTTCCCGTGTTTTGACAGCTTGGCCAATCAAAAGACAAGGAAACATCAGAACCAATCTTTAGAGTTCTAGGATCTAGTCCTCCTGTTCTCAGAGAGGAATCTCTCAAATATTTGTTTGCCAAGGTTTATCTTGTTTGCTTTGATTATGAATTTAGACTAGTTATTATAAGTGCAGATGTTTGTTTGATTGGGTTGAGTTGATACAACAGAATTTTAAAAGTCTAGGAAAGATAGACAGAAAGAGGAAGTATCTGGTTCAATGGGTAGTGGAGTCAAAATAAGGTCATGACAAACTCTTCAAGGGAAATGGGATATCAAAGGGCAAATCTAACTTGGCCACAGGATCCTTTGTTTTGGAATGAGATGGACATTAATGTTTTGGAAAGAGAAACTTAATTCTCAACAAAGGGAAACTTGAAAACATAACTTAACAATAAAGAGATATTTGATAGACAGGGTTAACCATAAATCCCACAAACATTCTTTAAGCAAATAATGACTTCAAGACAACTTTTAAAATGAAATCTAAGATTCGGGGAACTCCCTATTTCCTCAAAGATTTTATTTTAAAGGACTTAGAAAACATAGAAAATTCACTGATAGCTGCATTCATAGAAGAGGGAACACCTAAATAACATCTATGCTTGCAACTATAAAGACCTTCAAAACAACTGTTCAAGCATGGGCACAGGGTAAGATCAGAACCGACCTCTTTGATTAACTCAAGAGAATGGTACTTCAAAGAGAGACTTCAATAACAGCTTTCAAGTGATGGCAGACAAGCAGGGAGAACCATAAATCATGCTGAAACCAACTATTTGAGCTATCAAGGAAATAAATAAGCATGAAGACTAAAGAGAAGGTTTAAAGCCTCTAAAATACTTCAGTAGAAGAAAACATAAAACAATGAAGGGTGAACAGGTCTAAGGTGCTTCCAGGAGTCATTTCTTAGCCTAAAAATTTCAGCCTACTATAGTAAGAGATTATGAAACATAATGAAAACAGGAGAAAACATTAAACAGTTAGAATACTTCACCAACAACCAAGCTCATGAATCCAGTGATAAAGCCTTCTCAGGAATAGGGATGCAACAACATCATCAAGACATCCAAGACTTCAATTTGTTTTTCAACTTCAATAGACTTGTATATTTATTTTCGAGAGTTTCAATGTTACAACTTGTGATCAAACAACAACCAACAACCAACCAACAACTCACTTATCTCTGCTGTGGTATATATAGAAAGATGAGGAGGTGAGATCTGAAAAAGATCTCAATTACAATTAATACAGGATTTAAATGGCCCATTGGCCCTTGGGATGCTCAATGAAGAAACAGAAGAGGTGTTCACCGTATTAATTGATTTTCACTCATGATTTTAAGCTGGGTAGGAGTATTTTTTGACCTTTGACGCACAGGTAGTCCGAAGTAACTCTGTAGATATTCTTTGCATTGAAGGCCCTGGCGGAAATGACTTCTTTGGCTGTGTCGAGGCAAAAATTTGATCCTGATCAATAAATTTGGCCTCTGTTTGAAAGCTTTGAGGCAATAGGTGGCACTGTGGTAGCTGAGGAATCAATTTGCCTCAGATATGGCGGTGGAGGCTTTCGTCTGACAAACACTTTTAGGTTTTCTCCTTTAAACTGTGTTTCAAGCTGGGAGATTAGGCTTCTGATGTCCGTCTTAGCCGTAATCCCTTCCAATCTGTCCATTAAACTCCTGCTCTGATCCATTTCTGCTTTCTGATAATCTTTTTCTGGGTTTGTTTGATGTTTTCCAGGTTCGACAGGGGCATGATGTATCATCGGCTCATGAAACCTTAATGGATACGTGATTTAACATCTTGTGGTTGATTTCCTTTGACAAATCGAAAGAACGAGAGTCGTCACCCTCGTCCTTCAAACCTTCTTCAGACATGGTGAAAATAACCTTAAACCTGCAAAATACAAACAAAATTGTGAAATCCTACGTTTATATGGGCAAATCTGCATCGAAGGGTGTACGGAGGAAAGGGGCGATCGGAGCCGTCGATCGCACTGTGATCGACGATTGGGAGTGATTGAGAGAAGTCAGCGGCGTGAATAGTTTGACTGGACAACGGAATCAAGGGACTGAAGGTGGGCTGTCGATCTGCATAGATCGACGGCGGAGATTAATTTTCCGCAGTGCCAGGGCCTGGCTAAACGATATGCAACTTGGTTAAAGGGCGGGCAGCTCGGATTGGCGATCACCGTTAGATGTGCGGGACCAGATCGGATGGCTGTTATTTATTCCGCTGGGCGGCTATGGTCTAACGGATAATGCGCGGGGGACGGACTTTATGCGGTGGTTTTTGAAAAGTACAGAGGACGTGTGTCAAGAGGTGTGTGGAATTGCTGGGCCTTGGGCCAAAACAGCCTTTGCCCGAAGAGTGGTGCGGAATAACCCGTGGTTTTGGAAAATAGCGCGGGCAATGGTGGGGACCACAAGGTAAGTAGCACACCACGCCATCCGATCTGTGGTGTAGACCGACAGCCGAGATTACTTTTAAATCACATGGGCGGAAAACCTTAGAAAATGATTTGAAACTCCATTTCGATAGTCTATAAGGTTTTTTAATGTTTCAGGTGGAAAAAATTAAATGAAAAAGGATAAGCACCCGATTGTTATAACATTTGGTTCTGGCGCTCGGGTTTATGGATGGGAAGGGCTATAGGGTTAGCCCGAGGGGGCTAAAATCTGATGCATAGAAAATGTGGGTTTTCTATGGTTTTTTATGGCTTTTTCGGAGAAAATAAAGGTCCCGATAAGGCTAAGAAGGGGTCTTAGACCTTAGGAAATCGATTTTAATGAAGGAAAAAGGAAGAGCCATAAAATTGTGGGGTTTTCAAGGGAGATGGAGAAAAAGAACTGAGATTAGATTTGGAGAAGGGAGGGGAAAAGGGGTCCTTTGCAGCAGCACTTTGGCTTTAGAAATCAGTAGGATTTTTGAGTTCTGAATGGAAACAGTAGTGAATATTAACCAAGGATAGGACATTATTAAAAATTCTTCAAGTATCAGCAATTTTAATCATGAAATTGTTTCTTGAAGGCTATCCAATATTATTTAGCCACCATCTGATATGACAGAATTTTATGGGTGGCTAACACTCTCCATACGTCCCTCTTTGAGGATATCTAATGCAGGAGCACTAGGTTCAGAAAATTCTTTGTATTTTAATAGATTTAGGGGTCTTGTGTTTTCAAAGTGTTAGACTCCTATACCAATAGGTGTCATTTTTCATGATTGTCTTGATTGAACTATGGAATATGTTCAAAGCTTTTTCTTGTGCAAAGGTGTTCCATATTCTTGAAAAATAAAAAGAATCAAAAAATTTTAAAAAATGTAAAGAGGGCATACCCTAAAAGAAAAATCAAAGGGTAAAAAGAATAAAAATGACCAAAAAGTAAAAGAAATGAACACCATCAAAAAGAAAGGCCAAGGAAAGTGTGCAAGTCTAAATGCCACTACTTTTTACTCTGATGTAATAAACAAATTGTGTGCAACTTGTATTTTATGCCACAATTCATGAATAGTCAAAATGTTTAAGCTTGGCTAGTTCATTTTTCAATTTCATGTTGTAGAATAGAGAATAAATATCTGACCAAACAGTTTAATCTTGGAAGATAAGTAGATAGGTAGAGTTAATAAAAGGTGCTCAACAATTTAATCTGAGCCCTTGGATGTAATAAGTGTAGAATTAGATAGATTTGTCATGTAAAAGAAAAAAAGATTGATAAGGGTTTGCTAGTCTAAATGCACCCTAATAAAGAAGAGAAAATGGTAGAGTAAAGTAGATAGGGTAGGTAGATGGTGTGGTGGAATTACATGTGATGAATGATGGCTTTAAAATGTTTGTAATCTGTTACTTTCATCACCAAGTGCAAAGGCAGAACACCACATTGGCAGAATTTTAGAACAAAGCAAGGTCAACTTAACTTCCCACATCACTTTCTCCCTAAGAGTTTTACTAATTTCCCCAAAGTGCAAAGGTATTTGAAGATTAAATGGGCTCAAGACATTTCCTTGACTTTTGGAGGGACCGGACCCTCGGCCTGATGATAAAAAAGACCTAAGTACTTAAAGTTATCCATCATTGCACTCATTCACTTTTAATCTTTTCCTAAGTAAAATCCCATTTTACTTAGGAAAATCATGCAAAATTCCATAAAACCCTCAAAATTACTTTTTATCCTAAGTTTAAGTGATGAAGTGATTATAGTGCAATTTACTTCTAAAAACTTCACTTTCTTGGTTATATTTAAGTATTTTGAGTTTACATTGTCCCTTATCATATTAACTCTAACTTATATAGTAAATCCCTATGAAAATCACCTCTTCCTATTATATTTAACTCCTTTGTAAATAATATCCCTAAAATCTTTATATTAAAACTATTTTAGCCAAAAGTATTTTATTCCCACTTATTCAAATCAAAACCCACAATATACCCCCTTTTGGCTAAAATATAACATTAATATTATTCCCGCCCCCCTACGGTAAATAAATCACATTGATTTAATTACTGTATAAATAAAAATATATGAAAAATCATTTAAACATATTATATATGTGTTTAAAAATAAAAATAAACGATTCAAGACATCCACCGTACAAAGAGGTTAATTAGTCATCAGGATTAATTAATAATATTAATCCTCCAATAAAACACCTCCCAAAATGATTAATTAACGTTAATTGTGTTGGGCCCGCCTTTTAACTTCCCCATCAAGTTCATGTCACGTCGATCGTCTGATCACTCCATCGAAGATCCACGGCCTGCATCCATTCCGCTGCCCATCCTCCATCCTAACGTTAACTCGTGAAATCAAAGTGGTTTCCGAATAGTACCCTGGCCATGCGTCAATTACTTTGTGGAATCGATGCCGATTCATATAATACCACCATCCCTCAAATGGCGGTGCGGAATAAACCACTTACCACCTTCCCTCATGACTTGTCTGTCGTACATGCTGACATCATTCATAATAAATCCCGTCACCTTTTGATTTTGCGAATAAAACAAGTCTCTTTGCGTCATTTTCATTATCTCGTACACAACTAGTCTCCCATGCACAGAAATTCGAAATTCAACTGTTGATGTCCGCCAACCTTTGTTTTGTCGAAAAGAATTACAGTTGAGCTTCTCAGAAAGCGTCTTCCTCAACCAGTACCTATCCAAAATCATCGTCATCCTTAGAAAAATAGGTATTTACCCTAGAAACTCCCTCTGAACTCTGTAAAAATTGGTTTCCATTTTCCTTTCATTGAAACAGAGTCAAAATCGATTGTTAGTTCATCCCTTAAAACTGAGAACTGTAACTACATTTCTAAACTAGAAATTATACCTATTTCTCCCATAAAAACCCTTTGTAGCCCAGCTACTCCACCTAAAGCCTCTGTTAACCTATTCGAGCATGGTTTACCTTCCAAAAATCATTCTAAATTCACCCCATAGACCTCTCAAAATCAAATGAAACCTTTTTGACCTCCTCTGCAAACCAATGCTTTCTTAATAATTTGTTTTGTTTTACAGGTGATCAGAAGACAACATCCTTGGATAAATAGTCTTAATACTAGTCATAAGACTTGTTTACTCCAAGAGTGTTATCAAATCTATTCAAACATTGATGGAAGATAAAACATACAGTTGAAAGACAAGAAAAGGAAACAAGATATTAAACGATTTACTGTTGAAACATACAGTAAAAACCTAAACTACACATTGAAGGTAAACGGACACAGTAAAGAACAGTGAAAGAGTATCAGTGGTTAAAGTGTATCAAGTAAAAGTTAGAATGAAAGTTAAAAAGAAGTTACAGAGCAGTCAAAGGTAAACAGTAAAAGTAATTACAGAGGCAGTAAAATGGTAAAAAGAGGAGATGAAAATAATTTCACCAACATTGAAGTTTATCTAAAGTGAAAGTAAAACAGTTAAAAGAACAAAAAGTGAAAAGATGAAAAACACAACAAGAAGGAACATTTTTGCAGAAATTTAATGTTTTAGTCATTGTTTTGCAGAACCTATTGTGATCAATCCAAGATGAATTTTGAAAAACTGAAGGAGCTTTATGTTCTTAAGAGGACCATCTACAAAAACCTCTCTCACTTTTCTAACAGCTATTATGTTTTTGGAAATATTAAACAATGTTGGAAAACACTTTTTGCAGAAAATTCCTGTTAAGGTTAAATCACAAAGACATTTTAAGACATAATCATCAGCTTGGGTCACAACCCCAAAGATATCAAAAGCATTGAGGTACTAATTAAGAAGAAAGATGATGACATAGCTGCACTAAGAAAGCAGCTGAAATTTCCAGCCTCAAGGCATCCCCAGACCCAAGAATTTTTTAAGGGAAATTCACAGGAAGAGATAATAGAGTTGCTCTTAAAGATAACTGAGCAACTGGGTGAAACAGAGAAAGAATTGGAACAAGATTTACAGGAAAAGGAAGTTATCGTGCAAGCATCCATCACAGAAGCTACTACAACTACAGGTACCACAACAGCAAATCAACAAACAGAGCCAACACAGGTAAACACTTCTGGTTTAAGTTCTAATGAATTGATAAAACAAATGGAAAGTTTACAACTAAGATTCACAGAACTTCAAACCACAAAATTGCAGTTAGAAAATTTGGAGCAGAAATATGATACATCTAAAAAGACTGTTGCTGATAATACCATGGAAATTAAAAGATTGGAAAGATTGGTTAAGGCTTTAGAAAAAGATATTTCATTAGAAAAGCCTTTGAAAGAAATAAATGAAATTCTTTGGGATAATATAATTGAGTTAATAAAAAGTATTTGGCCCTCTGTTCAAGCAATTTTTGAACAAAATGACTTGATTAAAGTACCTCAGGAAGAAATAAATAGAACAAGAGATGAATTAAGAGGCAGACCTGAGCAGGCCAATCAACTTATACAGTTTTTGAACACCCGGACTAAGCAACAGCTTGCAATATTAGGAATTGAGGACAAGACCGACACTATTTTGGAGATAAAAAGAGTTTTCACCAAAAGAAATTTTATGCAGAATTTGGAAAGGAAGTGCTCAGATATTCTGGCTGATATTAATACTTTCAAAGGAAAATTTCAGGTTTTATTGGACAGTGGGTTACCCAGTCCTATGCTCTCAGAGGACCAGATAATGGACCTGGAAACCTATGTCAAGAAAATAGATATCCATGCTCATAATACAGCTGCTCATTCTATCAGTTTTCCAGAAGCAATGTTGCCAACAGGGAGAAATATCTATGATAGGTTGAAGAATTTATTTCATCTTGAACATGAAATAAAGTATTTGTTCCCTAATCAGCCCACTTTTTACAAACTCACAGAGGCCGATGAGACATTGAGAAAACTTAAAAGAACCATAATAGCAGAAGATCAATGGTGGGATGACTTATTGGAAATTCTATGAAATTTATCTTCAAGATGAGAATTTTATCTTTTTACTATTATGAAAAGGATAAAAAATGAGCACAGATGAAAGAGTATCAGTTGCACAGGTTAAAGAGTATCCGTAGAAACAAAGAGTATCAGACAAGCTAAAGAATTACTCAAAGGGACAGCATCGAGCCCTATTATAGCACCTGCCTCCAGCACATCCTCAAAAGGAGGAAACAACACATCAGCAATCACTTCTTGTCCTATTTACGAGACCATTTGTCTCCTTTTTATTGTAACTTACTCATTAGTCACCCTAGAATATTGGCTAGGTTGGTATGAAAATTTTCAATTATTTTTTGTATAAATAAACCCTCAAAGAGAGTTTTGAGGGTGGATTCTACTACTTGGCTGTGACATTGATGTTTTTGGAATAAAAAGTGTTTTGGAGAAATTTATTTGTGGCTAACTGGATGACAATTTGAAGCTCAGGACTTTTTGCAGGATTCATGTGTCGGACTGCAGTTCAATAAGTCTTTCTATCCTATGTTTTAAGTTTTATATCTGTTTATAATATCATTATGTCCATTTCTGAATAATTTACATAAAGGATTGAATAAGAATTTACTTAATTGTACTCTGATTTCAGATGTGATTATTCTTAATGTTTTCCTCTAAATTGGTTATAAGCACGAATTCTTAAATGCTCTTTCTTTGCTAATTTAAACATTCTTGATTACTATAATAAAGAATTCTTCATTGCTCTTTGTTTGTAGTCATTTCATTTCTTTCTTTTGAACATGGTGAAATATTCTTAGCTGCCTTTCATCTCTTCAAAATCATCCCATCATTTTAAATTTTAAGGATTGTTCTCTGTCTGGCTATCTTGCCCTGCAAAGCCATCTTGTGTGTAAAATAGAAATCCAGTAAAGCCATCCTTTGACTCCATAGCCCAATGGACTGAAAATCTTCAACTTTGCCCCTAGTTTGTGGATTCCACCATTTTCAAACAAATTCTTGGACTTATAACTAGCCTAAAACCTTCTAAGAACAAAGATAAATCACAAAGAGAGAGCCCTCTCTGGATGTAGATTGGCTAGATTTTGCATCTAAAGGTTGGTTTGTGGTTACCTCGGGTATACTTTCCTTTTCCACAACTTCAAGGAAAACCTGAGTGATAACATAGTGGTGACTCCACTAGGGACCTGAATCATTTTATTGATACTATTGTTTGATTTATAAGCTATAGACAGAGTCTGAAGATCAACCAGGTAGCCTTTGAAATGCTTTTGCTCTGCAACTGCATAGTAAACAAATGCTGCTTTAGTCTATCTTTGGTTTAGCTTATAAACTGAACTTTGGATTCAAAACATTCAATTAGACTCTCTAGTTTAATAAATCTTTGAGAAAATTTTAATTAAAAATCTTAAATTTCTTAAAGAAATCATAGAAGTTGTTTTGAAAATTCATAAAAAAATAAAATAATCATAAAATATTCAAAATTTGGTTTCTTGAAGAACTAACTTTTTCTTCAGAATTGTTTTACAGGTTTAGATCTGATCTATGATGGTGGATAGGGATCAGACACACAAAGGTTAAAATCATCCACCTGGCGACTCCAAATCAATTTCAGAATCAAGACTCCACTAGAGGAATGAACCTCAAATAACAATATGGAAAGATCAGACTTTCAACTTGGATTGTTATCCAAGACATTATGTTCTTTCTAAATTGATAGAGTTTTCCAATGTATATTGTATTTTAGAGAAGATCTTAGAGTAGTTTTTAATTTATCTCTTTTGAAAATTGTAAATATAAAATCACCATGCACATTTGAGCATCATTCTTCTGACTCTTTTGATATCAATTTCCAATCAAGACACTGTTGATCAGAGATCCATAGCTTGAAGTTTTAGAGCAATTCCACAACCAAATAATCTATATTCCAAAGCATTAATAGTGATACTGGATGACAGGGTTTGTGGAAAATCTTTCATTTTATGAAATCTTAAATGAATTCAGGGATGAGTTATCAAAACTTCAATTTGATGAGGATTTTCTAAGAGCTTTCTTTCTTCTTTTTAAATCAAGAAAATGTTCTCCTCGAGTTAAAAAATGGCTTCTTGATATAATTTCTGAAAATTATGAAAATGAAATCAAACTTTTGCATTCTCAAATTCAGTCATACAATTTCTGAAATCCTAAAGAATTTTTTGAAAATCTTCCTTCTCCAAAGCAAGAGGAAATTGTACTATCTTTTGACTTGCATATTGAAGATGATTATTCTTTCAAACACAAGACTAAAGAAATAAGTTCATGGTCTAATATTCATAATTCAATTGAACAATTAGTCATTGAAGGCCTAGAAGTAAATAACATACATCATGCTTTTAATGATCCTATAGAAAATTATATGGAGAATATTTTTACCTCAAATCTGCAAACATGTTTTATCTATGAGGATCAAATATATCAACAATTGCCATTTCACATCTTATCGTTGATTATAAAGGCACATGATCATAACATACTTCCAATTTTGATCATAAGCAATCAAGTTAACCATTTATTGTTACATCTACTTGATTGGCTTCATTGACATTTTTGTATTACTTGATTCAATAAGATTTTTAGTAGATTAAAGTAAGTAAATGAGTGCTAATAAGCTCAGAATTTTGAGCATTTTTTTTAGTTTTTCAATTTTCAGCTAGTTTTTCATTAAGTTGGTTTGAAATTTTTTGTGTGTTGTTTTAGTTTTAGATCAGATTTCAGGTTGCAGAAAAAGGACTATATTCAATTCAAGATTTTCAACCACAACAAATTCATGTTTGTGATTGGAAAAAGGCAGAAAATTCCTAACTGGGCAACAAAGTTTTAAGTTTTGAGTGGATAGTAACTTACTGGAGTTGAAGCCCGAAGTGAAGGCCCTAAGCTTCAGAAGTTTTACTATCATATATACAATAAAGCTACCAGAAGAAGGAGATTACATGGTTTAGTTTGAAGACATTTTGAGGCAACTGACCTGCTGTTCTTGACTTTTCACAAGGAAAATCCATCCCCAAGTGGAGCCAGTGTTAGACTCCTATACCAATAGGTGTCATTTTTCATGATTGTCTTGATTGAACTATGGAATATGTTCAAACCTTTTTCTTGAGCAAAGGTGTTCCATATTCTTGAAAAACCAAAAAATCAAATAATTTAAAAAATGTAAAAATGGTATACCATAAAAGAAAATCAAAGGGTAAAAAGAATAAAAATGGCCAAAAAGTAAAAGAAATGAACCCCATCAAAAAGAAAGGCCAATGAAAGTGTGCAAGTCTAAATGCCACTACTTTTTACTCTGATGTAATAAACAAATTGTGTGCAACTTGTATTTTATGCCACAATTCATGAATAATCAAACTGTTTAAGCTTGGCTAGTTCATTTTTCAATTTCATGTTGTAGAATAGAGAATAAATATCTGACCAAACAGTTTAATCTTGGCAGATAAGTAGATAAGTAGAGTTAATAAAAGGTGCTCAACAGTTTAATCCGAGCCCTTGGATGCAATAAGTGTAGAATTAGATAGATTTGTCATGTAAAAGAAAAAGAAGATTGATAAGGGTTTGCTAGTCTAAATGCACCCTAATAAAGAAGAGAAAATGGTAGAGTAAAGTAGATAGGGTAGGTAGATGGTGTGGTGGAATTACATGTGATGAATGATGGATTTAAAATGTTTGTAATCTGTTACTTTCATCACCAAGTGCAAAGGCAGAACACCACATTGGCAGAATTTCAGAACAAAGCAAGGTCAACGTAACTTCCCACATCACTTTCTCCCTAAGAGTTTTACTAATTTCCCCAAAGTGCAAAGGTATTTGAAGATTAAAAGGGCTCAAGGCATTTCCTTGACTTTTGGAGGGACCGGACCCTCGGCCTGATGATCAAAAAGACCTAAGTACTTGAAGTTATCCATCATTGCACTCATTCACTTTTAATCTTTTCCTAAGTAAAATCTCATTTTACTTAGGAAAATCATGCAAAATTCCATAAAACCCTCAAAATTACTTTTTATCCTAAGTTTAAGTGATGAAGTGATTATAGTGCAATTTTCTTCTAAAAACTTCACTTTCTTGGTTATATTTAAGTATTTTGAGTTTACATTGTCCCTTATCATATTAACTCTAACTTATATAGTAAATCCCTATGAAAATCACCTCTTCATATTATATTTAACTCCTTTGTAAATAATATCCCTAAAATCTTTGTATTAAAACTATTTTAGCCAAAAGTATTTTATTCCCACTTATTCAAATCAAAACCCACAATATACCCCATTTTGGCTAAAATATAACATTAATATTATTCCCGCCCCCCTACGGTAAATAAATCACATTGATTTAATTACTGTATAAATAAAAATATATGAAAAATCGATTAAACATATTATATATGTGTTTAAAAATAAAAATAAACGATTCACGACATCCACCGTACAAAGAGGTTAATTAGTCATCAGGATTAATTAATAATCTTAATCCTCCAATAAAACACCTTCCAAAATGATTAATTAACGTTAATTGTGTTGGGCCCGCATTTTAACTTCCCCATCAAGTTCATGTCCCGTCGATCGTCTGATCACTCCATCGAAGATCCACGGCCTGCATCCATTCCGCTGCCCATCCTCCATCGGAATTTTGACTCGCGAAATCAAAGTGGTTTCCGAATAGTACCCTGGCCACGCGTCAATTACTTTGTGGAATCGATGCCGATTCATATAATACCACCATCCCTCAAATGGCGGTGCGGAATAAACCACTTACCACCTTCCCTCATGAATTGTCTGTCGTACATGCTGACATCATTCATAATAAATCCCGCCACCTTTTGATTTTGCGAATAAAACAAGTCTTTTTGCGTCGTTTTCATTATCTCGTACACAACTAGTCTCCCATGCACAGAAATTCGAAATTCAACTGTTGATGTCCGCCAACCTTTGTTTTGTCGAAAAGAATTATAGTTGAGCTTCTTAGAAAGCGTCTTCCTCAACCAGTACCTGTCCAAAATCACCGTCATCCTTAGAAAAATAGGTATTTACCCTAGAAACTCCCTCTGAACTCTGTAAAAATTGGTTTCCATTTTCCTTTCATTGAAACAGAGTCAAAATCGATTGTTAGTTCATCCCTTAAAACTGAGAACTGTAACTACATTTCTAAACTAGAAATTATACCTGTTTCTCCCATAAAAACCCTTTGTAGCCCAGCTTCTCCACCTAAAGCCTCTGTTAACCTATTCGAGCATGGTTTACCTTCCAAAAATAATTCTAGATTCACCCCATAGACCTCTCAAAATCAAATGAAACCTTTTTGACCTCCTCTGCAAACCAATGCTTTCTTAATAATTTGTTTTGTTTTACAGGTGATCAGAAGACCACATCCTTGGATAAATAGTCTTAATACTAGTCATAAGACTTGTTTACTCCAAGAGTGTTATCAAATCTTTTCAAACATTGATGGAAGATAAAACATACAGTTGAAAGACAAGCAAAGGAAACAAGATATTAAACGATTTACTGTTAAAACATACAGTAAAAACCTAAACTACACATTGAAGGTAAACGGACACAGTAAAGTGTTAGCCACCTATAATATTTTGTTATACCAAAAGGTGGCTAAGATATTTTTTGAGCCTCCAAGGAAAAAATTTTATCACTAAAAATTGTTGGCTCTTGAAGACTCCTTGTAGGCCTCATGCCTCTGTCCAAAATCCTCATTTGCTGTCTCATTTTATACTCAGGAACTTCTGCTGATTCCAACTGAAAGACTACTGAAAGATCGTCATTTCTCCTCTTCTCAAAACCTTTCATCTGCTTCCCTTTTTCTCCATCAAAACTACCTTGTTTTCATAAGTCCTCTTCTTTCCATTTATGAAAAATTTCCCCTTTCATAGTTAAAAACTCACTTTTTAACTATTTCGGAACCCCCAAATCATATTATTTCCTCATATAACCATAGAGCCCGCAATCGGGCGATAAACCATTGAAAATCCCTCTCCGATCAATATTTTCCTTTGTAAACCCAAAAACCCACTTTCCGAAAGTTTTAAGTTAAAAACTTAAAAACACGTGATAAATATAAATGGGTTGATTGAAAAGAGCCGATCGTGCAATCGCAATCGGAAACAACACAAATGGGTTGATCGGAAAGACCAGGCTCAATGGCCCGATTGTGATTGGCCCTTGTCTTTATACTCCCGGGCATATTACATTCCATGAAAACCACCGGCCACGCAATCGGGCACCTTTTTTCCTTTACTTATATATTTTCCTCCCGATCCATTATAACTTGTGTTTATTGCAAAAACTTTGGTTTTCCATATGTTTAAAGGTTTTTTCCACTGGTGCGTAGGTCGAAGAAATCCTGACCGTTGATCCAGTTCTTTGATCCAATGGTCCGCGCACAATCGCATCGCAACTTTTCCTTATTGCGCAATTGCATGCCCATCTATGCGACCTCCGATTGCCGATCCCCGATTCAATCCCGACCGTCGATCTTGTTCTCAGATCAACGGTCTGCGCTCAATCGCAAGTTCCCTCCGATCGCAATCGCAAGCCTTCCCGTCTCACTCCCGATTGCGATCCACCAATTCCATCGCAGCCGTCCATCTGTTTCGCAATCCGACGGCCATCGCACACCCTTGCGATCCCTCCGATTACATCCTATCCGTTCATTTCCCGCTGATCCAACGGTCATCGCTTGATCGCACTGGTCGCCCGAACGCTAATCGCAAGCCCTTTCCACAGTCCTCCGATTTAATCCTAGCCGTCCATCTCCCTGATGATCGGACAGGCAGCGCTCAATCGCATCGCTGCGTTTCAATCGCATCCCCTTCTCTGCCCTCCCCGATCGCGATCCTCCGATTAAATCTGAGCCGTCCATCCTCCCGAGGATCCAACGGTCCTTATTCCCTCTGATCACAAGTCTTGCCTCGTTTCAAAAACCCTCCGATTCACCTTCCACCGTTGATCTGATTTGCAGATCAACGGCCAGCGCTCAATCGCATTGGAAATTTACATCGCATGCACTTGCCTGCCACCCCCGATTGAGATCCTCCGATTAGATCAGGACCGTCCACGTGTCCAGATTGGACGGTCCAAAACCACCCCGCCTTATTTCTTCTCCCCGCTCTCATTTTTCTGTTTTGCACCGATCTCCACCGTTAGATATTTTTATCCGACGGCTACACTCCTCCCCTGCAATCTGAAGTAGTTTAAACCTATTTTTCGCAGGATTTCTTAATTGTTTTGTGTTTGATGCAGGTGTTCTAAATGGTTTTCCATTGTATAACGAAGAAATGCCAAGGGCTGGGAATGACGATTCTCGTGCCCTCGTTTCATTACAGAGAAGCCATTCACTAGGCTCTAGTCCACGTTTCGTCAGTAATCTATGAGTATTGATGCCGTAAAGCCCAGTGCGGGTCTGCACATCGACAAGACACTTTTTTAATTCAAAAACAGTTAAAAGAGTATCAGTTTTGAAGACAGAGCACAACAGATGAAGATAGAAGACATTTTTTATGGGGATTACGGCTAAGACAGTTATCAAAAGCCTAATCCCCAATCTAAAACACCGTTTAAAAGAAAACCTAAAGTGTTTCATCAGGCACATTGCCTCCACCGCCATACTTTGAGGCAAATTGATTCCTCAACCACCGCAGTGCCACCTATGGCCTCAAAATGCTTAGTCAGAGGCTAAATTTATTGAACAGGATCAGATATTATGCCTCGGAACAACCAAAGAAGTTATTTATGCCCCAAATTTAATGACAGAATATCTGCAGAGTTACTCCCCACAGTACGCAGAGCCTCAAAGTCAAATACAACTCCTGCTGAGCTTAATTCATAAATGTAAAACAATTAATACAGTGTTCCACCTGTGAATTTCTTCATCGAGCCCCTCAAAGGCCACGAAGTCTTGAATCTGTATTAATTGCTTCGAGAGATCTTTTGTTAGGTCTCACCTCCTCATCCTTCTATAAATACTTCAGTAGAAGATGAGTGAATGGTTGGATTAGTTGGTTGTTAATGTAATTGCTGAAACATTCTATGTAACTGAGCTGAAAACTCTTGACTGTAGATAGTGGTTTCATCGGCTCTTGGAGCTCTGCTTGTAGCAGATAGGTTAGGTTGTGAAGAGAGATGGATTAAAACATTGGACCTGAAGATTGTAACCGGTTTGAAGCATCAATACAAGCTGATTTATGGGATCTTGGTCTATGCTGATGGTGATGTTATTCTCACTGTGAACTTGTCATTTTATTTCCATTTTCAATTAGTTTCATTTTCCATTGTAAAGAACAGTTTGAACAGTGTTAGGACTTACTGTATACCAGTAACCTTCTCTGGCTGAGAAATCTTTATTCCAATGTTTTCTTCTAATTGTGTTATTTAGAAATGATTTAATTCAGTCTAAGTACATGGATGCTGGCGTTCCCTCATCCTTTTGTCACTGCTGAATGTTATTTTTAAATGTTACTTTCATATATGTTGTGTAAGGAATGAATTGAGGAAATCAAAGGTTAGCCCTGAGTCCCTTTCTTGTTTGCTCAACTATTTGATTGTTTCCCTTAGGATGTGTCAAAAGCTGACTAGTTTCAAAGTACTTATCAGATCTTAGGCCATTCTGTGTTATCTCTGTGATTGTCTTGGAAGTAATTAAGTAAAGAAGAGCTAGGAGAGGATATGGTGAGCCCAGCCCTCTAGTTTCTACTCCAAAGGTTGCCTTTAAGTTTCCCTTCATTTTTATTTGTTTTCTATTGGAAGTGTATCGAAGGCTGGATAGTTTCAAAGTACTTACCAGATCCTAGTTTGCTTCTATGTTTCTCTTAAGTGCCTGGTCAAAGGCTAGCTAGTTTCAAATTACTTACCAGATCCTGGGCTGCTCTTTGTTCTGCATCTGTCATTTCCCTTTCTTATTGTATCACTCCATTCCATAAATCAAACTTTAAAGAGATCCTTAGGCATAGATGACTTGCCCCATAGATTACTCTTGAACCTGAATGTTTCAATTAAATCCTCTTATGACTCCATAGCCCAATGGATTGAAACTTGCCATCATCTTTCTTCATGATCTTAGCTTACTCTTCAGCTTGCAACTTCTCACCTTTGAGCCTATTTGCATATAGATCTTTCTGCCTCAGACAACAATTATGTTCAATCATCCGAAAATACCAAACAAAATCCTTGGACATCATAACTAGCCTAATATCATTACCCAAAGATTTTCAAAGACAATATCCATCTTTGTGCATATTGGAGAGATCCCTCTCCGGATTCAGGAGGGCTAGATCCTAGAATCCCAAAGTTGGTTGAAATGATGTTAACTCTGTGATCGGACTTTGCCAATCTTGCTTATTACATAGACCTAACATTTCTGGCGGCTCTACTGGGGAGTCTGAGTTCTTTTCATTTTAAATACTGCTAAGACTCAGAGTACCCCTGATATCTTTAGATTGGTACATGGTGGTGGACCATAAAACATTTTACCTCCAAAAATTAGCTAAAAATATTCCACCTGGCGACTCCACACTCTGAAACTCCCAGAAGACCAAATGACTCCACTGGTAGAAGACCCTGAACTAATTGAACAGACACAGTGACCTCTTTCCTGATTTACAAACATGGATTTAGATATAGATCCAGAAGACAAACATATGCTCATGATGGAAAAATTAATGTACATGCTTGGAAAAAGAGTCGATAGGTTTATATCCAATATGAGTATTGGTTATCAAAAAGAACAAATGCTTTTCCCTAATCAAACAAAACCTCTACCACCACAAGACATGTATGATGAACATGAAGAAAATAATCAAGAAAATTTTCCAATCATGATCGAAAAAATGATGTACATGCTTGGGAAGAGAATGGATAGGTTGATGGCTAATATGAATATCGATTATCTAGATCAAGCTCGATTTTCCCTTGATCAAACGCAAGCCCAATCACCTCAAAACCAAGACCCTGACCAAGGCATGTATTATGATCAAAACTTTATAAAAGATGATGAGCAAACTTACAAAGAAAGCAATGAAGAAGGTTGTCAAGAAAAACTTGATTGCCTGCCGATGTCTTGTACCACGCTGATAAGAGAACTCCATGACCTAAATGCAAAAACTTTTAGGGACACAAGTGAAGTTCCGCTAGAAGAGGCTCAAGAAGAAATCAGGCCTCAAAATCAGCCAAAACAAGACAAAGGGGACTGCTATGCCTCTGTTTTAAGCAAAAAGGAAACTCCTTCTCTCTTCACAGAGAAAGAGGTTGATCTAGTATTGAACAGACAACCAGCATCCAAACCTTCATTTGAACCAAACGCTTCTGCTCATCTACCTACTCCATCTTGTTGTCTTGATACAAGAAATAAACTTGTAGATCAGTTAGAAGAAAGGCAAATTGACAACCCAATATGTTCAACTGATGAAATTGTTTATTCCGATGATTTTCCAAATTTCGATCAGTCTAATGATAATGATGATTCACAAGAAGAAACTAATCATGCAGGGCAACCAGCGTTTGATTGGTGTTATCATTTTCACCATCACCAGCTTGAAAGCCAAAAACATCTGTTTCAATCCATCACTAATGGCTTTCACATAATTGGAAATCAGCAACCTTTCAACTCAGAAGGTGAAGAGAAGAGCAATGAAGAAATTTTTGAGCAAGAGGAAACCATTGAATACACCCCTACTCAAGAATATAATAACATCTTCACAAAGTTCGGCCCACTCAATCCAAGCATACTAGGGCCACAAGAGGACAACATTGTCAAATATGATGAGTCCTCCAGTTCATAGGATGATGAAGATGAGGGAGAAAAACAAATAGAAGACTATCCTGCTGTGGATATATCATCTTCTCAAGAAGAAACTCCTCCCTTCACTGATATTATTTTTTCATATAAAGAACCTGAATTTGTATCAGAAGCAAGCATATGTTTAGAGAAAGAAAATATTTCACTGTTTGCTATTGTGCAGGTTAAATATGACGATACTTCCAAGCTACGTGCTGAAGAGATACTCCTCAAAGCTGAAGTCTTGGAAGCAGACGATCTATCAGACATGGAGGACCGAAAAGAAGAGATATTTCATCTTTTCTTTGTTGATCCTATGGAAGAGTGTGTGGAGATCCCAACTGGCTCAAATTATCAAACAATGATCCTTTGCAAAAGCTAGAGACATGAAAAGCTGTCACCTTCTGTGATAGCCTTGACATTGAAGGTTAACCTTCAATATGTTCTATGGATACCTCTGACAAGCAACCAGAGTTACTACTTCTTCTTGACATTACTCAGCTGGCTGCATTGGCACTTTTGTATCATATGAATATGTAAATACTCAATGTTTAGAATAGGTTAGATAGTAATGTCAATAAAGCTCAGTTTTGAGCATGTAGATAATTGTTGTTTTTTGCTTTGAAGAAAAATCAAGAAATACAAAAACAAAGAAAGGAAAGAAAAGAGGGCAAAAAGGAAAAACAAGAAAGGCAAAGCCCCATGCCAAAAAGAGAAACAAATCTGAAAGTGTGCAAGCTCAAATGCCACTCCTCAAAACACACTTCTAATTAGTCAAACTGTTTAAACTTGACTAATTAGCTTTCAATTTTCTGCTGATAGGGTAACGAATTTGATTTGCCAAACTGTTTAATCTTGGCTTATCAGTAGATAGATTAGGATAGAAATTAAGGTTCAAACAAACTCAAAATCTGAACCAAAGTTTCCAAAGAGAGATGACTCAAAACTGTTTTATTTTCTGAGTCATAAAAGAGGAAAAACTGGTTCTAATTTGCTCAAAATCTGAATCAGATATAAAGGAAGAGATAGCTCACAGAAAAAAAATAAAAAGAAAAATCATAGCTATGAAAAGAAGAGAGAAGGCCATAATAAGAAGCTTTCAGATCTTAAGCCTTCAATTTTTGATGTTCAATTTCCGCAAATAATAATCTATGTGCAGCTTGTTTTTATGACATAGATCATAGCAAGTCGAACAGCTCAATCTTGACTTGACTATTTTTAAATTTCTGTTGTAGAATTTAGAGAATGAAAGTTTGTTGGACTATTTAATCCCAACAGACAGTAGATTAGGTAGAGAAATATCTGAGCTCAACTGTTTAGTCTGAGTTCAGGGAGAAATAAGGAGTAGAAATAGATTATATTTCCTACTTTCAAAAGAATAAAATGTTGTGAATAGAGTTTTCCAATCCAAGTGTACTCTCATGAGGAAAAAATGTTAGATCAGTAGGATTGGAGTAGGTAGAAGTTGTATTGATGAAATTCATTTTTCTTTCATGACTGATATTTTTATCAAAGAAAAGCAAGAGCAAGCAGTGGGTCAGGCACTAGTCAACATCCCAGAGAAATCAAGTCTGAATTCTTGATGCCTTCAAGAAGGCACCATCCCCAAGTGGAGCCACTGTTAGCCACCTATAATATTTTGTTATACCAAAAGGTGGCTAAGATATTTTTGAGCCTCCAAGGAACAAATTTTATCACTAAAAATTGTTGGCTCTTGAAGACTCCTTGTAGGCCTCATGCCTCTGTCCAAAATCCTCATTTTCTGTCCCATTTTATACTCAGGAATTTCTGCCGATTCCAACTGAAAGATCGTCATTTCTCCTCTTCTCAAAACCTTTCATCTACTCCCCTTTTTCTCCATCAAAACTACCTTGTCTTCATAAGTCCTCTTCTTTCCATTTATGAAAAAATTCCCCTTTCATAATTAAAAACTCACTTTTAAACTATTTCGGAACCCCCCGATCATATTATTTCCTCATATAACCATAGAGCCCGCAATCGGGCGATAAACCATTGAAAAATCCCTCTCCGATCAATATTTTCCTTTGTAAACCCAAAAACCCACTTTCCGAAAGTTTTAAGTTAAAAACTTAAAACCACGTGATAAATATAAATGGGTTGATTGAAAAGAGTCGATCGCGCAATCGCAATCGGAAACAACACAAATGGGTTGATCGGAAAGACCAGGCTCAATGGCCCGATTGCGATTGGCCCTTGTCTTTATACTCCCGGGCATATTACATTCCATGAAAACCACCGGCCCCACAATCGGGCGCCTTTTTTCCTTTACTTATATATTTTCCACCCAATCCATTATAACTTGTGTTTATTGCAAAAAATTTGGTTTTTCATATGTTTAAAGGTTTTTTCCGCCGGTGCGCAGGTCGAAGAAATCCTGACCGTTGATCCAGTTCTTCGATCCAACAGTCCGCGCACAATTGCATCGCAACTTTTCCTTATTGCGCAATCGCATGCCCATCTCTGCAACCTCCGATTGCCGATCCCCGATTCAATCCCGACCGTCGATCTTGTTCTCAGATCAACGGTCTGCGCTCAATCGCAAGTTCCCTCCGATCGCAATCGCAAGCCTTCCAGTCTCACTCTCGATTGTGATCCGCTGATTCCATCGCAGCCGTCCATCTGTTTCGCAATCCGACGGCCATCGCACACCCTTGCGATCCCTCTGATTACATCCTATCCGTTCATTTCCCGCTGATCCAACGATCATCGCTTGATCGCACTGGTCGCCCGAACGCTAATCGCAAGCCCGTTCCACAGTCCTCTGATTTTATCCTAGCCGTCCATCTCCCTGATGATCGGACGGACTGCGCTCAATCGCATCGCTGCGTTTCAATCGCATCCCCTTCTCTGCCCTCCCTGATCGTGATCCTCCGATTAAATCTGAGCCGTCCATCCTCCCGAGGATCCAATGGTCCTTATTCCCTCCGATCACAAGTCTTGCCCTGTTTCAAAAACCCTCCGATTCACCTTCCGCCATCGATCTGATATGCAGATCAACGGCCAGCGCTCAATCGCATTGGAAATTTACATCGCATGCACTTACCTGCCACCCCCGATTGAGATCCTCCGATTAGATCAGGACCGTCCACGTGTCCAGATCGGACGGTCCAAAACCACCCTGCCTTATTTCTTCTCCCCGCTCTCATTTTTCTGTTTTGCGCCGATCTCCACCGTTAGATATTTTTATCCGATGGCTACGCTCCTCCCCCGCCATCTGAAGCAGTTTAAACCTATTTTTCGCAGGATTTCTTAAATTGTTTTGTGTTTGATGCAGGTGTTCTAAATGGTTTTCCATTGTATAACGAAGAAATGCAAAGGGCTGGGAATGACGATTCTCATGCCCTCGTTTCATTACAGAGAAGCCATTCACGGGGCTCTATTCCATGTTTCGTCAGTACTCTATGAGTATTGATGCCGTAAAGCCCAGTGCGGGTCTGCACATCGACAAGACATTGTTTTAATTCAAACACAGTTAAAGAGTATCAGTTTTGAAGACAGAGCACAGCAGATGAAGATTGAAGACAGTTTTTATGGGGATTACGGCTAAGACAGTTATCAAAAGCCTAATCCCCAATCTAAAACACAATTTAAAAGAAAACCTAAAGTGTTTCATCAGGCATATTGCCTCCACCGCTATACTTTGAGGCAAATTGATTCCTCAACCACCGCAGTGCCACCTATTGCCTCAAAATGCTCATTCAGAGGCTAAATTTATTGAGCAGGATCAGATGTTATGCCTCGGAATAGCCAAAGAAGTTATTTCTACCCCAAATTTAATGAAAGAATATCTGCAGAGTTACTCCCCATAGTACGCAGAGCCTCAAAGTAAAATAAAGCTCCTGCTAAGCTTAATTCCTAAATGTAAAACAGTTAATACAGTGTTCCACCTGTGAAATTCTTCATCGAGCCCCTCAAAGGCCACGAAGTCTTGAATCTGTATTAATTGCTTCGAGAGATCTTTTGGTAGGTCTCACCTCCTAATCCTTCTATAAATACTTCAGTAGAAGATGAGTGAAGGGTTGGATTAGTTGGTTGTTAATGTAATTGCTGAAACATTCTGTGTAACTGAGCTGAAAACTCTTGACTGTAGATAGTGGTTTCACCAGCTCTTGGAGCTCTGCTTGTAGCAGATAGGATAGGTTGTGAAGAGATATGGATTAAAACATTGGACCTGAAGATTGTAACCGGTTTGAAGCATAAATACAAGATGATTTATGGGATCCTGGTCTATGCTAATGGTGATGTTATTCTCACTGTGAACTTGTCATTTTATTTTTGTTTTCAATTTGTTTCATTTTCCACTGTAAAGAATAGTTTAAACAGGGTGAGGACCTACTGTATATCAGTAACCTTCTCTGGCTGAGAAATATTTATTTAAATGTTTTCTTTCTGCTGTGTTATTTGAGAATGATTTAATTCAGTCTAAGTACATGGATGCTGGCGTTCCCTCATCCTTTTGTCACTGCTGAATGTTATTTTTAAATGTTACTTTCATATATGTTGTGTAAGGAATGAATTAAGGAAATCAAAGGTTAGCCATGAGTCCCTTTCTTGTTTGCTCAACTATTTGATTGTTTCCCTTAGGATGTGTCAAAAGCTGACTAGTTTCGAAGTACTTATCAGATCTTAGGCCATTCTGTGTTATCTCTGTGATTATCTTGGAAGTAATTAAGTAAAGAAGAGCTAGGAGAGGATATGGTGAGCCCAACCCGCTAGTTTCTACTCCAAAGGTTGCCTTTAAGTTTCTCTTCATTTTTATTTGTTTTCTATTGGAAGTGTATCAAAGGCTGGATAGTTTCAAATTACTTACCAGATCCTAGTTTGCTTCTATGTTTGTCTTAAGTGCTTGGTCAAAGGCTGGCTAGTTTCAAAGTACTTACCAGATCCTGGGCTGCTCTTTGTTCTGCATCTGTCATTTCCCTTTCTTATTGTATCACTCCATTCCATAAATCAAACTTTAAAGAGATCCTTAGGCATAGATGACTTGCCCCATAGATTACTCTTGAACCTGAATGTTTCAATTAAATCCTCTTATGACTCCATAGCCCAATGGATTGAAACTTGCCATCATCTTTCTTCATGATCTTAGCTTACTCTTTAGCTTGCAACTTCTCACCTTTGAACCTATTTGCATATAGATATTTCTGCCTCAGACAGCAATTATGTTCAATCATCTGAAAAGACCAAACAAAATCCTTGGACATCATAACTAGCCTAATATCATTACCCAAAGCTTTTCAAAGACAATATCCATCTTTGTGCATATTGGAGAGATCCCTCTCCGGATTCAGGAGGGCTAGATCCTAGAATCCCAAAGTTGGTTGAAATGATGTTAACTCTGTGATCGGACTTTGCCAATCTTGCTTATTACAGAGACCTAACATAAAGAACAGTGAAAGAGTATAAGTGGTTAAAGTGTATCAGGTAAAAGTTAGAATGAAAGTTAAAAAGAAGTTACAGAGCAGTCAAAGGTAAACAGTAAAAGTAATTACAGAGGCAGTAAAATGGTAAAAAGAGGAGATGAAAATACTTTCACCAACATTGAATTTTATCTAAAGTGAAAGTAAAACAGTTAAAAGAACAAAAAGTGAAAAGATGAAAAACACAACAAGAAGGAACATTTTTGCAGAAATTTAATGTTTTAGTCATTGTTTTGCAGAACCTATTGTGATCAATCCAAGATGAATTTTGAAAAACTGAAGGAGCTTTATGTTCTTAAGAGGACCATATACAAAAACCTCTCTCACTTTTCTAACAGCTATTATGGTTTTGGAAATATTAAACAATGTTGGAAAGCACTTTTTGCAGAAAATTCCTGTTAAGGTTAAATCACAAAGACATTTTAAGACATAATCATCAGCTTGGGTCACAACCCCAAAGATAACAAAATCATTGAGGCACTAATTAAGAAGAAAGATGATGACATAGCTGCACTAAGAAAGCAGCTGAAATTGCCAGCCTCAAGGCATCCCCGGACCCAAGAAGTTTTGAAGGGAAATTCACAGGAAGAGATAATGGAGTTGCTCTTAAAGATGACTGAGCAACTGGGTGAAACAGAGAAAGAATTGGAACAAGCTTTACAGGAAAAGGAAGCTATCATGCAAGCATCCATCACAGAAACTACTACAACTACAGGTACCACAACAGCAAATCAACAAATAGAGCCAACACAGGTAAACACTTCTGGTTTAAGTTCTGATGAATTGATAAAACAAATGGAAAGTTTACAACTAAGAGTCACAGAACTTCAAACCACAAAATTGCAGTTAGAAAATTTGGAGCAGAAATATGATACATCTAAAAAGACTATTGCTGATAATACCAGGGAAATTAAAAGATTGGAAAGATTGGTTAAGGCTTTAGAAAAATATCTTTCATTAGAAAAGCCTTTGAAAGAAATAAATGAAATTCTTTGGGATAATATAATTGAGTTAATAAAAAGTATTTGGCCCTCTGTTCAAGCAATTTTTGAACAAAATGACTTGATTAAAGTAGCTCAGGAAGAAATAAACAGAAAAAGAGATGAATTAAGAGGTAGACCTGAGCAGGCCAATCAATTTATACAGTTTTTGAACACCCGGACTAAGCAACAGCTTGCAGTATTAGGAATTGAGGACAGGACCGACACTATTTTGGAGATAAAAAGAGTTTTCACCAAAAGAACTTTTATGCAGAATTTGGAAAGGAAGTGCTCAGATATTCTGGCTGATATTAATACTTTCAAAGGAAAATTTCAGGTTTTTTTGGACAGTGGGTTACCCAGTCCTATGCTCTCAGAGGACCAGATAATGGACCTGGAAACCTATGTCAAGAAAATAGATATCCATGCTCATAATACAGCTGCTCATTCTATCAGTTTGGCAGAAGCAACGTTGCCAACAGGGAGAAATCTCTATGACAGGTTGAAGAATTTATTTCATCTTGAACATGAAATAAAGTATTTGTTCCCTAATCAGCCCACTTTTTACAAACTCACTGAGGCCGATGAGACATTGAGAAAACTTAAAAGGACCATAATAGCAGAAGATCAATGGTGGGATGACTTATTGGAAATTTTATGAAATTTATCTTCAGGTTGAGGATTTTATCTTTTTACTATTATGAAAAGGATAAAAAATGAGCACAGATGAAAGAGTATCAGTTGCACAGGTTAAAGAGTATCTGTGGAAACAAAGAGTACCAGACAAGCTAAAGAATTACTCAAAGGGACAACATCGAGCCCTATTATAGCACCTGCCTCCAGCACATCCTCAAAAGGAGGAAACAGCACATCAGCAATTACTTTTGGTCCTATTTACGAGACCATTTGTCTCATTTTTATTGTAACTTACTCATTAGTCACCCTATATTATTGGCTAAGTTATTGTGAGATTTTTTCAATCATTTTTTGTATAAATAAACCCTCAAAGAGAGTATTGAGGGTGGATTCTAATACTTGGCTGTGACATTGATGTTTTTGGAATAAAAAGTGTTTTGGAGAAATTTATTTGTGGCTTACTGGATGACAATTTGAAGCTCAGGACTTTTTGCAGGATTCATGTGTCGAATTGCGGTTCAATAAGTCTTTCTATCCTATGTTTTAAGTTTTATATCTGTTTATAATATCATTATGTCCATTTCTGAATAATTTACATAAAGGATTGAATCAGAATTTACTTAATTGTACTCTGATTTCAGATGTGATTATTCTTAATGTTTTCCTCTAAATTGGTTATAAGCACGAATTCTTAAATGCTATTTCTTTGCTAATTTAAACATTCTTGATTACTATAATAAAGAATTCTTCATTGCTCTTTGTTTGTAGTCATTTCATTTCTTTCTTTTGAACACGGTGAAAGATTCTTAGCTGCCTTTCATCTCTTCAAAATCATCCCATCCATTTTAAATTTTAAGGATTGTTCTTTGTCTGGCTATCTTGCCCTGCAAAGCCATCTTGTGTGTAAAATAGAAATCCAGTAAAGCCATCCTTTGAATCCATAGCCCAATGGACTGAAAATCTTCAACCTTGCCCCTAGTTTGTGGATTCCACCATTTTCAAACAAATTCTTGGACTTATAACTAGCCTAAAACCTTCTAAGAACAAAGATAAATCACAAAGAGAGAGCCCTCTCTGGATGCAGATTGGCTAGATTCTGCATCTGAAGGTTGGTTTGTGGTTACCTCGGGTATACTTTCCTTTTCCACAACTTCAAGGAAAACCTGAGTGATAACACAAAGAAGATTGGTTTCTTATGTACTTATTAATTTTTTTGAGTGACATTTAGAATAGGAATTAATTAAATATTGAGAGGAATTTTGTAAATGTTCTCTAATGTTGGAGAACATGAGAGAATTAGGATAGTTGAGATTCCATAGGGAATGAGAGATTTGATAATTAATTGTAAATCTTAAGTTAAAATTGGTTTCATGATTTTATGGGATTAGAGAGGATCCTTAGGGATTAGTTAAGTCAAATAATGACTTATAGGATTCTTAGGAATTTGTTGAGCAAGTTATGGATCTAAACCAGAATTGGTTGTAGAATCCATTTGTATAAATGATAAGCCTCAAGGCATTAAAAGAGATAGAGGGCGAGAGAATTTAGATATAAAAAGTTTGATTTGGAAGCCTACGAGCCAGAGAGAGTGGAAAATGTCATTTAATTAGAAAATTAGGCCTAAAAGAGAGAAGACAGAACACGAGATGTTCTGAGATTATGTAAGTATTGTTTATTAATGAAAGGAGGGTTTTCATTGTGTTCAGAATTGTTTTTTGTGTTTGACCATAATTGAATGAAATTGATCTCTGTTTAAATGAAGCTCTGTGCATAATTTTTATTTTGTGGAAGCCTTTATGAGGAATTTTTTTTTTAATTTCAGTTGATCTGTGTGAAAAATGCTTTGAGCTTATGAACAGGTGAGTGAAAAAAAACTCTACAATAGGGGTTTGATATGGTGGTTCTGCATACAATTGAAAAGTTTGATGTAAATGCTGAAATAGGGTTTATATTTTCAATATTATGACTTGAATGCCAAAGTGCATAAAGGTAAGAAGAACAGAGTGAATCAAATGACATATAACATCAAATCTCGAGAAGCTGTTAACATGAAATTATGTCATGAGCATATTTTTATGTTATGCATAAGTTTGAATTTGATATGAATTTGAGGATTTCAAAGATCAACCATCGATCACAGAATGGATCGATGGTGATCCATTAAAGGAAACGTGGACATGGAAATTATTTCCAGCATAAATAATCTGACAAAGTGTTAATATTTACTTCAGATTTGAGAGTTTAAATCTTGAATTTAACGTAGTTGAAATCTGGAGTTGTCTCTAGAATTGTGTATATATTGAATGTGGAATCATGAGAAAATGGTCAATGAAACAGCGGAAAATTCATTGTAGTGAAAGGGTTAAAAAAAATTGATTTCCAATGGAGTGATAGAACCATGAATCAATGGCCAACAGAACAGTGAAGACGGTTTCACAAAACAAGTAAGGGGTTTTCACGTGGAATGAAAACGGTAAGTGGTAATTGTTTGAGGAATGTGATAGCATTAAGAGGGTGACACGTTGCAAGCTAAAACCAACTATTTCACATAAGTTTAAAAACGTTAAATGTCAAGAAAATTTAAATGCGAAATCCATTGGATTACACGCATTTCATTGTATGGTTGTGATTTCTGTTGGATGGACAGACTTACACAAGATGTCGGCAAAGGTATGTTTTGAAATAGCCATGGGACCAATTTATATATATATGGTGGTACTTGAGTTTTAAACCAAAGTATGGAATTTTAAGCGTGGGCCCGGATATATTTATATGATTGACATTTTGGGTTTTAACCAATGTCAATTGAAACTTTTAAATACCAATTGTCAAGGTGGGTATTTTTATATAGTTTGAAACCATGAATGTCAGAAAGAGGAACAACTTTTGCATGAGGTATCGAGACATTTGATTTTATCTCAGTTGATATTAATGAGACTTTTTCATGTATTATGCATATTTGTAGCAAACGCAGCTAAGGCTGCATCAAAGTGTTATCAAAGCTGGTAAAAGCTCTTTTGAAATGATTCAATTTTTTCTTTTAAAATTAGAATTACAAAGAATGCATGTGTGATGGAGAGAGTAAAAGGAGATCATATTTTGAGTCTGATAGATTAGAGCACATAGAGATACAGTGCAGATAAATGGTGAAACAAAATCACATAGAGACCTTGAAGGTGAGATGGTAAGTGTTATTTCAACTCTGGTTTGAAGATTATGTTTGCAGAATTCATATTGCAGATGGTTGAAGAAAATATGAGCAAAAGAAGATCACAGACTTAAGAGCAGTGATGAAGGAAGATGGTAATAGCTTCTGAGTGGAAGCAAAGTGTGGAACAAAACCTTGAAGAATTATAACAGAGGTTGGAAAAAAAGGATAGTTGTGTTCTTAAAAGGTGTAGATGAGTTTAAGCCTAGAAGGAGAAGAGAGGAATTCTCAAGAGGTTCCAACAGATAGAGAATCAATGCTTGCCAAAAGACCAAATCTAGAGAAAGGATTGGTGAGGTAAATTGTAACAAGGAGGAATTATTATTGCAGAGACTTAGTCCAACTCACAATGAAGGAGTGAGTGATGAAATCATAGAGATGGAAAGAATAAGATGACTACTAATAGTCATAGGAGGGGTTCTGAGCAAGACCACAACATATTAAAGAAGTGGAAAGTTGGCACAAGATTGCAGCAGTGATCTTGTAGGAATAACTTTTGAAAGTTCTTAGAAATTGTAGCAGGACCTTATTCCAGTTAAGGCTTGGAATAGACAGGGATAGTGGTGTCTTTAAATGAAGTGAGTGCAACAACTAGAGAAGAGAGCAAGATGGGTCAGTACAAGTTTCGAGAAGGAGAGACCTTGAAGACCAGGCAGAGGAGAAGCTTGGTGAGAAGATCAACTCAGGAGGAAGTTGATTGGTTATAGGTTCAGGAGCTCACAAAAAATTGAATATGGCTATGGGAAGTTATGTGCAAGGTTCAGAAGAAAACTACAAGATGAAGATGAAGAGTGCTAAAACAATCCACAAGAACCGGATGAGTCAAGAGGAGCTTGACGAGGAATTGGATGAGATAAGAAAATAATTTGATGTGTTAACAATGCTAATAGAGGAAAACCAAAGGCAAGTTTGGGTCTTGAGGAAAAAGACAATAAAGTGGCCTAAATTACAAAAAAGGCTACAATAGAAATAAGTGAATTAGTTGATAGAAAAATTAAAAGAAACAGAGTCAAAAATGGAAGTTTCCATTTGTAGACCAGAATAGGGTGAAATTCTAGGTGAAGATGAAGACTAGAGATCTGTGAAAGATCTTATGAATTCCTGTGAGAATTCAAGACAACAAGAATTTTACCTTGCTGAATAATGAATTATTAATGATTTCCTGAACTATTGGGCATGTTTAGATCAACAGGAGGATGTAAAGCCTTGTATTTTTTTATCTAATAATTTTGATGTGATTACAGGTTTGGCAGAGGATGAGAAATTTTTTGAAGTTGTCAAAAGTATGGAAGAGTATATTTCATGAGATAAATACTCTAAAGCAGAGAGTAATGATGAAGAATGTCTCTTGAATAAGGAAATCAGTGATGTATTTATATTTGAAGTTGTTACAACACACGAAGAATTTATTGTAAAAGACAGAGATGGGATTCAGTCTGAAGAGCTAATATGTGAAGCAGTAGTTGAGACTATTGAGCTTTATGATTTACAAACTGACAATTTGTGTAAAAATGCAGAAATTGTAAGTGATGATTAAGTACTTAAGAAATTTCAAAAAGAAATTGCATTGCTAGAATATTTGCTGGAAAACTCAGAGTATGATAGAGAGATTGCAGAAGATAGAGTTCACTGCAGTGGACGAGAACAGGGAGACATCATGGAAGAAGATGATGTGGAAGAGAGACATGTTGATAGTCTTTAGATTCCTTTATAGATTTTTTTAGGGAGAATGAATCAACATAATGATGTGATGATAAAGGAGGAAATTGCAGAGCAACATACTGAAATGTTGCCAAAGGAAAAAGAGGCACTGAGGCCTTATGTTTTTCATTTTAATAATTGTTTTGTGAATGCAGGTTTTGTTGCAAATGCTGGAGAAAATTTGCTACAAGAGAAAAACCAAGTAAATAAGAAGGAAGAAGATTTTGTGGAAATATTTAATCCATGGAACAGAGATATTAGAGTGCTGGAAAGAATGTTGAAGAGTCAGGATTTCATGCAAGAAGAGGTAACCATGGAAGAGAAAGAGTTTGAAGAAATGCAAAATGACAACAGCAACAAACTAAAGCAAAAGGAAGGAGATAGAAGTAAATGGCAGACTATGTATCATTTCAAGGAATTTCTGAAGAAAGAGGACAAAGAAATTGTCATCAGTGACAATCAAGAAGAAGTTATTAGTTACAGTAAACAAGAGGGTAAGGATGATATGGCGGCAGTAAGAATAAAAGTTCAGCAATCAAGAGGTGGAAGTAATCAGAAGTCAGAAGACCCATTGGATAGAGAAATTGAATTGATAAGAAGGATAATGATGAAAGTGTCTCAGAAGAAGACAACAGTAGGAAAGCAAGGAAGCAGCAGCAGTAAGAGGAAGATAGTTGAAGACTGTAAAAGCATAGCTAGTGGAGCAATTCAGCATAAAGTGTGGAGACCTAAAGAAAACCAACAAATAAAGGCAGCAACAAAATACAAGTTACATACCAAGGTATGGGATCTAGGAGGACAAAAATAAGAAGCACCTAATAAGACGATCATGATTATTTTTAACCTTGGGAGTCTGATGCAGGAGCATTAGGCTCAGAAAATTCTTTGTATTTTAATAGATTTAGGGGTCTTGTGTTTCAAAGAAGATTTGTTTCTTATGTAATTATTAATGTTTTTGAGTGACATTTAGAATAGGAATTAATTAAATATTGAGAGGAATTTTGTAAATGTTCTCGAATGTTGGAGACCATGAGAGAATTAGGATAGTTAAGATTCCATAGGGAATGAGAGATTTGAGAATTAATTGTAAATCTTAAGCTAAAATTGGTTTCATGATTTTATGGGATTAGAGAGGATCCTTAGGGATTAGTTGAGTCAAATAAGGACTTAGAGGATTCTTAGGAATTTTTTGAGCAAGTTATCTATCTAAACCAGCATTGGTTGTAGAATCCATTTGTATAAATGATAAGCCTCAAGGCATTAAAAGAGATAGAGGGCGAGAGGATTTAGATAGAAAAAGTTTGATTTGGAAGCCTACGAGACAGAGAGAGTGGAAAAGGCCATTTAATTAGAAAATAAGGCCTAAAAGAGAGAAGACAGAACACAGGATGTTCTGATATTATGTAAATATTGTTTATGAATGAAAGGAGGGTTTTCATTGTGTTCAAAATTGTTTTCTGTGTTTGACCATAATTGAATGAAATTGATCTCTATTTAAATGAAGCTCTGTGCATGATTTTATTTTTTGGAAGCCTTTATGAGGAACAAAAGTTTTAATTTCAGTTGATCTGTGTGAAAAATGGTCTGAGCTTATGAACACGTGCGTGAAAAAAAAACTCTGCAATAGGGGTTTGATATGGTGGTTCTACATAAAATTGAGAAGCTTGATGTAAATTCCGAGAAAAGGTTTATATTGTCAATGTTATGACTTGAATGGCGAAGTGCATAAAGGTGAGAAGAAAAAAGTGGATCAAATGACATATAACATCAAATTCCAAGAATTTGTTAACATGAAATTATGTCATGAGCATATTTTTATGTTATGTATAAGTTTGAATTTGATATGAATTTTAGGATTTCAAAGATCAACCATCGATCACAGAATGGATCGATGGTGATCCATTAAAGGAACCGGGGACATGGAAATTAGTTCCAACATAAATAATCTGAAAAAGTGCTAAGAGTTACTTCAGATTTGAGAGTTTAAATCTTGAATTTAACGCAGTTGAAATCTGGAGTTGTCTCTGGAATTGTGTGTATATTGAATGTGGAATCATGAGAAAATGATCAATGAAACAACAAAAAATTCATTGTAGTGAATAGTTTAAATAAATCCGTTTGTCAATGTAGTGACATAACCATGAATCAATGGCCAACAAAATAGTGAAGACGGTTTCACAAAACAAGTAAGGGGTTTTAGCGTGGAATGAAAACAATAATTGGTAATTGTTTGAGGAATGCGATAGCATTAAGAGGGTGACACGTTGCAATATAAAACCACCTATTTCACATAAGTTTAAAAACATAAAATTTCAAGCAACCTGAAATGCAAAATCCATTGGATTACACGCATTTCATTGTAGGGTTGCGATTGTCATTGGATGGACAAACGTACACAAGATGTTGGCAAAGTTCTGTTTTGAAATAGTCATGGGACCAATTTATATATATATATATATGGTGGCACTAGAGTTTTAAACCAAAGTATGGAATTTTAAGCATGGACCCAGATATATTTATATGATTGACATTTTGGGTTTTAACCAATGTCAATTGAAACTTTTAACTACCAATTGTCAAGGTGGGTATTTTTATATAGTTTGAAAATGTGAATGTCAGAAAGATGAATTTATTCCACATTAGGTATCGAGACATTTGAGTTTATTTCGGTTGATATTAATGAGACTTTTGCATGTCTTATGCATATTTTTAGTAAACGCAGCTAAGGCTGTGTCAAGATCCAGCATAAAGACAAGCGAGCATAGTAGTAGCTGAGTGAGGCAGAGCAGACCATCGTGGCTAAGACTACTGAGGCTTCGCAGGCACAGGCCGTGTGCATCATTTTTGACACACAGTAGACAGAGTTGGAGCATATGATCAGAAGACTCTACAAAAATGTGCAAGAGGACATTTCGGCCTCTGCCACCCCGCAAGTCAATATTGAAGGACTAGTAAGAGCTCTGAAAGCCTCTCAGACCGAAATGTAGAACGTTAAAGCAGAGTTGGAACAATAGATTGTTGTGCTACAGGCTAAGTTGCAACCTGAGACCCCTCCTGAGGTGTGCACCCCAAGATCTGCGTTAGTCTCAAAAGTTACAAATACCATTACAGCATAGATTTCCTAGGGCATCAAATTGTTTGAGAGAGTTATGAAACTATGGTCTATGGTGCAGCGCGACCCTCTTCTACGCAAATTTACTCAAGAGCTATGCGAAAAGGAAGAATAATTTGAACAAATGGAGGCTACGATGCCCACGCTTATTCCATCCCAACGCTTGGCATGTCTAAGCTAGCCACACACTCCGGGATGAACTCGAGGGGCTCCGCCACAAGAAGCAGGTCCTCAGCGACCACCTCAAGCCCTGGATAGATGAAGCCCTCAAGTTGTCATAGGATTTGGATGTAGCATGTTAGGTCCCCGTAATTTTTCAGATTGGCAAGACCAAATTTACAAGGGTAACATCAAACCAGTCTTTGGAGTCTTAGGACCTGGCCTTCCTTGACTCAGAGAAGTCTCTCTCTATATTTGTGTAATATATGTGAACTTTATTGATTTTAGGGTTTTGATTTTAGGCTAGTTATAAGGATTAGATTTTGTTTGTGTGTTTGTTTGGTTGGGTAGGTTGTCAAGAAGAATAGATAGAGTGAGAGAGGTTTAAACCATTGGGATATGGAGTCAGAAAAAGGTCTTGAGAAGTACAAAAATAGGTCAAGGGTATATCATAGGGAAATTCTAACAAAACCAGATGGATCTAAAATCTTATGTGAGTGAAGTGAACATTAAATTGTGAACATAGTAGGTGCAAAGGGCAGATAAGAATCCTTGAACAAATACTTTAATAAGAATGGCCTTTAAGATCACTATGCGTAAAGAAATAACCAAAGACATGGCATAACAATAACTTCTTTGACCAAACCCTAGCAAGTAAACATTATGACAACAATCCAGTGAACCATAGAAGGCCGAAAACTTGTAAGTCTTCTAGTGACTTCACCTTCAGGCAAAGAGAACATCTAAGACAACATATAGTAATAATCAAAGAGTATGGAACTCCTTAATCAAACTAAAAATACCTTCAAAACAACCATTTTAAGATGAAAAAAAGGGCAAGACAAGCCATAAACCTCTTCAGCTAATCCCTAATTAGCAATACTTCAAAGGAAAGATCTCAAAAACAATGTTTACGTTACATCAAAGAGCAGGTCTAACCATAAACTACTTTTACATTGGCTACATAAAATCATTCTTAAGATAAACAAGAATAAGTGGAACTAGAGAGAATTTAATAATTATCTAATCTAACCAAGTAGAGGAAAACATATAAGCAATAACAAACAGACAGAGTTAAGGTGCCTCTAAACAAAATTTCTTAGCCTAATTTTCTATCCTACTGCAGGTGAAAGATGAAACACAATGATAACATAATAAAAAAAGAACTAAATAAGAAAGACATTACCATTAACTATGTTCATGAATCCTGCAAGTGAGCTTGCTCCATTATCCTGTAAATCAAGACATCCACAAAGTCCAAATCCAATTTCTCCTCAATCTTCAAGTATATGATATTCTTCTCAATAATCAACCAACCTGTACAATGAGGCCTCAATGCAGTATTTAACTATAAAGGAGGACCAAAGCCCTAACTAGGGTTTTAGAAACCATTAATTACTCATAAATGTCATTTTTGACCAAAGATACAATGCAAGGCCCAAGGCACAAATATCCTAATTCATTAAATGCAAAAACAACTCCTCAACCAACTTTGGAAAAAAATTGCCTTTGAGGCTCCTAAATAACTTCCAAAATATCTCCAAGTGTGTTTTGTTGAATTTTTGAAAGGGCACAGCACTGAGGTTCAACGGCGCAGTGCTTAGGCCAAGGGTGCAATGCTAGCACTAGGAAAAATCGTATGTTTTGTAACCAAGATTCGAAGGCCTTCTAGGTGTCCAAATGAGCCCCATCATAGCTCATTGGAAAGTGTGTCTAGTATACTTTCTAAAAATTCCTTTAGGTTTCTGATTGGAATTCATTTACTTGCTCAAAAACTCAATCTCCCAAGACTTCTTAGGCCACAGCGGCAGCTCTGAAAATAGGGCAGAAAGGCGAATTTTGCATGTTTTTGGCATTTTTGGAGTGCCATTTATGCTCCAAATGATCTAAAATTTTGTTAGGGTGATTTCGTTGGCCTAAGGATCCAAAAAATTTCAATTTTTCCTCCAGTGGGTACCCCAAAAAAGAGCACAGTATTAGTGGCGCTGTGCCTTTGGGCCTTCAAAACTGTCAAAAACTTCAAAAACTCAAAAAGATGCCAAAATGTGTCAAAGTTGGATTTTCCTTGAAAATTATGTTTGGGATGCTTATAGGGGATGGATCAGCCATGCTACCAAGCTTTTATTTCTCTTTTTCCTCATTTGGTTCCACCATATCCTTCATAAGCCTCGTTATCATGCTCATCATCTAAATCAACAAGTCAAAATTAATCTCTATCTCATGGAGAAAATATTCATCATGAATCCTTGCCTCATGTACATATTATCCTGTTATCCTTTGTTTTCCCTCATGTACCTACTTTGTTGGTGAATAAGGTAGATTCCCTCTTTCTTATGATCATGCCTCTTTGGTATCTACAGACAACTCAAAGGTGACCCCTGCAAGTTTTACTATTAATATTTCCACCTTTGTGCTTGTGCCTCCTTGGAATTTGAGCCTCTCCTCCACTACTACTGTCCTATTACATTGTGAATTCTACCTTAACAAACCCTAGGACTTTAAATGGAAATGAGATGAAGGGATGGTGGAATGGCAGCCTTTATAAGTGAATGAGATGAATGAGTGAGGGTGTAAGTATATGAGAATGAGGGATAGGCTAACAATATCAATGAAAACCCTCTGCTGACATGTTTATACTATGTTTTTCCAACCTTTTAGTGTAAATGGAAATGGAATGAGAATATGGTGATGAAATGGCAGTTTAGGCTAATGAGGGAATGAGTAAGTGAGGGTATAGGTACATTAGGCTAAGTGAAAGGCTAAAACACTTAATGATAACCCCCAGCTGTGAAATCACTCTTTGTTTTGATTGATACTCTTCATATGCAGATGGAAAGAGGTTTAAACAGTGAATTCAAGCATGATTTTTAGGGTCTTCTCTTTAGGGTTTGATTTCATTCATTTAGAAAACACTAAATAGCTTGAAAATGTGGTTAGGTGATGGTACTTACCCTCAAGAACACTTGAAAGACCCTGGGTAGAGGTTTGGAGGTTTTTTGACTTGTTTTGGATGGTCAAAATTCTTAGAAGGCCCTCATGGCCAAGAGCGCAACGCCTAAGCCAAGGGCACAATGCTCAAACCCAGGTGCACAACGCTCAACCCTGAGCATGCAGTGCCTAATTAGAAAAAATGTTGACTGTTGGGAAAGAGCGCAGCACCCTGCCAGGCATGCAGTGCCTATTTCCAAGCACAAAGCACCTTCAAAATTCATAAGAGAAAAATTTCCAGGGGCGCAGCGCCTAGCCAAGGGCGCAACACCACAAAAATTTGCCCAGTTTGACTTGAAAACTCAAATTTTCTTCTCTCCTTGAAACTTATAATCCTCTGCAACTGAACCATGATTCAGATGAAGTGTGAAATGAGTTCTATAGGTATGTGGCATTTTCTTTTATCTTTGCAACCCACTTTCAAATGTCTAAACCTCTTGTTTTTTACTTTCACTGATATCCCTTTATGCCTTTTCCTATGGATTGCTAAAATCAATGAGTTAGCTTTTATTTTGGTCTTGGAGACTTGATATGTTTATTTGACAATTTTGTGATGATTTTACACACCATCATTCTCAAACCTTTTGTGGTTTTCATGGTGAAGTTGAACTCAACCTTTCACCTCTTTCGACTAACCCTTTTACATTGTTTGCATGCAGGTTGATAAAATGATGATTTTGACCTTTTCCTTTGCTTATTGATGCATGAAAAGTTCACCTTTCACAAGTTGGAGATCTAATCACACTGACATCTTCAAAATCCTCTTGCTTTCCACCATGAAACTCAACTTGTATTTTCCACTTTGACTGACAGCTTGCTAGAGTTATGAAATTTGTGTTTCTTTTTTATCCTGAAGATCTGACATGTTTATTTTGAAACAATAGTAGCTTCAAAATCCTTTTTTGTAACTCTCATGGATTCCAACTCATCTCTTTACCTTCCCTATGCCATTTCTGCAATTGATCACTGTGTTGGCACACTGCTGGACCATTAAGTGAAAAACCCTAGTTCTCCTACAAGGCTAACTGTTTCTTCTCTCCATTGCTGTAATATATCTTCATTCAGGATCAGACCTCCTATCTCACCAAATTTATGCTGATAGACATTTTATCACTCGTGCAGAAGTGTCAAATTTTACATTTACCTCTTGTAGACCTTGAATTTGATAAGGTATTCTTCTTTGGAAACTTTTAGATCTTTTCTTTAATAAACATGTCTCAATATTTCAATACCTCTGAACTAGTTTATAACAAAGAAAAACAATGTATGAAACAACAATGATGACCTTGGAACATATGAAACCCTAATTGACCTAGTGGGAGGGTTCTTTGACCTGACCTTGACTAAAAATTGGCTTGGAGGCCTTAAGTGAAAAACAGAGTGTTCGTCAAAGTGCTATATTGAAGATCCAAAATCCAATGTACTTGATTTATCTAAAGAGCCTACAGAGATATTTTTGAGACCATCAAAGTTTGATGAACTTGGGGAACATGGGAATGAAGCAAGCTTATGGGAAAGCTTAGAAGGAAAGTGAAGTTATGGACAAGGGAAAAATAGGCCAATAAGGTTGCAGGCAAGAAAGGAGGATGGAAATGATAGGTATAAGCTTGGAAAACATTTGTAGGAGTGGCATGGTGACCATGGAATGGCAAGCTGATGAAATAGTGAAACTTTTTCTATAAGGATAATGAAGGCAGTGAGAGTTCTGAACTCACAATATTTCAAGGAATGTTGTTTTCATAAATCTAGAACCTATCTTTAGTCATCTACAGATAGTGAAAAAACTAATGACTAACATAGAAATCAAGTAGCTGAATCAGACCTTGGAGAGTGTTACTGCTGCCATAGGAGGCCCAACTTTACAAAAGTTGGTTGAAATTGCACAAAACTCTGCCGCATAGAGAGAAGGTATTTTCCCCCCTCGGTCGTCACTATAAAGCATCTCCAGGAGAAGATTCGGACCCCATGGTCGTTGTGACTTGGGACGAGTCACAAGATTGTGTTGGGGGCCTATTGGAACAGGGTCCCCTAACTTCATTTTGATATTTTCCAACTGTGTTTTGATATAAATTTTGTAATAATTAGTCTAGCGCAGGGGCTTTGGGGTGGGTCAAAGTCCCTAATGTATTGTAATGGGTCAAAAGGTAAACCAAGAGTCCACAAAACAAGGTTTGTAGACCATAGGATAGCGCAGGCTAACATGCTATAAGTAGATGGATAGATCGAGTTTAGAGTTAAGTTAAGTGTGATTTATGCTAGTTGTGAACTATTGAGATCTATTTTGGGTTGTATTTGGGTAAGGAATCCTGCTAGCTATGTGCACAGAGATCCTCAGTCCTGATGTGTGCAGAACCCGCTGGTTGTGTGCGTGGGTTGGAAATCGTGTCTGTAAGTTGATTTTGAATGCTAATGAATGATAAATCTGTTTGGAAGTATCTCTATTTTATGAGAGCCGGTTGTCTTTGTGATTCTGTCTATTGATGAATATTGATGCACACGTGGATGCAAAGGCATCTCTTAGATTTGATTATTAATAGTTTCTTTACTTATGTTTACATGTTATCTGTGGGTTTATGAACTTCACATTCTGCAAGTATATTGTTAAAGGTTCTATGTTAAGACTTCTTCTGCAAAAATTTGATAGATCATAATAGGGTTGCCTCAATTAACTCTCTTTCTCTCAGGGTGCAGATACCTGGTTCCAACACCCTCCCATACAACTTCGGGTGAGACCTTGGCTTGCTGAAGCAGGTCATTACTGAATGGGCTAAAATTATAGGGGTTTGTTGGAAAATCTTAAATCCGAACCTAGGTGAGGACCCCTCAATCCAACAAAAACTTTTGTTAGATCTTGTGTGCTTATCCGTTGGAATTTACGCTTTGCGATGCGTGATTTGGATTCAGCGGGGCTTGGATAGGACTTAGGATAAATAAAATATGAGCGGAAGGGGGGAAATAAGGAGTAGTGAACACTTTCGGGACTTAGGATTAGAAACATAACATAATGTCCCTAACCTTTATAGAATCACATTTTTTTGGACCTTAGAGTATAACGACTCCTTTCTCTTTCATTTTTTTCTTCCTTCATCATAGGAAAAATGGAATTTTGATGCCTTTTCAATGTATCTAACTACCCAAACTACAAATCTAACATTCTTTCTTCTTTTTTAGGGTGCATTTAGACTTGCAAAAGCTGAAACCTTTTCTTTTGAAATTCTAACCTAATCCCTATCCCTTATTTCTCCTATTGGTCTAGATTAAGATGTTGAACCAATGTCATTTTATACCTATTTACTGATAAGCCAAGATTAAACAGTTTGGAAAATCCTCATTCTCTAACCTATCAGTAGAAATTTAAAA
This sequence comes from Pinus albicaulis, assembly GCA_034641835.2. Classification (NCBI taxonomy): domain Eukaryota; kingdom Viridiplantae; phylum Streptophyta; class Pinopsida; order Pinales; family Pinaceae; genus Pinus; species Pinus albicaulis. Next base: position 31,039,518 of record MU968317.1, read on the forward strand.
TTTTACAATCATGCTTAAGCTGTATGATGCAACAAACCTTTCTAATAAGTAGTGGCATTTTTATTTGCAGCACTTTAGAACTATTTAAATTTTTGTGGGGTTTTACTTTTCCTTTTTTACACCCTTTTTTCTTCTTCCTTTTTTCTTTTTATCATTTTTTGAAATGCTTTTGAATATTGAAATATATGTACAATATGAAAATTTGCAAGTAATAAATATACATTCACCTTGTGATACTGTAGATTACAGGAGTCTAACAACAACAACACACCAAATTAAGACACAAGGATATAATTGTTCCATGTTAGAGGGATTTCAAATCATACAAAGATTGATGCATTGTTTGATAGTGGGTCACAAGAAAACCTGATTTCAGAATACTTAGTAAAAAATATTAACCTTGAAATTGTATCACATCATAAACCATACCCTTTGGGTTGGATAGTCAAGAGTGAAAATTTACAGGCTACAAGGAAATGCATATTTATATTTTCTATTACTACAAACTTTGTTGATGAAGTTGAGTTAGATGTGGTTCTACTTGAGATTTCCGGGATTATCTTGGGAAATCCATATTTGTATGACATGAAAGCGGTGTTTTATCACCATGAAAACAAATATAATTTTATTAAGGATGGGGTGGAGTATATTGTGAGAGCTCATCGCAAGAAACTAAATATTTCTTTATTTAATGCAGGGAAAATGAAGAGGCTAGTTAATGCAAGTAACAATTTTGTGCTTCTCATGATCAAGAAAAAGGTTGATGTTGACTATGAATCTTTTGAAGGATGTGATGAAAAATTAAAATTTGACTTGTTTGATGTGGTAAGTCTGCATGGAGAGATGTTTCAAGAACCAATTGGGTTACCTCCAAAGAGGGGAATTCAACATGAAATTTAGTTGTAGCAGGATGTTCCACTTCCAAACATTTGTATGTATTGCATGTAAATTATGGAGAGTTTGGAAATCAAGAAGAAAATTCAAGAATTTTTTAACAAAGGTATCATATGCCCATCTACTTTTTCGTGTGGTTCAACAATTGTTTTGGTACCAAAGAAGGATGGGACTTGGTGCATGTGCATAGATTTATGTGCATTGAATAAAATCACGGTAGAGAATCGCTATCCACTCCCACCCATTGATGATTTTCTAGATCAGTTAAATTATGCAAGCTATTTCACTAAGTTATACTTGTGAAGTGGTTATCATCAAGTTAGAATAGCTGAAGAGGAAATTTGGAAAACTCCTTTCAAAACTAGAGAAGGATTGTTTGCGTGGTTAGATATGTCATTTGGTCTAACAAATGCACCAGCTACTTTCATGAGAGTCATGAATAATGTACTTAGACCATTTCTAGATGAATTTGTCCTTGTTTACTTAGATGACATACTTATATTCATAAAATCAAGAGAAGAACATGTCATGCATGTGAACAAGGTACTTCATGTCTTGAAAAAAGAGTAATTATTTTTAAAGATGTCGAAGTGCGAGTTTGGAAAGACTTCTTTAGTGTATTTGGGACACATTGTTGGAGGAGGTGAGTTGAATATAAACCCTTCCAAAGTAGAGGTCATTTTGAATTGTCCCAAGCCCAATATAGCTACAAAGGTAAGAAGATACCTTGGGGCAGCACAATATTGGAGGAAATTCCTTGCTAATTTTTCTTCCATTGCGGCTTTGTTACATGCATTGACAAGTGTTAAGAATGTCTTCCATTGGGGATATGTGCAGCAAAAAGCATTCGATTATTTAAAGAAAAATATAAGTTCAGCACTGATATTGGCTCTTCCATATCTTAGACAGCCATTTGAGATCCAAATAGATGCAAGTGATTATACTATGGGAGAAGTGCTCATGCAAAATGGTAAGCCTATTTCGTTTCATTATGAAATTTGTAATGGAGTTGTGACTAATTATCCCACCTATGATAAAGAGTTATATGCATTGGTAAAAAGTGTAAAGAAATGGAAGCACTATTTTATGGGGGAAGAGACCATTATCATACCGACCATCAGCCATTGCAGTACTTGAAATCATAATCAAATTAAGTTCATCTATTATATTCAAGCACAATTCCATTATGCAAGAAAGTTACATTGAACAATATGCATATGATAGTGATTTTCAAGATGTGTATGAATGCTTCAGTCATGGAAACCAAAATGAAGAGTTAGATTATCATGTGCATAATAGTTTGTTGTATCACTTGGGCAAGTTATGTAAACCACTAGGAGAAAGAAACAATATCACAAGGGAGGCACACACATCATTGATTGTCAGACATTTCGGTGTAGGCAAGACATTAGCGAATCTACAAAGGTATTGTTATTGGCCACGCATGATTGATAGTGTATCTCATTTTATTAGAGTATGTTCTTTATGTGCAACAACTAAGCCAAGTAATGGGAAACTTGGATTATACACTCCACTTCTGGTACCTTCACATCCTTGGGAGAGTATCTCAATGGATTTTGTAGGTGGTATTCCTATGTCAAGGAAAGGTCATGATTACTTGTATTTTGTGGTAGATAGGTTCATAAAAATGTGTCTTTTGGTGCCATGTAAGAAAAAAATTACAGTTGAAAAAACCGTAAACCTTTTCCTTCAAAATATTTCAGTTCATTTTGGTCTTCCTACTTCTATTGTAAGTGATCGGGATTCCCAGTTTATTGGGAAATTTTGGTCAAAATTATGGGACATGATGGAGATAAAGTTGAAGAAGAGTACAACATTTCATCCGCAAATAGATGGCCAAACTGAGGTGGTAAATAGGACAGTCATTCATCTTCTTATAGGTTATTGCAGAAACAATCCCATGTTGTGGGATGAACAATTGCATTACATTCATCATGCATACAACAGGGCAAATAATTCTTCCACAAACACATCGCCATTTGAGGCATGTTTTGGGTCTTGCCAAGATCGCCTTTGGACTTCATCTTTGAGAAATATGTTGCTATATATAGTCATAGTGACATAGATAAGGCAAGGAGTTCATTGAGAAAATTTAGTTGATACATCACACATTGCAAGAGCAACTTGAAAAGAGTCAAAGCAACTACAAGGAAAGGCATGACAAAAAACGGTGTTGCTCACAAATTATAGGTTGGAGATGAAGTTTGGTTGTATATCAGCAAAGAAATATTGCAAGGGGAAGGTAAAAAGCTCAAGACAATCCGTTATGGTCCATTTAAAATTATGGAAAAGATTGGTACTAATGTATTTAAGCTAGATTTTCTTCCTTATATGAAAATATATTATGTCATTAATATTGAGAATTTGAGATTCTTTGAGCATCCTTTGATTGATGATCAAGGAGAGTATGTTCAACTTCCATCAATAAATGATTTCTGGCTAGAATATCTTGATTAACTTCAGCAAGATCTCATACCTGACAAAAGAATCAGAACTTCAAGAAGACAGAATCTCAAATACCTTAGAGTGGGACTTATGGGACAAAATCCTTCAAAGGCCAAATGGATGGAGAGTGAAAGGGTGAGGGAGATGTACCCTCACCTAATGAATAATTGATAGTATATTTTGGGGTCCAAAAGGCTTGTAGTGGGGAGGAATGGTAGGAGTTTAGTATTTAGCTAAAAATTGAAAGTTCTCAGAAATGTTTCAGACCTGAACGACGAGATAGAGCTCGTCACCAAGATTCCAAAGCGACTCATTTCATCAAAATACGAGTTTGTATGAGTGAGTTATAGTCTAATGTTCATTTTCCCTAACAGGTAAAATTTTTCCAGAATAGTGACAGACTGATAACTTGGAAGTCCAGTCAACACCTCAGGAATCTTCAGGGAATATTCTATAGTTTTCAGCCAGTGACACTATGACAAGTGTCATCACGAGATTTTCCAATGTTGCTTGGGGAAGTTGAATTTTTCCTCCTAGTCTTAAGTTAAAAATTTCTATTATGGTGGCTTATTATCACTATAATGAATTATTTTTGGGCCAATGGGCAAGGGCCATGACGCGCAGCCAAAGGCTGCCATGTGCCTTGCCCATGGCAAGGGTGGATGGCATACATTTTTATTGCAAGGTCGAAATTTGGGTGCATATTGACTTTATACAAATTTTGAACCATACCATGGCACAATACATATATTCCACAACATATATTTAAGCCAAAGTATTAAAATATGATCCAAGCCTCAGAACGTTCAACAAAATTATGTAGTCAAGGTCTAGGTCGAACCCACGACCACCCGCACCACAAAGCAATGCCTTACCACCTCACCTGCCACTGAAATTATTAACCATAAGGGCTTCCACATTCATTTAAAGTTTGTTGGCACCATATATGGGGGTTTGGAGGAGGCCAACCCCCTCCCACACAACCGCGTACGTGCTTTAACCCCACTTAAAACATGATTATCTTAACTGTAATCACACGCTTAACTTGGCAGTGCTTTTGGCAGACCTGCTAGATTCAGCGAAAGCTCCACATTTAGTGAAGTTAACTAGCGGACTCCCAAATTTAGTGGAGAGAAACTAGGAAAATTTGGTTTTGCCATAACTAAGGAAATTTTCGACCAATTTTGGCTCAAGAAGAGTCATTCTTGGTATATTTTGATGTTTTGGAGCCATTGGAGCAAGTTGAAGAGGCAACAAGAGATTGTAAATATCACCTTTTCACAATTGAATCTAATACAAAGGCCCACAATATGAATCTAGACCAAGGAGATATAGCACAGGAGGGGTGGAATCCTTCATCAAAAACTTGTGTATTTGTCTCTGCTATTTTTTCTTGCTATGTTTTATGATTTTGTTATTCAATATTGAGTTTCCATGATTTCAAGTTCATAAAATACACTTAATCTCATCAAGTTTAATGAATTGTCACTCATAAACACGTATAAACCCTTATATCATAAACAAGCCAAAGCACTTTCATGATAATTCTGAAACTGATATTAGCACATCATTAACTAACAATCAATTTCAAATCAAGCTGTTATCATAGAACAATGTTGCTAAAGGTTATTTGCTTGCTTTTCTTGAAATTGTGCAAGAAGGTTTTTAATAGTTTCATTTTTTAAGTTGCAGAGAGGAGAAGGGAAGCTATTAGTTTTTAGTCCTGAGATTAGGGAAAGGAGAAAGAGAGCTAATATTGTGTCATCTTCACCCAAATTTCCATTCAAAACTACACTTGAAGCACCTCAAGTTCCACCTGTTAGCCACCTATAAAATTTGTCATATCAAATGGTGGCTAAAATGATTTTTGTAGCCATCAAGAAACAATTTTATGACCAAAATTGTGAGTTCTTGAAGTATTCTGATGAGACTTATCCTTGAAATAATCTTCACTGTTGTTTCCCTCTCAAATTCTAAAAAATATGTTGTTTTCATGAAGAAAATACTGCTGCAAAACTCCATTTTACCCCTCCTTTCCCTTCATCATTAACCTCCATTTTATCCCCTTTTTCCTCATAAAATTCCTCTATTTCCCATTATTTCCCATTTTCCATTCATAAATCCCCTTTTTTAAGGTTTAAAGCTCCTTTTTGGGCCTTACCGAAACCCCCAAAACCTTTGAAAAACCTTGAAAAAATCATAAAAATGAGCCTTTTTGCATTACAGGCCTAAGCCCTAACCATTTCCCCTCCATGTGACTTGGTGCTGGAACCAAGCGCAAAGGCCGAAAGTGCTTATCGCATCGAAACTTCCGACGAGCGCAAGTCTATTTTGTTATGTTAAAACTTTCGATGCCGATTGGATCCTGTGTATAAAAGCCCCGATACTTTGTTTCCATTGTAGAACTGAGAGCCCGCAATCGGGCGCTAAAACACAAAAAGACTTGGCCAAAAACCAAAATCCCCTTTATATTTTGTTAAAACCCACTTTCCTATGTTTTATATGAAAACCTACCATTTCATTGTTCTAAAGGGAAAAGGACTGTTGATCTTTTCCTCGATCGATGGTCAAATAAATCTCGCATCAGAGTTTTTTCATCGGGCACATTTGAAAAGCCCTCTCCTATGTCCTAATTCCAATTGGACCCTCTTATGCATATAACCCCTGATCCCTCTGCTTTTCTCCATATACCCAAAGGCCCCGCAATCGGGTGCTTAACATAATATAAAAGCCTCCTCGATGCAAATATTACTTTGTATTTTCATAAAATACCCCATATTTTATGTTATAACGTAACTCGTCTTTCATTAGTTGGGTCGATCCTCCATTTTTTATCTTTAACCAATAAACGGTCTTCGGAATCTCGCATTGGAGATTTCCATTGGGCGCGTTGTAATATTTTATTCCCCCTCCTCGATTGGCAACCCCCGATGGATTCTCAATCGTCGATCTATTCTGCCAGATCCAGATCCAACAACCCACATTTTTTTGTTTCCCAAGCCCTTCCCCCCACCGTGACCTCCTCTGATTCATTCCCCACCATTGATCTGGCCCTCAGATCAATGGTCCACATCTAATCGCATCGGTGCTCTTCTCTCTTTTTCCCCCGTCGATCGCAAACCTCCGATTGAATCTAGGTCGTCCATACATCTTGATCTGACGGTCCAGATTAAAACCACCCCACCTCTTTCCATCTTTTCATCTTATCAATATCGCGCTCTCTCACAGCCTTTAGATCTAAGACCTCATATCTAACGGCTGGCACGCAGTTTCGCGTAGATTTAAGCCTGAAAGTTAATTCCTACAAGTCACGCGATATGGGCAGTTTCAAAAGGCCACGTGTCGGCCTATGATGCATATCACATTCAAAAAGGTGAAAGCACCTTCCTTCCCTTTTGTTGCGCGAAACTACTGGTTTCTATAGTCGAAACCGCTTTCTCCATTTTCACTGTGTCTCATCGCGTTCAACCTCCATCGTTGATCTCTGCAGATCAACGAACATTATTCAATCAAGCCATTACATTATCGCCCTTCGCCTTCCTCCAAGTGACTTCGTAGATCAACCTCCACCATTGATCTCCTTGGGCTAATCTGATCCAATGGCCCAGGATCGTTCGAAAAACCCGAATTTCCTTCCAACGCATATTTCCTCCTCCAAAGGTTTTAAACCTATTTCCTTCACAATTTCTATCATTTCACTATAGTGTGGCCCCCTCCACATTATATATTCAGGATTAATCCCAACCGTTGATCTCTACAGATCAACGACCCTGACTTAAATCTCCCCACCGTTTGTTTGACCACCTCCATTTGACCCCTGCGATCAATCTCCACTGTTGAATGCTTTCATCCAATGGCTGAGCTCTAAACCTAAGCCTCCAAAGCAGTTAAACCAAAATACGTAGTATTTTCTTACTTTTTCTTGTTTGTGTAGGTTTTAATAGTTCGACGCCATGTTTCATCAGTCCCTCATGAGCACTGATGCCATTAGAAAACCTCTGCGCACCTGCACATCAACAAGACACAACAAAATCTAGTCAAATAAAGAGTATCAGTGTTAAAGAATAAATTCATAGCAGAGATGAAAAATTGAAGACTGTTTGCACAGTTTCGAGGGATTATGGCCTAAATCAATAATCAAATGCCTAATCCACTCAATTAAGCGCAGTTTAAATAACATAAGACAAAATTTAGGCCTAATTATGCCTAACACATAGATCAGAAGCCAACTAGTCGTGTTTTAGGTCAAAAAAAAAATATCTAACAGAACCGAGAAGCCTCCACTGCCACATCAGAGGCTAATTGAATCCTCTCAGCTACCAAATGCCACCTGCAACCTCAAAGCATTCAAAAGAGGTAGATTTACTACCAGAACAGAAGATATTTTCCCCAATATAGCTGAACAGTTATTCGAAATCGAAGAAACTAATTTAAAACTATCAGCAGAGTTATTACAAAGATAACGAAGAGCCTTAAAGTAAACAAAATCTTCCCAGCGAGCTTAAATACTTAATGTAAAACAATTAATACAGAGGAAATATCTGAAATCTTCTCCATTGATCCCCTTAAAGGCTGAGAAGCATTAAACTATATTAATTGAACTTAGAAGATCTTTTATCCTATCCCACCTCATCATTTCTTCTATAAATACTTTTGTAGAAGATGAGACAAGGTTGGTCACTGCATATCTGTAGCTTGTAAATAGTTTTCTGAAGCTACTGTGAGCTATGTTTGTAATTGAGGATACCTAAGTTGAGATGAGAAGTTTGAAGCTGTAGAGACCCACTGGACTTGAACATTGTAACTGGTTTGAAGCATCAAATACAAGTTGATTTATGGGATCCTGGTCTATGTCAACGGTGATGTTTTTCTTATTGTAAATTGTTATTTTATTTCTGCCTCCATTCTGTCCATCTTCTCTGATAAATAACAGCAATTATAGAGTTAGGATTTACTGTCAAAGGTACCCTTCTCTTATTGATAAGCTTTATCTACATGTTTTCTTCCAAATTGTGTTGTTTAAGAATGATTTAATTTATTCCAAGCAGTTAGGAGTGTTGGCGTTCCCTCGTCCTACCTTCTAAGCTAAATGTTTTTCTTGAATGTTATTTTCAGTTTCTACCAAGTAAAGTTGAACTAGGGAAGTCTATGGTGAGCCCTGTCCTCTAGTTTTATCTCCAAAGGTTGTCTAAAAATTTCTCTAAGAGTATGTTGAAAGCAGGCTAGGTTCAAATTCCTTACCTGATCTTAGACTATTCTTTGTTATCTTATGTGTTGTCTTGATAAGTTTGCTAAGTAAAGTAGAAATAGGGAAGTTTATGGTGAGCCTTGTCCTCTATTTTCTTCTCCAACAGTTGCTTTGAAAAGTTTCCCTTAGAATATGCTGAAAGCAGGATAGGTTCATAGTCCTTACTTGATCTTAAGCTATTCTTTTCGTGTTTTAATTTTTTTCTATTGAAAGTGCATCAAAAGTTGGCTAGTTTCGAAGTACTTACCAGATATTAGATTACTTTTATGTCTTTCTTAAGTGCATGCTGAAAGAAAGATATTTTCAAAGTACTTACCTGATCTTAGGCTGCCCTTTGTTCTTCATTTATTTAATTCCCCTTCTTATTGTTTCATTTCATTCCATAAAATCAACTTTAAAGAGATCCTTAGACATAGATGACTTGCCCCATGGACCACTCTTTAATCTTGTTGTTCCAATTAAATCCTACTATGACTCCATAGCCCAATGTATTGAAGCTGCTTCTTGCCTATCTTCTTAGTTGAATCAATTTTCACTTTCATTCACCTTCACCCTTCATTTAGACTTCCTTCACCTTCACATATCCTTGCCCAACCAAAAAAAACAAAACCTTGTTCTTCATAACTAGCCTAATATCACATTTCGAACCTTAAAAGATAAATCAATCTTTGCACTTATAGAGAGATCCCTCTCTAGATTCAGGAGGGCTAGATCCCAGAATCCCAAAGTGGTTCAAGTGTTCACCCCACAGCTTCTGTCTCACCAATCTGCTAAAATTATGAGGAGATAACATTTCTGGTGACTCCACTGGGGATTTCTAAGTCAATTACATTTTATACATATTGAAGACCTCATAAGACCCAAAATATTTTAGATTGGAACATGGTGGTGGACCATCAAAAATTTTACCTCCAAAAGAGCTAAAAATTTCTACCTGGTGACTCCACACTCTGTAACTCCAAAAATACCAAATGACTCCACTAGTAGAAGACTCTAAAATAGTTGACAAGATTCAGTGACCTCTTTTATTATTTACAAACATGGATTTAGATATAGACCCAGAAGACAAACATATGGAAATGATGGAAAAATTGATGTACATTCTTGGAAAGAGAGTGGATAGGTTTATGGCTAATCTAAACATTAGTGATCCAGAGAAACATATGTCTTTCCTTGAGCAAACACAAACTCTACCACTACAAGACATGTATGATGAACAAGATTATAGAGAAAATAATCAAGAAAAATTTCTAATCATGATGGAAAAGATGATGTACATGCTTGGAAAGAGAGTGGATAGGTTGATGGCTAATATGAATATAGATGATCTAGAGAAACCTATGCCTTTCCCTGGTCAAACACAAGCCCAATCACCTCAAGACCAATACAGTGACCAAGATATGTATTATGATCAACACCTTATAGAAGATAATGAGCAAACTTACAAAGGAAGCAATAAAGCAGGTTGTCAAGAAATTTTTGATTGCCTTCCTATGTCTTGTACTATGCTGATAAGAGAACTCCATCACCAAAATGAAAAAACATATAGTGATAAATGCTTTGATGAAACAAGTAGCCACTTTAAAAACATAGAATCTGATGTAGGAGGAGAACCAACACATATACGAACTCCTCCTCTAGATTGTAACCCATATCAGATTGCACAAGAAGAGTGGCATCTTGATAATGTAGAAAAAACAACTCATGAACCTTATATGCAAACCAAGTATCACAAAAATCATGAGGAATTTTTTAAAACACCAGAAGATCAGGAAACAATATAAAATCCTCAAAGTTTCCCTACAAGCACAAGTCAAGATCCCCTAGAAGAGGCTCAAGAAGACATCTAGCCTCAAAATAAGCCTTTACAAGAGATAGAGAACTGCTATACCTTTGTTCAAAGGAACATAGAAACATCTTCCCCTTTGAAAGAAAAAGAGATAGATCAGAATATCAATAAATAGTTAGTCTCTGAAACTTATTGCAAAATAAATACTCTTTCTCAGTCACATAGAGAACCTTGTTGTAAAGATGCAAAAAGTTCTTTTGTTGGTCATGAGAAAGAGGGTAGCTCTTTTTCTATTTATACTGAAAGAAAAATCTCTCCTTTGATAGAAGAATAAATTGATCAAATACTAAACAAGTAGCTACCCTCCAAACCATCATCTCAACCAAGTAGTCATGAACATGGTGCCTATTCCATAGAAAAATCCAATGGTACTCAAGACAAAGAGGATAGTAAGGAAATTAATGATAAAACTAAAACTAGTCCCCTTTGTATTATGAACTTTGATGGGTCATGTACTAAAACTAATGCAGGTGTAGGAATATGGATTTACAATACAGGAAAAAATCATTCTGAAGCCCATTCATACAAATTGAGTTTTCAATGCACAAATGACACAGTAGAGTATGAGGCACTACTCTTAGGGATACATTTATTGAAAAATTTAGGAGCCCAGAAGATAACAGTTCATGGAAATGCATAATTGCTAATTAGGCAAGTGAAAGAAGAATGCATGGTTAGACATCCCATACTTAGAGCTTATAAGAATGATGCCATGGATTTGTTAAAATATTTTAAAGAATTTCATCTTATCCTTGTTCCTAAAGACCAAAACAGTTTTTCTAGTGGATTAGCCCTTGTAGCTAGTACATGTCTGAAACCTTGGGAAAGCAAACAGTATACTATTCAAGAAAAATTCAGACTAGCTGTCCCAAACAATAAAAGATACTGGAAAAACTTTGAGGGAGAAAAACAAATAGAATACTATCCTATTGAGGATATACCATCTTTTTAAGAAGAAACTTCTCCCTTCACTAATGTCAATCTGTCATCCAAAGAGCCTGAATTTATATCAGAAGCAAGCATAGATTTAGAGAAAGAAGAAATTTCACTGCTTGTTGTTTTGCAGGTTAAGAATGATGATGCTTCAAAGCAACATACTGAAGATATAGTCCTCAAAGCTGATGTCTTGGAAGTAGACAATCTACCAATGGTGGAGGGCCAAAAAGAAGAGAACCTTCATCTTTTCTTTATTTATCCTTTGGAAGAGTGTGTGGAGGTCCCAACTGGCTCAGATTTGCAAGCATGGATCCTTTGCAAGAGCCAAATGCATGAAAAGCTGTCACCTTCTGTGATAGTCTTGGTTTTGAAGATTAATCTTCAAAATTTCCTATGGATACCCCTGACAAACATCCAGAGTTTCTTCTTCTTTTTTACACTACTCAACTGGCTCCATTAGCACTTTTGTATCATATAAGGATGTAAATACTCCAAGTTAGAATAGGTTAGATAGGAATGTCAATAAAGCTCAGTTTTGAGAAATTATATATTTGTTGATTTCTGCTTTGAAGGAAAAAGAAAAATACAAAAACAATAGAAGATAGAAAAGAGGGCAGAGAGAAAACAAGAAAGGTACAACCCCATACCAAAAAAGAGAAACAAAATCTGAAAGTGTGCAAGCTCAAATGCCACTCCTAAGAAACACACTTCTAGTTAGTCATACAACCTAATCTTGACTAATTAGGTTTAAATTTACTGCTGATAGGTTAGGGAAATTAGATTTGTTAAAAAACTTAATCTTGGATTATTAGTTAGGTAGATTAGGATAGAAAATAAAGGTTCAAACAAGCTCAAAATCTGAACCTATGAGTTTCAAAAAGATGCATGGCTATAATCTATTTTAATTTTTGAGTCAAAGACATAAGTAAACTGGTTCTAATAAGCCCAAAACTTGAACCAGAGAACAAACAGAGAACAGCTCAAACAAACTAAAAAACAGAGCTGAAGAAAAGAGATGTGCTTAAAACTTTCAGATCTTAAGCCTTCACCATTTTGATTTAATTTTCTGCAAATAATAATCTATGTGCAACTTGTTTTTATTTCATAGATCAGCAATAAGTTAGACTATTCAATCCTGACTTGTATTCTTTTAAATTTCTATTTTAGAAATTAGTGAATAAAAATATGTTAGACTGTCTAATCCTGACAGATAATATTTAGGTAGAGAAGCTTATAGACTCCACTGTTTAGTCTGAGTTCATGGAGAAATAGGAAGTAGACTTAGATTATTTTTTTGCTTTCAAAAGAATAAAATGTTTGTAAAACAGTTTTCCAATCTAAGTGCACTCTGAAAGATGAAAAAATGTTAGATCAGTAGCATTGGGTAGGTAGAAAGCTTGGTTTGATAGTATTCCATTGTCTTTCATGGTTGCTAACATTTTCAGAGCAAAATAAGATCATCTAAGTGAATAAATTCATAGCCCAATGGATGAGGCATTTGTCAGCTTTCAGAGGATTTGTCTGAGGTTCTTGGCACCTCCAAGGAGCTGCCATCCCAAGTTGGAGCCGCTATTAGCCACCTATAAAAAAATTTATATCAACTGGTGGCTAAAATGTTTTTTGTAGCCTTCAAGAAACAATTTTGTGACCAAAATTGTGAGTTCTTGAAGTCTTCTGATGAGACTTATCCTTGAAATAATTTTCACTGTTGTTTCCCTCTCAAATTTTGAAAAATCTACTTTTTTCATGAAGAAAAGACTGCTGCAAAACTCCATTTTACCCCTCCTTTCCCTTCATCATTAATCTCCATTTTATCTCCTTTTTCCTCATTAAATTCCTCTATTTTCCATTATTTCCCATTTTCCATTCATAAATCCCTTTTTTTAAGGTTTAAAGATCCTTTTTAGGCCTTACAGAAACCCCCAAAACCTTTGAAAAACCTTGAAAAAATCATAAATATGAGCCTTTTTTCATTACAGACCTAAGCCCCTTTGGGATAAGCCCTAACCACTTCCCCTCCATGCGACATGGCGCTGGAACCAAGCGACAAGGCCGAAAGCGCTTATCACATCGAAACTTCCGATGAGCGCAAGTCTATTTTGTTACGTTAAAACTTCCAATGCCGATTAGCTCCTTTGTATATAAGCCCCGATCCTTTGTTTCCGTTGTAGAACTGAGAACCCGCAATCGGGCGCTAAAACATAAAAATACTTGGCCAAAAACCAAATTCCCCTTTGTATTTTGTTAAAACCCACTTTCCTATGTTTTATATGAAAACCCGCCATTTCATTATTCTAAAGGGAAAAGGACTGTTGATCTTTTCCCCGATCGACGGTCAAATAAATCTTGCATCGGAATTTTTTCATCGGGCGCATTTGAAAAGCCCTCTCCTATGTCCCCATTCTGATTGGCCCCTCTTGTGCATACAACCCCCGATCCCTTTTCTTTTCTCCATATACCCAAAGGCCCCGCAATAGGGTGCTTAACATAATATAAAACACTCCCCAATGCAGATATTCCTTTGTATTTTCATAAAATACCCCAATCTTTTATGTTATGACATAGCCCGCCATTCATTTATTTGGCCGATCCTCCAGCATTGATCTTCAATCAATCAACGGCCTTCAGAATCTCGCATCGGAGATTTCCATTGGGTGAATTGTAATATTTTATTCCCCCTCCCCAATTGGCAACCCCCGATGGATTCTCAGCCATCGATCTGTTCCACCAGATATAGATCCAACGACCCACATTGATTTTTTTCCCAAGCCCTTTCCCTCACCGTGACCTCCTCTAATTCATTCCCCACTGTTGATCTGGCCCTCAGATCAACGGTCCACATCTAATTGCATTGGTGTTCTTCTCTCTTTTGCCCCTGCCGATCGCAAACCTCTGATTGAATCTAGGCCATCCATGCATCTTGATCTGACGGTCCAGATTAAAACCACCACACCTCTTTCCGTCCTTGCATCTTATCAATATCGTGCTCTCTCACAGTCGTCCAATCTAAGACCTCAGATCTAACGGCTAGCGTGCATTTTCAGGTAGATTTAAGCCTGAACGTTAATTCCTGAAATTCACGCGATATGGGTGGTTTCAAAAGGCCGCGTGTCGGCCTCTGACGCATATTGCGTTCAAAAAATTGAAACTGCCTTCCTTCCCTTTTGCTGCGCGAAACTACTAGTTTCTATAGTCGAAATTGCTTTCTCGATTTACACTGCATCTCATCGCGTTCAACCTCCGTCGTTGATCTCTCTAGATCAATGACCAGTATTCAATCCAGCCATTACATTATCGCCCTCCGCCTTCCTCCAAGGGACTTCTTAGATCAACCTCCACCGTTGATCTTGTTGGGCTAATCTAATCCAACGACCCAGGATCGTTCGGAAACCTCGAATTTCCTTCTAGCGCATATTTCCTCCGCCAAAGGTTTTAAACCTATTTCCTTTGCAATTTCTCTCATTTTGCTATAGTGTGGCTTCCTCCACATTATATATTCAGGATTAATCTTGACCGTTGATCTCTGCAGATCAACGGCCCTGACTTAAATCTCCCCACCGTTTGTTCTACTACCTCCATTTGACCCTCGCGATCAATCTCCACCATTGGATGCCTTCATCCAATGGCTGTGCTCTAAACCTAAGCCTCCAAAGCAGTTAAACCAAAATACGCAGGATTGTTAGAAGTGTTGTCATTGATGGCAAAGGACAATAGTAGAGGCAAAGGAGAATACAGTGACAGGATGTGTGGACAGGGAGCATGAGGAGTAGAGTGAGAAGTTATTTACACTACAGCAGCAGATATAGGGCTTGTAGAGACAAAATGAGAGAATGAAAGGACAAGATTTTACATTTGGCAGAGTAGCATACTATACATACAGGAAATACAGTAAGGGCTTCAAAGAATCCGAAATACAAACTTGGAATGCGCATTGAGTTTTCTTATAGAATTGTTGGTTCAGCATGTGGAAGCACCAAGAGTGCAACAGAATGTGTATAATAAATTGTTGAAAGGTCAAGACAGAACCCTGAGGGTAAGAGGTGGAACAGAGCTTTGCGCAGTAAAATCCTAATGGAGTTTGGGTGTTAACTCTTATGGTAGTGTCGTATTACATTAAGAATGAAACACGACTTTTTATGTTAAGGCGGAAATAAGAAGTAAAACCTTTGAACGGAGTATATATATCTATGTATATAATGAGTGCGCGAAGGATTTGAAGAGGAACCATGAGTGCAAGCGGAACGCTAATTGTGGACAGTAAAACCAGAGGTAAGTAAACCGGCAATATCACGCGGTGTCAAAAATGGTAAGTGGATTTTTCATTTTCAACATGATCTATGTCGCTGATAGACACGTGGCTTAAGGTGGTTTTGTAAATCCGCTTACATCGTGAAAAATTTGAATTTTAACACTCATTCACTCTAATTGCGCGATATTTATTACACACCATCGAATTCTTATTTGGAATGCAACGTAACATCGACCGTTAGATTGGTTCGACATATAATGCCAAGGTATGTAATTAAAGTTGTGGGCCCCGAAAATAGTTATATACATTATTGCTTGGGTTCAGTTCTAATGTGTGGGTTCGTATAATGTTCTAATTGGTAGAGACTATATTATGTGTTCATATAGTGTAGTTGGCTTACAATATCACAAGGGATATACAATACGAGTTGATATATTAAAGTTATGTGCGAAAGGTAAGCCATATGTTTATTACATATTGAGTTTCCATATGAAATAATCGTAATGCTAAGTTGTGGGTCCGATACATGGTCTGACTTTTGAACTATGCGGAGGATACATATATGTGTTGGTCTATAATGTATTGATATATATATAAATATCAAATCTTATATAATGCATTTGTACGCGGGTATATATATTCAAAGGGCGATGTCATTTGAATGAATTAAAGGTGTGAATTTTATCAAACATATGTGGGCCTGTGAATTGAATACATCATAAAATCTCATGCTAATGGTTAAAGTAAAAGGAATATATATATTATAGTTATGGATGCAA
This sequence comes from Pinus albicaulis, assembly GCA_034641835.2. Taxonomy (NCBI): domain Eukaryota; kingdom Viridiplantae; phylum Streptophyta; class Pinopsida; order Pinales; family Pinaceae; genus Pinus; species Pinus albicaulis. The sequence continues at coordinate 31,055,939 of MU968317.1, forward strand.
AATTAAAAATACAAAAGGTTTGTTCTGATTTAAAACAAACAAAGTCTTATAAGGTGGGACCAGAGTCATGAATCGCATCGGACAAAAGTTGGCAGCGAAACGTGTTGACAAAAGTTTCGATTGAGTTATGGACCCGATGGGTTTATGAATCGTGATTCATACATGTTTGAGTTTCGTATCAAAGCAAACCATCGCATTGGAGAGATTCATCACATTGGCACAATGAAGTGAACAATGATTCATCGCATCAGCACAATGAAGTGAACAATAAATCATCGCATCGGAAGTATTCAGTTGCGATTAATCGCATCAGCAAATAGAGCAGAAGGGTTTATAAAGCTGTGGGGCCTGAATATTTCAGAGGTTACCGTTGGTGGTTCATTAATATAAAACCCAAGGTTTATTAAGATGTTTTTATAACATTTGATTGGGGAGCAGATATTTGTTTTATGAGAATGACAAATCCGAGATGTATATTTAATGAGTATGAGCATTTCTTTTAAATACGAAACCAAAGGTTATATCTTTGATGGTTGAGGTCATATTTCATAATGAAGATTGTGAGTACAGATATATATCTGATTTCGTTTTGTTAAAAAGGTTTTATAATAATGCCGAGAGTTATTTATGTTCTATTAAAAAGGAATTTGTACATACAGCTGTTATACAACTGCAATGAATAGGGAAAATGAAAAAAAAAGGAAACGAAAAAGACAGTGTTGGTTGTTGATGAATGAGAGAGGAAAACAGGGATGAATGAGAGAGGAAAATAGAGAGAGCAATCTTGTTGAAGTGATTCGAAATTTATGTTGTAGTTGAATGAAAGGTTTCAATTGTTTTTACATTGTTTGTGATGTAATTGGCAAGCCTCCAGAGAAAGACAAAATCCCACTGTAAAGTTGAAATGGATACATTTTTCTAAGTAAATTGATAAAATAAAAGAGAATGCGGAATTGAAGAAAAATAA